>PVKZ01000648.1:0-684263 GCA_004027375.1 Macroglossus sobrinus | reverse complement strand
CTTTCTTTCTTTCTTTCTTTCTCTCTCTCTCTCTCTTTCTTTCTTTCTTTCTTTCTTTTGTGTATGTATTAAAAAAATCACTTTTCATTTTTGTTTTTGACCTGTTTTTTTCTTTTTTTTTAGAATTTAAGATATTTCTGGTAGCATATAGGGCTTTTTGCCATCTCCATAAATTCAATAAAAAAAAAAAACAGAAACAACCAAACAAAAAAAATGCTAGCAGTTTTTTCTTTTTCACTGCTATTTGCAATTATTTTGCTAACAACATTGAGGATCCCAGTATCAGCCTGTGTTCTCTTACTTTCTCGTAATCTTTTGAAATAATCTTGACACTTTGTGTCCCTTTCAGCATGTAAATTTGTACTTTCTCATGGGGGTTTAGGGCCATTTGACTATTATTCAACAAATGCAGAGCAATTTACAGTTCAGTTTTCTTGGGGGAATTAATGAACATATTACACCATAATGTGATGGGGGAATATTTAAGTATATTTCTTATTTCTATGATGGTACCTTTCTCACTGAGAATAACTATAAAATTAAGGGGAAAAAGAGTATTTGAAGGCAGCCAGGGCTTAAGATGCCAAGATATCAGAGAAAAGAAACAAATTGAGATGATTCCTAGATTTAGCCCTGCTCATTCCCTTCAGAGTTTTACCAGAGCATAGAAACCAGGCAGAAATCAGTGACCCAGAGTGTATCATAATCTCATGGGACTGTGGAGACAAAAGTTGTACTTCAGGGCTACCGAGGTGTCTAGAAATTGAGAGGCCAAGTACACAGTGAGGAGGTAATTGAAGAGATATTAGAGCATTATGGTGGCTTTTTCCCATGATGCATTTACAAAATCTTAAAATGTACAGAAATAAGAGTATTTGAAACCTATCAAACAGCATGTGCTAAGATGCTAAAACAAATATTTTAATAATTTAACAGAGATTAAATCAGCCTTTATACATTCTGAAATTTATTCTTGACACTATTAATGTGATCCATGTGTATTTTCCTTTGAGGAGACAATCAAACCCTATCGGAATGAAAATAATACATCTTCATATGTAATTTCCAAAAGTAAAACCCAGATACAGGAAGAAACAGATTGGCATAAATAGTTGATGCATTGTAAACATCCTTGCATTGTACATAAAATGCCTGAAACGTACATAAGATGCATTCTAATAAGTCAAAAATACATGTATACATATGATATTAAGGTTGCCACTGAAGTACTATTAATATAAGACTATATACCTAATAGGCTGCTGGGGGAAATTAAATAATTAAAACTTACTAATCCAAAAGTAGAAAGGAGAAAAAATAAGAAAGAACCGATGAAGAAATTTAGAAGTACAATTAATACAGTTAGCATTAATATATTGGCTAGGTGGAAAACCAGAGGAAAGAAGGAGCAATTAGGTTAGAGGCATTGTTTTAGAAACTATATAAATGTCTAACCAAGATACTGTATACTTAAAACTAATTAAAATAAATAAATGAATTAAAAAATTAAAGCTCAGATATATAAAAAATTATGGTAAATGTAAATAAGTGACATACTTAAATTAATAGATATTGTCAGACTAGCAAAAAGCAACCAATTTTCAAATTATGTTTTGTATAAGAGATAAATAAACCTTAAATATAAGAACTGAAAGATAAAAGATCTATGTGAATTCAAGCTAAAGGAGAGTATATACAAAGGGGAAAATATTTTTAAAAAATTTATAATGATAAATGATTAAATTCAGCAGGAAGATATAAAAATCCTAAATTTGTATGTGGCAAATAATATGTTTACCAAGTACATAAAGTAAAAATTGACAGAAGCAAGGAGAGACATAGAAATCAATACTTGTAGATAAAGATTTTAACCTACAAATCTCTACTAATCAAAAAACTAAGCAAAAAAAATATTAGTGAAGATAGAAAGTGTTTAAATATCATGGTTAGTAAGTTTATCAAGTTGAAATGTATAAAACACCACACTCAAATATTAGAGAAAAATTGTTTTTATCAAACATTCTTGAAAGATTTACTCAAATTGGCCAAAACTGGACCAATAAAGCAAGTTTCAACATATGCAGAGTATATTTTAACATAGTGTATTTAAACAAGAAATAAATAACAAAAAATTATTAAGCCATACACCTCTAAATGACCTGTGAAAAAGAGAAGAAAATAACAAAGAGAATTAACACATTTTAAAAATTAATTTTAAAATAATGTCATGGCCCAACTTGTGGAATACAGCTAATGCTGTGCCTAGGAAGCAATTAGCCTTAAATATCTAAATTAGAAAAGAAATAATGCTAAAAATCAATAATCTAAGTATCCACTTCAAAAAGACTAAAAGTGAACAGAAAATTAAATACTAGTAGAGAAGTGAAGATAAATATAGGATAGAATATAATGCAATCAAAAACAAATGTATAGTAATGAAACTCAACAAAAACAAAAGCTGTTTATTTGCAAAGATGAATAAAGTTGATAAGACCTTGCAAGAAAAAAAAAAAAGAAAAGGTATATGTTACCAATATCAGAAACAATGAAGGAAACATTATAGATTCTATGGATGTTAAAAAAAATAATAGCGAGATATTACTAACATATTCATGCCAATAAGTTTTAAAATACACATGTAATAAGCTAAGTTGAAAATGCACTCTTTTCAAAGGGGCATAAATAAAAAAAGAAAAAATATGTCTGTCACTTTCTCTATTGAATAAATTGAGTACATAATTACTAACTCTTAATGCATAAATTTTCATGCCCAAATGAACCTGACACAAACTTTATTAGAGAGAAGTAAAAGAGGGAGCATTTTCTGCCTCATGTCAGGAAACCAGAGTAATCTTAATGCTAAAACCTGACAAGAATATTACAAGAAAGAAGAATTAATAGCCTGCTTCTCATAAACAAAATTTTAGGTAGGAAATTAACAAATCAAAACCACTAATATAAAAATATAATATTGCACCTAAGGAATACAAGGACAGACTGTAATATTTGAAAATCTATTAAAATAATAAAATATTAAGAGAAAAAACAAGATCAATCTCAACAGATGCACAAAATCTTATATATTCATCTCTTGTTCATATAAAAGCTCTTTGTACACTAGAAATAGAAGAGAACTTAATCTGATAAAGAGTAGCTACAGAAAACGATAGCAAATATCAAGCCTAATGGTAAAATATTGAAAACGTTCTCTCTGAGACTGGAAATGAGATAAGGTTGTCTACTATTGCCACTTTTATTCAGTTATACTGAAGGTTTTAGTCAGTACAATTGGATACAAGTAAAAAATAAAAGTAGAAATACTGGAAAGGGAAAAATAAAGTTGTTACTATTCACAGAAACATGATTAAATACATAAAAATGAAAAATGAACTACAGTTAAACTGTTATAAATAGTAAGTAAAGTTTGCATGATGGTTAAAATTATAATCAGATTTTTATTTTAGCAGTATTTAGAAAATAAAATACACTACTTATCTAATAAAGAGACTTCAATCAGATTGTAACAAAGTCTAATGAATGATGTGCAAGACCTCTGAACAGAAAACTGTAAAATATTATCGAGAGAATTTAAAGATGATCTAAATAAATTAAGTTTATATAAAGTTCACTCTTTGGAGATTCAAATGTAAAAGATGTCAGTTTTCTTAAAATTTATTTGTAGATTCTTTGCACTATCAATCAATTGCAACAGCTGTGTGTGTGTGTGTGTGTGTGTGTGTATGAGTTCACATGTTCATGTGCATATACACAATTTGGAAAATAATAGTCAGATGTGCATAGAAATTTAAAGGGAAATTTAGAAAGAAAGTATTTTGAAAGAAATAAAAGTATTGATCTTATAATTGCAATATATAAAGATTTATTATTATAGTTTTTAAGAGAGGGTTGTATGAATATAAAGATAGAAAAATAGACCAATGGACCAGAAAATTGCAGAAACAGGCCTATATTAAAACACCCAACTGATTTTTGACAAAGATGCCCTAGATGGACTTGCAGTTGTGTTCATGATGAATTGGATATCTATGAGTAGATAAACTGAACCTTGACCTCTAACTCAGACCATCAATACTGGTAATCTCCAGATAGATCAGTAATGTAAATGTGAAAACTAAAAAAATATGCCTTTTAAAAGTTAACAGAATTTTCAAAATCTGGATTAAGCAAGTAATAAAATGCAAAAATCACTAAAGTAAATAACAGCAAAGACAATTTATTAACAAGTTGTGTTCATCAAACACACTATTGAGGGTGAAAAATCAAGCCACAGAACAGGGGAAGATATTGTGATACCTAAATCTAGCAAATGACTCATATTTTCAATATATGCTATGTATATCAATTAGGAAAACATAGACAATCAAATTTTTTAAATGGTAAAATGCTTGAACATATACTTCACTAAAGAAGATATCCAAGTGGCCTAGAAGCATAATAGGTCCTAAGCATCAAATCATCATGGCATTGCAAATTAAAATCTACCTGAAATACAGCTACATGCCTCTATAAGGGCTAAAATTAAAAATAAGTAATAAATTACTCACTTTACCAAGAATTTTTGAAGATGTGCAATAACATGAACTTTTATACATTGCTGGTCACAGTATTAAATTGGTGTATCCACTTAGAAAAACATTTGGAAGCATACACTAAAGCTGAATAGATGCATAGCCTATAATCTTTCACTCTCTTCTTAAGTATGTAACTAAATATTTGTGCACCAAAAGAAATACACTAAATAGGTTTAGTGGCAGTTTTCAGAAGAGTATGAAACTGAAACTACCCAAATATCTGTCAGTAATAAATGAGTTGTGGTACATTTATACAATCAATCAATCAATCAATCAATCAATAAAGATACATAAATGAAGTGTGGTATATTTATACAATAAAATTATTTTTCAAACAGTGGAAAGAAGGAACTACAGCTATATGCAACCATATGAACAAATAAATAATGAGATAAAAAAATCCATATACAAATGTATATTCACTATAATAATTAAATTGTATAATGTTCTAAAGAAGACTAATATAATGTAAGAAACAGAGTAGAGGTTACTTTGAGGGGCGTAAGGACTGAGAGTGGGTACGGGGAGGCTTTTGGGATACTGGTTATACTAGATATCTCGAGCTGGATAATGGTTACATGAGGATGATCATTTGTACTGGAATTAAATCTTAAGATTTATGAATTTTATTGTTTGAATGTCTTGCTTCCATGACAAAAGTTGAGCTCAGGCAAAAGAATTTAAGGGAGTCACTCCAAGGATTTAAAAAATTATGACAATTATATTTCTAAATATAAATTCACTAGTAGAAAATTCCATGTTAATGAAATCATCTGATCTTTCTTTTGATGTTATTAGTTTATTATCGTTCTTAATTGTTTGGGAAGTGATCCATGTTAAAACCATGATAAAAAATTTTTAAATTATTATTTTTTCAAGTGCTATGCTAAAGAGAGCTTCTGGGGAATAAACTTTTTAAATTTTAATTTTATTTATTTATTTTTGCATCTTTTTTTATATCAGTTTCACGTACACAGTACATTGGTTAGACATTTATATAGTTTATGAAATGATCTTCCTGATTGTTCCTTCACCCCTCTGCCTCTCCACCTAGACATTACATTACTGCCGACTGCTTTCCCCGAGCCTTGCTCCCCATCCCCGTGACCCTCTTATCAACTACTAATTTGTACTTTAACCCTTCGCTGCTTTCTCTCATTATTTATTTATTTATTTATTTTTAAATGTTTGTTTCTTCATTTGTTGGTCAGCCAACCCTGGATTCATATTTCAGCTTTACTGCTTACTGATCTTGAATGAATATGAGCAGGTTGGAGTCCATGTAATACCCTTTTTTTGGGCTCATTGGATGTTGACAAAATCATACTTTTTTACTACCTACTATGATATGTAACTCATATAAATTAATTTTAGTCCTTACATGCCCTGAAATCATATCCTCATTTGAGGGAAAAATAATTATTCATAGTAACCCAATAAACTTCCAAGAGATATATAACAAATATGCAATACATACTGGGTAGGTTACTATATTAGTTTTCTTTCTTAATAAATTGCATATTTGCTTGTGAGTATGTGTATGTATCAGGGGCACAATTGTTATTGTAAGCTGTATTGAATAAGAATATAAACAATAATAGATAAATCTATATATTAATTTCTCTGAAAGTGTGAGTCTCCCTAATTAAGATTCTAATGTATAAGGGATTTAAATTGAATTGCACTATAAAAATAATCTTAAGAAATTTAGTTCAAGTAATCTTGAATCAATCCTATTTGAAATAATTAGGGGGAAAAAACACAGGGATTTAGTAATAGAAACATAATGCAATTTGTTTGCAGAATAGAATTAGAGATTTTGCTAAGAAGACTTAGATTACCAAAGGGGACATAGTGAATAATAAGCTCATTGTAGAATTTTATGTCCTTACCTCTTATAGTATGGAGAAAAATGAGTTGTATAAAAAATATATAAACAAACTGGACCCATGAAAGGAGGGAGTCAATTTATTATAGTCACAAATTCAGCAAAAGCAATACACAGTAGAATGAAAGGGCATACCTTAAGACAAATAAAAAACATTTGTGCATATACACATACACACAACAACAAAATAAAACAGAAGAGAACATAAACAACAACAACAACAAAAATTTGTAAGCATATATAAAAAATTAAAAGTAGGTAATATTATATAACATTAATAAAAAAATAGAAAATGTAATATTTCCATTCTCAGTACTAATTTTTCACATGTAAACTATCTTTATATGCATACATGTATTTATGTATTGCCTTTATTTAGAATGTAACTGTTAAAGTTTTACATTTAATAAAAATATCTAAGAGGTTCAAAAAGTCAGATCTTACTTCAATGGCTCTAAAAATTTTTCCCATAGGGTCAAAATATTTCACCTATAAATGTGCCCATCTGTTTTTTCAGGCTCTCAACTCTTGTGAGCAGAAGAAAGGAGATGGGGCGTTCTTTGTAGATATGGAGGGAAAAGTTGTAGGGAACTTGCCAAGTCCCTAATGTAACGCTCCACTATTTCCAAGTTCACTTAAGATAAACATCAAAAATAAGAGACCCACATGTTTTCTCCCCATTTAGAGAGCATTTGAAATCACTGTAGCCAGATGGCATGCTTTTTAGCCATCAGTGGAGAAAAATGACAGTGGTCAGCAAAGGACTTAACCAATGTCACCATTGAAGAGTCATTTTGTCCAGTGAATTTAAGGCATTTTTAAATATGTCTAAGTTTACAACTTCCTCAATGAGAGAAAGCATTTTTCTCCCTTTCTTGAGAGAGCTACTACTTGGTTAATAGAAATACTATGACTCATATGCTGAACTCATTTGACACAAAAGCTGCCAATCAGGTTAAAGTTCTAATTTTATTCTAAACCACCTGTAAATATGACTGAGATTTCAAGGAGTGAAATAGAGGGATTCTTCTTTATACTCTGGCTTGCTGGAGTTTTCACAATCCTATAATGATCAAAAATTGTTAAAATATTCATGAACAACTCTTTCCTCTAGGTACACCAGAAGGTAGACATTTCTTGGTATGTCTTTGAGGGAGTCAAAAGATTGTGTTTGAACCAGAGCATCATACAGTTGCCATGAGAGTAAAAAGGTATAAATACAATACAATTGCCATGAGAGTAAAAATGCATAAAAAACAATACTGTAAAGAGAAAACTCTGTCAAAAATATCCCTACTAGCATTTTTACCCAGCTGATGTCCATTGGTTAATTATACTCTAACTTGTTTCTATGTTCAACATCTGTGTAATGATAAACTATTACTAGTGAATTAGAAATTATCTCACCATTTATGGGCAAAATGTACTTCAAAAAGTTTTACCTTTATTCACTAGAGAGCCTAAATCTTCTACTGAAATGATTTTCTAAGACCTTTCAAATTCCCATGTTTTATTTGAAATTTCCTAAATTGTTGTCTTTTCTATCATATATTAACTTCACAGCTTCTTATTTTATAAGCTTCCACTGTACCTCCATCCCCCATTCAATTATAAATTTTCTTATTTTGCATTCCCCTGTTGACTGAAATTTACTGCTCATGGCTTCCACCCTTCTGCTTGTTGAAGGCTCAAGAATTATTTATTGAGCCTCACCAGTATATCTAAATTTGTCAAATCTTTTTTTTTTCTCTCATAGTCTGAAAAGGAGAGGCTGTTTATTTCAATTGATTCCTGCAGAACAGCAGCTTATGGAAACTAGTTAGAAGCAAATTCCCAAGTAACTTAGACTTGACAGTGTTCCATTACCTTTGATTATAAAAGGGCAAAATTAATGGGCAATTCATGAGGCTGTGTGAGAGAGAGGTGACAGGAAGTCGCTAGATTCCAATGGCAGAAATCAAGTTGTTTAAACTAGGTGCCATTTCAGCCTTTTCTTTCATCGTATGTGAAAAGAGTACGACTTTTGTGGCCAATTGAAATGGACTTTTTCTTCTAGAGGGCTTTGTCACATCTCTTGTGTTTAGAAAATTAATCTTTAATGACTGCTAATCAAGTTTCTAATTATAATATCTTTATATTTAATGTTTGTGTATCAGATGAAAGGCAAACATTTTGGGGCCAGTCACAAAGGACATGAATAATTTTCTTAGAAGCTTGTCTAATTAATTTTATTGCCCTATAATGTTTTTAAAGTTTGAACTGCGATCATTTCATTAATTTAGATAAAAGTGAATTTTCAGCATTTAAATATGACACTTGTGTTGAAAATTATGGTAAGTTGTAATCATTTTAAACATGCATGTTCATTTACTATAGATAACAATAACACATTTGGGGGATATTTAAAAGACTGGTATACTAGATTTTTATTTATTTTATTGTTTTTTCTCTTTTTTTAACTCAAGAAATAGTAAATTTCTGGGACATTGATATACTTAAGAAAACAAAATAAAATAACTATAACTCTTCTTGGTAATCTGCTTTCTTGCCAACTTTTAAAATTATAAATTTCAAGAAATATTTTGAGGATTCACCAATGATCAAATGATATAGCTCATACTTATTAGCATATAACAGAAGATGTTCTCAACTTTCTGTCCTGAGGTTGCCACCAGCCACTTCTCTGTATGCTCTCACACTGGAGCTACTGATTATTTTGGTAATGGCATGGTATCTGGGCTTCCAGTCCTTTTACATGGGGCTTGCTCTATCTGAATGATTTGTCCACCTTTCTCTTTAAAGCTAATTCAAAGGCCAGCTCCTCTTTTAAATAATTCCTGTGACTATAGGAAAATCTCTCTCCTTCCTGTATCCTTCCACAGCATTTTGTGAAGGAATAGTACATAGAGTAGATGGGGATATAAACAAACCATGATAATGTGATATTTCCTTAAGTCTCATAAATCCCTTGATTATAGAACTTTGTCTTAGTAACTGGGAATACAGATGTAAATATTTGTTAAACAACTAAAGAGAAGAACAATGGAAGTATAAATGAATGAAAGACAAAGGGTGTTATCAAAATTCTCAGAGAGGTTACACATTATTGAACCTCTTTGAACTTATATCTTATGATATTTTTAAAACTGAATTCAAGAAAGTATGGACAACTATATTAATTCCACATTTTTTGTTTTCTAGGACAAGAGCAAGTTTGCGATGGTATCATTTTATTCAGTCACAATTGTCCTAGCTTTTGGGAATAGAGGGTGTAGTGTGTTGAATTATGGTCCACATAAAGATATGTCCAGGTCATAACCCCACTAGTGTTAATTTGATGTTTCGAAAAGGGTATTTGCAGATGTAATTGAGTTAAGGATCTTAAGATGAGATCATTCTAGGGCCTATCTGGGTAGGCCCTAAATCCTATAACAAGTGTTCTTAGGAAGAAGAGGAGATAGTCCTGTAACCATGAAGGTGGAGACTGGAGTTATGCAGCTCCAGCCAAGGAATGCCTTGCTTTCTCTCAACTGAGTCTTTGCCTGATTCTGTCTGGCCACTAGCTGGCCTACAATATAGCCTCTATCTCCAATGAATCTACCAAATCTGTCAATTTTCTCCCATTTGTCTTTTGCAACAACCACCACTGTTTTGAGATCATCAGTAGGTTTGGACTTCACATTTCTTTGCAAATGGAGTCGGTTCCTTTATGAGAGATTAGGAGCTCTCCACTTCATGCTGCTCCACCTATCCCCAGACAAAACCTGAGCCATCGCTCTGGAGCATATTTTTGAGTGACACTTCTGCTTTAGGAGTTGAGTGTCATGTGGAAAGAGGAAGTAGTAGCCTCAGTCTTCTTGGTTCTTCTCTCAGCATGAAACCTCCTTCTTATGAGCCATGCCGAGGATGAGCAGGGCACCAGGTTCCTACTGACACTGTGCCCAATGAGTTGGGGACTTGGCAGAAAAAATGCTGCCCCCACCTGCAGTTACCTCAGCCACAGGTATCTGGGCAGGAGGAGAATGGCTATCAGCCTGCCCCTCCTGAGTAATAGCCCTGGACTAAGGTTGGGGCAGCAGCAGTCCTGTGCTGTTGAGTGTGTTGATCTGGAGTCTACTTCCCATCCTACTGAGCTGTGAGGGTGGAGGGAGTGAGCAGATCTTGGTTCAAATACCACAGACTCTCTAAAACTGCTTTTTGTTGTTGTTGCTGTTGTTTTTTTATGTGCCCTTAGGAGCTTTTCCATGGACTTTATTTTTTAAAAAATAATTTTTGCCAGTTTTTCTGGGGGTACTATGGCATTCCTCATGCTATCATGACACAGTCTAAAAAAAAAAGTAGAAACAAATGAACAAACAAAACTCAATTATGTGTTAAAAGGCTTTTTTAGAAGAGATGTGGCTTGGGCTGAATCTTAAAGAATAACAAGAAATTCAACAATTAGAAAGAGGAGAGATTATATTATGGTTAGTTTGTGGAACTGCCCAGCATGTTTTACATAACCACCGAGGCTACAAAAATTCAAACCATCTCTTCATACTCCACTAGCATATCACTTTTCAGGGTCAGGGTATAGAGTTTAAGTTTTGTTTCTTTTAAATTTTGTTTACTGAGGTAGACTATAACTAAACTAAATTAAAATGAAACACTCAGACATCTATCCCATCCAACTATCTAAGAAGACATTAATTTAATCAATTTGGGGAATTGTTAAATATTTATAAGGAAATATATTGAATTTAGGGTAAACAATATATAAAGTGCACACCATGAGATTCTTTACAACTTTGTGAAGTGGATTCCAAGTTTGTTTCTGAGTTTTTGACATGCCAAATCAAAGAAGAAAATATAATCATATGAAAAGCCCATTGTCCAATATATTTAAGGAAGTTATTTACTTGTAGAGTTGCTGAGATAAATTAAATATCAGAATTGAAGAACAGTCTCTGTGATTTGTGATCTTCTAATAGTATGAAGTGATAGCTCCCAATCCCATATTACACCTAAAAAAAGAAAATTAGATAGCATTATTCTAGGGATCTGGGCCCTTGGATAGTTAAGTACCACCTCACCCCAGACACTACATATGACAAATCATATATTACTTTAATGCTTAAAGTTATCTCAGTGAGAAACTCATGGAGCTTCTCCATCTTCTATGCTTGAGTTTTACCAACTGCTGATGATTTAGACCTAAGATACAATTGCAATTTATTTTAACTATGAGATTAAGAAAAGAGAAAAGAAAAATTAAGAACATAGGGCTTGGCATAATTATTTTTTGGCAAAAACTGTGAAAATTAAATCTGTATATGCATGTTTGTCTGCGGTGTGTGTGCGCACATGTGCGTGTGTGTGTACATGCATGTGCACATGCACATGTAATATGAGAAAGAAGGAAGATAAAGAATATTATATTCATTAGTTTTGGCTCAATCAATCACTGTCAGTGAATCTGATTCAGAAAGGTTAACATTTTCTTCACTTCCCAAGAAGCAATATTGTGTTTAAGGAATATGATAGCTTTTCTTTATATCTGCAGTTACCTAACACTATGCATCTATTATTCACTATATATATATATATATATATATATATATATATATATATATATATGTATGTATATATATATATACATACACATATATATAGTTTATTAAGTCTGTCTTGATCATTGGCTATTTATTAATTATATAATTAAAGAAATTGAAAAAACTACAGAAATAGAAGGCACAATAAAATTAATTAGTTAAAGGGACTCTGCCTTGGTGAAATTAAAAGTGCCACAAGCAACAATGTATAAGTTACATTGTGTGGTCATTCTGGGAGCCTTGCAGGTGGTTAGTGCAAATTTGAGAATATTGATGGTACAACCCAGTAGATATATCCAGTTTGGCATTTGATGTTTGTGCTCAAATTTCAAATAGCAGTCAAACTTGAGGTAAATATCTATAACAAGCCTATAAGCGTTCTTGAGGAAATGACAGTGATTAGTTAACCAAACAAACAAACAAAACAAATATATTTTGCTTTGGACGTCATTGGTATTGTACTGTGAAAATGGTTATATTGAGAGGCCAAAACTACATCTTGTAGTTAATTTTTAACTGAATAATCTCAGTAGAGCAATGTAACCCCTTGAGTGTTAGTCTCCATCCAAAATATGGGAAATAACATTATCTACTTTATAGGTCTTTAGTGAGAACCAAATTATATATGATTATGTGAAATATCTTGCCCTATATGTAGTAAACACTCATTATGCATGATGCTGATGATGCTGATAATTACAAAAGGCAAAGGCTAAAATGCCCTTGAGTATGTGCCCAATACTATCTGAGCACTTTTATTTTTTTCTTATCTAATATTTATCACAATTCTGTAAATAATGTGTTAAGTTCTTGATTTTTGTTTCCTCAGATATAAAATGAGGTCAAATAACTTGTTCAGGATCATGTAGATACTCGGAGGCAAAGATGGAGCCCCAAACATTGTTTGTCTACTGCAAACACTGTACTCCCTTTTACTCTCCAGCAGCTGCTCTTCAGTTCATTGTCAGGCTAGAAAAGAGATCTAAATCTTTAAGGCTATAATCATACCTTATACTTTATTTATCTACCTCATTCATGTAGATAAAGTATAAAGTGTAAGTTCCTTAACTCAGGGTCCTGTGTTATACTTTTAAACTGCCCCTTCCTTGGAAACTTGAGGCATTTCACAGATACAGAGAACAAACTGATGGTTGCCAGATGGGAGGGGAGTTTGAGGGCTGGGCAAAAAAGGCGAAGGAATTAAGAAGCACAAGTTGGAAGTTACAAAATAGTCACAGGGATATAAAGTACAGCATAGGGAATATTGTCAACAATATTGTAATAACTATGTATAGTGCCAGGTGGGTACTGCACTAATAGGGGGGATCATTTCATAAGTTCGATAAATGTCTAACTACTATGCTATACACCAGAAACCAATATAAAATGTTAAGTGTCAACTCTAATTGAAAAATAAAAATTAGTAAAAAGAATAATTCATTAGACATGAGAAAGTAAAAGAAAAAGGAAATATCAGATGACACATTTAAAGTCATTGTCTTGATTTTGGAGAAGGGAGGTTATTTCATTATTGGGGCTGTTGGAACTCCACAGGATAATATCCATCCATCTATGGTTAATCAAATTAGAATATTGGAGAGTAGCCATGACAGTTAACTCAATTTAAATCTTGTAGCATTGTCAGTGATGTTAACCAACTCTAAATGTATAACATGGCTATGGTCATTTAGTGTGTGCCTTAGAAATACTTTTGTATTTAACCAAATAAAAAGGACTTTTAAAGGTTTTAGAGGTCTGAATTTAATCAGTTATCAAAAAGAAAATTTGACATATCAAATGCAAGTCTGTTTTTTCATATTCAAAAATCAAACACTTTCCCCCTCTTGGCTTGCTTATAAATATTCGGTACCACAGAAACACAAATAAATGTCTCTTTCCAAGCCATTCTGTATAATTTATGAGATCAAAAAATTGTACAGTGGGGTCAAACTGTATTATATTTATTACAAATGAAGGATCACATGGTTCAAGTCAGCAATGTATTAATGGACCAGATTTCTGTACGTGTGTGTGGTGTGTGGTGTGTGTGTGTGTGTGTGTGTGTGTGTGTGTGTGTGTGTGTTTGTATAACTTTTTAAATTTAAGGACCTAAGGATTAAAGATTGAGTACTAAATTCTCTACTATCAGAATTACCCTGGAAAGATTAGAAGATTATTATCTGTTTACACTGATGAAAATCTTTATGAAAACAATATTAAAATGACTTGGGCTTAACTTATCCAAAAAGATCCCAACGTCAATTTTTAATAAAAAATAAAACTCATAAAAAATATGATTCCCTGTCTTTAAGATTATTCCTTTTATCATTGTTAAAGACACCCTCTCAATAATTGTTTGGTCTGGACCTTTGCTGGGGTTTTGATGTTTATCTTTAATATATAGCCGGCCAAACAAGCAAAAGTACAAAAGTGGGTTGTAGGAAACCCAAGATAAATAAAGTGATAAATCTTTGTTGCATACAACATTTTTTTTTCTTTTGTATAATGGACTTTATTAATCAAATGAAGCTTTCTTCATCAAGAAAACTTCTTTTAATTATTCAGAGGTGGTCTTTATCAAGCTAAGCAGTTAAGCACTTGATATTTTTCCTCATTGAGTGGTCAGATTTTATAATCACCACGTTGAAAAACACCCCAATTAAGGGAAGTTGAAACAGACACACATGCTTTCAAGAAGAAAGTTGAGTTGCACGTTAAAAATGAAATACCCTCCATGCTGATGTTATTTTTTCCTTCCCATAGGGAACCACAGTCAGATATCACGAGTACCTGTTGCTATAAAAGTGCTGGATGTCAATGACAACGCCCCTGAATTCGCATCCGAATATGAGGCATTTTTATGTGAAAATGGAAAACCCGGCCAAGTAAATATCTCCATGTTGTTAATGATGATATGTTTGTATACAACTGTCTCATATTTGATTAACCTGCCTTATAGTGTGCATTTGCATCATTTATGATCTGAAAAGTCACAGGCAAGAAACATCCAAATGGGAACAGAGAAGGAGTATTTTTCTTTCTGAGATGTAAATTTTCTTCCTACTTGTGACCAAATTGGCTCCTGAAGTGGAATAGCCTGCTGTGCTGTCAGCCCAGAGCCAAATAACTAACTTAAAATATCTCGGGGAGGTATTAGAATGATGGGGACAAAAATTTAACCTTCAAATGACAGGAAGCAAGGGAAAAGCTCATGAGGAGGGCATACTCGTTTCACAACAAACATAGGAATAACACATAATAGTGGAACCCAGGATGACCAGTTGTTGGAAGTTGTAGAAAGTGAATTTTGAAATATGTAAAACTATAGATAATTTAGGTAAATATAAGATAAACAACATGTTTTACACATGCAAGTGTAGCATTTGATAATTGTGTATTGATGGCATATTTTCTACCTGTCTCATATAGCATAAATAGGGGCAATGAAGACGGGGGAGGGGATGGGGAGGGATGGAGGGGAAAAAAGAGAGAAGAAAGAAAGAAGAAAGACAGAGGAAGGAAGTGGAGCAGGAGGAAGGAGGAAGAGAGTTATAAGCAAAAAGTATAAAAACAAAAACAAAACCTGCTATACTCTGAATGTCAAAATGGAAATAGTCTATGTAAAATTCTAAAAACCACAAATGTAATAGATTTATTTTAACAAGGTGCCAAAGTACTGTGTGTTTAAGAAATTTATCATTTTTCAACTTCCTAATTTATTTCTGGATGGTGACATTTTAATTTAAATAAACAGCAGCTGACAGCATGACACTGGAGTTGTTAATCCAACTATTCTTGTGCCTCATGTGGGTGTTAGGAATTAAACTTACTATTTGCTGAACAGTTTACCTGACAAGAGTCAGATTTTTTTCTGCCTAAAAAAAGAAACAGCATTGTAGCTCTATACTTTTAATTATTACAAAAATGTCCATGTGTTACTGTCCTATAAAACAGTGGACATGTTTCCCTAGACTACTCTCATATATCTGAAGAATTAGCATTGTTTCCATGTACCAAAGTAAGACACACACACGCACAGAGCAAAACTAAAATTGTAATAACAAAACTGATTAATTTTAAAAACCTAAACTTCATAAATATTGTTATAATCAAAGCATTAGCCTTTCAGTAATGTGCTCTTTTTTAAAAATATATTTTAACATTAGTTCAAATGTCTCTTAATTTTTTATCATGTGGAAATGCCCTCCAACAATCATGTTTAGACCATTTTCATTTGTGGTCCTTTAAGGATGGAGTGTGTGTATATCTATATGTATCTATGCCATATGTATATGCTATATATATGGCAGTAAATATCATTTAGCTAATTTGGTGGATTGAGTTGGCAGTGAGAGTTCGATCATAATATATAAAATATATGCAGGTCAGTTTTAAGGATATGGTTGTGTAAGCCAGATCGTTCCTGGGGTAATGTAGCCAATCACAGACTTGTAAGCCAGCTGCTTTCAATCATACAGAATCTGTCAAATGCATTATGATTTAAATAAAACTCCATTGTTCATGCAAAACTCATCAAGCAAGTTTAGAGAGTCAATGGCACTGATATTTCAAAAATTCAACAGTGGCTTCACTCATGATATTGACATGCACGCCTTTGAAACTCCCGAAATTTGGAGTTCTACCTGGTGGATTTTGACTGTTTGCAAGGTTTTGATGATTCCTCAGCAGTTATTATACTCAAAAAAAAAAAAAATAATGCATTGTTTCATCATCTTTCCTATGGAAGATCAAAATAAAAAAGAAAAGTTGATTCTTTGTTTTATGATTTTTGAAAATCAAAATTAATGACTCCTGTGAAGAAATGTGTATGTTATGTGTGTGTCCAATGCACTGGATTATCCTCAAAGGAATCTGTTTAGGCATGTTTGTTAGAGTTTATTTTTACATGTAGAGATCAGATCTTCGGCTGCTCAGCATAATTTTTGGACATATGGTTGACTGGTTTATACACATGTAGTCATTCAAACAACTCCTGAATTCCCTGATTTCTTTGTGCTAGTCAGAACTCATGTTTGATTCATTATATCATTCCTGGATCACTTTTAATGGCTTCAGTATCTCCTTTTTATATTTACTGTTTTCCAAAATTCATCTTTGTTACCTACACTAGTGTTCACTCATATAAGTTCAGCGGAGATACACTTTTAATTGTCTTTCCTAATACCACACAAACCATCGACTCACTTTGAAATTAGAATATTCATTATCAGATGATCACACACTCATGAGAGACAAATGTCAAAAACTAAATTAGCACTAAAGTCATAGTCACTCAATATTTTTCAACAGTTAATGTCTGCTCTACAACAACCTCAAAGAAAGAAGTGCAGGTGACTTGGAATTGTCTGGTTTGCCTGGAAGGTATGGATTTAAGGGGGTGAGTGTCTTAGAAGATGGTGTAGCTGGTGATTATTAGCTGTGATCAATGGTAAGCCATTTACAAAACCTAGTCTGAAAACTTCTGAACTGAGAGAGGCTTTGTAAAGAGATTTTTAAAACATCTCACAAAATGAAAACCAATGTCAGTGACAGATAATTTTATTGTGCTTTTTTCCACTGTATTGAACTCATTTAAATAAAAAATCTGAGAGACAGACAGAGAGGAAGAGGCCACTTTTCTCTAATACAGATCTCCCCAGTTTATGATACATCTGTGTTAAAACTTGCACATGTTCACTTTGAAAGTAGAATTGCAAATCATAATTGCTCCTACTACCTTCTCATAATTCTGAAGTGAAATATGACATTTTCTTAAATTTGTTTTCTTAAGAGAGTAACAGCCACCCATGACACAGAGAAATAGTTCACAGTTTATTACACAAAATCAGTGTGAATCCCTTTTGATTAGAATCCCTTTAAATAATCCCTCCATACATAACTAAATGTTAATATGATATTTTCTGATTACTAGTTACTTTTTTTATTTCTAGTAGTTATAGGTAATTTATTTTAAGTCAAATGATAGAAGATGATGTATATTTTTAGTCCCTAATTCAATGATAACATAATAGAGACCAGATTACTTTGGTCTTCAGTCTAACAAGAAGAAAAAGATGCTCTCCACTTATGCCTCTCTAATGGCCAAGGCAGAAATGAGAGTGTGGACTGAGGATTTCAAAATTAGAAGGCAAAACCTATGATTGACAGTTTGTGTGTCTAACAGGATGGCCGGTTTTGGTCAGTTAGTATATATTTATTGAATGCAAAATGTGTCCCAGTGCTTGGCTTGGTCCTGGGAATTTAGTGGCAAACAACGCCCTAAACATTAGTCTTTTTTCTTGAGAGTTTTCTTTCTTAAAACAAAACATTAATAATAATAATAATAATAATAATAATAATAATAATAATAATAACAAAATGCTAAAATTACAAGGAAATTCCTTAAATTCTGTAGGCAGAAAGGAGGCCAAGGAGATAAGGGAAATGGAGCTATCGTAATGAAAAGACCTCTTAATGTAGGATAGGTTCTACCAGAGACAGGAAACATCTATCAAGTGCTGAAAAGGAATCAGCTGGGGCTAACCCAAATTCTGTCTGAAGAGAATGGTAATCTGGCTGGAGGGGTGGAGGAACAGATGTGGAGAAACCAGAGTCTCCTTCATCGTGCCTGATATCACCACACTCAGAATCAAATGTGAAAGAGAAATAGAGGACTTAAGTGACCGGTCTTGGCCAGAGGGCCTTCTGTAGTTCTCTCCTACATCTTATCCCCTTGATAAGATCTTTCTAGAATTTTATTTCAGATGCTGGCCCTTGCTAACCAGACATACAAACTTAGGGTAATTTGCTCCAGATGGTTCATTGACTCAAGGACTAAATATTGTATTTCTAGGTATTGAGTCAAGGTTTCTTGTTTAGTCTCAGAATATTTATTGTTTGAGAATGAGTTAGGTGACAGACTGCTTTGGCTCTTCTTCCTCCAGGAAGGAGTTTCCCATTACTATAAATAAATCTAGTAGAGGCTAATTTAAGCTTCATTACCATCTATAGAAGTTTAGGTATACTACTTGGCATCAAGTTAATTGGATTTTAAAAAAAAACTTTGGTTTGCCTCTTTTAATCCCTTCTTTCCCTAACCAATACTACAGCATATAAAGTTTGTTATATCACAGTTCAAAAAAAAAAAGTTAATAGCCTATATTTCTAGGTACATATCTAGCTGATGCTTGACATATAATAGATATTCACAAAAAAAATTAAATCAAGGTTGTAATTCATTTCATTCAGCAGTGACAAATATTTCAATAATTAGTTTCTCAGATATTACCATGGAAACAACTTGTTCTACTCACAGACATACAGTACACAAGCTAACCTCTTTAAATGAAAAATCATTCATTTATATATTGAACAATATTTATTGCACATCTACAAGATGATAAATATTGTAATATGACCTGCGGAAACACTATGAAAAGGACAAGAAAGTGTTCTCTTGAATGAAACTTAATGAGAAAGAGGAATTTAAAAAAATTGAATGAATAAATATTTAAATTTTGAAAACTGGGTTTAAAAAAACATAAATGCAACTAGTCAGGGGAAAACAAAGAAAAAGCAAAGACCTATTTTATATAATGTTATCAGATAAAGTTACTTTTTAAATTGGTATAATTTTGTCTAAAACTGGAAAAAAAATGAGAAGTGGAAGCCAGGACCTTCTAGCCAGCAGAATAAGCTTGTGCAAAGAACCTAAAAGGAGAAAGACCTTGGTTTCTTTGAAGAATTGAATACATCTGTGGCTAAGCATACTAAGTATAAAATAAAAATGTAATAAGCAAGAGTGAGAGTGGACAAAAGGAGTTCTGTGTTTGAATACAAACTACATGGGCACATGCACACACGATTAAGCAGAAAGAGCATTAAGAAGACTATAAGTTTAAAAGTAGCCTGGTCTAAGTTGTTGGCAGTGGAGTCGTAAGGAAGTGATTGCAAAAGCTGCATGCTTACATGAAAGAAATAATACATACAGATATCTAACATATAATCATCACTGATCTGAGAGTTTAGTGTTGCAACCGCATTTTGCAGATGTGCAGCTGAAGCTGAAAAGGAGTAAGAAAGGGTATACCTGAGGCCATGAAGAGTGGCAAAGATGGGTTTTGAAGTCTGTTCTTGCAAGTGCCCAAGTCTCTGCACTTTCTAAAATCTCACAGTGCTTCCTAAGGAAGCAGACTTTGAAATTCCAACACACTTCATAGAAAAATAGTAATGAGATAAGATTTAATCAAGAATAAGCATTTTTCAAAAGAACAAAGTAACTCCTGTGACCAATAACACATTTTATTCAAAAGCATTCCTTGAAATCTTAAGTGAAAAGAAATAAAGCTTAATAAGAAAAGTAAAGATAATGATCTCCTGATAAATACCAGTAATGAATGAGCTTACTATTTCATTTTATTTACTTTTTTAGTTTCTGTTGGTCTATTTCTAATAAATGTGAAACATTGAAATGCAATTGTGACATTTTATAGCACTCATGAAACAATAAATACGGGAGATTTAATTTTAACTTTCATGCTGGCAGGCATCTTCCAAGATCTATCTGTATACACACGGGGGAGACAGAATTGATTTTAAAATACGTGAAATTGAGGGCCTCAACAAAATGCATAAAGAACTCTTTTCATTTTATTTTGAGTGGACTAAGGAGATAGTAAAATTAGTGGAATGCATAAAACAATATTTGAGAAAATCATATGTAGCAAAACATATTTCAAGAGTCATTAGGAGAGGTATGACAGTTAGAGGACAATTTTGACAAAAGGAAAAGCATAAGTGAACAAATATCATGGAAGAGTTTAAAACTAGAACCATTAAAATGTGAGTCATAGCTCTACAATTTACTAGTTTCCTCACTTTGGGCATCACTCTCTGTTAGTTTAAATCATAATTTAGGGATAGCTATCTCAATATCAGTTGCTCATAAATAATTATAATTAATTATAGTTATCTATTTTAACTACTGTCATAGTCTAAGCAAAATATATTTTATTAGTATGTTTTTTGTGTTTATTGTTGTAATTGTTATATATTTATGCGATTTGATTTGGAGCATAACACTATAAATAATCCCTGAATGGGTTAATATAACAGGACAATCTATTTTCCTGTATTGGAAAAAATCTTTTCCTTTAAAACATTTTCTCAAAAAATGTTTTTTTTTTTTTTTTTTTTTTTTTTGTAAAATATTTACAAGTGTTTTATTTGTCAAGGCTGAAGGAAGGGTTTCTACTTCATTCCTCTCCACATGAATTGGTGGGTTAATATAATTACTTTTTCAAATACACTGTAATCAGCTTTCAAGAATGCATACTGTTTAAATCTTTTTCTAAAGTCATTCTTGCAGCCTCTGTATGCAGTGGCTGAACCTCTCGTGTGATTCTAAATTCCACGTGGTTTATTCTGGCCCTTAACGTGGGTGAGACTGATGATCCACAGAGAAAATGGTGCAAAGAATTGTTTAAAAATCTTAGGCTGTTGCAGACCGATGTCTTCTCTTTATTTTATTTTCAACCTGTAAGTTATTAAATAAGAATTTAGGATGGAAGCGAGGTGAGCACACATGTATGTGTGTTTCCAGTTGTTCATGGAAGCCATGTTGATGAACATGCCTTTTTTGAAGAAAGTAAAATTGGTAGTAAAAGGTATTAGGTTTTGGGCTAGTGACATAAATTGAGTAAGACCTGGTACAAAGAGGAGATGACATATTATTGGAAGGACAGAGAACCAAATGGAAACAGTGCAATAACTGACAAGCTGTATAGACACAACATCTTCTCAAAGAGGTTGAGATTGAAGAAGGCTTCCAGATCTTTACAACTTATATGTAATTTTGGAGGATAACATTTCTTAAATTGGGTGCCTGACAAACACGTGTTGGGTATAGCATGTCAATATATAGTGTTTGTGTGTGTGTGTGTGTGTGTGTGTGTGTGTGTGTGTGTGTGTGACCTATATAATGATGGGAACCACTGACTTAAACAAAGTTAAATAATATTATCTTCTGTTGGTTTTGTTTAACTGTTAGATTCCCTTGCATTTATAAATACATATGAATCACCAAAGGGCTATATGGTATTTGGCATTTACCCAACATAGTTGATTACAAAATCTTGCAGATTTCCTTCAGAGAAAACTATAGAACTAGTGGAACCCCGCTGGAAAAATATTGTTGCAGGAGGATAAACGATAGGGGACATTTCCAGCCTAGATAGTAATGTGTATAATGTTAAGGAAACATCAGGAAATATTCCTCTGAAATAATATAGTGGAAGATGGAGAGAACAGTAAAAAGAGAGTTGAGACTTTCAAACTATGTTAAAAATGGTTGATTTTATCCTACTCATGAGATGTTCAAAGCAAAGCAAGTAATGGAGTGATTTTTTAAAAAATTATTGAACGTTTCAGAGGTGTACAAAATACACATAAGATATGCAGAGTCCAGCAAAAGAAAATGAGTCAGGAAGAACTAAAAAGTCTAAACTTTGTGTAAAATACTTTTCAGTAGTCCTTTCTATGTATCATTTTACCTCAGCTTAATCTTACTCGTGGAAAGGGGAGTGAGAAAGACTGAAACCTTAGAAAATGGGAAAGTGCTACAGTGAGTTTCTGAAGTATAGGGCCCAAATATCTATCCAGAGGACTGAGGACTTCACTAAGTGTTTAAAACGAACAAATAAAATTGAATCTACATTTTCCTGTCGTATTTTCTATAGATCAGACTCCTAAGGTATATGCTCTGAATACACCTAATACTTTTTAAAAACAAGTATGTATTCATGCAAAAATATGTGATATGGGAAAGCACTTTGTAGGAAAAGAAGTCTTGGTAGAGAGTGGATTGCCGTGCAAATTATTAAAAATATCCAAGAATGACCTATTAAATGAATATAAATGGTATTTATATTGAACTATATGATACAGTTTTTAAATAATTAAGGATAATTAAATTATTGTATGAATTTTAATATAATTTCTCAAATCCCTAATTTTCTCTCTTTTCAATTTGTCATTGTTGCTATAACTTGGTTTCTTGTATATGAATAATTTTTATTTTCCAAAACCCCTTTTTTAAAGAGTGGTTCTTAACCTATTTTATTTTGCTTCTTTCAGTTACAGAAACCCTTGATAATCTGATGAAAACTGGGTTTTCCCATCATATATGTTTAAAGATAAATAATTTATACAATATTACTTTTTATTATTATTTTTTAAATTTAAGAATAGTTGGTATGCAATCCTATACTGATTATATTATCAGGCACAAAATATAGTGATTTGATGTGTTTATACCTTACAGTGTGATAACACCACTAATTCTAGTAATGCTCTGTTACCATGTAAACTTATCACAGTATTATTGGCTATATTCCCCATTCCTCTTTTCACCCATCCTTCAATCCCCTGCCTTCCAGTGAATGTCCCTTTAGTCTGTTTCAAGTTTACTTTCAAGTTGAGAGATTGGAACATTATGATGCTCATTCATGGATCATTTATTTCCTTTCCCAAGTTTAAAACTACTACTCTAAGAAACAGAAGTAAGTATTTCAGGAAAGCTAACATTGGTAATCAGAAATAAACTGAAAATAATGGCAGAAGAATGAATAGAAAACCAAAAACCATCGCTGTCCTTTCTGCACCACCTTTGACTTCCTTTCCTCTCATTCACCCCCTTTCCTATTCCTCCCAATTTACGTCACTCCAGAAAGATTTACCAAGAAAGAGAAAAGTAACTTTTACCTACAGATATCATCTTGGCTGTCATTGCTGAGTGTTTCTGGGGATTGGATGTATATTCCAGAAACCTTGGAAAACATTCTGAAAGTTAAAACCAATTAGTCTTCTCTCATCTTGCCTACATGCAAAAAGAACTATGATTTCTAAAACTCTGTTTGCTATGCCAACAGTCAGAATCAGGAGGAAACCTTTATACCTATAAAGCAAAGTACATGAGCAGCAAAAATGACTGAGTTCATTTTTATGCACTCTCTAAAATATCGAAGGTCTAAGGCCCAATTTAACTAAAATACATGTACAGAAGGTACAGCTGTGAACAAAATTTTGAAGCATCCTGACATATTGAGGCAGGAGGATGCTGGGAGTTTGTTATCAAATATATTTAGCAGTAGATGTGATGTATAATGCCTTTGATGTCCTAGGGTTCTGATAAGTCTCTTCATACCTACTTCCCAAGGTTATGTAAGAATTAGTGATAATGTTAAAACATGCCTAACAATTTATTTATTAATCCATTCATTTTTTTCACTTAGACAATACTTATTAAATAACCACCATGTGCCAGACACTGTTCTAACAGCAGTGAAATAGAAAACACACACACACACACACACACACACACACACACACACAGAACAAAACACCAACTCATCACCTAAAAACAAATCAATGAATAACAAACAGAAATTCATAGGGGATATTCTAATAGATTCCATGATAGTTTTATGGTTGTTAACAGACCAGATCATCAGAAATGTATTTGTTTGTTTGCTGGCTGCTTGCATTTATTTATTTGTTTGATTTTTTTCTGCTTGTGTTTTAAACATTTACTAAAGACAGTGATAGTCTACTTCTATTAAATATTTTTGAGTTAAAATAAAATAGTTTAAAATAAAGTTTAATAAATTATAATAAAATGATCTAACTTCGTTTAGTGTTATTTATAAACAATGAATATTTTTTAAAGCAGTCAGAATTTATGATACGGCCCCACAATTTTCCATTTCTTTTAGTTTGATGCCTTAGAAACGTCATTTTAAATCAGTAGTCTTAAGAAATAAAACAGTCTGCTCTCATAAAAATGCAAGCATGGCACTGAAATTCACTTCCTTATTCTCAAATCCAGATATGCTTTGTTTTTCTGATAGAGATGATTATCAGCTTTCAGTCTCCCTTTAAATTAATCCACAATAAATTGTTAAAGATTAGATTTTTCAATTGTATTCTAACTTTATTTGCATAAAAGAAAACATTTTAACTACATACTATATATATCTCCTAAGAGAATTCTCCAGAAATTTTTATATAATATCCATAAAATAGTTGTCCAATTACTTAAAAATTAATTGCTGTCATAGTAGCTCACAATGGAAAATATTTGCGGTTTTCATTTGCCATCTACTCAGTGTGTCTCTAAAATCTGCTTGCGTGGAGGAACACTTCCTCGAATAAATCTGTTCTTTTTCTTCTATTGATTAAAGCTAAGTGTGTTCAGATGTTATTACATCAATGAAAGCTTCAGCATTTTTAATATGGGTATCTTAATGCATTTTAATAGCATAAAGTCCTTCACATGATCTATTGGGCATCTACTTTTAAATAAAATGACCAGGCAGTGGACATCTGCATTAAAATGAAGTGTCAAAAATGGTTTATATCAAAGTCTTAACCATAACCAGTTCATGGGATATTTAGAATTTGATTTAAAGATTTATCATTTTATTACTTTTTCCTCATCATGTCATCATACACTGAGCATGATGTGAGGCTGACAGTACAAATTTTCCTAACAAATAATAACGAGGAAGCTGTGAACACCAATCTTCTCCCTTGGCTCAAAACAGTTGTTCTCAGACTTAAGCATACATCGAACTCATCTAGAAGACTGTTTAAAATACAGATTTCTAGACCTTATCCTGAGACTTTCTGGTTGAGTAGGCTTAAAAAATTAAATTTCTAACAGAGCTACTACTGGCTTAAATAAATGATGGAGAGGAAAAAAAAGCATGTTCATTGCAGGTGTAATGTTTAAACCAAACTTCTTAATGGTATGACAGGTAACTACACTTCCTTACTTCAGGCAAGCTAAATTATTACACCTTTTGTTTTGGTCGTTGTGTCTTAACTAATCAAATGGCTCATGGAAAAGCATGCACCAGGATGTATGAATCTTTTTCACATAGACTACTTAAAAAATATTAGGAATGCTATTACTTATAGGAGCTCTCTCCACTAAATATACTGTAGGAACGTGTTTAGTTATGAATAATTTTCACTACAAAATACCAAGAAATCCTCTTCATTTGCCCTTATTCTTTACATATGCTCACACACTTCAGGAGTTACTTCTTCAATGGGTGCACCTGGGAATTGAAATCCTTTTTAAGCAAAATTTGGTAGAGAAAGAAGGGTATGCTGTACCTGTTCACAAGGAATTTCTTCCACTTCTATTCTTTACAATTTTCTATGAAAAGGGTCTTATCAAATTCTCCTGTTAAATATGTGTACATGTAGGCTGTTCACAAAAGTGTTATCTGTGTTTCGCAACAATCTCTGGTACTTTTATTCCTTCATTTTTATAAAACTGGAACCCCGGGACATCTCTCTGCACTTAATGTCAAGGTAAATCAACTAGGTGTTTAGA
The DNA here is from genome assembly GCA_004027375.1 of Macroglossus sobrinus. Lineage (NCBI taxonomy): Eukaryota > Metazoa > Chordata > Mammalia > Chiroptera > Pteropodidae > Macroglossus > Macroglossus sobrinus. Next base: position 657,791 of record PVKZ01000648.1, on the reverse strand, counting down.
TATAATAAATATAATAACATTTTCATCTAATCTGCTGAGATCAGGCCCCTGTTTCGCTAATGCCAAAGTCATTACATTTATTGTGCTAGGTCATACATAAATGATAGCCATCCTATTAAAAAAAATACTAACGATGACGACTAACATTGAGCATTTACTATAAAACGAATGCTATATTGACTCAGATATAACTTACATCAATAATCAAGTCAACCCTATGAGAAAAATACCCTTTTTATTTGAAATTTAGGGTTGAAAGGAAACTGAATGTCAGTTCAGTGACTCCCTCAGTGTCACTCGATGAGTAAAGGATGAAATTCTGACTTCTATCAAGACAGTGTTATTTCAGAGTCCATCACCTTACTGACTACCTCTGTCTTAACCATGAGTTATATTTTGTGCTATTTTTTTGTTATATTGTTACTCAAGCTAAGTACAATTTTAAGACATTTCATAAGGTCTTTCATAAAAGTAAAACACCTACAGAGAAAGATATGTTCAGTTTTTAAAATAGAGAAATAGAGAAGTTATTCCATTTATGCCTCAAATAACCTTAATATACTACTTGTCATATAGCATGTGGCTGATACAATGCAACTCTCCACAGGTGTTAAAAGTATTCTGAAATTATGGTTCTCATGCTTGTTTAGGTGCTAAGTTAGAAAGCAATGATGCTGCTTTCTTACAAAGAAGTGATTCTTTTTTTTTCTATTTAATGAAATTGCCAAAATTGAGTGGGACATACTTGTTCAAACAGACGTGAGATATTAGGCATTATCATTACCTTCTGTAAATTTCATAAACATGAGGGCATTTCCCTGGTAATTTTTTATGGTAAATTTGATATCACCTTGACTGTCATGCTTGATAGGAAATTGTTATAGAAATTACACTGTAGTTATTTAAAATAGAAGTATAAGCTATACTTTTTTCTACATTAGCTGTTGCCCAGTGTTTCATATTGAAGTGATTAATATCACAAAATTATAAATATAAATTATTAGACTAATTCTCTGATATCCGAAGAAATAACTTACCACTAAGTTTATGCAGCTTTGCAAATGAAATAAGCACATTGAACCGGCACCGATTCCAACTATGTGTATCTATCCAAACAGCTCTCTGCACAGTGGTAATTCTCCTAATCCCTATAATTTATTCATCTCAGGATACACTTCAAAGCATTATTTGCATGTGTTATCCCCTAGTTTTAAAAACAGTATTCATTATTGGGTGGGAACAGATGTAACTCCTCAGAAAGGCTTGTTGCAATGGTGTTTGTGCTGAGGAACATTCCATTTGGCAAACACGTGCAACCTGATGAGTAAAGTTAAAGAGAAATCTTGAGGATTCAAGATTTAAGTCTTTTACCTCCCAGATCTTCTCAAAAGCCACACTACAATCACTGTAACAAGCCCAAATCTCATTCTGCATGCCTGTATACTCTCAAACTGAAAAGAAAACTACAGTTGCCCAGTGGAATTCTCAAATACCCTGTAATATGCTATTTCAAGCCCAGACACCAAATAGATAGAAAGGTAATGACTTTAATTTTCATCAGCTCATCAAAGCTGAGGTTTTAAAGGGATAAATGTTTCTCCTTATTGGCACAAAACATCATCATGACAATTTAGAAAACTGAAAAAAAGATTCCTTGGAACACTCAGCTTTAAAGGGCATTTCAAATCTTTTGATGTCATCAGAAATGCTGATGTCAAGTTTTATGTTACAGGTCATTCAGACAGTGAGTGCCATGGACAAAGATGATCCCAAAAATGGACATTATTTCTTATACAGTCTTCTTCCAGAAATGGTCAACAATCCGAATTTTACCATCAAGAAAAATGAAGGTAAATATATTAGCATTGTGAAACAGGATAAAATGTAAATTGGAAAGTAGAATGTGAGTTCATAATATGACTGAAAATGTCAATAAAATAAGTTTTGTTCACCCACAAGCAATTAAAACCCAGTTTATAAGTTTAAGGACGTAATAATTACATCACTACCTCTTTCTAACATTGAAACAATAGATAAGAAAATCATTAATGACAAAGTTAATTTTATCCCAGGGCGTACCTCATTCACCTGACTTTAAATGATGAACAGTAAGATTTAACCCTTGTGAAAGTTTCAGGAATTTTGAGATACTGAGGTTTCGGTTAAAGGAGGAGCTGGCTTATACTTTACAGTTGTTAAATTTTAATTGAATGTTTACCAAGTCTTTAGGGAAAGCTTTTTTTAATTTTACTTGGTTTGTGGGTACATATTCGAGGTATTTGTTGTAAACCTGAACTAACATTGACAATAGCAATTAGATCGGAAAATTCTTCTTGAAGGATACTCCTTATCATTATGATTTTGGAGTTAATACAAGCTGCTTTTATTAAGCCTTTCACTCACAGAGAACATTTAATGCATTTCAGAACCAAGCTTGAATTAACCATTTCTCTTAACTATTGTCTATTACATATGAAGTTCATATAGATCATCATTTAAAAAGTTTATCTCATTTGTATATTTTTGTTTTCTATGCTGCTATCTATTTAACAAGAATTTTTAACTTTTTATTTTGGCTCAGATATATTAAAGTCTCTAGCTGTTTTAGAATGATTAGCAAAATAAATGTATTGTCTCAGGCTGCATTCTGGCTATACTATAGGCATTTGTTGAGATTTCTGAATGGTCTATTTAAAAGCTATGCTAAATTAGAAGAGTAAAATTTGGCTCGTGGCTTTTTTTTTTTTGATTATGAGCTATGTTCTGTTTCAAGGAGTTAGTGAATTTTGATACAACTTCCTCTATAAAATAAAATAACATTTTATGGCTCTTGTTAAATATATTATAGCCTTACCTGTTAACATCATGCTACTTAGCTCTTTGGGGATGCTTTGATAAATGTGGATGCATCACAGAAAAGAAAATGAGAAAGTTATTATATAGATATTACTCAGTTAGCTGGCTTCCACTGTTATAAATACTAAGGAGACAAAATCCTGTTCTTTCTCTTCAATAATGGAGTACTTATTTGTTAGCCTCACCTAATTAGAAACTCTACTGCATTGCCTTTGTTTTTCAGTTAACACTACCAGCATTTATTTTTTTTACTGAAGTCACATGAACGTGGCTATGACGAAAGCCCCCTCAGAAATCCCAAATCAAGCTGAAAATCTGCATAAGTGTGGTTCATGCTTACTTAGTGCTAATAGGTATAAGTCATTATTTTTGCATAGAATATGTCCTACATTTAAAAATTCTCTATGAAGAAATGTTTTTCCATCCAGAAGGTTCTGAGCTTTTTGGTATTTTCTGTATGTTTTGTAATTTCAAGGTGTGCTTGTTATAGGTATGGCCTTTCAAAGGCACTATATATAAACACGTTTGAATGGATAAGAGGTTGTTATTGGGTTCCAGTGTAAGAATAGTTTTCTATTGTGTTTATTATGCCCTATTTTTTTAAAAGAGAACATTTTAGTTCTTTGGTGAATAATTTCATGCATTTTCTCTAATTTTTGGAACTAGTAGAAAGTAAAAAATTATACACTTACAAAAGCATGTTTTAGCCCATTATACTTTGCAATAAACCCTGTAATAGAATATTTAAAGAAATATGGGCTACCTGTTTTATTCTGAAACTAGAAAATGAAAGTTACAGTTTTTATTTACCTCATTGGTTTGTATGTGTGTGAGAAATAATTGAGACAAAAAAAAAAAAGATGCCAGGTATTACAAAGTTACTCAAGACAGAAAGAGAACTCTTTGTGCTCTGATTGCTTATTTTAAATTACATACCAATTCATTTTGCAAAGAATGACCATTTAATTTATTATTTCAACTGGGACATTTTTTTAAAGTGAAAAGGTTGCTATTCATATTTATATTTATGCCTGGAAAAACTATAAAACAGGATTATCTTGTGGAAACTAGCGCATATGTTCACTGTGATTATGAATTTAGGATCCAAATATTTACTATCTCCATAGAATAAATCATGAACGTACAGGTCTTTGGAATAGATATGTCAAGTTTATACTCTATCTCTCTTTTTCTTATATTAGAAATTCATGAATTTTGCTTCATAGACCACTATTTTTTGGGGGGGGCATCTGGATAGTTTCTGTAAAAATACAAAAAGCAATTTGTCTCTTTTTAACATGTAGAGACAAAGTAACAGAAAAAGTTATCAGATTTAAAATGTTGGAAATATGTAAATATGTAGGTTGATAAATAGATAGGTATTTGTGAGCCTATTACCCATTCCTTATTATTAATGATGAGAAAACACATAAACAACCAAGAAAATCCAAATAATAGACATTATTTATTTTAAAACTATGGTGTATTTTATGTTTAAAACTTAGATGGACTAAAATAGTATATAATATATTTAGAATATTTTTTCTTCTTATGGTGAACTTTAGAATGGTCAATGATATGTTTCTCCACTGAGAGCATCATGACTTTCAAATTTCTTTCCCCCAGATAAAGCTTAAGATCTTTGAGATAGCCAATGTATTTAAATCCATAATTGATGGGTGGATGTTTCTTCTTTTAAATTAGAACTTTAAAGGAAATAGTTTCAGTATTTGGTCTTTTCTTGTAGCTGTGTCTTTCCACTCAAAGTTATTCTGATCTTCTTTTTCTCTCATATAGATTGGTCCTACTGCAGTTTTCAGTCAACTAATTCAAAATCAAAGACAAAATGAGATAGAAATTAACTGTCTCTTATCTCTTACACAGTTGAGTGATTTCACATATACTTCTCTTTCTGAATATATGAGAATTATATTTCTGCCAGAATAGGAAGACAACCTTCAATATGGATAAAGGTGAAAGAGAAAGCCAAAAATGTGATGAGTCATTTGTATCACATGTACACACCAAATAATCATAACACCTTGAACTTTCTAAATTATATTGCCTGGACATTGCTTTCTTCATCTTCTAGTTAAGTAAATTTATAAAAAAAAAAAAAAAAGGAATTTGAGTTTTGCTGACCACATTTCAGTATTGGTGCCCCTTCCAATCGTGAAAATAGAAGATACCCAACAATTAAATATAACAAGACAGCTATAAATACAAGAAGAAGATAAATGAACCTTTTACAAATACAGAAATATCCTGTAGAAAATTTGAGGTCTACAGAAATGTTGATTTTCTCTACCCTGTATATTGTAGGTAAAAATTGGACTGGATTTACCACATAGTCTGGTGAAATGAGAATCATCATGATTTGTACTGAAGTATTTGAAGCAGGTATATAGATAAATGTGGAAAAACGTAAAGCTATGCTCCCTAAAGAGGGCCTGTGAGAAGAAAAGAGTAGATAGTGAACTTGACCTTAATTGCAGCTTGGTTAGGCTTTAGAAAAGACAGCAGGGGGCCAGGGTACCTGATGATGCTAATATATTTTTTTCCTTCCTGTTATCTTCTTTTGGACTGAAATCCAATTGGCAAGAATTGCACTCTGAAGGCATAATAGTGGTAATTGATTTGGATAATGTAGATGATGAATTATGTGTGTCCTGGGTTATTTCAATGTCCATAACATGGTTACACATGTTAAGACTATAATTTATGCTTTGTTTTGTGGAGGTTCTGTTTTAACTGATTGGGGAAGCAGTATAGGTTTTATTTCTTTTTATCCCCTATAAGTATTACTTGTAAAAACACTGACTATAGGTAGGTTATTTTAAGTCTCAGTTTCCTCCTCTGTAGTGTAAGATATCAATAGCTATTCACCCCAGAGGGGTGCTGTGGTGGGTATGCATGACCTTGGGCTTAGCTCTTAGCAAAAGAGCAAAAGAACTCTTGGCACAATGTCTGGAACATAGAAAATCATTCATGAGCAAATGGGACAAGATCCTTGTTTTAGGAATTCATTATTTTCTAGATTCTCATGTTATGTTTCATCTCCTTTGGCTTATCATTCTCAATCAGGTCTTTTTGCAGCTTTATCTCCATTGATTTTTGAATGTGGTACACTAATTCTGAAAGTGGGCTCCTTGGTGCTTGTGAAAACCCTGATCCTCACTAGACTGCATTGCAAGAAATCTGCTTAGTAATATGTTGCAGTACAAAGGATTTTTAGAATAGGAAGATAAAAGGAAATAAAAAAAAGAAGGAGGAGAAGAAAGTAGGGGAAAAATGAAAATACTTGTCAGCCACATAAATGAAACTCAACTTTCTCCACACCATGGCTCACTCCAACCTCCAACTTAAGATGACTTTCTATTCTTGCATGTTAGCTTGTTTTAAATCACTGGTAACCACCCAACACACATACTCTATGGGAATCATTTTGCATAAATTTAAATATTAGACAGTCTTCCTTTGCTCTTTTGAATAAGGTCAACTTATCTCAGATTCCTCTTGTCACAAGATTAAAATTTGCTGCCTGAACATGGAAGTGGATTTCCCTGATCCCAAGCCAGTCATAGGTGACCCTCTCTCCTCCGTCTTCTCTCAGACTGAGCCCTTAAACATGCCTCTCCTGTACTCAGGATGAAGGTGCTGAGGTAGGCAGGGTCCCTCTGTCATTTGCTTTCAGCTAGCTATGCCCCATCCAGACTGAACTGGATCTGAAAGGCCTTCCTGATGATCTGCATAGCAAAAAGGGCCACCTTGGTAAGCCAATTGTCTTTCTGGCCACCACAGGCCTCTTTAAGTTCTTCTATTATTCCAGGCTTCTTTGAAGCTGATAGAGGAGTTTCTGAAATAGCACTTCTTTCCTCAAGTGTCCTTCACAAAAACCTCCATGCCTCAGCAAAGCCATTATCAGTGGGTTTCCCAGGCAACCATATCTAAACAACGCATGACAAGTCTGTGTTTGTATGAGTGCAATCATGAATACCTATATATGTGTGTTTCCAATATGGTGACCTGTCTATTCAGTTTACATAGTGGACTTTCCCAAAGCCCTACACAGCACCAAACATTGACTGGAGGTCCTTTACACATAAGGTGTCAACTCTTACCCATATGAAGCATGGCACTTTTTCTCAACATTAAATCATAAAAGGTAATGCTCAATTTGCATGAAACAGGAGATCCAACTGGAATCCCAGATATGCAGAACAGCATTATGCATACATGATCTGAAAAGGCTTCTGCTTCAGTAATTCATAATTTATTGTTTATGCTTTCAGCAATGTTCCGTTGATAAAAAGCCATTTATGTTTCATTTTGTCGTCTAAACTGTAATTAAGGACGATGTGCAAGCTAAGAAAAATAGATAACAGATCTTTACCTCCACTTTCCAAGTTGCATATGGCTGTACAGTTTGATTCAGAAAACAAGATTTTCATTATTTTAAGTAGTTTTTTTTATAAAGCTCTTGTTATTTTGTATAGACTCCATATCTTTGTTTTTATTTTGAAAATCATAATACAAGAGTACCATCAGAAAGTAAGAATTTCCTTTGCGAATATTGAAAATCCTAAAATCATTGCTCTGGTCAGACATAGCATCTATTTTTTGGTGCATATTATGGGAGACAATTTAGTTCTGAGATTACTGACTCCCAGGGATATAATTTAGATACATGGTATAGACTTACGTGTGTAGTTGTCCATATGCTATTCCAAGTGATGAATTGATTGAAAGATTCTCTTTCAATTGGCTGGAAATCATTTCTCTTCCTTACAGAGTATTCTAATTCTGAAGATTTTTGGAAGTGAAAAACCAAGAGAGAAATTGTCAGATGTTTAGTTATCTTAAAGATACCTGAGGGCATAGAGTCTTTTCTTTGAGAATTTTGCTCTCTGAGCCTTTTGCTTCAAAAACAAATTAAAAAAAAAAAGTGGGGTGGGGAATCGATTGAACCTCAGGAGGAGTATCAAGAATTACTCAGAGAAATGTTTTTTTATTTAACTAATCTTTTTCAGATCATTTGATTGTTTGTGCCATTAAAAAATAATGTTATTTACTCATTTGGTATCTATTTAGAAGCATAAAAGTAAGTCTTGGGATTTTGTGGGTGCCAAATAAATATGACTGTCCTTTGGTAAGCACAAGCCAACATTAAAATGGAATGTGGAAACAAAATGAGCTGTCAGTCTATGCAAATTCTTCTTTTCTAAAAAAGTATCAAATGTATTTGACAATCATTTTATCTCCTTTCAGCACAGAAGTTTGCATTTTGGATTAATTTGAACACTTTCTAGACACATTAGGCAAACGTGACATCCTGTTTAGGGATGTGACCTGAATAACACACACCATATGCTTTGGATCCTTCAGTTTATTGTGGATAGAGAAGGCAGAGAAATAATTTGGAAACATAAAGGGGCACATGCATAGGTAAACATTTAAAAGTTTACTTGGGATGAATTAGAATGAATGATAAAATAGAACCCAATGGAATATAGAACAGCAGAGGCTTCATAGGTAAAAACATTTACATTAGAATGCTAGTTATTTTTATTATGATCTGTGAGAACTGAAGAGTCTTGAATCTTTATCTGTAAAATGAAAATAATACTTACCCCTATGTTATTTTAAATAAGGAAATATTAATTTAAGTAAAAAAATAAAATATGCTAAGTTCAGTGTCTGGTAAATTGAAGGTAATAAATAATAGTTTCTTTTCTTCTTCTCCTTCTATAATTGTGTGAGCCTTCTGAATCTGTCTCATCCTTCTTTTCTTCTTCTTCTACAATTGTGTGAGCCTTCTGAATCTGTCTCATCCACCAAACACAGCAAACAAAAACAACAGTAAGGAACCTAAAGTAAAGCACTTCAGTGATAACTAATAGTATGCTATTCAAGCCCCTTACCTGAGGGGCTAATGATTGAACATATCTCTGAACATTGACCATGAGTAAAGCAGAAGAAAAGGAAAAATGGGAAAAAAGAATATTTGTGTAACTTAAGTTGTTTTTTGAATATAGCCCTTATTATTGTAACAGAATCAAATAAAAATAAAGACTATCTTAAAATTGTAGGTTTCCATAGAGCTGGGTTTTCTGAATCTAGATCCAATTACATACAGCTCTCTATATATTGGCAAATGGGATATCTGAGGGTTGATAGATAGAAACTAGGAGCTCTTAGTTAATACCCAGGTTTTAAAAATCGTAGATGCTAAAAACAACTTCAAAAGTATTTTTTAAATATGTAGTGATGGTGTAATTTTTAAAAGTTAATGATGGTAGATGTCTAGCTCTTCAAGTTTATGTTCATCACTCTCTCCCTTATACTTTATCATCTTATATACCCTTATGTGACCTCTGGCTTGAACATGCAAAACCAATGATGCTTTTTTTTTTTACCACCCCACCACTTCTCTTCCTTCTGTTTGGAATATGCATCCTCTGCTGCCTCCCTCTTCTATCTAGCTAATTTCCAATCATTTGTAATAATTCAGGTTCCTCTCATCCAAGCAAAGCAAGGGAACACTTAGTAGTTGCTGTGAAGTTGATTTTCTTCGCTTTGTTGCACAGGACAGTGTGATAACTGCTAAGGTAGACACATGAGTCAACTGTCCTCTGAGGTTATTAATAACAGATCACATCTTCATTCATTCATTCAACACCTATTTTTTTTTTTAGTATCTACCACCATGCCTGACAGTACCCTAGAAATTGGAAATAAAGCAATGAATAAAATAGACAGTTTTTATGCTCATGCACAATGTATTTTTGTTCTCCTCAGGGCTCAGTCTTCTACTAATTTGAATTCTCAGAAAGGAAAGTTATAATTTAACATGGATTTTGTTATACAGTGGAGAAATTCACAGGCTAGCCTACAAAATACTATGATTTGCAGAGGAATGATTACACATTCTAACTTTTATACTGTCATAAATAAAGTTATTTCTTAGACCTTCCTCAACTTGTGAAACTTGTTCTACATAAAGCAGAGTTAAGTTTGCATAGATTCCATCACTCCTTTCTTAACAAAGCATGTGGCTGATCCATGGTGGTGATGCACATCTGTAGTCACAGATAGCTCACCTTCATATGAGTTTCAGATTGGTGTCCTTGTTATTCTGACCTTAGACAAACTATGTTGGCCCATACTGTTCAATGTGTTCCTGATTACAGAGGGTCAGATCATGTTAGTGAGCTCTTTCCAAATTCACAGTGATCCATAGACATTACTGTAATTGTGCTGTAGCACTGCCAATGAACCAGGTCTGATGATTCTTTTTGGCTGATTTATTAAAATCTGTTATAATTTTTATTCAAATCTCATTATATGCAGTTTATGCCTTTTCTAGTTCCTATGCATAGTTAGTTCAGATACCTGTCAGTGAACAGGTTTTAGCTAACTTTCAGTGTATAATGTTTAATGGGGGTCCCTGGCAACTAAAGGATGCTAATTTCTAGACATGACATTGAGTTCCCTTTCTAGCCGTTTTCTTTTCCATCTGTTCTCTAAGGTGCCATTGAAATGAATGTGCTGGTGCACTTTGTGGAGGAAGATAGTAATTGCTGTCCTTGGACCTTTTTGGGTTACTCATTGCCTTTGCGCTCATCCTAGTAGATTGCCTACTAGAATTCTCTCCCTCTATTGCTTGATCATATTATTCTCAGCCTTCCAAAAGCTGTTTATCTTAGGACATTCGGGAAAAAAGGTGATATTACACCTGGTATGCTGAGCACAATCATCCTCCTCTGAGTTTCATGCTTTCACTTGGCCAGACAATCATTGCAAATTCTGCCAAGATCACACTGTGATTTACTTTTTTCCTGTACTTCAGTTTTCTCTCCTAAAAAATAAATGGGTTAGTGCTGGAAATATAAGGATCCATCCATTCTAACATATCAAGCATGCAAACATGTGGTGTTAGGAGGAATATCACAAACTTTAAAATCAGACAATTCCCGCATTCACTGCTTAACGAAGATGTGACTCTCAACAAGGCTTTTAACTGTCTACAGCAGACTGGGTTTGACAATGTTAAAATAAAATTGCTGTGATGAACAAATGAAAGAATGTAGAATAAATGCCAAAGGCAATGTCTGGAACTTACACAATACACTGTGCACTTCATCTTCTTTTTCAGCCTTCAAAAGAAATATGCATATGGAAGTGATTGTTACACTAGAAATTTTTGTACCAAATTATCCATATTAAAATCTTGGGTAAAATATCTGCTTCTATAATATTATAGGTTCTCTTTCTTAGTATGTTTAGGCAGAATTCTGGATATATTTTAAAAAATTATTTCTGCCCACCAAAAGAATTTAATAAACATATGACAAACGTTTCGAACAGTTTAGAATTCACTAGCTTTGCTTATCTTCTCAGGCTGAAGACAAGGAAATATAAGAGTTTTAAAAAAATATTTAGTTATTGGATTAAGTTTTGATTTACCAGCAAGACCTCTCAAAAAAAAATAGAGCTTGAAACAAGTTTTGCAGAAATGAGAACATGGTTATGTGTAGAGGTGTCTGTCAAGGTTAAAACATACTACAGAATACTGAAGTAGTTTACTTAAAAGCAAAATAAATAATGGCCACAAATGTTTTTAAAATACAAGTACAATGAAACATTTTAGAGAGATCCATAAACTCTATGATTAGAAATCTTTGCTTGATTCTCCAAAGGAAATTAATGAGGTGGTTCTTAGTATTTTGACTATATTGGCGTCCATTCTTGCTGTTTTTCATATGATAACAAGTATGTCCTTCACATTTAAGAGGTTTCTACCAACACACACAGTTTACTAATGATAATGGGAAGTAAATTGCCATAAACACACATTTTGAATATCAGTTGTGTGTGTGTGTGTGTGTGTGTGTGTGAATATATAGGAAAATATATGTTTCTCAGTGCATAATTTTAAAGCTTAAAAATAAAAATAATAATTTTGATCATGTTCTAAAACATATATTATGAGCTGACATGAAACTTGCCTTTGTTATAAATGTTGGTCGGCTAAAATTCTATGAAGTTTTAGAATGAATAAAAGAAATTATCTGAAATTCATTTATCTTTTTTTTTTTCAAAGTAAAAAACCCTACAATGTATGCAGGTAATTATATAAAGTTTATATTTTGATTGGATAAGGGAGAAATAATAAGAAAAGCTATGCCCCTAAATTACTGCTGTTACAACTTATCTGTCTTTCTAAAATAAGTATGTATTCCAAAATAGATCTTTAATTTTGCAAGGACATATTTTAAAAGAATTATTTATATAACATTATATACCATAAAAATAAAATTGCTTACAAAATAACTTTTGTTGAGAAATATAAAAGCAATTACAAAGATTAGAAAGCATGATTATGTTTCTTTTTAAGATTTTAAATAGAAGTCCTGTGGTTATTTTAATACAAATCTGCACTCTATTATTTCAAATGGGTTATATGTCAAATTGCAAGAGGAAAAAAAAACATAACTAAAATTTACTCAGCACCTATAATTTCAGATAATTTATATTTATCTATCTATTTATCTATTTATCTATCCATCTATCACTATATATTAATGTTCAAGGTGCGTATTATTATTGCCATTTTATGGATGAGGAAATTGAAGTTTAGATTTGATAACTAACTTGCCAGGCATGGAATATGGCTGCCAACCTGCTAAAGCTGCGTTCTCGCCAATAGCATGTCTGCCTTTCAAAGCCTTGTACTTGTCTCCTAGAATATTCATTCAGGAAAACTGTTGATATCTTATTTACAGTTTTCAAACACTTGTGCTTCCTTTTTTCAAACTATAGAAGGCAGATATCATCAGCTAAGTTTTAGAGAAGACCGTCACAATATTAGCTAGGTAAAACTGGCAACATCAAAAAGATAAAAATAATCAAATGATCTATTGCAGGTTTTGCAGTCCTAGAACACAAAATAATTTTTAGGTCTACTATTTAATATCTACTATATTTCAAGCATGATTTCAGACTGTATATGTTTGATCTTCAGAATGGTCTCTACCATGTATTCTGGTGATACTCAGTTATTAAGAAACATGGAAAATATTACATTTTTTATGCTTTGGAAGACAACAATTACTCATGTATTAGGTTAACAGACTTGATTCAGCCTTGTGCAACTTTCCATTCTAAATTTAATGACTTTATAGAAGAGATTAATAATAATATAGAAGATATAGAAAAATAAAAGGTAAAACAATTGACTGACAGTCTACATATTGCAAATATCTGAAGGACTGTCAATTAATCAAAAAGTTAAAATGTCTCAATTAAAATATACTAGCAAGGGCAACACCAATAATGTTAAAGCAAAGATAATTTATCAGAAATGGAGGAAATCTTTCTGTAAAGTTGATTGGAAGGCCTGAAGTTGTCCTTTGGTAAAGAAATGAAGTATATGTCAATCATAAAAATTGAGTATCCAATTCCATATAGGTGTTTTTTTTTCATATTTTCTAAATCCTTAAAACTCATAGAAATCAATTGAACAGAAGATACCTAATTAATAATAATTGAAAATTATAAGATAAAACCATTTAATACTGATTATTCATATTTTATTATTTATTCTATTCTAATGATCATGTATAATTACTCAAACATATACTCAATGCTTTAAGACAAAGAGAACACAGATAAATCATTTAACCTTTTAAAATACAAAGTGTCTAAAATGCATTAAGTGGAATAAAAAGACATTTAGAAATATTTGTTTTCTGGAAATGGGATTTTTGTAGAATAGTGGTCCCATATGAAGAGTTTTTACTTACTTTTTAGTAATATGATGTGATATTTAAATCATCTAAAGTTACAGACAGTAAATAATTGACTCCTGACCTAGATTAGTATTCTCTTTTGGGGATATTTCTAGGGTTATTATGTTCATACAGAACAAACTAGGAACTTAAGCTGGAGCGTTGAGCCCATATGCAATATAGTCTAGTGAACCATTTGTGACTGAGATAGATCAATCACTGTGTCCTGAATTCACATCAGGACACTACATTACCCCTGCCTTTTTTTGATCCAAACCCAAAATTCAAATTTCAAGCCTTACAACTTTAATTTCATCAAATTTAAGATATTGTTAATTAGATATGACATTAATTCCTGTCCAACTGAAAAAGAAAAATAATGTTTAACTAAAGAGCTGACAATTAAATACAACTCAACTATAAGACACACACTAAATTACACAGGTATGACAACATGAAAAAAGAAGTAAGTATCTTAGCATCAGTGAAAGAAAGACAGTATGTATCCTAATTAATAAACCTGAAGGAGAGTATATTGGCTTATGAATAGAACTGGAGGAAAAGTACAAGAACTTAAGAACAAAAATAATGCTGGGTGCTAAATTTATGTAATCTAGATCCACATGCCACTAAAGTATGAATCTGGATAAACTGTACTATCAATAAAGAAGCAAATGTCCAAAGGCAGTCATCATTTTTATTACATTACTCACTGGCTTAATCCCTTAATATAAGGTGCTTCAAAATAAGCAAAGTACCATTAACAAGGAATTACTTATTCATTTCTCTCAAAAGCACAATTTCTAATGTTGGAAATGCAAAGTAAAAATTTTAAATCCAAATCTTGGCTGTTTGAGATTTTCTTGGCAATGCATTATTAGAGTATGTGCAGGTTATTTTTTTATTATTTTAGTATAGAACGTGGAGCTTTAACATTATAGAACTTTTATTACCAGGCCCTTCTTCCTCAGAAGTGCAACATCAATACAAAAATGATAGATAACGGGAGGAAAATATCAAAGGTTATTAGTATTATAATTCAGGTGGACCAAATAGCAAAGTTGGTGGGACCTTATAAAAGGAAAGAAGGAAGCTAGCATCAGATAACGATGACATTTAAGGAAATGTATCCTAAATCTCAAAGTGCTAATCCCAAAGAGAAATAAAGAGGATCAAATTAGTGAGGGTGATATGGCAGCAGGAATTTCTAAAAGGTAAAGGAAATTTCTACCTAGACATAGATGCTTCCTCTTTAAGAGAAGCACCCATCCAAGGTGCTTGTTACATGGGCTTGCTCTGGCTCCTTAGGAGGGCAAAGATGAAAGGAATAAAGATTCAGGGCAGTTCTCAGTTCTAGCAGGAGATCCAGGGTAACTCAGAAAACCAAAGCTAAAGCCAATTATAGAAATTAAGCAGGTAGAGTCCCTATTTTACTGGTCAGTTCCTGAATTCCTGTGAGCTGTACTCTTTTAGCCATGTTAGATGTTTGGCTTACAGAAGCAAGCTCACTTGCATTACAGTGGATTGAGCTTCATGATAAACAGCACACATTAGTTTATTCTCTTAGTGAGCTGAGAAAGAAAAAATGTTATGATGCAGAGAAAATTGGAGGGAAGGGGTAAAGCATGGGCTGTCACAGCTATGATTCTATTATCCTTGGTTCCACACAATTCTCATCTTCCTCAGGCTTCTAATACATAAAATATTCTCAGAGGCAACAATGATGAAAATGAGCAAAGACAAAGACAAATATGCAAGGTAGGGAGCCCATTTTCCATAGGCTGCGTTCTGTCTATGGACTTCACTGCTTGCGAGCTGATCTTTGATAAACTATTGCATCTCTCAGCCTTAGTCTTCTCCCAAATTGGATACACCCAAGCATAACTTATAGTATTGCAAGCATTAAAAAAATAATGTAAGCTTAAGAGTATAGTACATGGCTTCAAAGGGAAGATCAATAAATGGTGGCTGTGTTTAAAGACTGTTAAAGACTCTTGAATGAATGTGTTTAATGTGACTTTGCAGAAAAGAGTTTGTGAAGAGCTTACCCTTCTCTTAGACAGAAACAGTTCAATGAAGGGAGTACATACATTTATGAAAACTTATTTGCTTGCAAATGACCGAAACCCCACTCAAACTACCTGAACTGTGCTGTCCTGCCTTCCCTGTACATTCCCTGCAGAGTGAGAAGGAAAACTTACAGGAGGAGGCCTGTATGGGTCTCACAGCTCAGTGTTCTGGATGAGAGATCTTCTTTACCCCTGGTTTCATATAATTCCTGGTATAAGGATTCATGTTTGCCTACAAGATGAGCATGTGACTCTCAGGGCTGCTGTGTACAGTTGTGTGAGTTGTTCCCTGCACAAGCACTTGGCCCTGGATGAGTGACAATGGATAAGTGACAAGCCCACATTCTCCTTAAGAGCCTATGATCCCAGTGAGGTGTCCTTTGTCTCATTATCTGAAAGTCATCATCTCATCACCATGTCCTTGAACCCATTAGGGTTGTAATTACCCAAAGGTTAATTCATTTTTATTTTTATTTTTTAATTCACACAAATGCAACCTTGGGCTAACAGCAGCCTTGAGACCCTTGATGGGTCAGCTTGGGTAAGTCCTCACCTTTTCCACTGGAAGCAAGCCACTTGATTGACAGTTTATCACAATCAAAAGAAATGGGAAAAGGCCAGTTTTAAAAGGAAGACAGGTCGGAAAAATAAAGAGTATGGACAAAATGAGATGAGTCACAAACAGGTTGGTAATATCAGTGCTCTGAATGACCTCAGCAGAAGGATTCCTTTACCTCCCTTGAGAAGCTGCTCAGGAAAGAATGACTCTCCCTGTTCACAAAGTTATGAATTGCAGTTGTCTATTATGTGACTTACATTGTATTACATTGCAATATGTCATTGTGAGATGTGACATAATATAATATAAGTGACAGGCAGCTAAAATTTTACTGCAAGAAAACTTTTTTTTTTATATTCAGGATCTGCTATCAAATTTGTTAGCAGCTATCAATCCATTTTTTTTCTGCAAATAGATCAAAAATTTGATGTTCATGAAAATCAGGTCATTTTGAAACATCCACAAACACTTCAGTGCCTGCACAACTCAGTTACCATAAATCAGTTAAAAAACAAAACTAAACACTCTAAAAGCTGCATCAGTCTTAACTCAAACTCTTTTTACTTTCTAAGATGAGTACAATATTTTTTTAGATCATGAGTTTAGTTTTCTTTTGGATGTTATTAAAAAGTGTTAATCAAATAAATTATTTTAGTGCCTAGATCAGATGGGTGGTTTGCAACTGAGGGTGGTTTTGCAGTCCAGGAGACAAATGGCAATGTCTGGAGATGTCACAAATGGGGAAGGGATGGGGTATTACTGGCATCTAGTGGGTAAAGGATGGAGATGCTGCTAAACATCCTGTGATGCACAGAACAACCTCCAGAAGGTCATTCCGTCTAATGTTGAGGCAATGCCTCTGATCCTAGAGGTCATTGTTTAAGCACATCAGTCCAAATAAGATCATGACCTGGTCTAAAGGTGGCCCAAGTACAATTCTGAGGAATCAAATGCTGGTTACTTCCATTCAACCCCATCCTCAAGACATGTTATGGTAGTGCATTATTTAAATATTCAGCTAAATCTTTTGGACTTTGGGGCACTCAACAGGATCTCTTTGCTCATTATAATCTACTAACAGCCTCACAGCAGGTCCTATAAGGAGAAGAAATCAGGATTTCTGACCTCTGAGATTTAATTGTATCTGAGATTTTTTTTTTTCTCTCAGGCCTCAATGATCTCATCTACACAATGACAATTTGTATAAAACAGAAGAGTACTCAACTTTTTTTAAATTGAGGAATCCTTTTATTAAGGTGTATTTTTCAATGTACTTTAATTATATAGAACATAGACATGAAGCTTCTGTGACTGAAACATAGGTGTGAGTACAAGACCAGAGACCTCGTCCATGCCCTGTTACTCCATCACTCTCAATATGACAGAACCTAAAACATAACTTATTACCAACGAGACAAAAGGCTTTCTACAGAAGTTAGTTTATTGAATATTATGAATTACACCAGGGAAGACTGCTGGAGAGTCAGTATTGCTCATGGTAGAAGCCACTATGGTGTCTGGACAGCTTCTTCAACCTTCCCCTTTGCTTACAGAAAGGTGCTTCTGAAGACAAAGCAGACAGTAATCCATTGTCAGTGTTTATGTGTACCTGACAAAGAACTCTATCTGGAATTTCCATCCACCAAGATCCAGAGGGGAACTATTAAAAAGAACAGAGGTTTGACATTATGATAGATCCAAGTAGGACTCCTTGCTCTGCCACTTACTAACTTTGTGTGTTTCCATCCATTATTTAAGGTCTGGGTTAAAATAATGCTTTTGTTGCATTATTTGTGAGGCTGGCTTAATAATGCGTCTCATAGAAGTGATTTTAAAGATTAAATGTGATAATGATGTACAGCATTTACCACAGAGCGTGATGTGTAATAATAACTATATTTATTGACTGCTTAGTATTATAATTGTGAGAATTACAGATAATGTGTGTAAAGTGCCTGACATGTAGAAGATGCTCCATATATAGCAGCTACTATTATTGTTCAGCCAGAACTCACCACCAGAATGAGTCTTGAAAACATTTGTAAAATGGAGGTGCTTTAATTTTACTTCCTTCTATTATATCTTATTTCCTCTTTCCCTTATTTAGGGCAGAGAATCTCTAGGCTACCTCTGGGATCTCAGGATCCAACTTCGACACAATAAATTTTAACTCATACATAATACATAATACATAATAATAACAGCAATAGTGACAGCAACAACACCATCTGAGTGTATAGCATGTTTTTATGGGGACCTCTCCATTTTGCAGATGAAGAGACAGAGACAGGAGGAAGTACCTTAGCCAAGGCCAATTAAACACTAAGTGGTGAATCAAAGATTCAGGGTTAGGCAGTCTGCTCCAAAACTTTGTATGTGAATCATGTAATTGAGTGTTGCCAAGTTGAATACCTCTTAATAATGGAACCCTGAGATGGCATAAAAAAGAAGGTTTAATCTAGTCACAATTCTGTGTATCAGCAAGTTGTGCTGCTGTGCTTAACTTTATGGTTCTGGTCTAGGCTAAGCTCAGCTACTCTCACCTTGGTTCACTCATCTGCCTGGTGCTTTGGCTGGGACAGCTGGGACCTCATTCTTCATGATTTTCCTCCCTCTAGAAGGTTAATCCAGACTCATACGGTGGAGAGTTTCCCATATTGAGAGCAGATTCTTCAGGCTTTAATGGTTCCTAAGCTTGAAAATTGTACATTGTCACTCTCATAATGGTCTTTTAGTTAAAGTGAGTCACGAGGCCAACCCACATCAGGGGATGGGAAAGAGACTCCATTCCCTGATAGAAAGAGCAATACATATTACGTGGCCATTTTCTGTAGTTCACCAATGCCTAGCTTCCAGCCAGGAATCCTTCGTGTTCTTCCCACATTCGATATGCGCTCATCCTATCCTGGGATTCCCCCAAATCTCTTGCAATTATAGTGTTTGCTTATCATTTTCTGAAACAGGTCTGAATGCAGATGAGAGTTCTTAGTTTTAGCTTCTCTCAACAATCAGGAGACTAGAGACTGAAAAGACACACTGTCTGTATTGCATATATGTTATGTGCTGTTGAGTCAGCTCTGACTCCTGGTGACCCTATGAATGAGTAACGTCCACAGTGTCCTATACTCAGCAGCCCTGCTCAGCTCCTGTAGATGCATGCCTGTGGCTTCTTTCATGGAGTTAATACATCTCATATTTGGTCTTCCTTTTCTGCCTGCTGCCTTCTATTTTTCTAAGCATTATTATCTTTGTCAAAGAATTCTGCCTTTTCATGATGTGCTCCAAGTAGGACAGCTTCAGTTTTGTCATTTTGCCTCCAGTGAGGTTTTAGGCTTAATTTGCTCAAGACTCTCATATTCATCTTTCTGAGGATCCAGGGTCTCCACAGAGCTCTCCTCCAACACCATGTGTCAAATAAATCTATGTTTTTTCTACCAGCCTACTTCACTGCCCAACTTTCAAATCTGTACATACTTTTCGGTGATATAGCAGTGCGTGTGATCTTGGCCTTGGTCTCTACTGATGCATCTTTGCTCTTGATGATCTTTCCCAGTTCTTCCATTACTGCCCTTCCAAGTCTTAGGCTTCTCTTGGTTTCTTGGCTGCAGTCTTCATCTAAACTGGTGACTGAACCAAGATAAGCAAAATGGTGAAAATCAAAAGGGATAATTAGACCAGAGGCTTACTTTTAAATAAGGAAGAAATGTGAGGTATATAGCAGTCACTGGTTCTTAGCTAGTCTAAAACTCACCTGGCAACCTGTAGCCAAATTTTCTTATTCCAAGGGTGGAGAACGGATGAGCCAGGTTTTACTCCCTTGGCATGTCTCCTAGTTCATTGTTCTCTACTGTGCTTGGTTCTGCTTTCTATGTTCTTGGATCATCCCTTGAGAAATCCTTTTGTTTTCTACAAGAAATATTCCATGTCCTCAGCTGAATATTCTCATCTGCTGGGTGTTTGAGACTTCTTTTAAAATTAAAACTGCTTTAGTTAAGTTTCCTATGAGTCCAATTCAGGATCTAGTCCATGACTCCAAAAGCTATATCTGTTATTTGCTTTGAGAAATATCTCTTTCTACTTTCATTATGGCAGCCTGCTTTAAGACAATGCCGTAAATATTTTTTTTATCCTAATCAGATTGCTCTATGAGATATCATTTTAAATCTTTTAGAAATTAGCAAAGGACAGTCACACCTTTTGTCTGAACTTTACTCCATGGGAGGGTTTGGCAAACTTTTTCTACAAAGAAGCAGAAAATGCTTTGTGGGTCATATGATCTCTGTCACATGTACTTGAGGCTGTCTTTCTAGTGAGAAATAGTCAACTAAGTAATACATAAAACGACAGGCATGGTTTTTCTAATAAAACTGTTATAAAAACCGGTGGCAGGCATGTTTTGGTCCATGGGTTATGGTTTGCTGACTTCTACTCTAGGCCCCCTTTTTACTCTTTTACTATTTGAGAGACAGAAATTGAAAAACAGTTTTATTTTCCAACCCAGTGAGTCCTATATTAAAAAATTTGGTAAATAGTGCTTATAAAATAAATATTCATTTTTGCTGTTATTATTTTGTTTCAGCTCATCTCTTTTCCTCTGCCTTATCATATGTCAGTAAAAGAAGCCAACTGACACTTTTAACATTTTACCTGGAAAATAGCCCATCCAAGTTGAGAAGGAGATGATCTGTACAAAGACAGATTATAAAGGTTAATAATGCTTCTCCCTCTTGTCTCGAATGTTGGATTCTTTTGTTACTATAAAACTCAGTTGACCACTAAATAACTGGTGACTACCAGTTTGCTATAGCAGTTTCCTCATTATTTTAATAGCCTCCACTAAGAAGCTAATAGTTTTCTTGTTGTTTTTCTAGTATTTACTAAAGTTTTCCTGATCTCTTTTCCAACCTCCTACCTTATCCTAAAGCCAGTGATACATGTTTAGATTTTTGTTAGAAAACAACCTCTTTTTAAGTTATTTATTTCTTTAACAGTTGGCTTCTATATGTAACAAATTAACCTAACATTTAGCAGCTTATAAAAATAAACTTTTAAAATTTTTTATAATTGATATATCACTGGGTGGTTTTTCTTGTCTAGGCTGATTCAGCTGGGGCTGGACCATTTAACATGGCTGCCTAATGTACGTGATGATCAGCTTAATGTTAGCTGGGCAATAGGGATGGTTTAACAATGTGAGTCTTATCATTTAGAAAGCTAGTCCACACTTGTTCACATGTGTTGGTTACAGGATACCCAGGTGCAGAGAGAAAGAGCAAGCACAAAATATTTGGCTATATTTTCTATTATCCCATTGACCAAAATAAGACACATGGTTAATTTCAGATTCAGTGTAAGAGAGGACTATCGAGGAGAATAATTATAGGAAGAAGAATCATTGCAGACATTTTTGCAAAAATAGAAAAATCTATAACCACCCTACTCATAATTCAGCACCATCTTTCTCCAGAAACAAACAAACAAACAAACAAACAGATAAAATCATTCTACAGAATAATAGAGGTTCATTGTTTGTTCTATTTGGAGGAGGGATTCAGGTGCTTCCAAAGACTTTTTGTTACTATTATTTCCTGTGATTATAGAGAACAGTAGTTTTTCTTCTTATCTGGCAATATCAAGGCACGATTTGACACATGCACACACACGCATGCACATATACACATACTTTTTTTGGTGGGGGAGCAAGCGTTTCAGCACCCCAACAAAGTATATGCATACTCTTTCCATACTCTCTTAAGGGGGGATTGCAGAAAAGTAAGTAGGAACACAGTAGACACTCATGTATAGGGACAGGTCTATAGGAAGGAATTCATCAAACTGTAATAATGATACATTGCAGGGGCGAGTGACTAAGAGAACTATGTAATGGTCAAGTTCAGAGGCAATCTCAGACCCTTAGGTTGAAATCTGAGATGGGGAGGATCTTCATAAGGTTGGCTGTCCTTTGCCTTTGGACATTGAAATTCATGTCAGCAGAGTGACAGGTATAAAAACATTGCCTTTTCTCTCTAGATAGGCTAAACTTTCATCACAGTTTGCTTGGGTGATTCCAGGTTCTCCAATTGTTCTAGCATGATGGTTGTTAATAATTACCTCTTTTGTTTCTAAAGTATTTGGATGATAAATTATATGGTCACCAAAACTTTTGGCTATATCAGCATCCCTATGATTAAAAACAATCACTGTTTTGCTATATACTAATACCTACCAAGTAGATAATAATGGGTTTCCCTAAACATCACTTTATCATCATCAACATAGCAAAAATATTCACTAACTGTCAATGCCTGGCAAGGTGGTCCAGAAAGTGGTGAAGGTAATCAAGAAATGTTTACTGAATGGTTAAATCCATTTAAATTATGCATTTTTACTCTCATTCAGTGTGTTTTTGAGGAGTGTTATGGCTAAGTGTGACAGAAGCTATCTTTCATACATTTTTTCTTTTATTCATCCATTCATGTACATTTCACAAAGTTGACTGAATTCCTGTGGCTAATCAAGAACAGGCATTGTGACAAATATGGAGAATAGGGGATCAGTGTCAAGATCCACATCTTCGACAATGCTATTGAAGTTCCTACTCTATCTTATCTACTGGTTTGCTTGTCTTAAGTCTAGGGTTTTCAGAGGGCACAATATCACAGACAAAAGGATCTCAAGATTGAAGTGAGAAAGGAGGACTAAGAGTATTTTCAGGGGAAGGAGTTACCTGTGCTGAGTCATATACAAATTATAAGATGGAAAAAGTAAAGGCTTAGTGGTGCTTCAATACAAGAGGACAAAAACTGGGAAAGATTATGTAGAATTATGACGTGTGTGTGTGTGTGTGTGTGTGTGTGTGTGTGTGTGTGTATATATATATATATATATATATATATATATATATATATATATATATATATATATATATGTGCCAACCACAGTTCCTGGTCAGACAAATAGAAAAATTTGGTTCAGCAATGGCCCAGGCATATCAATAATGAATATGAGGTCTTCAGCCTTATTGGGGGCTTTGAGAGCAGAAAATCAATAATCAAGGCAACAAGAGAGGCAGACACAGGGTGTGACTGGAAAGGGAGCACTGATACTCAAGTCTGAAAAAGGTAAATCTGGGTCGATACTTCAAGGTAAATACACTAATCAAAGGTGTATGACTTACCCAGGTAAGTGAAAGTGGGGCTCATTCAAGACAAAGAGAACAAACAGCCTGTGTAGAACAGAGAGAAAAAAGAGAGAGAAAAAAGGAGGCAATGTTATGATGATTTTGAATGCTACAATCAGCCTTGAAAGAAGAGTCACTCACATGTAATAAACTATCCCTGTTTGGAAAAAAAAAAAAATCCCAGGGATTCCACATATGAGTTACACAGATATTCTATCTCTATATTTTCTTAGATTGGACAATAATTTTAGAATAAACATATGGCCCTGTTAATGAACATGTTACTTGGTGCAGAGAAAAACAAAACAAAACAAAACAAAAAACAAATAAAAAAGATCGGAAAGCTGAGAGATTTATTTCAAGCGTTTAATCGATAGCAACTGTAAAGATGTGTATGCTTATCGAAGGAGCATAAATATTTCACAGTTCACATTCCTGAAAACACTGACCAAGCTCTGAAGATCATATCATGCATATTGATGAAAATGGTGTTCTTTCAAACCTCATTTTGCTCATGTGAAATAGGAGAGCTTATATAGATGAGAGAGACCATTTTAGGATCATCTGTGTGCAAGAAAACTCATTTAGCAAAGGGTTTATAACTTGCCACCACTGTGCCAAGTTATTCCAAGTTTTCAGAAAGCCAATAGTGACAGAATTGCAACAAGGATCAATAAAGAATCCAACATTTGAGACAAGAGGGAGAAGCATTATTAACCTTTACAATCTGTCTTTGTACCTCCTTCTCAACAATGCCTCCAGGAGTTAGAGTGTTACTTCAGAGATCCTTTTGGCCCAGGCAATGCGATCATCTTTAAAATATGGATATTGTACTGTCAAAATGCCAATATAAATCCCCTATCACCCTTTATTCGACATATATTCAGCGTGCTTCTTTGCTTCTATATATCCTGAAGAATATCAACTTTGGTGAAGTGGCGCTACAAATACAGACACAGCCAGCCAAACTTTAACTAGATAACTAACATGAAATTAAGGCATCTGGCAAGTGGGAGGCAGCCCAGACCAGGTCGTAATTAGATTGTCATTGCTCCGCTGTGACACATATTAAGGGTGTGACCTCGGGCTAGTGAATCAAATGCTCTATAACTCAGTCTTTACCTTAAAAAAAAAAAAAGCATATTAGTAAGACCACTTTTATAAAATTATGATTTCTGTTTATAAAATCTTAAGGAGAACTCAAAAAAGTATTTTCTCTGTGTTGAATTCCTGGCTATTGTTATAATCATAGAAGCAAAAATAATCTGCAGTCATAGCAAACATGCAGTAAGTATCGCTTCTTGACCCACAATGCAGTGGTTTCACTTTTGCTTCCTCATTCGTTACTCCACAAGGTCCACGAGGAGATATCACTGTTGTCCTTATTTTAGAGTAAGGCTGACGTTAAGTGATTGCCCTAATCACAAAACTAATAAGTAGAAATTCCAAGTCTGTGTCTGAGTACAGAAAGGGAGTTCAAGGGAGAAAATGACTCTTAGGTTAGAGATTGGCCCCTGGGGGTTGGAATTTTCTATATCTTACTTCACTTTTAGCCTTAACCCAATCCTACTTACTTGCCCCATTTTACATTTGTAGAAACTTAAGTCACTGAAAGAGCTTTTTTCAAAGTCACAGAAGAGCTAAGATTCAAACTCCAATTACTTTGATTCTAAAGCCCTTGCTTAGCATTTCATTGTAAATACTTATTTTGAGTAACGGAGAGGATGCTGGTTTCTTAAACTATCCAGTGGAGCAGGGGACTATACCTGCATATTTGGATAACCTGCCGATCTGTGTTTCAGTGACACTCCCTTCATCCCCTACTCTTTATGTTTTCCGTCCCTTGGCTTCTATACTTTAGGCTGTTGCATATTGCACACATTCCAAGTACAAGGCTTGTAGCAACACTTGGAATTAGAAGTGAACATAAGCTCACAGAAAGTAGCCCTCCTTCCCACTCAACCCCCCCCCAATTCTACTGCAGGTCTAGGATGGTTCTGGGACTTCTTATGGCTTTGCAAATTTCACTTTAAAGATGATAAGGACCATTTGAATCAATGTTAAGAATGGCTCATCCACGAAAGACATAAAGAGAGAAAACACTTTTTAAATGTGTTGTAGTGTCTCTGTCAATCAACCTGTGAGGTCCCTCAGTACATAGTATTCCCTAGCTGGTGAGAGAGTGAAAGGGAATTCACGCTGTTCAAATCTTCATATCCCCACTGTCATCTCAGTAGGATAATTGTGCGGAAACCCACACCATGAGAGGATACTAAGTTACCTTTAGACCTCAGGATTTCAGTGCTTGGGGTTATCCCAGATAGTGAGTGCATTTCATTTCCTCTCACTGCTCAGTGGCCCACCAACAATGTAAAAAAGGAAGCACCCATCAAAGGAGCAAAACTCTTCCATTTAAGCTTCTTTGAAAACAAACTGCTTTGCCGACAAGTGTGGGCCCTGCAGGGGGTTAAGGACATAGAGAGAATTGCTTCCGTACATGTCATGAGTCCTTAGATTTATAGGTAAAGAAAGCTGGGGTCTTTCATTAGCTTTTCCAAGGGCATATATGCAGTAATGATGTTAATAAGTTAGCCGTTCTGGAAGAGGGATTGGAATAACAGAGGTAGCACTGGCATGTGACACAATGAAAGGAATAGTGAACACATACAGGTGTACCTCTTCTTGCTTCTTCCACTTCCTCCAGTGTGGCTTCTGGGAAGTGATTTCAGCGTGTTTAGAACACAAGTTCTGGGAACAGAGGGAGATGGACATGAGGCCCTCCTTACCAGTTTCATGGGATAACTTGTTTCACTGCTTTCACTCTCAATATTCTCATTTGCCCAAGGAGGCTGGTGATTTTCTTCGCCAAAGGAGATGGAGATGAACTGAAATATTGCATGATAAAAATAAGTATGATAATAGCTAAATGAGATGAGACCTAGAAAGAACTCACTGAAATTTCAGCTTATTGATGGCACATATTCAATAAAAATCATTAAAATTCACTTCGACAAGTCCTGTTATTGTCTCCATTTTACAGGTGATAAAACTGAAGCACATAACGTGTACCCAGTACTTAGTTGATAAAAGCAAAACCAGAGCCAATCACAAAGAGTCTGACTCTATGACACACAAACAAAAATGTTGTGTTGGTGTTTCTCACAGTGTAAGATGAGGGTAATAACTCCTGCTGGGAAGGTTTGTGTGAGAACTAATAGACTTATAAGTGTAAAATCATCTTGTGAGATGTTTAAAGTGATAGGAGCCTCTTCATGACAATGATTCACACCTTCCTAATGTCCATTAAATTCATGAGAACAGATTTTGTGTCAGGAATCAGATGCTCAGTGCTGTTGCCAAAAACAGAATGGCTTTTAGAAAATTACTTTGATTATCTGATCATCAGAGTCCTGATCTATAAAATGGGTATATGATTATCATATTTTTATTTATATTGAAGATTGTTGAACAATATTTGTATATGTATAGTGCATATTAACTAAGGAGACAAGCTTTGCAAACTTTTTTGAAATGTACGACTGTGATATTTTTCTGGCTTCAAAATGAGATGAGGACTGAGAATTCCCAAATTTGATTTACAATCATATTTCATAATTTTTTCATTATGTGTGAAAAGAAGGGGGAAGATAAGTCAGACTAAAACTAATCCATTAAGAGCCAGGCATACTGTTCAATGGTTCATTTAATACCTCACAATCTTTAAGGAAAGTATCAACACCGTTTTAAAGTTTATGGTACTGAGGGAAAAGAAACTATGTAATTTGCCTCTAATTCTGTGGTTAGGAAGCTGGGGAGTTGGTCTACACTGTAGGACCCTGCATAAAATTCACTGCTGCTGCCCTCTTCAGAACTGCCTGATCACTGTTATGAAACTTTTTGTTCTCTTTTGTTTCAATGGTCATTTGGTTAAGCATGAATTCTGCTTTCAAGTCTCAAAAGGACACATACAAGATGCAGAAATGTCCTTGTATTCCAAACACATACTGCCTAACCTAAAATGCATTAACTCCAATAAATATAAAGAAACACAAAAACCCCAGTCCTGTCAAGGTTTTCAGCTGCAAGACTTCCAATTAAAAATTTCTCCTTTTCTTTACTCAAGTAACATTTCCAGCATAGATAACAAATTTACTGCGACATCTTTAATACTGTTAATGATTTGATCTTTCTGCAGAGAGCTTAAAAGCCTCTAGGAGACTGCAACAAACCCGAGGTAGGTAGGTGGAAGGTTACACAGCAGGGATATCTAGTGATCTGAACATATTAAAGAGAGTGAACCAGAATTAAAGGAATCAGATAAGGGGCATTTACAAAGTAACACTTGAACACAAACGACTGCTGATTTTTTAAATAAGAACTTTGGAATGAGAGAGTGAATTTTTGATATCTCTTTGACTTTATTTTCTAAGGCAAAAATTACTTTAAAAACAAAAACAAAAATGCCTACAGCACCTAGCATTCCTAAGTGGAATCCCATCCAAGAAATAACCAGGCACAACCCTACTTAGCTTCTGAGATCAGGCACCTTCAGGTTGATATGGCCATAGTCCTCAGGAAAGAATTAACTGAATAGTTGAGGTAATCAGTACCGAGAACAAAGCCTTATATAGACAGAGTAGGTGACAAATATATTTGAAAACGAGTAATGGGCAAAAAATATCCTGCTGTTATGAAAATGGAGTACGAAAAATGGAAGCATTCTCACATTGAATAGTGGTCATTATTTGAATAATTGTCTAAACAGCCAGATTATCTTTGTGTTTGTAGGTGTGGTTTACTTTGGTTTTGAGAAATCAGATTCACTGACACAGGAATATCCTAACACGAAGAAATCTTTTTGCTCCACTTATGTGTAAGCGAAGGCTAGCAACTTCACATTTATGTACTTTCCCAAATTATATAGTCTGGGTGGACTAACACATTCATCTTTTATTCCAGAAACGTTAAAGCTATATTATAGCCTCAGTCCTAGGTTATTCAGATGTAAAGTCATTTAAGATGTGACCCGTGTCCTCACAGGAATTTACCATTTAACCCCAATGAACACGGCAGTAATTAATTAAGGCAGTTTCATTTTCAGGTGAGAGAGTAAATTGTGCTTTCATTTAGAGCCACTGATTCTAAAAGCCAACAATCATCATCCAAGTATATGTGGAGCAAGGCAAACTCCTTGTCTCTACCAGTGGGGGCAGCACTAAGGGAAAAGAAAACACTAAAAAAGCAGTAATAAAATAACAACAACAACAACAACAAACAACAACAACAAACAACAGCAACAACTGACGTTATTAAGTGTCTGGGCTGTATTAAGCACTCTGTATATATACCCTATACATGTTGTCCTCACTATGAGTCTGTGAGGTAAGCGATACTATTATCTCCATTTTATATAAAGGGAAACTGAAATTGCAATGTTCTAAAAAGTCTGATAGAAACTAGGTAAAACTAAACATAAGATCCCTTCTTTATCTCTTTGACTTTTTCTACTTTCACTGATTCCGTGATCCACTTCACAACAATTACCTGCCAGCCACACTCATTGAGCTCATCGAACTCATCATAGGGATCCCTCACCTCAGGGTCACTGAACTTACTATGGCCTCTCTGGAGGCTCTGTCCTCCTCCCACCCCCCACCTCACTCCCATGTATCTAAATGATTGACTCACTCATCATCTGCTCAAATATTGAAAGCCAGGCCTTCAGTGAACAGGCTTTTTTCTATTTTCCCCTTCGATTCCCCAAACTTGCTTCATTTTTCTTCATAGCAATTTTCACCTCCTATTGTGCCTCACTGGACACCCTGCTGTACTCAGGACCCTTTAGAGAAAAATCTTTTGCTTTCAAATTCTATTTTTTTATTTGAAATTGTGTACTGACCAAGGACATACCAAGACAAATACCATTCTGAATATTTTAAAACAGGAAAAATAATACCAGTCAGTGATGACAAAGATGATGCAAGAGACTGAGAAGTGAAACAAGGGACATGGAGGCAACCTAAAGATTGGCAGAGAGAATAAGAGAAGATGAAGAATTACTGGAACCCAGGGGCTGGGGTTCACTAGAATCCTCCCAAAAAAGGAAGGGGAGCTGAAGCCACTGAGGTTTGGCTGCTGCCAGAAAGCCGCTTGAGATGGAGATGAAGGGAGATAAATAACTTGGAGTCTCCTTTTCTCCAGCCCTCTAGTCTCCAGCTACTGTCTCCTATTAGCTGAACTCAGAGGAGTCTGGATACACAGGAGTTGTTAGGTCAGCACCTCCTGTGGTACAGAGCAGAGCACTGAACCATTAAGAAATGAACTTGATACAAGCTGTTGAATAACTGACAAAATCTCAGTGATGCATTAGGTTTCAGGTTGGCTTTAGGGCCCCTTGATATAGACCCTCAATGTAACCCAGCTTCCTTCTTACATAGCACGTGAAATAGTTATAATTAATAAGATATGTGCGCTCTCTGTATTTATTATTGTTACTACATCACTGTGTCTCCCACTAGATTACAAACTCTTTGAAAGCACCTGAGTCCTTTTATTGCTATACCTATAATGCCGAGTCCATAGAAAACTTTGAGTTCTTCTCAATAAATACCTGTAAATGAGTGGATAATTGAAGATTTAGCAACAAAAGTGATTTATACACACTTTTTATTACATTGCAATAATTCTTTGCTTATTGGTTTTAGTTCTATTTCTTAACCTAGTCTTCTAATCCAAGAAAGGCAAGAACATACAGTTGATCTCATTGTTTGAAGGTGCATTGCCTAGTCTCACAGCATCATCACTCATGCCTTATCTACAAAATCCCAAGTATTTGTAAGAAAGTCAGAGAAAAAAAGCCAATTAAGAAAGACAACTTCATAATAACAGAAACCATCTCTGCTGAACACCAGGCGAGAGGTGGTGAGCTAACCCCCAGAAAAAAGGTATCCTTAAAAATTTTTTGTTCTGTGTTCGATTAGCTTTTCTAAAATTACCAAATATATCACCTGCCTTTCCTCATAGTTAAGGAAGGTGCTTGAAATATAATGCTTTTAATAGGGAAATTGTAGCTGAAAAAATGTCAAGAAGCTCAAATGGATTTCAGATTCTTTCCATCTGTAAGGCCCTTAATGGGAGGGCAGCCAGAAATTTCTGACCATGAACTCTACAAAGATATTAGTGGATGCAATCATGATGGGACAAATAATACCCAGGCTCAGCACCTCTAAAAAAAATACTTAATGATATTCAAAAGAGTTTCTTAATACTTTTAAAGAATCCAAATAGTGTATCTGCTAAGGCTCCTATCTCTTTAAACATGCTTTTTGACATTCCTTGATTGTGGCTGGTTGGAACATGCCAAACAGAAATGAAAATTCAAATTTCTACTGTAATAAATGCAATGAGCATGACACCGTTTTTGGGGTTATGCACATGTTATGTCATCTGATGCTCATTTAAAAGTACAAATGTCTCCTTCTAAAGGTATTTGGATTAAATCGTGTGTACCAGTTACCAACTTTTGGTTTTATACTGTGCTATATATTTTAAATATATAGTACTATCTCTTATTTGTCTAATAGTCTTACATGTTACATGTTATTATTGCATTATTCAATTGAATGAATAAAGATTCAAGGAAATAGAATATTTGCCCAAGTCCACAACAGTAGTAAAAAGCAAAGATGTAATTAGAAAATATCTAGGTTATGCATTTTTTAACATGTTATTATAGAAAATATCACAAGTATATAAAAGTAGACAAGATATCTTATTGAACTCTATGTACTTATATCTTAAATTCCAATAATTGCTGGCTCATGCTCAAACTTATTTCATTTATTGCCTCACTACTTCCCCCACTTGTATTTCTTTGAAGCAAGCTCCAGGTATGATAGCATTCATTTTCAAATATTTCAGTATATTCCATCTAAGACTTTTTTTCATGTAATAACTTTTTGTACCTATAGATGGAATAGTTTAATGCAGAACTGGTTATTACTGGGAAATGCTAAAAGCTACCACTTGCTTTCACTTTTAATTGTCACTGGCAGTTTACCCATTTAGTCTGCTACACGGATGGGTAATTTTTGTTGCAAAAGTTAAACAGGATCATTACAGGTGTTCTGTTAGCTTATCGAACAGGAACAAGAATTTACAATGAAACAATTGTACATTAAAAACAGGTGTGTTGTATTTTTCTTTAAATGCCTCTGTCTTTAATATAAGAGCTGTGAGAGAGAAGAAGAGTAATCAAGGAAAAATACCTTGATTATAATGAACTGGAGGATTTAATTGAAGATATTGTAAGAGGAAATTTTTTAAAAGCTGAACAATATTGAACTGTAAGAACATGGTACCAAAAGCAACATAAAAATAAAACTATCACATCTTACTGACATCAGTACTGAGATCTTGGCAAATGAGTGTTTAAGAGTAAGAATGCAGAGCAATTAGCAGAAAATCCACATATGACACCCCTTGGAGTCTTTTGGAACCAGATGCATTTATTCTTAGTTCTTTTTTTTAACATTTTCCATTTCAAATTAAAAAATATAATAAAATTACTATTTTTCCTAATAAATAAACTCTCATTTCTTCTGATCACTAAAAATTAATGAGCTGTTAAAAAGCCACAGAAAATGGTTTTTAGTCTTAAATGGCTTCTTGTAAAAGGAAAATGCTGTGACTCTTTTCAGAAGATTGGCTTAGATTTCACTTTTCGCAAGGAAAAAAAATTAAATACAATCTTTTCTGTTACAGAAGAGCAAGTTTAACAGCAGGCTCTACTTATTGAGTTGTGTGAATATGTTTTTTTTTTTTTAATGTGGAATATCTTCAAGAGCTTATCCTTCTTTACTTAAAGAGATTATTTCTCCAAAGATTCACTGAAAGTTTCTACAGTTTTTGCAAAGTGTTATGCACGCTGGTAGGATCATCTAGATTACCACATGGGACTCTCCTTTTAGGAGGCACATATTATCAGCTGTCAATCCATGCAGCACATTGCTCAAAGGAACATTCTATGACTAGGCTTTAGCGTTATGATGTGGCTGCACAAGGACTCCTTCAATCTTCAAAGGGTTTGCATACACACTGGTCCTGAAAATGCTAATACATACAAGGTGTATCTTTTGTTTTCTTATTTAAAACTTAAGTAATTTTTTTAGATATAATTTACATTCCATAAAACTCACTCATTTTATAGTGCAGTTAAACATATTTTAATAAATTTACAAAGTTATGCGAACATCACCACTATCTAATTTTAGAACAATTCTATCCTCTCAAAATAAAGGACAGATGTGCTGAGAAAGGGGCTAAAATTCCCTCCCAATTACGTTTCCAAAGCCAATTACATTTTTAATTTTCAAGAACTCGGGGTTGTTGCAGCTCATCCACTGATGTGTGGTACCATTTTCAAGTGTGTACAAAGAGACAGCTGCATGTGGGATCATCTTGAAAAAACTCCCAGTCCTAGAAGGGCAGAGGTACCCAAACAGGATAAGCCTAATAATAGTATAGTTGAGGACTTTTTAGGGAAAGGCATTATTTATATCTAACGACTTATAATCGTAGGTTACCAGTGGATAGTCTCTGAGGAACACATGAAAAATCACAATAAGGAAAAGTATCAGCACTTTTATGTCTCTCTCTCAGGGCATCAGCAACAAATTATAGTTTTATCTGCTATGTAGGATTAGACCTTTTTCTTTTATCTGTGTGTTCTTGGGACAGGTCATGGAGAGGTCAGATTCAGAGTGGAATTTCTCTTCCTTTTTGACACTGTTTTGTCATTTTGTGAGTGTCAAGGAATTTGTACAATTCATCTTAATCATGAAATCCATTGTTATGAAATTGTTTCTATCACCACCTTACTTCATACTTGAAATTGGTCATTTGTTTCTCTTTTTCTTCCTGATTAGTCTGGTTAAGGTGTGATAACACTTATTAATCTTTTTCAATAAACAATATTTGATTCCATTAATGATTTGTATATTGTTTATTTGCTTTTTAATTAAAACTCATATCTTTGTTAAATTATTTCATCTGTTTACCTTGGACTTAATTTGCTTTTTTTCTAGCTTGTTAAGGTGGAAGTTTAGGTTATTGATTTAAGCCTTTATTTGTGTCTAATACAAGCATTTAACACTTAAAATTTCCTTTAAGTGGTAATTTAGTTCCATCCCACACATTTTAATGGGTTATTCTCACATTCTCAATCAGTTCCAAATATATTCTAATTTTCCTTGTGATTTCTTTTTTGACCTATGGATTATTTAAAAGCAAATAGTTTTATTTCCAGCTATTTGGTGATGTTCTCTATATATTTTTGTTACTGCATTATAATTTTATTATCTTGTATGAGAGAATGTACTCTGTATATTTCGATTCTTTTACATGTTTTTATGGCCTAGAATGTAGTTATTTTGGTGAATATTCCCTGTCCTTTTGAAAAAAAAAATATGCTGTCTAATGTTGTTGGATGGCATTGTCTGTATATGACCATGAAATTAAATGTTAATAGACTATAACTCGGTTTCAGATATTCTATATCCTTACTATTTTTTCCACTATTTGTTCTACCAATTTCTTAGGAAAGAGTGTTATAATCTCAAAGTATTGCAAATTTTCTATTGCTCCTTTTAAATTCTGTTTTGTTTTGTGTTTTTGAAGTTATATTATTTAAACACACATCTTTTCATTATTACCCTCAGTGATAGCTCTCACTGATAATTTTTATTGTTTTAAGATTTTTTATATTAATATAATCAACTTCACTTTACTTATGATATTTCTATAGCTATCTCAGCTTTCTTATAGGAGTTTTAATGTTATATATATATATATTTTATATTTTTAAATCATTTTACTTGTAAATCTCTCTGTGTCTTTATAACTTTAATATTAAAATAAAATGGAAATTTTTTTGTAGTTAGCATCTTATCAAGTCTTTTAATCCAGTCATATAATGTCTGCATTTTTTGTATGAGGATTTAGTCTATTTATTTTTGATGTAATATTTGCCCATGTTAGGTTTAATTCTACCATCATCTTATAATTAATATTTATTGGCTCATTCGTTTCATTTCTCTTTCTCTTTAACTTCCTTCTTTAGGGTTATGGACTATTTTTTTTAACTTTATTTTATGTCCTCTGTTGACCTATTAGCAATACCTTTATTATTACTATTATTATTGTTATTATGAATATTACTATTATTATAGTCATTGGTCTAAGGTTTAGAATATGTGTCTTTAGCTAATCTATCTTCAAATAATAGTATACAACTTCACATATACTATTAAAGACTTACAATACTATATTTTTTTCTCCCAAACCATCCTATGTGCAATCAGTATTTCTACATGTTATGTCTACATATTTTATGAAGTCACAATTTGTAGTTAAATTCAGTCAATTTTTATGTAAAGAAATTTTAAACTAATAAATTTTAGTTATCTACATTTTACCTTTTTTAGTTATTTACATTTTACAATTTTTTTCTTTAGTTATTCACACTGATTTAGGTAGAATATTTCCTTGAAAACCATTTTATATTGCATCTGGATACTATATTTCATTCCAGAAACTCTTCTTCTATGTATATCTTGAAGAGTCTTACTCTACTTTTTAATGTACATTTTACTTTATAATTTACTTTTTATTCCAAACTTGAGTCTTTCAAATAGAAATTCATTGTAAAGTATGAAAGAATGAAATCCAAATATTCTTAAAATATTGTAGCTCTGCTTTATTTCAAAGTTAGAGTAACTGATAACCTTGCATGTATTAAAAATAACCACTATTATTTTGTTTTATTAAAAAGCATCACATGACAGATTCTGAAAATACACGTTAGGTGGAAAAACATATTTACTCCTCAAAGACCTTCTGACCCCCCAGTTCCTTAATTAGTAATTTGGGCATAATAAGAGTGCCTGCTATGACCTTGGGGAAATTATTTAAAAATGCAACCAGGTAAGTAAAGAAATTGAAATGCAAACACAATTAGAAGTAATTCCAGAGCCTGAACATTATCTAATATGATATTCAGAAGCATTCTTAAATACAAATCCTAAAGAAATTACAGCTAATATAAGCTATTCAGAAATTAGAATTTTGAAAAGGGAATAAATTTTTCTTAACTTCCATTTGTTAGTCATACCTCTAATAATTTCAAAATGTGGAGAATTTGATGGTAGGGACTTTTATATCACTCCCAGTGCCAGGAAACACCACACATCCATTTCCAGTGGGGAATGGCAAGCTTGGAAAATCAAATATTATCTTGAGACTATTTTAAAAGACTCATCAAAAAAATTCCCTTTATTTTAAGAGAAAGTATTAAAATGAAATCATGCATGACTCCAAAATGTATTCAGATTTCTCTACAGTGTATAACAATAGGGAATTTTATCAGATTACATTTTCAGTAAAAAGAGTTTGAATGAGTTTGATGTGATTTCTATTTCAATCATAAGGGTGACCTACACAGGTATCTTTTCTTTTGATCATTTTATTTTTGCTCTCTCCATCTGTATTTTAACCTGCTAATATGTGGGTGAATTTGAGAAAAAGCAAATCAGTTTGACCTTTAATGTAAAGTCATTTTTTGTATGATCAAAACAGTACTATTTCCAATACTATAAAGGATGTAAATTTTAAGATTCAAAAGCACGTGCCATTCTCAGCAACCTGGAAAGAATGATAATATGACCACGGCTTGAATGATAATTTTATCTACATAACAGCCTTCCATCCTCTTGCCTTCACTATATATTAAGACTTCTGCCCAAAGATATATGTTTAGCCAAGCTGTTTTAATATAAAATATTAAACTTTAAAATGATTCAAGGACAAACACTGGACTTCAGCTCGCTGTAGGATGCCACATTTTCTTGCATCATTTCCCTCCTTTTTTTGCAGTTATTTTACCACTAAACCAGAAAAGAAGGAATTATGCAGGAAAATTACTATCAGCTGCTACCCCTGCTGAATTACAGAACCCAGAGAATAATAGCTTCCCCAGTGGTGCCTCTGAGGGCTTGGGCCAAGCCATTAACCACAGCTAACACCTAAGGGAAGTAAGGGAGTATAGCAGAACGGCTCTCAGGCATTCCAGAAGATTTTTTATGCAACAAATTTACTTAAAATGCAGATGTACAGGGCCTATCCCCAGAAATTTTTATTCAGTTGATTTAGACTAAAATCTAAGAATATATATATTTAACATTCTCAGATATTTGTATCTAAATTATTGCCTAAATTTTACAATTACTCCTGTTTGTGTGAATATTTGCTCAGATACAATGATAAATAAATGGACAAAATTTGAAATGTCGTGGTGCAGATATATCAGAGTCTAGTATAATTGGCACTTTATTTTTTAAATCAATGCAATAATAAATGTAAGATTAGTGGCATATGCTTTTCTCATTGCATTCTATTTGTGTGGGTTTAGAAGTATTTTGAACTTCTCAAGGTACTGCTTCTGATTTTGAGTCTCTTGTTATGCACCAACTCACTCATTGCAGTGATGTCTATTATACATTTATTTTAAAAAGGAACTAAAACCATTTATATTAACACCTAACTTATAACCAAATTTTCATTACATCTTTGACTTATATAATCCAAAATCCTAAGGCTGTTTGTTCCTATTGTCTCCTTCATAAAGGAAGTAATAAATTTTTAGTAATAAATTGATTACTGTAGGATAGTACTTTTCTACATTGATAAGGAACATGCGAGGTTATTGAATACCAGGAGAGAGATATACAAATGTATATAGCCATGAAGATGATACAAGAAATGGATCTAAAAAATATATTTATTTTTCAAAATGGAGGACAGGAATTAAATATTATTAGTTCCAATGCTGAAAGACTGAATTTGTGGTACTGAACACCCAGATAGATATGCCTGATAGGTAAACGGAGGAGGCATAAGGCTAAAATTTTAGAAAAAAAAAATTGTCTGGTGTCTAAAATCACATAAGTAAATCAGATTCAAGCAGTTCATAAACAGGTTAGAGAAAAAGGCTGAGAATGGAATGCTATAGAACAGAAACATGGGAGGAGGGAGAAAAGGGAGTGTCGCCCCTAAACCCAGCCCACATGCCACCCCTTCCTTAAGGTCTTCTCTAGTTTGTGCCTACAATGATAGAGATTTAAATCAAGGGACAAGTAGCATAGGTGACCACAGCATATATAAGCTGGGACAGAAGGACAGGAGTCACAGTTAGAAAATGGACCATGAGGTGACTGATATTTTGGCTAGTTACATGCTATCCTCTCTTCTTCTGGGTTAGAAGTTCCTTAGAATCAGTACTTATTTATAATTTCACTTTTGTAGCCATTCATTTGTTCATTCAACAAATATCAATTGAAATCTTCCCATGGAGACTTCTATATTGTGACCCCTATGACAGATGATGTGCTGCAGTCACTAAAGAAGACAAAATCTCTGCATCCAAGGACCTTTCTGTGGGTGAGATAGAAAAGCATTATAGCTGACTGTACCACAGCATGCTCAGTGGAGTGTGTGGCAAGAAAGACTTTCCTCTCACAGCGGTGTCTTGTAGACATTGGGCATTGAATAACTGAGAGCGTCAGCATGGATTTGAAAGAAGTTGAAATGGGGGCTTGTATGATGGCGACGGAAAATGGCTTTGTGCCATTTGGGGTAACTTTTTACTCCATGTCTTATTGCCATATGTGCAAACTCAAAATCTTCGGGGAGATGATGGTATCTAACAAAGTGGTGATTGCCAAGGTTACTTGACCTCCTTCAAATCAAAGTGGGTTATTTATGCTGTTGTCTGTGTCTACGAGTGTCTGTTTGTCTTGTTCATTGGTTTCTTTCAGTTTTATATCCCACATATGAGGAAAATCATGTGGTTTTCAACTTTTTCTGTCTGATTTATTTCACTTAGCATGATAATCTCAAGGGACAACAGTGTAGGTTTTTTTCCAGAGGGAAAGGGGGAGAGTAAGGTACAAAAAAGAGAGGGGAGAAGTAAAAAGGGGTAAAGGAGGTCAAATATATGGTGACTGGGTGGTGAACACACAATGCAATATACATATGGTATATTATAGAATTGTATACTTAAAACCTAAATAAATTTTTTAATGAATGCCACTCCAATAAATTTAATAAGAAATGTAAAAAAAAAAAGTAGGTTATTTAGATAGCAAACTACTTTTGGTACTTCCTTTCTTTCATATTCTTAGCTCTCCATTTACTACATTTAATGATTTCAATATCTTACACACAATATACACTTTAATTAAACTGCTATTTTAAAACAGTGCTAATCTCTGTTCCAACTACCCTAAATTCCAAGTGTGTTAAAGAGCACAAATTTATCAGCTCCAGTACAAAATGAATTCATCTCTGACTCCTAGTTTCTTATAGTTTCTATCTATTCAATAAATAGAAATGTGGTAGAAAGTCACTCTCCTGACAATGCTAGCCTTTCAGTGTCTGGATTTTTAACCACTATTAGGCTGTCTTTTAAAATTTTATCAAGGGCCTTGGTGTTTCTTCTTTTTGTTTTTATCCTAGATAGCTTGCACATTTAAAATAATAACGCATTTTTTTCACTTCCGCATAAATCTAAAAAGACAAATATTATTTTCTAGATATCTTGATATTTATAAAAGCTTTACAATTTCCATTCAAATTGGCTCTTGGTATAGTTTTTGCTTTTGTGGGTTAGTTAATGCAGGTCTTCTTCAGATAAAATGAAGGTAGTATTAAGTTTCATCCCTCATTCACCAGTGCCAAGAGTGATATAAATCTGCCTTTCTTCTGAGCACTAAAGGATATGCATAATGTACATGGAACATTTTGAGTAAGAGCAATCATGCAAGTTCAATGCAGGGGGAAAAAATCAAAGTCAGAAGACCTTGGGCAGTGTGATTATATCCAGCATGGACTTTGGACTCTTAGATACTTGACTTCCTCTCTGGTATCAAAAATGGTCATTTATTGATAATTCAAAATTATGTTAGTTATTCTGTGCTATTGTAGGGGTTCACATTAAGTCACCCAAAGTTGGATACTATGGCATTCTGGCTATGCTATGCTATGTATGCCATGCTATGTTCACTCAAAATATGGGATTTTGATCTATAGAATATTTTATTGAATATTTTTGAATCCTCTAAAGTCCTCTGTTCTTGCTACCAATGGCCTCAAACACTTAGTTTTCTCCTTGACTCTAATAAAGGTGTCATGGCATAGAAAATCCTTCCTCCACACGCTTTCTCTTTTTTTTTTAAATCTTATTCTTGAGCTTTAATATAACCTTTTTAGAGCTCATTTTCCTTTATTTTCTTAGGTAACTGTTATTAAGATGATAGAGAGAGTGCAGAAAATACATCGAACTTGGTTGTAATTCTTAGCTGTCATGTGAGAAACCTTGAGCAAGTCACTTTATCTTTCAAAAACCCTGTTTCTCATATGTAAAATGGGTGTAAGGACACCCTTCCCTGCATCTGCAAATCACTTTTAATCAAAGTTACTGTGCATCTTAGTTTCCTAGCACAGTAATAACAAATTATCACAAACTGAGAGGCTTAAAATGACAGAAAATCATTCTCTCACAGCTCTGGAGGCCACAGTCTGAAATCAAGTGTCAGCAGGGCCGCACTTCCGCCAGAGACTCTAGAGTCGAATTCATTCTTTGTCTTTTCCAGTGTCTGTTGGCTGTAGGCATCCCATGGTTTGTGACCACATCACGCCCATCTCTGCCTCGGTCGTCACCTTACTCCTTCCTTTACTTTGCCTCACTCTTACAAGGACACATGTTATTAAATTTAGGGCTCACCAGGTAATCCCAGATGAACTCATCTCAAGATTCTTAATTTAATTATATCTGCAAAGACACTTTTCCAAGTAAGAAAGTATTGATAGGTTCTAGGGAATAGGCTATGGACATGTCTTTTTGATCACCATTCAGACCACTATACTAAATACCATTTTCATATAATCTAAAATGAAATTTATTTTATATTAACAAGTTAAGAATAGTATACGTAGTTTCTTAAAGAATTTTAGAAGATGTTTAAGTTTTACAGGTTTGCTTGATGAGTCCTAAATTTGTAAAGTACATTCCACCCTCTGTACATTTCCTCTGCAACATGACAACTGTGCATATATTTATAGAACTATGTTTATAGTGCTAAGTGGCTATAGTGAAGTAACTTCATCTGTTAAAAATGTGCTAATTCATCCTTTGTGTACTTATAAATTCTTGACTAAATGATAGGTCAGATGTTAGTCTAGGAACTTATAGAAGAATTCACAATGATGATTTTTTTTAAAGTCAAAGTAAACCTTAGCCAATATTTTATGGCTAGATATACTTTATTATTAAATTCTAGAAGATTTGGTAATGAGTTAACACTCAGATTATTGACATCAGGTGGCATGGTGGACAGTCTAATGAGGAAAAAAGGAGAAAAGAGTGACAAATGATCTAATTAACTGGCTCAGCATATCCAGTTGTTTGTTGCAGATTTAGTATGTTGGTACACTTTTAATGAATTATGTAGGAAGTTATAACGGTAATGGAGGAGACTGGCTTCACAGAGTCTTAGTTTTTATTAATTCATTACAGCCTGATTGTTTCTAATAAGACTTAGTGTTTAGAGTAGTAAACATATATGAAGTGTAGGTGTTATGCTCTTTGCTTCATATTTCTAGATATTGGATATGGTGAATACATGTATCTAATATGCTGAAAGCTCACAAATTTGGTATGTTTATTGCTTTGCTAGGTTTTATAAATAAACAGACACAACACAACGATAACTTAATTAAATCTCCTGTCCACTAAACAGAGTGCCATTTTCCCTTTGTTTTGACCTTGCCATTTTCATTGCATTTGACTTGACCAAGAAAATTTGAATTAGATTTGCAAGTCAAATGCCAAGAGGCATTTCTCAAAAAGGCATACTATCTACTGATCTTCTCTCTATTTCTTTTGTCATAAATGTTTGTCTGGCAAGTGCCTTCATTAACTCGGCTCCTTGTTGCTTCTGCTGGCATCTATGAGGATAAACAAAAGCCATAGCTCCGTGATTTCAAATAAATGGGACCGAGACCAAAGTAAAATGTCTGCATAAGGATAATAGCACAAATGAACTACACTGCAACAAATAGAAATTTGAGATTTTCCTGCTTTCTTTTATCTGGAGGTGGAAAGAAAAAGAACAATGTGGAAAGAACCTGTGATATTTAAGTAATAACAGTAATACTAATGACCATTCTTGTTTTATTAAAAATACACAGAAAATACATGGAAAGAAGTAAGGGAGGAAGAGAAGGAGAGAGGAAAGAAGGCAAGAAAGAAGAAAAGAAGAAAGAAAAAAAAACTGTGGAAAAAAAATTATACAAATAAAGTTGAAAGATTATTCCAGTAGGCAGAATCTATCTCTTTAGGTAGACTTTTAATTTTTCATGGACTATGCATATAGAATTAACTAGTGCCTACAGTATTATTTGAGTTGGCTCAGGCTGCAATAAGAAAATACTGTAGGCTGGTGGCTTAAACAATAAAAATCTATTTCTCACATTTCTGGAGGTGAGGAAGTCTAAGATCAAGGTGGAGGCAAGGTATGTTTTATTCTGAATCCTATTATTTTGGCTGCTGTTGGAGGCAGCTTGTGTACTCAGATTACCTCTTCTTTGTGCACACATGGGTAGAGAAAGAGAAAGTTATCTGGTGTCTCTTCTTATAAGGATACAAATTGTATAGGATCAGGACTCCACTCATGTAACCTTATTTAACCTTAATTACTTCTTTAGAGGTTCCATTTCCAAATACAACCACACTGGGGTGAGGGGAAGAGCTTCAACATATGAATTTGGAGGAGAGAGGCATTCTGTCTATAACAAATATTTATTGGCTTATTTACTAAGGCAAACTTTTGTTATAATGATATTAATCTTATATGAAAGAAGGTTCTTTGGTTTCCAACTTAAAATGATTCAAAGGCTAAAGACCAATAATCAAAGAAATTCCTCCTATACAAACTGTAGGAGATACTTATTCAGACTATCTGTCCCCACTCTGAATGTAAAACTAAGTTATTCAATTTCAGCTCAGTAAAAGAGAATTCTGGTGCGCACCTCTAAAGTATGATGGTATTTCAGTTATTTTAGACTAAGTTTCTTCTTCTCTGAACCTTCTCTATTTGAATCTAAACATCCTCAGTCCATTGTTCATGTTATATGTGAGGCATCTCTAAGGAAAGACTTGGAAACTATCACTATTTCTCTTAAATTTCCATCTAGAACCCCAGGCTACATATTGTTTTCAATAGCCTAAAATTGAACTTTCTCAAATATAAATTTTGAACTACATACAATTCTCTATGACAAAATAACATAAGAGAAATAAATATGAGCCCTACAAAATATGGCTAATCATTACTTAGCCATTTATGCATCTAAAATCGGTTATTTGTTACTTAAAAGCCCCTTAGTTTATTTCTGTATCCCGTCTCTGTCATACCTCCATTATTATATCATTTCTTTGTAATAAGTGTTTTGATAAAAATATAAAGTTTTTTTAAAATATGAAATTATATAACTAATTAATCTAGAGAGATTAGGGACAACTATTGTAGGAAATTATCTATAAAGAAGTGACATTCAAGCACAGACATAACTAATGCATAAATATTAATGATTTAAATTTGGGTTAAGGAAGGGTAGCAAGGCAGAATAAAGAGAAAATATAAAATCTCTGAGGAGAGAAGATTCTTGACTTAGAAAAGACCAGGATGGTGAGAACATGGAGAGAGGAGTAACAGAACATAAAGCTGGACAAGTAGACAGAGACTAAACCATGTAAGTCACATGGAAAGAAAAGTAAATCTCCACTTTATAATAAAAGTTTTAAATGTACTTAACAAGTTTCTAATGAATCAGTTAGATTCTCAGTTTCTTAAAACCGAAAGCATTTCAAATAAAAGTAGGTTAAACACCATCAGCAATAATGACTTGAAAATATGATTTTAAAAAGGTATTATTAGAGCACCAAAATTATACTGCACCAATAATAAATCTAACAAAATGTGTAAAAACTCCTGTAGCTAAAATAAAAACAGTGTATAGAAATATATTTAAAAAAATAATAACACTACAATCTTGATATAGAAGACTGAAAATCATAAAGATGTCAATTCTCTCAAAATTGATTTATATTTTAACATAATTTCTGCTTAAGTTCTTATTGGAATTTATATGGAACTTGAATATCTGATTCTATATTTGTTAGAGATTAGCAAATGAGCAAGGATACCAAGACACTCTTGAGGAGCACTGTAGGGGAAAATAAACTAACAAACATCAAGATTTATAAAGATTTTATACATAAAACCAAGGTATTGATGCAGAATTAGGAAAAAAAAAAGGCATTAAAACATAATAGAGAGCCCCTAAGAGGATATTTCAAAGAAACAAATCAGAATTTCAGAAAAGATATTTGCCACATGTAGATTTTTAAAAAAGTATTTCAAATGTATTAATTTGAACTATGTAAAACTGTGATAGTCAATTTTGTTTATGTGTACAACAATGACATTTTCATTTGGCCTAATAAAATAACACAACTAAATCATTAATAAGTACAAACAATCAAAAAAATTATTTTTAAAAACAATGAGTAGGCAATTAGAAAATTTACTTTCCCTGGACACAGCAAGTAAAATTTGGCAAAAATAACTCGTACACTACTTCTATCAGTCAAT
This sequence comes from Macroglossus sobrinus, assembly GCA_004027375.1. Taxonomy (NCBI): domain Eukaryota; kingdom Metazoa; phylum Chordata; class Mammalia; order Chiroptera; family Pteropodidae; genus Macroglossus; species Macroglossus sobrinus. The sequence goes on along the minus strand of PVKZ01000648.1, from coordinate 613,569 downwards.
TTTATGTATATAGAAGAGGAACCACATATCCGGATGCCTTGAGTAGTAAAAAAATATATAGGAATGAGTTTAATGTTAGATTCCCCAACGCTTTGCTAAATAATAAAGAGGTGGCTTTGTTCTGCAAGAATAATATTCCCACTGCACTTTCTAAATTATCATTATGGATTATTTTAAAGAGAGAATATGCAAAGATAGTTTCTCATACAAATGATGTCAACCACAAAAAAGAAAGAGCCTCATTGTAATTTTATTAATTGCATCTTGAAAAACAATTCCCATCTTCTGTTTTGAACTATGGTATATGAAATCATCTACAAATGTTCCTTGCACTAATTAACTTTACTCAAACTTGTCTCACACTTTCTGAAAATATAACACAGCTCTATATTGTGGATCTGTTTTGAGATAATGTTCTGCTTTTAGCTTGATGGTATTTCCTTCGAGGTCATGGAAATAAAGATTGCTGGTCATTTGATATATCATCGCTTAATTCCATTAGAGACTTCTTTTCACTCTTCAGATTACTAAATAATGAAGCTCAACCAGAAGAAATTTAGAAAAAAGTTAACTCAGTCAGAGAGTATGTTTTATTATCATTATTTTTATTTCTGTCTGATTGCTTACTAGTAAGTCATTATAGGTCCACTTATATCTTAAACAAAGCAAAAAATATATATAATTTATACATCTATTTTAGGGAATGACTATCATTTGGAAATCTTGGGAGAGTACTATATAGTACAGATGATTTAAAACATTTACTTGAAGTCATTTGAGTAGACTGTCTGCTCATGTGTTTGATTATTCTGGAAACCAATAGGACCCTGATGACCGGGAATTGGACAGCAATAGTTTGGAATCCTTGCCTTAATATGCACTGATGTGGTAGCCAAGTTTTCTGGGGTCTGCAAACTTGTCAATATTTGAAAAACTTCTAGCTGAAATAATCATTCTGCCCCAAAAAACATTGCATATATTTACCAAAATTATGTTTATTTGCTTTTGGCTGGAAAACCAGTGTGAGATAATCATTATTCCCATTTTGATTAGATATATGTCTTTCACTAGCCAAAATGAGAAAATAAATTAATAATTAATATATGCAATATGACTATAATTTGAGTTAGAAATGAAAGACAACAAAAAATCATTTTGGGGGTGAAACTTTGAGAACCATAGGGCTAACATGGGACTACTCACTTCTCATTGACCAGTTTTACTTTGTACTGAATGAAGTATGGCCTTAAATATTGGCTAAATGATATGTATCTACATTTAATTAACTGACATTTGCAAAATAGAACACTTGCTCCTATGACTTTTTAGTTTATTCTTATTTGTGTAACCACTACGGGTCTTCTCTACAAAATTTTAATATATATGGCATATCTCCTCCAATTGGCAGTAAATGAGACTGTTGTTAAATGTTAATATAAATGCTCTAGGACATAAATGATTTTTTAGGTACTCTTGGGAGTCAACAAAATGCATCGTATTGTATGCCGTATTGTCATGCAGTCTGTCTTTTAATACAGAGCTTCTCAAACATGCCTTTCAAATGTGGTAAAATTTTGTCCAGCCAATTTTGCATTACCAAGATAAGTGAAAGGAAATTAAACTTATTTATGGGGACTTGGGATAATGTGTCTTCTGAAAAGACACTTGAAGGTTATATAAATCTTTTGTGTTTACAAGATGATGATAAAACTTCATTAGTTTATCATGGGACCCAATTCATTGGACCTGATAGGATGTAGAGGTTTTGGTCCATGCCAATTGGGAAAGTGAGAAGAGGGGAGTGGGAGAGAGCCTGAGCTTTCCAGTGGAATTGGGATCATCTTGAAGTTTGCAGAGGATTTATAAACTAGAAAAACAAGTGTTCAGGCAGCCATTTTGAAATGATGCAAACTATTGTAATTTTCACTTTTTCCAGATAATTCTCTCAGCATTTTGGCAAAGCATAATGGATTCAACCGCCAGAAGCAAGAAGTCTATCTTTTACCTATCATAATCAGTGATAGTGGGAATCCTCCTTTGAGCAGCACCAGCACCCTGACCATCCGGGTCTGTGGCTGTAGCAGTGATGGTGTTGTCCAGTCTTGTAATGTTGAAGCTTATGTCCTTCCGATTGGACTCAGTATGGGCGCCTTAATTGCCATATTAGCATGCATCATTTTGCTGCTAGGTACGTATTTCCTTCATAGCCTAATGGTCACCATTTTTCTGGTTCATAAATGACTATAAATAAGGACAGCAAACCCCAACCGAGCCAGACATCAGCGTTCTTTTGGAGAAGAGGAACTTCCTGTGCTTTTCCAAGCTCTGAGGTCACTAAGAGGGAGTGAAGAGATAAAGGGCTGTGATAATAAATGTCCAATTGGAGGGGACTGTGTAGTACCTTTTTCAATCCCATCACCAGTAAGAAAACAGACTAAGCATATGGTGGTGGGAGTGGGGATGGTCCTTTATGTGGTTATAGCAGCATCTATTATGAAGAAGACCTCCAGATCTTCTGAAGCACACAAGTTTGATGCATAAGGGGCTAACATCTGTCCAAAACACTCCTTTATCTAAACAGTATATAGATTGGATGGCTGAGTCCATCCACTCACAAAGTTTGGTGAGATAAAAAGAAAACAAGCAAACAAAGAATATATTTTCTTCAAAATTACAATCTTCCTCAGATATTCTTTTTTGATATTAAACTCAAATTATAGTGAAGATTGAAAATTAAGGAAAAGTTTCTGTAATGCTTCCATTAAAAAAATCCAATTAAAAAATGAGATTAGATGGTAGAAAGATAAACAAAAGGAAAGTTATATATTTTATCCTACCTAAATAAATATTATGTTAAGTCCTGCCTTCCCTGTTGCATCTGTCCTGCTGACCCAGTGTTCTGGATTGAGCATCATTTCTTGATATATTTTATCTTGGTAGCCCACGTTTGATTTGGCTGACCTGGCTGGCCGGGTGTGTGTTTCTCTCTTTTTCCCCACCTTTCGAGCTTCCTTCCCTGATGGAAGAGTTTCAGCCTTCACACAAGACAAGAAGTTGACCATGCAGATTTGACATTCATATTGATATGTTACTTCACCTGTGAATGAACACTATTTGATTGGAGAAAGTATTGAATTAATAAAACACCAAATATACCAGATATAATCTATTATGCTGTTTTTCTTTATAGAAGAGGTGTATGGAACCAAAGAATATTAAATTACTTGCCCAAGATACACAGCAAGTTAGTTATACTATCTATACTGTTTTCTATTTTTGTGTCATTCACTCAGAGCTTATCATAGTATTAAGTGCAGCTTTCACCATGAACAGATAAAAGCTTATTCTTTTAACCCAGCTTCATCACCATTTAATAAACAGAAGCAACTTGGCAAAGAACTCACTTAAAATTCAGTATTCATCCTTCAGAGAGGTGTTTCGCTTAATTCTCAAGTCAGTGTTATTAAAGCTAATGCTCAGAAGTTTTTAAATAATGCCCCTCTCTCTTAAAACGCATGGGGTGTTGCTCGTAAAATTGTATGCAAGTTTGGCTAATTGTTATTTCATGTTTTTTTTCTACAGTAATTGTAGTGCTGTTTGTAACTCTGCGGCGACATAAAAATGAGCCATTAATTATCAAAGATGATGAAGATGTACGAGAAAACATCATTCGCTACGATGATGAAGGAGGAGGGGAGGAAGATACAGAGGCTTTTGATATTGCAACTTTACAAAACCCAGATGGAATTAATGGGTTTTTACCCCGTAAGGATATTAAACCGGATTTGCAGTTCATGCCAAGGCAAGGGCTGGCTCCCGTCCCGAATGGTGTTGATGTCGACGAATTTATCAATGTTCGGCTACACGAGGCAGATAATGACCCCACCGCCCCGCCGTATGACTCCATCCAGATTTACGGCTATGAAGGCCGGGGTTCTGTGGCTGGCTCTCTCAGCTCCTTGGAGTCCACCACCTCAGACTCAGACCAAAATTTTGACTACCTCAGTGACTGGGGTCCCCGCTTTAAGAGACTGGGCGAACTTTACTCTGTCGGTGAAAGTGACAAAGAAACTTGACAGTGGATTATAAAGAAATCCATGAAACTGAGCATTCTGTAATATTCTAGGGTCACTCCCCTTAGATACAACCAATGTGGCTATTTGTTTTAGAGGCAAGTTTAGCACCGATCATCTATCAACTCAACTACATTTTAATGTTGAACCAAAAAAAATTAATAAAAATAAAACGTATATGTTAGGAGGTTATAAATCTTGTGGAGTGTGAATTAAAGTATGTGGAGTGTCTACAAGTCTTTGGATATTTGATATTTACCTAACCACCACAGACAAAGATTGGGATCCTGGCTAATCCTTAGACAAATGGGTTAAAAAGAGGAAAAAATAATCAAAATTAAAAGGTGCTTTCTTAGAAAAATGGACCTGCAAGGAATTTGCTACTGAATGTGTCTTCTGCAAGGATTTTTATAAATGCAAATGGCTTTTTTCCCCTTCACCAATAAGGATCCCGCCACAAATGATAAAGCAATACTTGGTCGGCTGTACGTTTTGACTTTTTGGAGTTTTAGGAGGCCTCCTAGATTATGCGGTACGGTGACCACACATTGTACATAACTGTTGGCCCCACTCATCAGAGACTGAATAGCATCTTTAAATATTATGTCGAGCCTTAAAATATTCACATGTTCGTAATCCATTCCAGGGTGGGGATTGCCAACTCAGTGGTGGGAGGAGAGAAATCCCATTAAACAGGCTTGTTTTCTGGAAGCAGGATTACTCGTTCCCTCCACTTCATCTTCTTCCACAAGGACACAAAGATAAACTATATCACACAGTGGACTACATTAAAGACAGATGGTTTTATTGCTAGCGCGTGAATTTATTTGTTTAATTCTCGAAATAAATATTTTATTGATGTCCATTAATGCTTTTATTTATTAAGGTTGGTAATTATAGATTAAGGGACTATATGGGAAAAAATACCTAAACTATATCCATTAATAATCCTTTAGATTGTTTTATATAAATATATATATATATATATATATATACACACACACACAATGAATGTTTAATACATGTACATTTTAACAAGATGAGTATGGCAGGCAATATTATCAAAAGGGGAGCTAATAGTCTCTTTAGAATAGAAAGTGTTATTGTGACTGGTGATGGCAGGAACAGCATTTTCCCAGAGAAGCTTTTGGACTGTTTTCTATTTTGTTCATAATCCTAGTATTTGCTGTTTTTACTACAAGCACAAACATCTGAAAGTATATTGATTCATGTGAATATTTACACTCTAGACTTTTAGATCTCTCCATAATGCCCTGCCCAAAATAAATGCTTCACATCACCCCCTCTGTTTTAGGGCAGGAACTTATTTGTACATAATTTTACTGCTTCTGTTTTTAGTACTTCTCTCCCTGATCTTCATGGTGATGCACAGAACGTCTTAGACCCCAAAAGAGAACAGCACTAGATGATGTGAGCATATTCAATTTGTAATGCAAACCTGCCATTTTAGGAGTAGAAAATGTATGATAAAATTCTCAAGTACTACACGCAGATCATTTTAATTTTCTACTTTGCTTTAATGCAATATTGTTTATTTACTCCATGTATTGTATTCAGAGAAACTCCTGTATTGTTTCCTACTTTGTGAAATATATTTTTATAAATACCTTTGTTGTCATCACTTTTTCTTTTCCGATTAGATAAAGACTTATATACAGAGTGCCATCAAGTCTAAGTAGAATTCTAGAACATTCAACTAAATTATTGCAAGGATCATTTTTATTTGCAAGAGTTTTTATTATAAAGAAACAGAGAAGAGAAATGGCTTGGGGCTGACCATGTAGCAAGGAATATTAAAGGAACGTGGTATGTGTAAAGGCAAGTCCAGCTGTGTCATTTGGGTCCTCCTGGAAGCAGATGCTGAAGCAGAGTTAAGAGTCAAAATACAAAAGAGAAAGGAAGCAGGATTGAGCAGGGAATCGCTTCAGACAGGGATGCAGATCTAAAACTTGTAAAAGCAAAGATTAGAAAGCAGAATTTGGCAAGAGAATCTTGGACCTGAAAAATCTCTTCCAGCCAAACAGGGGTTTCTGAGTGAAAGACTGCCTGTTAGAGAGATCTTTCATTGTCCAAAAATAAACTGTAATTCTCCTGCCATTTCAGGCATTGACTTGAGCTGTCTGAGAAGAACATGACATTGCTAGAAAACTGAAGGCACTGACTAATGGAGGCTGCTTCTACTATGATAGAATGAAAATGTTTGAATATTATATTTAAAATTTACAACTATCCAGTGACTTCATTGAGTCCTTATTGAATTTCTGTTGCCTGAGAATAGTTCATAGTTTGACCTTTATGCGTATGGCTATGGTTATTGAACATTATTTCTTGAGGTCGAAGTGATTGCCCCAAATAACTTTTAAATACACCAGGACTTGGTGTCTGAAATAAATACTTGGTGAAGTAGGTTATTAATAGTAGTTGCATAGTAATCAATAGTAATTTTCCAACTATCTTGCACAAACCAAGCTGAGGTCATTACTTTACCTATCTCTAGCATACCAGACTCAGTTGTACTATGTTTCTCAGTGAAGTGCCATGGATTACAGACATATAAACATGCCTTTAAAAAGGCAATATTTTTTAGAAATATAGAATCCATATCCTCCAATTTTGAAAATCAGTAAGATAATCTCTATATGGTGGTTTTCATGGAGAGATGATGTCTGGTATACTAGTTGCCCAAATAATACCTCAAAATTCATTTGGTAGAGGAATAGAAAATAGAAGTGTGAAACTCTTGCTGATTTTCTTTGCCACCATTAGGCTGGCACTTTGTGCTTAAAAACACAAATAAGGTTGTATAATATGGAATCAAGTAAATAACACCGTGTTCATACTGGGGCTGAATCATACTTTCAGAGTACCCTGAATTATGTCTTAAATACCCATATGTATACTCTGGAGAATGAAGAGGCCATTTTTTACAATAAACTTAGATGAATATAGTTATTTTAATATTACAAATAATTTATAATAGGACGGTTAATAAATGCTAGAAATGTAATTCAAGTATTAACCTTGCCATACAGAATTGTGATTTCTAGGATATGAAATTTACAGTGAAAAGGTTTTGGGAAAAAAATGTGGGTAAGTGTTTGTGTGTATATAAAATAAAAGAAAACTTGGATTCGCTGGCATTACCAGAGAAATGAGAATGCTTTGAAAAAGCTAAATGTGTCTTTGGGAGAGTTTGTTTAATCAGATGCTTAAAGTAAGACAAGTCTCTGCATGAGACTTGGAAATCTCCTAGGAGCAGCCGGATTCCACACTGAGACTCGACAGAGTTCTGGGTTATGCTGTATTTTGGAGAAGGAAAAGCCAGTGCTGAGAGCTAAGTAGCCAATTACTCTTTATAGCCACATAAGGACTGGAGGCAAGTAGGCCCTTCCAACAAGTTGTATTATGCGATCACTGGCTTTGCAGGAAATCTCACAAATGTATAACCTTCTGATTGCCTTTTTGATTGAAAGTTTCATCTGAGATCAGGGCAGTGCAACCAGTAATAAGATTTCAAAAAATCCCATCACTGGCACTGTAGGAAAGCCTGAGCATGACTGAAATCCCATCATTGTCAGTCAGAAAGATAAGGTAACAGTATTACTATAAAAGCTATATAAATTCACAATTTAAATATGAATATCAACGCTGAAAACACACACACACACACACACACACACACACACACACACACACACACACAATTAAGTTACCAGAGATTAATTTATATTTATGTTTGTCTCACAGTCTCACACACTATCAAACCTGGAATGGTAGCTTTTTGTTTTCCTGAGTTTAGCCTTAAATTTAAAAGAAACTGGATTGAGGATTTTAAATGCAGGTTTCTATTTGAGAACAAAATGATGGTTTTATGATACCTGAGATTAGAATTAAATGTATCATATTGTGAAGCTGGACTAAATGTTTTGTTATTGTGTTTTTGAGTAGAAAAAAATTGTAGAATGTATTTTGCAAGAAATAGTTTTCAACTTTTTATTTTCCTCAATTCCAGTACTGTTTTATTTGATATACAAAGATTCTTTGCAAAGTTACTTAGTTGGCCAGACAGTTTTGCAATTATTGTTCTTTATGATTATGGTAGAGGATAGAGATGCTATCATTAAAATAGATGTTTACTTTTATTATTTTCTTTAGTCAACACATATTTATGTATCACATGGTATACTGTCTCTTTTTTAACATAAATATATCCTTGATATTAAAGATATTTTAATGCCAGTATGTTTCACCCAATCCTAGTATTATGGGATCATGCATTTTAAAATCCCTTTGACTTGATGGACTATCTAAAAGGAAAGAATTGTATGTCCTACATACATTAAGCATCAACCAGCTCAGAAATTAGGCTCTACAGCTGATACGGAATGATTAAATGAGATGACACGTCCAAACTTATTTCCTTTATTTAAAAAATGAAGCTAATGAAACTCATCTGAACTAACAAACATTCTTTGTTTATGATCTTATAAATATTAGTATTTAAATCTAGGTTTAAACTTAGGTCTCTCTAACATTAAAGCTCCATAATTTTTAAATAAAGAACATTCTGTAATCATAATGTGAGACTTGCAATGTTCAGAAATAAAAATTAAGTTATCTATAGTGTTATTAAAGAACCAAGGGGGAAGTACTCTATGACTTTAAATGGAAAAATTCAAAAAGCCTTCATGGAGAAGTTTTAAAAAAGATAGGAACTGAAGAATGAGTTCAATAGAAAACATAGATTTTCAAACACCCAAAATTAAGAGGAGTCAATTATAAAAAGTACCACATTAACAGATTAATGACACTTTTTTTTTTTTTTAACATTCAGAAAGATCCAGAATGTGGCTGCTCATAGGACCACACAGGTTTACCTAAATTGTGGCACCTTTTGTGGATAAGAAAAATAATGTTCAGAGATATCTTAAGGAATTTTTTGGAGTTGAATTACACATCTAAAAAGTGAGAGAGATAGGAATTGAACGTTGCTCTTCTAGTTTGCAAACAAGGTGGTGAAGTTGTATTTGTGTGTGCATGCTCCTGCTCCTTTATTTATAGAAGTGACATTTGGGTCTCAAGTCCAGTAGGCATTTTGCAGGAGGAACTGGTGTCCATGGCACTGTTTCTTAGCTTGACTTACCTGCCATCTTCTGACTCACATTTTAAATGTAAGTATAATCTCTTGCAGGAATCTTTTCAATAGATAATAGTTATCTTATTATTATCTGCAGATGACAGAAAAGGGGTTGTTAGGAGGAATAATACAGAATTCTGTCTGAAGAGAAAATCCGTACAAAATAAAGACTTCAATGAACTGAGAAGTCCAGGTAGCAAAAGAAAATGAGAGGTCACTGAAGGTAAATCCTAATTCCTTCAGATTTCTTCTGTATGTGCAAAGAAATCAAGGGCTATCCTATGCCTCCTTATAAATATCAGCAAGATTCAAACACTTTTTCCTAATTTACAACATTTTGGAGTCATTGAAATCACTCCTCTTTCCTAATATATGCATTCTCTGACTACAACTTTATCTAATGCTTTTCTAAGTTTTCTCTAGTTTAGCTTCTAAAGTTTGAAAACAATTCCATATTTATCAAGTCCGATTATTACATAAGTGTATAGATTATCCAAGTTCAAGTATAAAACTACAAATATCCTTATTGCAAATACATTTAAACAACAACAAAAAAACTTTCTATATTTATTTTCTAGAAAAGAATATGATAGATCTGATCTGTGATATTAACAAACTTGCCTTGCCTTTCCAAAACATAGAATCTAACTGGATAAATTTCAGAAGCAAATAAATGATAAAAATATTAGATTTATCTATGTTGTAGAAGAAGTGAGTCATTTTATGAAAGTACAGAGAAATAATATTTAACCTTGCCAAATCATAGTATCCTGTTACAGACTATGTTACAATGAATCTTGGAGGGAACATCTCAGTAGACTGAGGATATTAGTAGGTAAGGTCAGGCCAGGGTCCAGGCACTTGAAAATGAATTGTGCTACCAGGGTACAGGGCCTCTTAATAGCCTTTTCTGCCAATGTTTCTTACCATATGAAATCTCCAAACTTCCAATACTCTTATTTATTTAAAAAATATGTGATGAGGATTTTTCACTAGATAGGTGCTGGGAATACAGTAATGAATAAGATAGGAAGGCCTATTTCTTCAAAGACCTAGTGGTGCAGGAGAAATATAAACGGGAGAAATGAGAAAAATAAAAAGAGAAGATGATATGATGGAACATAAAAGGGATGGAAAACTAAATATTTTACATAGAGTGGAAAGGGTAATATTTGAGTTGTCATAATAAGAGCAAACCAAACCAAACTCTCTTGGAAAAGTTTGCATTAGTTGTTCTGCTATACTAAACCAACAGACATATACAAAAAATGAAAATGAGGCCTGGATCATAGTGGGTGAAGGCAAAAATGGCACAATATGACGTGGAAAGCTTGGAAAAGACTATATTATACAGGTTCTTGTTGACCAGGATAAAGACCTCAAATTTACTTTATGTCAAAGAGAAGGCAATTGAAAGGATGTAAAGTCAAAGGAATGACATGATCTGACTTATATTTTTAAACAATCGTTCTGGAAATGCGATTATATGAGACAGGAATAAAAGCAAGAAACCATATAGGAGATTGTAGCAGTAGCCTAAGCAAGAGATTATCTTGGCTTTGACTACTGAGATAGTAATAAAAATGGAAGAAATATGTAGAATCCACATTTATTTTTTATATAAAACTGGTAGTACTGGAAATTGCATTAAAGCAAAATGAAGAAAATATGGTATTTAAGGGTGACCCATGGAGTTTTTGACTTGAGCAAATATGTGATTGATGGGGTCGTTTACAGAGATTGGGATGACAGAGAGAGAGAGAGAGAGAGAGAGAGAGAGAGAGAGAGAGAGAGAGAGAGAGAGTCTAGTTATCAAAAACAAACACCCTGGTTCCTCTAATGATTCACAACAGAAGGGGTATCAGAAATTTCTACAGAGTCCTGTAGAAATTCCTATATGGAATATGTAAAGAAACTTCTAGAAAACATTACTACACTTTGATTCTTCTTTATATCAATAGCTGAATCAATAAAGGTCACAAGTGGCATGCTTAGTCTCAGGAAGAAAAAGTCTAGTCAGACTGATTAGCTTAAAAGTTTTTTAGCTTTCTTGAAATGGGGGGAAAAAGGCTCAATATTAGTGAGTTCATTCTTGGCTGGAGTATGACAGATTTACTTATTGAAAATGTTTCTTAATGAAAATGAGGAGTGATATCCTGAAATATCTATCTATGATTACCTTAAAGCAGGGAAAAGGCACATGTTGATATGTATATATATAAATATAATACATTGTCCAGGGACTGTTTCTAAGGTATGTCATTTCTCTTTAGACTAAATGCTAATACTCAAGGAAAGAAGCATTTTGAACTTTGTGGTTTAGCTATGATAAAAAATCTCAGAAAACACACATGAACAAATCATTTTTGTTTTGTTTTATTTATTGCCGCTTAGTGATAAAATTCATCGGGTTCTTTGGAAATTGAGAAGTTTGGCATTTAATAAATGCTGGGTGCAATGAATAAAAGTCATATCAGTTTGGAGGCAAACATACAAAATAAGTATAATACATTTTTATATAAAAACTACTTAAAAGAATGAGCCTTATTTGTTATTATTTGTTACGCACTTATTATGCTATAAACCCTCTAATAGATGTCATGGGGATCAACGAAAAACAGTAAGATCCAATGCCACTCCTTGAAAGCCCCTAGTCTTCTATGGCATCACTGTTACCAAGCCAGTCAGGGACCCAAAGCAAGGTCCTTCTGCTCATTGCCATTGGCACCAATGGAATGAGATGAAGTTCCATGAAGCAGAGTCAGAGACTTTATTCTTCCTGGGTCTCTCCCATGGGTAAAAGGGATGTTCATGTTATTAAACTCCTGTTTATTTTTGTTGTTGTTGCTTATGTTTTTGTTTTGTTTTATTTTTCTCCAGTTAATTTGTCTTTTTAGTACAGGGCCAGTAAGGGGGTTCAGCCAAGGACCTCAAAAGGCGGAGGGAAAATTATTTTTTTTCCCGTACACAGACAAGAAATAAACATAAGAAAGAAAGAAAGAAAGAAAGAAAGAAAGAAAGAAAGAAAGAAAGAAAGAAAGAAAGAAAGAAAGAAAGAAAGAAAGAAAGAAAGAAAGAAAGAAAGAAAGAAATGAAGAAAGAAAGAAATGAGGAAAGAAAGAAATGAAGAAAGAAAGAAATGAGGAAAGAAAGAAATGAAGAAAGAAATGAAGAAAGAAATGAAGAAAGAAATGAAGAAAGAAATGAAGAAAGAACGAAAGAATGAAGAAATAAAGAAAGAAAAAAATGAAGAAAGAAAGAAAGAAATGAAGAAAGAAAGAAAAAAAGACAACTTCAATGGAGTGAGAGTGATGAGACGGGAATTTAGGTGGAGCTGTCGGAGGAGGCAATGTTGTGCAGAGACCTGAGCGAGCGTGTGAGCTGTGCGGAAATCTGAAGAGGAATGTGAAGAAAGGCGATGAGAAGGAAGTGAGCCCACCGACGCTTTGTTCAGAAACAAAGACATGTCTATACCCCAGCAGGAGGCAGTTGCTGTTGCAGCTACTTGAAGGTTAAAATTATTATTATTATTTTAATGTCCAACATCAGCTTATTTAAGGATGCAATTTATGATCAGCCCACTCCCAGGTGATTGACCTTCCATGACCTTGTTATGCATTTTTTACCTGAATGTTTTGAGGTCAATCTCTGTGTGGTATAGCTTCTTATGCCCCTGTTTTAATACTGTTAAATGCTAAAAACCCAAAATCACCTAGTTGTGAAAAACTTGTTCTCAAATATATGACAAATATTACTGCTGTCTCTGATAACCAGTGAAATACCGCAACCTGATGTTTCCGCTGCTTACAAAGTTCCTGGTTCCTTCAGAGATGTTTTACACATCATCAGTGATAATGATGGAGTTTACAGTAATCTACGGTATGCGATTACATCCATTAACAGTAACAGTGCATTTTTACTTAATTATAATGAGAATTAATGAGAGGTTATATGGATTTTAAGCTACAAGGAAAAATTTTGGTACCAATTACTCTTGTATAGACAATGATGAATTTATGCAAAAATTTACTTTGGTAATTCTTTTAGGAAATTATGGGAGTTCAATTCCAGTAATCATGAATTGTAAAAATTAGAAGAAATAGATATAGAAGGTGGAAAATTAGGCTTCAAAACTCTAAAATGAAGGAAGTTTATTATAGAGGAGACAGTTTGGCATGGAGGCCAAGAAGGTAAAGACAGACAGACCTGTATTTGAACCCAATATCTGTCACACGATCTTGTTTTAACTCTCCCATCTTTGGTTTCTTCTTCATTTATAAGTTAGGACTCATAGTAACTACTGCCTTGAGATTTACTGATTTAATGAGATAATTCTGTAAATTTTCAGCATGCTGCCTGGTATATCATAGTCAATAAATGGTAGTTGCATATGTGATTAGGGAGGCAGGGTTTGTGCAATAAAGGCTTAGAAAAAATATATAGCTGTAAATGTATAGATTTTTACATATAGTTATAGAAATATATATAGATATTTTTTTCCATATAGATACAAGAAGGGGTAAACTCCTGGCTTAGAACTATATTTTTTGATATACACAAGAGAATATGGACCAGAAGTATGATGCTGAGTGAGGCAGGAGGTGGCTGTGGAAACTATATTTCATGGCCCATAAAGTCAGAAAAGCATCATAATTTTGAATGGAAGACCAACCACAGTAAGAAAATAAATTCCCTCCTGGCAGGCATATTATCCATAATAAGGCAAAATGAATTTACAAGCATCTCACAGAAACACAAGGGTGTGAGATACTAAAATTCTTCTAGGTGTCCAGGGCTAGTTAAAGAGAAATTAATGTGTAATAGAAATTATTACTAATTTAGGACTTGCAAAAATGCCTTCATAGGTTCACATGAAGACTTACTCCCTAAATATCTCTCAATCTCCCAGGCTTACTCCCTCTCTCTCTCTCCCACCTTCCCTCCTTCTCAGCTATGTTCTTAAAAGTGACTACTCTTCCTTGAAAGTATGGCTGCTATTTCTTTCCATTATGAGAAGAAATGAGGACTTTTTACACATTTTTCAGTACTTAAAATCTTAATTATCTGTTTCATTTATTAAATCATCTCATCTTTATGATGACCACTGTGATAGTTAGGGCAAGGCTATTTTTCTCATTTTTTGTTTTCTTGTGTTTTTTTGCATCTAGCAAATATTTCCATGGACTCGGTTAAGTTACATTCTCCTTCCGTCATCCAATTAATCACACAGGTGTCTCCATTCTTTCAGACCATAAACATAGAAGGCAAACTACCTGAACAATCAGTGTGGTCGATAACAATTCTCTGTGGGGATTTGTCTTTCTCTTATCTACCGCCTCAATTAAGAACACATCAGCTCTATGAAGAAGACAAAATACCCTGACATTTTTTAAGTCTTGACAAAGCACTGAGCATTCAATGATGAAATTTTCATTTGCTCTTGTATTTCCTACTACAGGGTCTATAAGCATTCCATGCAGATGGCTGTCAAGTAGGCCTGGGAACAATATTACAAACAAAAGCTCTCTGGTGGAGTCAGAAAAGAGATCCTCTGTTCTCTGCCTGGAGATTTGAAATGATCTCTGCCTGAAGTCTTTGCCTTCATTAGCAGAAAATTCTTTGCTTCACAGTTGCAAACATGAGCTCAAGGGATGTAGGTTAATGTCCTCTAAATTGAGTTTAAGATCAGACCTGGTATCCTGCCATATTTCAAGTCTCAAAGAACTCTAATTTCTTCCAAAGAGAATCTAATTTAACCTCTCTTCCAGGTAGTCCCTTGAACATACATGGCATAACATGGAAAGACCCAAATTTCTTCCTTTACCTTCAGTGCATTCACTTAAGGGGTATCCAAATTGGCTTCCCCACCATGACTCAGTAAGTAGTATCTGAAAGAATTTCATTTGGGTCTTATATGGCACCATGTCTGGTAGATACACAACTCAGTGAAAAATCTGGGCCCATTCCAGGGAGAACAGTTTTGAATTAATTAGATAATCTACTGTCTTGCTGAATTTCCTTCCCAGCTGTAGAAAAACAATAAGCTTATATCAATAACTAGAAAGGGTAACAATCTTCGATACAGGAGAGGCCAATGCAAAGGTCAGTGCCCAATGGAAAATCAAGATTCACATGGAATACCAATCAAACAGACTCAAGGGGGAGCTGGAGAGTATTTTTCTTGACTATGCTCTCTTACCTTTTTTTAGTAAAATATAAAAGGAAAGCATTATAATTATTAAAATAAAATATTATACTTTTTAATAACATAAAATTGTCATTGTAGAGTGTAAACACAGTAATGGAGCAAAAAGATTATATGATTTCAATATATATTCCCTTTACCCATTCATCTATCCATTCATTCACTCATTTAACAAATAATTATTATTTGTTAAATAATATCATTCTGTGGTAGGCACTGTTCTAGACATTTGGGTAATATCACTGAACAAAAGAGCCATAGAAGCTGCTTTCCAGGTGCTGACATTATTAGGAAGGAAGCTGGCAATAAACAATAAACATAATAAAAATATTCTGTTGTTGGGACATGTTGTTCACTAAATGTTGATCTTATTTTATCTTTATGTTAGTTTTTTAAAAACCTCTCTGAATCCATTTACCGACAAAATTCTACCTCCTTAAAGCTTTTTTTAAAATTTAAATTGGTGTGTGTATGTGTGTGTGTGTGTGTGTGTGTGTGTGTAGAAAGATGACACAAATATGGTAATTTACCTATATTCAGGTATTAATTAATATATAAATGAGAAAACTGAGAAATAAGATTCTAGCCAGTCTAACTTTAAAGTCACTCTGTTACTATTATGCTACACTACTTCTAAGAAATAAAGCTGCAGCAATGAAAAAAGTACAAGCAGAATGTTTTTTTAATAATTTATTTTTTTGTAAATTCTATGTATCCTGATAAAATTTATTCATCTTTAGCATTTATTCTTTCTCTTTCTCTTTTTTTTATTTTTCTTCTTTCTTTGTTTCCCTCTCTCTCACTCTTTCTTCTCTTCCATCAATTTTTCTGACCTCTCATTCACCCTAAATATATATATTTAATAATAAAATATATAAAAAAGGAAGCTTCAGGGTCATTGAGAGGATTTAGATTAAAATAATTAGATATGGATTTTTGTTTCTGTTTATTGTTTATTTTAGTTTTCTGAGACTGTCAAGCCCTTTTTTCTACAGAAAAAAAAATTATTTTTTTCTTTTTTTCCCCCTTTCTCTCATTATCATTCTCCCCTAAAAACAAAACAAAACAAAACACCTCAAGGGCTCCTCTTCTCTTCAAAGTAAAGTTCCTACCAAGAATTCTTGGATGCTAGCAATTGGGCTCTAACCTATACTTAGTTTTATGCATGCACACACACATGAACAAACAACCAACCAAACAAAACAACAAATACACACACACACACACACACACACACACACACACACACACATACACACACACACTCACACACACTCATTTTCTACTTTTCAATGAAAATTCTAGTTATTTATTTGATTTTAAAATATTTTTAAAATTACATTTGATATACAATATTATATTAGTTTCAGGTGTGTGGTATAGTAGTGAGTAGACATTATATAACTTACAAAGTGATCACCCCAATAGGTCAGTACCCACAAGACACCATACATAAAACTGTAGCCTATTGATCTTAGAGATGTCCTATCATGATGTGAAAAGCTCATGTATCATTTCCCTTTCTCTACATTATTTAATCTATCCATCCATCATCTGTCTGTCTGCCTATCTATCTATCTATCTATCTATCTATCTATCTATCTATCATCTATCTATTTAAATAAAATAGCAACCCTGCCTTCTCATCTTATTTTCAGGAGTTCAGTCCAAGTATCTCTTCCTCTGTGTTTTCAGAGTGACTTGCTACTCACCCAAAGTGTGCAGAGAACTTACAGTCTTTTCCAATTGTCTATATACTTGTCTGAGACAATATAAATCAGTACTTAAGAGGTATAGATTAGTGGTGGTGGGAGGGAACTGTGAGGAAGGTAGTTATCTCCTGAGATCTCTCTCTGGCTCTCTGTCTCTTTGTCCGTCTCTCTCTCTCTCTCTGTCTCTCTCTGCCTCTGTCTCTCTCTCTAGCATGTGTGCATGCATGTGCACACACACACACATACACACACGCACACATGCTCTTCGGATCTGAGAGTGTCTTTGTTGGACTGCTCCTTTTCTAAATCCACACACAGCTAGACACTTTGTACAGTTAATGCTTCAGAAAATCTTTGATGTTGGTATGTTTAAGTTTAGTAAGCCCATGGATCTTCCTTTACTGGGAACCTATTTTATAATAAATAATCTTGTCAGCACAAAAAAAAAGCCAATTATAAATAAAATGATTTTTATATACAATATAACAACTTTAAAAAATTATTAGGTTTTAAAAGCTGTTTATATTCCCTAGATATTTACTGAAAGTATATATATATGGGAAGTAATAGTCTGAGCATGTAATTTCGGGGCTAGAACCACCTACTCAGTTCCCTAAAAATATCTCCATAATATAATTGCACTAACATTGCCATAATTCATAACTAGAAGTTTCCTGTTTCCCCTGCCTCCTAGCTTTTTTGCTTTACTAACCAGGTACATTTTCAACTCCCACGTCACTCTTCCCCTCTTCTTCTATACCATCTGGAAACAATGAACAATGAAAGTGAAAATCTGCAGAAGGTCAGGCTATCTGCCTTATTTTCATATTTAGGTAAAAATTCTTCATAAATGATGTGGATCTGAAGTTCTCTCAATAAAACTAATTTATGAAAACTATTTGACTTACATAAAGTCAAATTTATGACTTCAACTCATCTTCAATAAAATGAGGATCCAAATAACTATCAGTTTTCCATGAAGTACATTGTCAGTGGTCCGACTTGCTTCTCCCAATTCATTTCCTTCCATTTCCCATGCCCTCTCTATTTGTATATCTATGAGCCTGCATTTGTATCTTTCTTCTGTTTTAAATGCCCCAATTCCACCTCATTACTTTTACATCTGATATACTTCAGTTCTTCCTCAGAGAACAATGCCATTGTGAGAGCTTCTCTAGGTCCCAGAACCTCCATTCCCTGAAGACAGAAGTAGAAATGGCTTCAACTTAAATACTACAGTGACACATTTTACAGCAAAATAATAATTACAATAACAGAATAAATCCAAACAATTGGTCCTATGTCACTGGACCATTAATTTCTACAGAAACTAGTCGTACTTACTTTTTCATGACCTAGTAGAGGACCTCACAAATACTGCCCATAGAATCAATGCAGGCTTTTCATGTGCAATGCTGCTCTACTTCTCTAATCTCACTGCAGACCAGAATTTCATTGACAGCAACAATAGCAAACTGGGGAGTGGGGCAAGGAATCTAATTTCTATGCTTTTCACTTTATGTTATTTAAAACACCCAGTTTTAACCAAAGCAAATAAAAGAAAATGCAATGAAATAGGAAAGAATGCCTTTTATACAAGAAAAAGAACTGCCAATATAGACTGTCCCTGCGGAAGTTCAAATTGTACCTAATAGATGAAGACTTTAAAGAAAATGTAAATATGGTAAAAAGAATAAATAAATAAATAAAATAAAACAAAATCTAAATGAAACTATGCTTAAAAAGGAAAAATGTGAGGAAAGTATGAGAACACTGTCTCACTAAATAAAAAAATCTCAATTGATAGTCAAATTATTTGTTATAAAAGGGAAAATTTAGAGTTGAAAAGTATAATAATTGAAATAAAAATTTCACTAGAGTCTCTCAATAGTATTTTTGAACTGGCAGAAGAAAGGATGGTGGAAAGACAGATCAGTAGAGAATATGCAGTATGAAAAAACAGAAAAATAAATGAAAAAATATAAATGGTAGGAAATACTCATATTAAAAGACATCCCTCATCATATGTTATCAAAAAATGCAAATTAAAATAACAATGAGATACCACTACACACCTGTTAGAATGGCCAAAATCTGTAACACTGACACCAACCAATGCTGAGAAGAATGTGGAGCAATAGAAACTCACATTCATTGCTGATGGGAATGCAAAATGGTACAGACCCTTTGCAAGATAGTTTGGTGGCTTCTAGCAAAACAAACATCTCTTACCATATAATTCAGCAATAAATTTTCTTGGTATTTACTCCAAGGAGTTGAAAATTTGCCCACACATAAACTTGCCTATAGATGTTTACAGGGGCTTTATTCATAATTTCTAAAATTGAAATTGACCAAGAAGCCCTTTAGTATGTGAATGAATATGATAAATCCAGACAATAAAATATGATTCAGCGCTAAAAATAAATGAGTTATCAAACCATAAAAAAAACATGAAGGAACCTTGAACACATATTACTAAGTGAAAATAGTCAGTCTAAAAATGGTTGCATAGTTTACAATTCGCATTATATGACATTCCAGAAAAGGTAAAACTATGAAGACTTCTTTAAAAGAATCAGTAATTGTCAAGACAGTATGTGTAGTGGTGAGTGGGTGTGTAGGCAGATAAATAGGCAGAACACGGAGGAATTTAGGGCAGTGAAAATACCTTATGACATTATAATGATATACATCACTATACATTTGTTTAAGCCCATAGATTACAACTCCAAGAATGGGCCATAATGTAAAGTATAGACTTTGTGTGATTATGATTTGTCAATAGGTTTATCAGTTGTAACTAATGCACTACTCTGGTGAGTAATGCTAATAACTGAGGAGGCTATGCATTTGTGGAGGCAAGGGGCATATAAAAAACTCTGTATCTCCCTCTCAATTTTATTGTAAAACTACTCTAAAAAAATTAAATCCTTTAGAAAAAAAATCTTTGAAACAACATCAAAGATATCAAGACATGTATAATGGAAGTCCCAGAAGGTGAGGAGTAAGAAAAAAGGACAGAAAGAGTATTTAAGAAAATAATGTCTGAAAACTTATTTTGAATTTGATGAAAAACTTTCAAGAGCTCCACAGCCCTCTAGTAGGATAATTCAAAGAGATTTACACAAAGATACATCATGGTCAATCTTTCAAAAGTCAAAGGCAATGGAGAAGTATTCAATCCCATAGTGATAAGACCTGGATTTAATCACAGTTGAATTTATTTATGTCTATTACATCTTTGGTACTCAACCATGGGTGATTTTTATCCCCAGAAGGCCTTTGGCAATGTCTGGAAGGCACTGGCTGATATTATGGGATGAGGAGACTACTAGCATTTAGTAGACAGAGGGTAGGAATGCAGCTATACATCCCTCAATAAATATGACAGTGCCCCATGATGAAGAATTATCTGAACCAAGTATCAAGTCGAGAAACCTTGCATTACACCATTTGTTTCCAGCTTTAAATGTATATGAGAATTATCTGGGGGAACTTCAGAGGTACTGATGTCTTTTCTGAGATTTTTATTTAATTGTTGTGATGTGTGACCAGGATACTAAGATATTTAAAAACACTTCCATTAAATATTACATTAAATCAAATTTGAGAATAGAGAGTATACAGTGTTGCATCTGCACAACTTGGGGCTAAATTACTACTCATGATCTTAGGGTCACAGTGACCTCAGAGATTTAAAGAAGCTATTCCACTGGAAGAGTGGCCTGAAAACCAAGAGTGTACCTTCCATCTGGGGAAGAGTGTAAACCAAAAACTGCTGGTTTGCAAAGCTGGCTGTGGACAACAACGACATCTCCCTGTGTGACTACCTGGAGTGTCACTACCTGCACTAGCAGGTTGTCTTTCAAAGACATATGTGGCCACCTCACCAACCTGTGAAAAATGAGGGACCCAGAAAGCTGCATGGCAGAGAACCTCTTTAACAAGCTTGCCCTAGGTGATGGCAGTGAGAATGGAGCTTCAACCAACTTCCCCATAGCCATGAGGCCATTTCCCCTGGTCATTGTGCTGGCACACAGATCTCTCTCTTTCCCCCTCTCTCATCTCTACTTCGCTCCCTCTCTCTCTCTCTCTTTCTCTCTTTCTCTCTCTCTCATTTTTCTTTCACATCTCTCTTTCATGTTTCTCATCTCTCTCATCTCCTTCTCCCTCTCCTTCTCTCATATCTTTCATCTCTCTCCCTCTATCTCTTTCCCTATATACCTATATCTATATCTATATCTTCTATCTATAGAGAAAAAAATATTTTTTTATAAAGAAGTGACTCATGTGACTATGGTAGCTGAGCAGTTCCATGACATGCTATCTATAAGCTAGAGGCCCAAGAGAGCCAGTGGTACAGATCCAAACCAAGCCCAAAGTCCTGAGAACCATAAGGGACAACTGTCTAGATCCTAGTTTAGGTCTGAAGACTTGAGAACCAGGGGTATGGGTCCTGGTCAGGAGGTAGGAGAAAAAACAATCCCCTAGCTCAAGTAGTTAAAAAGAGAGCTAATTCACTCTTCCTCTGTCTTTTCATTCAATTTAGGCCTTCAATGGATTGGATGATGTCCAGGCACAGTGGGAAAAAAAATACACTTTACTCAGCCTACAATTCAAATGAGAATTGTTGCTGGAAACACCCTCACAGACAGGCCTAGAAATAATGTTCAACAAGCCTTGACATCCCTTGACATCCCTTGGCCCAGTGAAGTTGACCTAGAAAATAAACTATTAGTTTCCAAACCTGAAATCACACACATGTCCTATCTTAATAATTTTCTATGGACTCTCAAAATGTACCCTCATTATTCTCCTTCCTGCTCTGTGGCTTGGGGGAGGGTTTCTCCAGAATGTACAAACCAGGTTCCCTTGTGTTTTGTTTCTCTGCCTCCCTAAGCTGCAGTTCTGCAGTGGCTGCTACCTAAGATGTTTTGCCATCTTTTACCTTGAAAACTGACCCTTCATTTAAATTCTCTTTGAATGGGGTCCCTTTTCACTGCTTAGAAGCTAACAAAACAATATCTAAGAAAATAAAGTGCTTTTTAAAAAAAAACTCAGAGTGGCTTTTTTAAAGATTTAAATACAAAAATCAAATTAATATTTTACCATATACACTCCCAACAACCCCATCAGAAAAGTAAAGATGTTAACTATATTTTTGGTACCTAGAAAATATTCAGTGAATGTTAAAAAAAAAGTGAAATAATGTACTTTTAGTTTAAGCCTCAGTTTTCTCTTCTTAAAATGGTGATTGATTCATCTATGAAATGATAGTTTATGAGGAC
This sequence comes from Macroglossus sobrinus, assembly GCA_004027375.1. Lineage (NCBI taxonomy): Eukaryota > Metazoa > Chordata > Mammalia > Chiroptera > Pteropodidae > Macroglossus > Macroglossus sobrinus. Next base: position 591,130 of record PVKZ01000648.1, on the reverse strand, counting down.
AATAGTCAATCAAGTTTTTTGGACTCCAGGACTTGAATCCTAATCACTAAAATATATCTATCCATTAATATTTTTATTTTATTAGATCTTCTCTATTGGCGTTTTGCAGAGAAATTAAATTATGAGAGAGAAGTAAAATTAGTGATTATGAGAGCATGAGTAGTTTATCACTCAGGGTCCTAGGAAAAAAGATCATCTCAAAATAGGGTATTTTTTAAAAAGTTGACTTGAAAAGGACTATGCAAAAATGAGTCATAGAGATATACAATCTGACCTTAACTAACTCCCTACTCTGTTTTCTTACTCAGGGTACCATACCCTATTACAGCTACAAGGACAAGCAGAAAAGAAATCCATTGGTACACACAGATGATCCTTCTGGCATTAAGGGAAGTAAGAAGAAGAATGAGAAACAGACCTGGGAAAAAAAGGCCAAACTGTTTGGCTCATTAGTCATTTTGTTACTGGCTAGTCACTTTTGCATATTACTTGGCTTATAAAATGTTTTCATATAAAATATTTTATTAGATCGTTAAAACTTTAGATACAATATCTTAAATGTAGCACTTAGAAGTCTTGTGGAAAGTACACAAACTCAGAGTTTATGTTTTAGCGAACAAAGCCCATAAAGTTATTGACCATATACAATCTAATGAGTTTCTTAAAAATAAATTTTAAGACAAGTTTATATTTTTTCTTTTGTTCTTTCTTCATATCTATATATTTATTTATTTATTTATTTATTCATACATTCATGTAATAAAAACTCACTAGCTCATTTATTGAGTAGCTACTACATGTTAGAACCAGAGGACTCAATAAAGATGGACATGGTGTCTGCCATTTGCAATTTACTGGGAAACAATTAGGTTTAAATAAATAAAGCATGGCCTACTGGGATATTTTTGAAATCTATTAAAGCAATAAATTTAGTCTTGTTAAGCTATAAGTAAACATCCTTTTGTTCAAGTTTTTAATTTTGCTCATTATGAAATGATTACATGATGTATAGTTTATAAAGCAGAGTCTAAAACTCCAAGTCCCTTGCCCTCAAAATCATTGCTTTTCCAAACTCAATTACTGAATCTAAAATGAATTTGAGCATTAAGAATTGATTATCCTCATCTGTAAATGCAAATAATTTTTGCCCTTTTTCCTCCTTCTTTTAAAAAGGTATTATGGCCTTCACTTTTATCAAATATATAAAATGATTGTTTCTTAAAAAACCTGGAATATCATTTTTATGAAAAAAATCACGAGTAGAAAAATATCCTTTACATTTTGACTGCAATGAGCCAAACTACAGAATGCATATAGTTCCATGAATACCTTAGTTTTTAAATAGTCATATAAATATAACTGAAAACTGTGAATCCTTTCAACTACCAAAGTTAATTTTTTAATAATTATAATGAACTCCATATTTTGTTTAGAATAATTCAATCTAATTTAAATAAATAAGTACCTGCAATCTGTACAGAGAGAGATTTTTTTTTCAAAGAATAAAATCGTTAGTAAAGCTCCAAGCCTGGAAACTCCATTAAATACTTTCTAAAAAGTTAATTCTTTCATTATTGGCACTGCCCTCATTTTAATTAACCTAGAGATAAGAAATGGCACTTCACAGTCCGTGTCTTAGTCGTGCATTTAGAAGTTGATCTGGACATTGCTATTTAGATGAGAAGAATGTTTTCTCACATAATATATTAGAATCCTAAATCAGACAATAAGTTAAGCCAGTCAACGAATAAATGACTATAGCGTAGCTGCCCCTTATCTGCAGGGGATTCATACCAAGACCCCCAGTGGATGCCCGAAACTGTGGATAGTACAGAACCCTATACATACTATATTGTTTTCCTATAAATGCATACCAATGATAAAGTTTAATTTACAAATTAAGCACAGTAAGAGAAATATATCACTAGCACTGTGATATCATGACAGTTAGTCTGATAAATGAAACAGCTACTAAGTGACCAAGGGACAGGTAGCGGGCACAGTATGGATACACTGGACAAAGGGATGCCCACATCCTATGTGGGATGAAGTGGGATGGTGCGAGGTTTCATAATACTACACAGAACAGCACTTGATTTAAAAATTGCTTATTTCTGCAGTTTTCCATTTAATAATTTTGGACTGTGGTTGACTGCAGGCAACTGAAACCATGGAAAACAAAAGTGTGAATAAAGGGAGAGTACTACATTGATAAATACTCCAAAAATATAAAAGCTTAATCCTGGGAAAGAAGCTACTAGGACCAAGAGTGAACATTCATACAAAAGCTGAGGATGGCAAACAGGGGTTGCATTTGGCATCTCCCCTAATATGTTCATGGGTAACGTTATCCAATTAATTAACATGACCTACTAGATCACATGTAAATTGTTCTCTAAACACCTTTTCCACATTCATTCCTGCTGTATTTCCCACACTCTTTCCAGCCACAGTTCTCCATGTTTTTGGAACAAGCAAAACTTGTTCATTCCTTAAAGCCCTCGTACCTACCGCAGGCTCTGTCTGGAATGTTTTTCCTCATAAGGCTGGCTACTGACCATTCAGGGTTATTCTCATACAATTTATCTGCGAAGCTGTATCATTGTTCTATTTTGCTGTTTCTGTTGATTTTGCCTGAAATTTTACATAAAATTATTTCACATATTGATACACTTATCTATCACTGGATTTTTGAGTGGTTCATTGTTGTGGTCCTGGTGCCAAGAATAGAACCTGGCTCAAAGCATGTGCTCAAAAAATATTTTATGAAAGACTGGATTATGCCCTGCGAGGCAGTCCAGTATAGTAATCAGCAGTGTAAAATTCAGAGCTAGATTGTCCAGATTCAAAATCTGGTTCTGCCGCTTTCTAACTACATAGCCTTGGATGTCTCAATCTCCTCATTTTTAAAATGGTAATAACGATATCTACCCCACAGGTCATTCTGAGAATTCAATGGATTTATATATGTGAAGTGTTTAGGATCATGCTAAGCATATAGCAGGTGTTAGATAGGTGTTGTTAAAAGTGTGTGTGTGTGCGTGCGTGTATATGCGGGCATGTGCGTAAGTTTCTCCTATAACCCCTGTGAATAGTTTTATGATCTTTCTGAACATAGCTGTGCAGGCTGCCACTTAAATATTCAGTGTCTCTACCTGAGGTGAAACTTCTTTGCTATCTTTTGCCTGAAGATCTATTCACCTATATGCACGTGTGCTTGTGTGTTTTATTAATTTTAAAATAGTTTGATTTCTTAAGTAGTTACTATTTAAACAAACCGTGAACACTTCAAAGAGGCCATTATCCAGAATCTAGTGCCACAGGTAAGAACCTTGATACTTTTATAGCTTCGAATAGAGTTCGGTCTCTAACGTTTTTTTCCAACCCCCACTCACCTCCACCTGTCTTCCTAATAACAAACTTTGTTTTTCTGTGTTCAGGAATTTCTTATTCAGGTTTACCAGTACTCTTGACTTCCCAGGCCCACCACCAGCTTCATCTTGTGGTGAGATTATCTGCTAGAGTTTTATCTGCTGTTTGACCTGTCCATCCAGGGCTGTTATCAACAACAGCCTACACGTCCCCTGCTGAATTCTAGGGTCTTCCTTTCCAAGCTACTCGGGCCTAGCTCAGCTGCATTCTTAGCTGTCAGAGTAAGTTGGTTTCCCGTAATTCCTTTGCTCAAACTCCCATCTGGGGGGTTTAGATAAGTAGATAATACAAAAGAACAATTTGTAAACATATGTTTTCGTAGCTCTGAGTACAATATGAAAGAACAAAGGGAAGTCAGAATTCCCTGATCTAATCTTTGGAATTGTAAAGAAGTCTTGACTATTTTGCCTTATTTAATTTTTTGGAAAAAACACTCGAGTTTCATGTGACTGAGATTTAAGTTTCCACGTGTTAATTGTTTTAAAATTTTCCTCATTTAATAATGCGCAGACTAAGCGATAGCAACAAAATTATTTTATATTAGTTTTGGATATTTTCCTTCAAAATATGTAATGTGAAACATCAATTAATTTGTAAAAAGGTGTTAAAAAAATACAGGTTCGCAAAAAGTATATTGAAAAGAGCCTTGGGCAAGAAACCAGCATATATGTTTTGTTGTTTCGGTTTTTTTGTTGTTGTTGTTTGTTTTTTAATGCAAAATGCTATGTGTTTGGCACTTTATACTAAGTACTTTGCACACTGTTGAAAAGATAGAGGTTTTAAAAACACAATCCCTGCTTTCTAGGAAATTATTTTTCTGGGGAGATTATAAGATATGAAGTGAAAGACAACATAGAAGCTTACGATAATTTGAGGCTAGAATAAACTGGTTGCAAATTTCCACATTACAGTATGCTAACATCCCAGTACCTTGGTTAATGTTTTGAGAGTTGGATCTGGAAATGGAAAAACCCACATCACATGGAGAGACTGTGAAACACTGTCCACGTAGTATGCCAGACAGGTAATGAATTTTCTACATGGGGTACTGTGTTACTATAGGCAGTGTACTTCTTTTGGAGTCTCAGAAGCTTCATTTGAAAATAATTGACTTGGGCAGGAAGTATTTAATATATCTTTAAGATCTAACTAACAGTCTGTGTCTACTAAAACCTGTTTTCCAATTCGTTCTCTTTTTTTTCCCAACATAGTTATCAGGTTTATTAAGTTTCTTCCTAATCTAAGGCATAAAAATCTTTTTCTAGATTTTAATTTTTACAGAGATAAGTATGTGAATGGACAAAGCACTATTGCAATGGGAAGAAAATAAAATAAATTGAGAGAAATAACATATAAATACCTAATTTTCAGAGTTTTACATGAGTTGTTTTCTTTTAGAAAAGCATCGTAAATCAACTGCATGGTGAGAGTATATAATTTACTTTTTGAAGCTGTTTTGTGAGTGTGGTGAAATAAATTAGCATAAGGCTATAGAAGAGGCAAGGAAAAAATGGCAAACAATAAAAAATGTAGTGTTGTCTTGAAAACTAAATAAGTTAATTTTTTTATTAAAGAGACAATACAGCTGAGGACATCAGCTATGGTTATTCTCTCAACCAGGCGTCTGGTTCAAATCCAGAACACGCTTTTAGTAATCAAACCAAATCTAGCAGACTACTCTTTCAACATTTGCAGAAACTAAATTGGTGGAAAAATTCCAATCTCTCAAGTGAGTACCTGTTACCAACTCATACACTGATCATGCATTTAAAAAAAAAAAAATCAAAAAGGAAAGTCAGTTCAGTCTTAAAGTTGAACACTTCCTTCTAAATTATCAGTAAGATATAACTGCCTTGTCCATACTGTGCAGGTAGTTACTAAATGCTGAACACAGCACACAACAAAATGGGCATGTTGCTCCTTTCACAGAACTTACAGTTTAATAGAGAAGGTAAAATGGTGGCTAAATTAGAAAGAAGTCTACTTGCTCATCATGTTAGGCACTGGTACCTGCTCAGATTGGTTATTCTATCACTCACAACCATTTTTATTCTTTCTGTTTTGCTATGGATCCAGGGTTGGAGGAGAGGAAAGGGCAGTTGAAAATTGCTGGACTGCAACATCGAGCCTCCTTTGGATATCAACTGAGTTGGGCCAATGGGAAGCACCAGCCAGAGACTGGGGAGCCACAGGAAAGAGAAGTCAGGGTATTGCTTCCCCATTTGTCTTCTTGTATGCCTGTGGTTCTGGCAAGGGCTGAATTCTTTTTCCACAGCTCCTATGGAGCAAATTCTCTTTCAAGGTTCCAGACTGTGCTTGGCTCTAGTGACATCACTTTATCCTTTAGGTCTCAGGATGGGCATGTCATCCAGCTGCCCAAAGTCAGCTGTTTCACTATTCATTGTGAGTTTCCTTAAACTGGCTCCTACCTCTGCAAATGTCCCTTCATTAAATTCTCACAAATTAAGTCATCTAGAATTCCATTTGTTGAAACTTGATGCTATGGTTAGCAAAATCAACACTGTTAAACTGGAAATCAAAATGAGCATTCAAACTTAAACAGAAAATTTTAAACATATAAACTTACACTCATCAGTCTTTCAATTTAAGTAAAATTTATGTCTTGGCATGTGTATGTACTTATTGATTAGAAGTCAAATATGCTCTTATTGCATGATTCTCACATATAATGCATCCTGTCCAATTTCTGATTTCAATTTCATCAAAAAGAGATGAGAACTTACACTTGTAAAATAAGCACAGCATCGATTTGGAATTTCACCGACTCATATTGCTTTTTGCTCACCGAAAGTAAAAACTGTTTTGTTTTTTTGTTTTTGTTTTTGTTTTTTTTGTGTTTTTTTTTTTGCTGTGGTCTTTATTGTGTCTTTATAAAATATTCCATTTTGTTTTCATAAATGCAACAATTCTTTTCTGCACTCTAATTAAATACTACATAAACACAATGGAATAGAATAAATAATTGCAAAGAAAAGTACAAGTGGAATAAATAGAGTTGGAAACAAATACAACATATCTGAATAAACAAACAACAGAAACAACAGCAGCAGAGTATCAAGGTACCATAGAGAAGCTTATTGGCTACGTGTCTATGTTTTTGCCAAGGAAATGTACAGTGCTGATTAAACCAATATTTTGGTTAATTAGAAGAGGATTATAAGAGTTTTACTGTTTCATTTGAACATTTATAAATAAAATTACTAATAATATGTAAGCATGAAAGTATGTACCTAACAGCCTGAGGAAGGGAAGCCAGGAAATGTTCCCCAAAGAAGCACTATGGAAGTTAATCCATACCTGAAGGATGAATAGAATTAATTAAGGCAAACATATTATTTGCCTAAAATAATAACATGAAGACTTTGACCTACAGAAAGTATTCACCAAATTTAGAGCAAGGGAGTATGTTCATCTGAGATGTGAAGCCAGGACTCGCTATGTGATACGGTATCCTGCAACGTGGCCAGTGTTTTCACCTCCACAATTAGATCTTAAAATCCACCTCATGGGGATGAGTGAGAATTCAGTGAGATGGCATACGTTAGAAATTCTCAGTAACAGTTGTTCTCTTTAGAAAGGTTAATCTATTCTTGCTGAAATCAAGGAGAACGGGTTTGTCTGACATTGTTAATAAGCTCTCAAAGAGATACTCTCCAAATTCCTAAAGTACAACCAGCCTCTTTTTAGAAGGTTGATAGGTTGATATTTTCAACTTTGTAATAAGGCAGCACTTATTCACTTGATCATTGTTAAATCAGTCATAAATTATAAATTTTAAAATATGAAAAACATTATCATGTACAATAAATCAGGAACATTTTAATATTATCTCTAGAGTAATAATCATGAAAATTGCCAACATAATGTCTATTATTTCTCAGAAGTGTTTTAATAGTTCACAAATAGACATAGCATAGGTCTGCAGGAGAATGACATTGTTCAGTGTGACTTGGGGTTGCCCTCTGCCTAAATCTGCTCCATCGTCAATAAAATCGGAGCTAAATGCCTAACATATGATCACTCTGAATTTTACTTCTTTACTGCAAGTCTCCCTGCCAGCCCCTCCTCCTTATCCACTTTAATTCTCTAGCTGTGAGAAAGGCAATATCCTGCTTGTGATATTGGACTGAAGAAAATCTAACAAGCTTGGGAACTGAAAATTTGTTTTGTTTTGTTTTGATTTTTAAGGCAATATACAGTGGTTAATTTTTCACTTCTGAAATATATTGCAATATATATCCCTGTAAATTATTCTGAAAAAAATTTTCCATGCAAATTCCTGTTTGTTTGTTTGTTTTCTTCAGCATTATAATTTGAATGTGAGACTTAGTTATTAATTTAAAATTCTTTCAGGTGAAGCCTAAATAGCAAGTCCCATATATAATGTTCTACTGGATGTTGTGTGTGCATGTAGGTGAGAGAAGGGGAAAGTTACATCCCATCCTTGTCTAAACTGAAGAACTGAGCTAGTCTGTTTGTATCAACATTCCACGAGTTTGAAATCTTACTAAGGGGGCAGGTGTTATCTCTTAGATGTATATACTGAAGGACTTATAGATACATTAATAAGATGTCCTGGATCTTCATTATGATAGTTTAGAGCTTGGTGCATAGATGAAACTCTAATGGTCTTGTTTTGATAATTGCTGGAGCTCATGATAGTACACTAGAGTTCACTACATGATTTCCTCTGCCTTTCTGCATATTCAAAATTTTTGATAATAAGTGTTGGTCATTTTTATTTATGTGTTTTGTTTCTAAGTTCACCCAGTGTTGTTTTACTTGGGGCTCTCTCTCACCCTGCACTGTCTCAGATCAGGCACAGCCATCAAATATCTAACTAACTTCTGCTCTCTCCTCTCTTACTCCAGCCTGTGCACTGGCTATGCAGTCACCCCAACCTTTACAGAGAATTGAGGTTCAGTCTGGCTTTAAGTTCCAGGAAATGGCAATGCACCTTCTGCCTCAACTCAAAACCACATCCCATACCCCCATTTGCCAAGTTTTGTAGTGAACATTTTCTCAGGAATACTAAGAAAATGACACCACGTTTCCCACTGGGTATGAATCATGGTGTCTTTTCTTTGGGGTTGTCAGAGGAAGGAACAGTAGCTGGATTAAGGTAAGATCTATAAATTTTTTCCTTTAGCCTTACACAAGCTAAATAGTACCAACTGTACCATAAGCCTCAGTATTTCTTAAAAGTTTAACTTATGGGATCCCCTTACCTGTCTGGATAAGGAGTACCATACTGACAGTACAGCTGCAAATTGGAGACTTATCCTCCTATTTTTTCATTAACCTCATATTAAATCAATTCTGAAATTTAGATTTTTCTCCAACATAAGTGACATCTGCTGCCTCTTCTCCATCCTTGCTCACACCTCTTTTAATTCAGAACTGATTATTTCTCATCTGGATTACTTTAAGGGCATACTTTTTTAGAATCTTTGCTTCCAATTAATTACTAGGCTACCCATTCTCCAGATTGCTTGGGCAGAGGGCAGTTTCTAGAACTCAAATCTAAACTATTATTCTTCTATTTACCTTGCTGAATACCTCCCCCTTCCTACCTCTGAGACACAGTCTTCTTCAAATAAGTGATAACATTTAAAAGTCCTTATCAAGATACACATTGTCCCATGGACTATGCCAGTTCAACTATAGTCACTTTCTTGTGCTCTATCTAGCCACACCAAATTTTTATCAAATCTCAACCATGCTTCATTCTTTTATACCTCTTCATTTTTGCACACTCTTTTCTTCTTCATATTCCTGTGAACACTCGGTTATATTCAGAACCCCTTAATTTGCACTATCTCAAGTTCTTTAGCATATCTACTAAATTATTTCTTATTTTCCCTTAAGAAATTAGTCAATATTGAAATGATCTGCACTTAGATAATACTAGAAAATCATAATGCACTGGGCAGAGATTGTGTGTGTGTGTGTGTGTGTGTGTGTGTGTGTGTGTGTGTGTACATTTATAATTTGATACATTAACCTCTTCATGGCCAGGATTCCTCACCAAGCCTTTTGAAAATCTGGTTACTAAGTACAATGTCCCCCATAACCCAAGGTAAAGAACCACCTCTCCAGCATAGTATGCCAACTCTGCAAGATCTGGCACTCACGTCCCTCTATAGCTTTAACTACAGTCATGGACTGTCCTCCTGTTGTGGAAAAATCTTAAAACCAGTCCAGAGAAAAGCCAAGCAGCAACTCAGAGAAAAGAAGAATTCAGTTTTATTATGCATGGTCCCAGAAGAGCTAGTGCCAAGCTCAGGAGCAATTTTGTTTTTATATTTGCGCGGTCACAGTTTACTGGTACAGTTGGCATGGGCTGATTGGTTGATTTGTCCTCAGCTGCGGAAGTTGCTATGGGTTACAGGTAGCTCAAACAGGTATTCTGACAATATATTTGTTATCTAGACAAAGTATTCCTAAGGGGAGAGTGGGTCTGCATGTTTATAGAAACAGGACACAGAGTTGATTACAAGGTTAGCCATTTGAGTCAAAAATTCCTCTTCACTCCTACTTTAACATGTCTAACTAATAACTACACAGCTTGCCTTTTCACACCTTTGTACCCTTATACTTGCTCTTTCCTCTTGCATTTCTACCTTTCTTTACCAGCTAACTTCCATTTATCTTTTTTCAACTCAGTCATCACCTTTTAAAGGCTACCAATATCTTTGTTCATGCAGTTCCCTTTTGCAGAAATGCCATTCCATATCACTCTCACTGCCTAATAGTTACTAAATTTTGGGGATGCAGCTTAGATTGCTAATGGTATGACATTCTCCTTGGATATGTTGACACTGAAATAACTGCTCCTTTTATTAACTTACATCAAATTTTATCAAGATATGAGTATGTGTGCATACATTTTTTTCTTTTAAAATATATTCTCCTCAAGGAGAAACCTTGTCTCTGAGTCAGGTTTGTGCCAGCCACTCTCCTAGATAGTTGTAATATATAGTAGATAATCTATTATCATGCATGAAACAGATGTGAGCTCTGTTCTGTGCCAGCCTTATCATAGACAATCCTGTCTTTAGTGGTTGTTTTATTTTGTAACTTCTACCTTCTGTCTGTATGAAAAGAGATGGACAAAGAATAGCTCTATCAAGGGAACTGCTCAATAGATACTTTCTTTCATTTAAGTCATGTGGAAAATAGCAAGGGGAAGAAGGCAAATGAGTCCCTTGTACAACAGTGGAAAGTGACTTTGGAGAAGTGACATTGGAGTGGAGGAGACATACCTGAAACATTTTTGATGGTGAAATTTCCATTGATGAATATGAAACAAACACTGGAATAAGCTTAAATCTTGGAAATAAGGAAGGGGATGAGAGCTAATGTTTATTGACCTTTTGCTATGGGCCTAAACAAGTGCTTCATTCAAAAACTACCTCCTAGTGAGGACTTATTCTGTGCCTGACATGGAGCTAGGTCTTGGGGTTTCAAAAGTCAATAAAACATATACAATCAGACTTTGCCATTACACAGCTTACTAACCAGCTGGAATGCAGGTAATAACTCATCAATACACTCAGGTTGCCATAAGCTTTTTCATTCATTTACAACATGTACTTACAGAACATTTTTTTTTTTTTTTAAGTATACAGTTAAGTCTTTTTGTTTTCTTTCTTTCTTTGGGAAAAAGGCCCTCTCCCTCAAATCCAGATAACTCCCCTGAAACTGGTGACTCTGGTCCTCTGGCTATTGATAAGGATCATTGGTCCATTGTTAGCAGAAATGGCTTTAGGCCAGGCAAGGCCCTTAGAGTCCCAGAGGACGGGGACCTTTAATCAAAGGTTTTTCTTTTTTTTTCTTTAAGAAATATGTTAAGCAAGCCTATTTTTCTTTACTTACTTAACAGGCAAATCAACAATAGAAACATAACTAGATACATGATTTAAATAACAAGTTTGTATCTTTGCTTTTTCCTTGTCTAGGGACAGAGGTGGCATTTTGGCGGGAGACCCAAGACCCTGTCCCAATAGGGGCAGAGAGGGAAAGAGCTTCATGAAACCCCTATAGGCGGGGACTCCTCAGCAGGAAGCAGATAAGGAAGAAGAGACCTCCTGCCCCTCAACATCCATAACAATAAGGGGTTCATGGCTGTTAGAAAAGAGTTAGGCAAAAAAGTTAGGGGTTTTCTGGTCTGACTGCAAAACGCTGAGGTTATCCTATTCTAGAAAGGGTCTGCCCCAGACCGCCCACAATTAAGTAATCCAAAGGTATTGTTGTGCTAAAAGTAACTCATACAAGGAAACAAGGAAACAGAAAATTGGGTACTAGTTTAAGCCAATCATTCGCACCTGTGCATTGAAGGCCCAATGTCTTTCACCTCACCTGAACCTCATTATAACATCATTATAATATGATGCATATGCCCAGAAGTTCATTAATGTCATTTTAACAGACAGAATTCTGAGAACAAACATGCACAGAAAGCAAAGGATGAGTCACTGAGTCCTGTCAATCTTTGTTGTCAATCAAGAAAGCCCACCCCTCTAAGAAAAGTAAACACTCATAGCAAATAGGGATAAAAACCCCAAAGGCTTTATTACTGGGCCCTTGAGCCCTCGAGACACCCTTCTCTTGCATGTACCCTTGCTTTACTTTCCCTTCTAAAAAAGCTGTTCTTTTCTGGTGTACTTTGATGTCTTGCTCAATTCTTCATTCAAGACATCAAGAGCCTGGACAATACACCAAGAGGAGAACTCCACTCTCCGGTTACACTTTGAGACAGGAAATTCTGGGGACACAGAAGAACATACAAGGTTGAATTTATTTCTTTTTCCTTGAAGTTATCCCACTGACCCATAGGTACTGGCTTCAGAGCTGGAAAAAAAGTGCTATAGAATATATAAAGTTGTTTTGTTGCTGTTGTTTGTGGACATCTAGTGTTTAGAACTGGGGTTTATGCTTGCTTACATAGGAAAGGAAAAAAGACTAGTTGTGAAGACAAAATGATAAATATAAGACCCAGTTCTGCCACTTTACCATTGAGTAACCTTGAATAAATCACATCACCTCTCTGAACTTGAGTGCTCTTGGCTGCAAAATATAAGCACTGATACCTAACTTGACAAATTAAATTCTAAGGGCTCTGAGAGACTGACTTAGGACAATAAAGGGGAAAAGATATTTTGTAAATCATCTAGAGCTATGTGGATTTTAATAGTACTGTTGCTATGTGAACCAGTCTAGGAAATCTGGATCTGATTAGGTTAAAACAGTATAAACTTATACGACTAAACAGATGGATGACTCTGGACTTCTAACTTTCAAAAACTCCCCTAATTTCCCTACCAAAGTTTCTCTTGTTTTAAAGGATTGATCTTCTCTTTCCTGAAAATATGAGTTTCAGGGAGGAAAAAAAAATCACTGTTAGACTTTGTCTAGGACTTTTTGGTGGTAAATTTCCATAGATAAACATGAAACAGGCACTGCACCAAGCTTGGGTTTGTTTGGGGGCCAGTAGTGGGCATTGTCCAACCCTCCTCCCAGGGCCTTCTTATGTATTCTGTGTCACCATCTGCAATCTGTGTGTCTTCTCTCTTGTACCTACTATCTTCTTACAGGACTGCCTTTGGTTATTGGAACTGCTTTTGCCTGAAAGCACAGAATTTAGAATTTTCTGATTGCTTATAATCCCCCTACCTCCAACCAGAGGCAACTCAAAACCAGTGATAGACTAATTTGTAAATATGGAAACCCAGCCTCATTTGCTGAAGTTTGGACACTCGAGAGGTCACCTAGGTATTGGGCTAAGGCTGGGACTGTTTCTAAAATGTCACCCTTGTTTGGCTTCTTCATGCCATATTGTCCTTTCTTCCTCTTGACCTATTTGTTTCCCCTACTATTTTGGAGCATTGTGTTAATAAATGATGCTCATTTCTGAGTCTGCTTCTGGGAAATCTGACTTAAGACAATTCTCCTTAAATCTGAGAATCTAAGAGACATGTACTCTAAGCAGTGGCTGAGGCCCCTAGCATGGATTAGTCTAAATAGATAAGGGAAAAGTGACTGGAGAATGGTGACAATTATTGTGGTAACAATAGAGGCATTATCTCAAAAGTTTCCTCCTTCATGACCAAGTTGAATGAAGTCTAATGTTATTAAATGTACTTAGTAGTAATTGAATAACTCCCTTCTGGTATGTATTATAAGAGACAGTGAGAGAATTTAAAACATGATATTTTAAACCCTAAGAGGAAACATGTTATTTGACAATAGATAGACTAGAAAGTTATATTGTATTTAAAATTAAAAATATTGTCCCTCAATTTATAAAGAGTGAATAAACTTACATTTATTAAACAAACATGGCTTAATCTACATTATCTCATTTGATTCTCATTACAACCCTGTGAAGCAATTATCATTCACATTTGAAGATAAGGTGAATAACACGAGGAATAAAATAACTTATGAAAAAAATACACATAGAGTTTGTGACTGATTTATTGCAGCCTAAATCAAGTGTAATTCAAACCCTGAACTCACTGTACTATGCCATAGTTTCCCTTAGTAGAACACAAGAATGACTCAAGAAAGAAAAAAAAAAGAAAGAAAAAAAGAAAGAAAAGAAGAAAGAAGGAAGGGAAAAGGGAAGGAAGAAAAAAAAAAGAAAAGAAAAAAGAAAAGAACAAGAAGGAAAAGAAGAAAAAAAAGTAAATGACAACAGTCTCCCAAGTGATTTAATAATTTCTGGATTAAAGAAGCTTTATATTTTAGTTCCATTAAATTGCAGTCTTCTCTCATTACATATACTGTACTTAAACACAGATGTGTGTATGCCTTTCAGTATTCCTATAGATTTAGTGGGTTTTAGTGTATGGAAATCTATCCTCTTGTACCACTCTTATTCTGAAGCAAAGAACCTGGCAGAATTGTCACACAGATCATATGTTCTATGAATATAAGACATAGTCTTCATCCTCAGCTTAGAAAAGTGAATGATTATTATCGTCAGTATGGGCAGAAATAGAATTATGTCCATATTCCAATTTGGAAACCTACTAGTTCTGCGATCTTGTATGAGTGACACTTCTTAATTCTGATATTTTATTATGAAAAAAAAAGGGGATGATAAAACTCTCAGGAGTTGTTATTATACCTAAGAAAATATGTATGTCTTAAGAGAATCTATATTAAGATAATAAGAAGAATGTATGAAGCAATGCTCATTATTTTTTTTCACCTGTACTTTTTTCATGAACGTCAGAAATGGATATCAAATCATAGTTATTTGTGTTTGGGGTAAAATTCAGACCATTCATATTTTCCAGTATTATAATAAAATTCATTGTATATATGTATATATAATTTTAGTTATCTTTCTAAATGATACAATATTAAACATTTAATAAAAAAACGATAAATGAGCAAGTATCTAAGTGGGATATCAAAAGATAGAACTTTTAAAGTAGAATCTTCTGAAATGCCACTTAACTGAACGTTTATCTACTATCTATCATCTATCTATCTATCTATCTATCTATCTATCTATCTATCTATCATCTATCTATCTGTTGTCTATCTATCAATTGTCTGTCTATCTCATCTATCATTTATCTATCTATATCTATCTTCTATCATCTATCAATCATCTATCTATCTATCTATCTATCTATCATCTGTCATCTAACTATGGCATAAGATACATAGATATCGGCAAAGCTAGTCACTGACATTAATTAATGCACAACACTTTTTAATATTGAAAAGTATTTAATGTAGTCATCAAATTAAAATACTTCAGTTATTTTGTTTTGTCTCTTTCTAAATAATGAACTCAAGATTTCTTTGAGAAATGAGAGAGTATTTTATTTGCCTTATCAGCAGAATTAAGCACAAGTCCAGTCACACAGTAAATAGTCAGTAAACAGATTTCAAAATAAATTAAAGAAGATAGGGAAGAATTAGGAAAAGCACTAAACATCCTACATTCCACAGGAGAGCCTCTGAAAACAAATACTTCCCCATCCCAAAGTTGAGAAACCTTGATTTAGATTAAAACATAAAGAATTTATAAGAAAGATTTTAATAATTAATACTTGTTTTTGATTAAGAGGGATTAATGAATTTTTTTTTTTTTGGTAATCTTTAAAAGAAGTTGTCAAATTTTCTAAAAGAAAATGACAAGAGTAATTTGCTCCAGCTTTTAAAATGTTGGAGCTGGCCTGATGAGCCCCAAGGATGCCAGAGCCATTAGAGTGGCATATACTTTGAGAAATGTGGTTGTCCACACCACTGCCTTCAGATATCATTCTCTGTAAAACAGCCAGCACGGAGAAGCTTCTATGTTCCACGTAATTGTTGCCGTCAAGATGTTATAGAAAAATCTCATACTGGGTCACATTGGTCCTTACTTAGACCCCTGAGGGGAGATGACCTTTTCAGTTCCCAATCAAATGGTCCTTCAATTTAGCCAATTTTCACTGCTTTAATCCTTAAAAGAGAATCAGATTAGAGACACTCCATTTTCAATGAAATTAACAAGTAGAACACTTCTCAAAGAGTGAATTAGAACTAGGTCTGTAAATCTGCATTAATTTAACCTGAATCATTCAGTGCTTCTATTATCCAGTCATCACAGTATTCAGATTCTTAATACTGTGGAAAGATATATGAGTCTTCTATTCTCCTTTAGTCTTCTATTTCTTGGAAAAGAATGCTGATGATTTTGAACTTTCTTCCAAGTAACTTTAGCTTGGCTTCAACCATTTTATTAATGCCCTTGGGAGTCATTCTTACATTTTGCATATTTCTTAACTATTGAAGATAGAAACTGGTTATATACATTTTATTTTAAAAAAGATGTAACACTTTCTAGGCCTCGATGTTCTGATAGAGAACCTATGATAAGTGATAAGATCTTCTTTACAAATGTTACAACATGGAATTTGATCAAGCAACAAAGATACAAGCCGAAGTCTTTGGAAAGAAGAAAATAAGGATCTGAATTCTAATTCTTCAATCTATTGGCTATGGTGAGGGACATAAAACCTATGAACATCTATGTACTCATTTGTAAGACACGAATAATTATTCTACCTACTGACAAGGTTGTGATATAGAGTGACTTCTAAATCACACAGCCATACATGGTAGGTGGGAATGCAGAGTAGTACGGAACAATATTAGTCATGGTTCTTCAGAGAAACAGAATAAAAAAGATGTGTGCACGCGCGTGCACACACACACACACACACACACACACATTTACGTTAAGAAATTATGATTATGGAGACTGGCAAGTCCAGAGTCTGTAACTGAAGCAGCAGACTGAAGGAAGACTCAGAGGAAAACAGACTCTGTAGTTCAAGTCTGAAGATTCTTTACTAGTTGCAGAATTTCTTCTTGTTCTAGGGAGGTCCATCTTTCATTCTCTGCAGGTTGTCAACTGATTGGTCCCCTATACTATAGAAGGCAATCTGCCCTACTCTAGGTTCACCAATTTAGATGTACATTTCATCCAGGAACACCCTCCTAGAAACATCCAGAATAATGTTTGATCAAATATCTGGGCACCATGACCCAGCCAAGTTGAATTACAAAACTGTCCATCACAGCTACTCTCACACACTTATTTCTGACGTTTACAAAGAAATCACTACGTCAAAGTTGATAGTGATTTTATTCATAATTTTCTGCAATTGGAAATAATCCAACTACTCTTCAACTAACACTACATTTATGAAATAGAATACTACTCAGCAATTAAAATAAAACAAAAATGCTATTAAAAGCAACGACATGGGTAAATCTCAAATTCATGATTCTAAGTGAAAAATGCCAGATTAAAAGGCTATGTAATATAAAATCTACTTGAATGACATTCTGGGGGAAAAAAAGCAAAATATATAGACAGAAAAGAAATTATAAATTAACAGTGGCTCAGATGGGGGGTGGTGTTGATCTCAAAGAGATGCAAGTAAATATTTGAGAGAGTGATAATGAAGCTGTTCTATGTTATTATGTTTCACAACTGTATAAATTTGTCAAAATCCAAACAGTGAATTTTACTGTATTTAAATTATACTGCAATAAAGGTTTCCAATGTAATTCTGCAAGAATGTAGTAATTACACATTTATAATATGACAACATATAATATTATCTAAACATATATGTATCTGTGATATAACTAGATAAAACACAATAATACTAGGATCACAAGATGGAAATTGTTTATCTACTGCTTTTAAATCATTTAACCCAAAGAGGTAGTTCTGCCATATATAAATACTCAACAGATTAAAAAGAAATTACAGAGTCTAGAAATAAATTCTCATACATATGAAAAAAAAATTTTTTGACAAAGGAGGCCAAAACATACAATGAAGAAAGGAAAGCCTCTTCAATAAATGGTACTGGGAAAATTGAAAAGCCACATGCAAAAATATGAAACTAGATTCCTATCTATCACCATACACCAAAATTAACTCTAAATGGATAAAAGGTCTGAATATAAGACCTAAAAAAATAAATTGCATAGAAGAAAGTAAGTACCAAACTCGTGGACCTAAGATTTAGAGAGGATTTTATAAATTTGACCTCAAAGGCAAGAGAAATAAAAGCAAAAATAAATTAATGGTACTAGGTCAAACTATGAAGCTTCTGCACAGCAAAAGAAACCGTCAAGTAGACAAAGAGGCAACCATCTGAATGGGAGAAGATATTTGCAAACAATGCTTCTGATAAGGGCCTAATAGTCAAAATATACGAATAACTCATATAACTCAACCAGAAAAAAAAATCCAGTTAAAAAAATGGGCAGAGGACCGGAACAGACAGTTCTTTCAAAAAGATATATGAATGGCTAGCAGATATATGAAAATATGCTTAACTTCACTAGCTATTAGGAAAATGCAAGACCCCAATGAGATTCCACCTAACACTTGTTAGAATGGCTATCATCAATAAGACAAGTTAAAACAAGTGTTGGAGAGGTCATCATGGAAAAGAAACCCTCTTACATTGCTGGAGGGCATGCAAATTGGTACAGCCACTATGGAAAACAGTATGTAGGTTCCTCAAAAAATTAAGAATAAAATTATCATATGACCCAGAAATCCCTCTTCTGGGCACTTCTCCCCACCCTCCCAATTGAAAACATTTATTTATAAATATATATGCACCCCAATGTTCATAGCAGCATTATCAACGATGGCCAAGACATGAAAACAATAAAAGTGTCCTTCTATAGGAGATTGAATAAAGAAGCTCCGGTCCATATATAAAATGAAATATTACTCAGGTATAAGAAAAGATGAAATATTGTCATTTGTAACATAGTTGGATCTTGAGATCATCATGCTAAGTAAAATAAGTCAGAGAGAAAAGGTTGAAAACCATATAATTTCATTCACATGTGGAATATAAAACTGAAAGCAACAGAGACTCATGGACATGGACAATAGCTTAGTAGTCACCAGAAGGAAGGAGGGGAGGGAAGAAGTACATAAAAGTAAAAGGGGATCAAATATATGATGATGGAAGGAAATTTAACTTTGGGTGGTGAACACACAATGCAATACAATACACACATGACATATTATTGAGTTGTACACTTGAAACATATGATTTTATTAACCAATATCACTCCCAATAAATTTAATTTTAAAAAATTATATGTGTACTTTTGCTATTTTTAAATTACATTGTTCTAATAGCTTCTAGTTCAGAAGGATATCCCTCATTTATACCCTTTTTCTGTTAATTTCTTCCAAAGAAAACATAAGTAGACTTGGCCTTTCTTTCAAGAACTTTTGACTTGAATTTAAGGTACTTTCATACGAACAGATATCAAGAGTCCTTTGTTTACTATGAGTGCTAGTTAGTCTCATTAAGTCATTTACTTCTAACAATAAATTTCAAGACAATTCAATTCTTTATCTGGAAAACAGGGATAGTGCTGTTAAAATGTTGAGTCGTGCTCAAAATTTCTTGGCCAATAATCTAATGACTCAGGATTTTTATCCAACTCTACCGATTCCAAAATGTTTTTCTTTTAAGTTTCCTAAAAAAAATGTTCTAAGCTGGGGCTACAGATTCTTGGATTCCTAGATTCCTTAGTTGGTCGAACAGGCTGAAACAGCCTCCCATAAAACTTTCTCAAGATAAGACAAAAACATTTCACCCAAATTTAGAATTACAATAGGAGTAATTACATACTGGAGACTATGCTCACCAAGATATTTTTTCAGAGACCTAGTATCAGAATCCTCAAAACCCCTCCAACAGAAAATATTAAGAAAAGTGGCCTGAAAAAATGTCTTCTCAGTCCCATATCATTGCTTATATTATTTCCAGGGCAAGTTGTACTAATCTAGAGTCTCATTGGTTAAATTTGTCAACTTCCCCAAATAAAGTATGGGGCAGTTAAGTTATTTGTTCACATAATCAAACACAAAGGTCCAAAAGAAGTAAAAACACTGTTTGCTGCTTTGAATATAGTCAAATTCTGTTTGTTGTAGTGTGTGGGGGGCAACATTGTGACATATATTTTCATAAGCTATACTAATACTTTGGAACACTGAGAAATTCTGTACTCAAAATTAGTACCCCAAATTATCATCCAAATAATGGAGCTTCACAAACCAGAGGGTCTTTATTTATGGCAGATGACTGTGATCCTTTATCTGGATTAGACATCCAATTCTGATAATGACAGAAGGCAAATAAACAGAACTCTGTGACAGCTTCACTCACAACAAGGCAATAAGTATTGACCTTGGTTGGTCATGTCACTAGAAGGCTGAGGAGCAAATTGCTAAAAGAGACTGGAAATCACAGTGAATCTACTAGCCTTCCGGTCATGCCAGGTATCTCTGTCAAGATATTCGATAGAATGCCATTAGTGGAACAACAGGAAGATGGAAGTCAACAGCCAGGCAAAAGGGGTCATTCACAAAAGAAGAGAAGAGGACAACTGAAAATTACAATTTTGACATTAATAAGTAGAAATAAATGGAGATGCTCTCAGAGTGGTGTTTGCAAGAAGGGAACAGGCACATAATAAATGCCCTGAAATTGTCATTCTACTTGGGTTGTTGTGCCCTTTCCATTTTCTATTGTCCCATTCAGAGATGTTGTGAAATTTTGTCTTATTTTCTCTCTTGTCTCTGCATTTTATATTGATATTGAAGCCTCACACATAATAGTCACTCCTAGAGCCTGGAATCTCTCTTTCCCTGGAAAGAAGAAGCAAAACTCTAATGTATTTCTTTCCTTATGTCTCTGCAATATAAATCCCCAGGCGATTTATTTAAACACACATTTTTGGGTCCTGTGATAATGTAACTTGCCTTTGGGTTGCCTGATGTTCAGTGGGGAAAACCAGAAAGAGAACCAAAACTTACTAAAAACACATCATGCGTCAGACTCTGTACTAAATACTTTTCACTGCATCATCTATTATTTTATCAACCACAGCCAACAGAAAATTCAAAATCCTAGCATTTGGAATTACTGTAAATGTAAAAAATAAAACAAAGATTAAAAATATCTATGTTCACATTTATCCAACTCTTATGTGTTCCACTTTTTGCTAATTAAGAAACTGATAGTGTCACTGAGGATAGTCTTTTCAAATCTTTCTTGTCTTTTATGTTCAGTTTTGGCCTGATTTTGGTCTGGTGGCTTTCATGGTTTCAAGAAAGATGCAGCAATTCTAAATGTTACATCCAGACATGACAAATCCAAGCAGAGAAAAGCAGCTTTATCCTGGATAACATGTTTTCTCAGGAACCATTGGCAGCTTTTCTTGTTGGGGAAATTATGTCACAGGCATGTTACTAAACCAATCATTGGCAACACAAATAAGAACCTCAGAACTGACTTTTACTAATAAAAGTTAATTTCTTTAGAGAAAGGCTGGACTACTTGTGGAAGGAAAGATACTTAGGGGAGAGAGGGAATGGGGTTTTATAATTAGGAAGATTATAAAAATCAATCAACGCATTCCAGAATCAGTAATTCTTTTGACACTCACGGCAGAGCATCTAATGACCTGTATAGGATATGGAAAATTAAAAAGCAGAGATAGAAGTTGTATATTTAACATAGTCTCCTTATACATTGTGATATTCTCCCCAGTGTTTTTTCTCTATTCCATGTAATGGTTACAAGCAAAGGTTAGTGGGGAAGGGTAGGGAGTAGGGCATGTGATCATGAAATGCTAAGTCACCACCTGGCCCATTAAACATTTAAGAAATTTCTACATGAAGATGTCATACCTCTTACTTTGTGCTTTGTGGTCAGCTGAGAATAAACATAACAAGTCCAAGGCTATTGGATTCAACAAAAATGGATACAGAACAGCCAAAATACAATATGTGGTTAACCACAGACAATGTGGTCCCTTCTGTTTAGCTCTGATGACATCTGAAATTTTTTCTGGGTCACTGCTACTCTGTCAGCTCTAGTCTAATAGCTGACCATCTGAATGCAGAGAATCAATGTGAGGCTAGCATGTTTTTAATGAGTTCACATAGAAATCAAGCTTCATCAACCTGTAACATGTTTATAGTTTTGTTCCTTTTTTTTTGGGAGTAGATGAAATGTTGAGTTTTATTATATATACCTTGAATGAACAAAGTGTGCCACTCAAAACTCTCTCTCAGTCTGAACATGGCCCATAATCACTTAGTCAGCAGGAAGAGAGGTGATAACATCTACTCCCAGCTGGATTTCAGACACTGTCAAAGGCAAACAAAATTTAGATCGAGTTTATCTCCATTTGAATTGAGAACTTTAAGATCATATGAAATTCCTCCCATTTTGTGAATAAAAGATCTAATTTAGAATTGGAGAGAATTTGCTAACTTTTATTATGGTTATAAAAACAGTAATGCATTTAGCATAGCATATAGATTTTGGCATCTGGGTATAGTGTTAAGAAATTACTATGTTGATTTCAGAACTTCAACGTAGCAAGTGGAAAGAGTCAATTAAATCTGGGTTTACATCTTCACCATTTTATTTATTAGTGTTTCTGTGACAGGAATATTCAATTTTTAAAGCTGTTATGTGGATAATTAATAACGCAAGTATGGCTTTAATACAGTGATAAGAGTACAGTATATCTAAAACTTCAAAGAATTTGTAAATAAAAAAAAAGGTATAATTCCATGTGCTAATCTTTTGACTGGTTGGTTTCCCAGCTCTCTCCTGCTCCTCTATGCATTGCAGGTGGACTAACTCCCCTAGGCTGCAATTCTCCTCTATCAGCTAGTCTCTGCCTTATCTCAGTCTTGCAAAACTCTATAAAAAGAAGTGAAAACAAAAGTTAGTAAAAACTAACTGCAATATGGTGTCCTCCACTGGATTCTGAAACAGTAAAAGGATATTATTGGTGAACTGGTGAAACCCAAATAAAGTCTGGAGACTAGTTTGTGGTAACATACCATGGTTATGTTTGTTAATATTAGGGGAAACTTGGTGAAGTTTATGCAGGAACCCTACATACTACCTATGAGATTTTTCCTATGTCTAAAATTATTAAAAAATAAATCATTTATTTAAAAAATAGTAAATTAAAACAAAACAAAACAAAACAAAACAAAACAAACAGGATGCTTATCTGGCCCCTTCATCAAGAAGCTTCTCCAGCAGTGGCATATTTCCTCCAGGGCTCCAGTGCCCACTGAATGATGTACTTGTCTCCATTTTTCTCTGGAATATGTTAACATGGCCTCCTTTTCCTATTTTTTATTTAAAGCCAGGGATGGTAGAAGCTTCCTTTTGTTGCTAATATCTGACCATAAGGCTATGGTTCTCTATTTGGCTTCCAAGTGTTCATCAACTGAATAGTTTTCTCCTTTATTTCTCTCTGTTTTAGAAATTCAGTGTAGTGGTATTTTTCTTGATTGGATCTTGGCGGATACACCTAGGAAAATCTCCATAATTAAGGTTACATCCTTTCTACACACAAAGTCTTTTCTATACTCTTGATCAAATGAGACACACATCACAAGACACCAACTGAGGGAGATAAGTTCCACAATTTAATTTTCTCTATGTTCTCTATCCAAGATAATTCTAATACTTTCAGGTATTGGCAATGATCCTAAGCATTGTCTGATAAATGTGGGATTCCTCTGTGGTCTCAACAGTTTGCACCTTCAGAGTTTGTATTGCTGGTTCTTTGTCTCTAGGCTGTGGTCCAACCCTGTCCACTCCTGAAGTGAAGTCCCTACCAGAAAAACAGGTCACTGCTTCAGCAAATGAGCAACATGGAGGAATAGCAAATTTTGTCCTCAGTTTACTTAGGCAAACAATTTTTTGTAATGCAAGGTTTCTAAAATGGGCTTTTAAAAGATTGTTACAGAGACAATATTTTGCCTCGTTGAAGAGATGAAGACCAGATTGTAAAAACTGTATCATGAAATGGGGGTTAAGAGTATCAGTCACATCTATCAATATTGTCTGTTTTGGTGAGAAGAGAAAAATATGAAATGCAAAAACAGGGTCTAAGGCCCCATTTAAGGGTATTTTAACAGCTACCAAGACAAAAGTCCCTTGGATGACATACAGGGATGGACTTTGGCACTCCCGGTGAGTGGCACACTTTATTATCTCTGGGTTGATGAGATTTGTAAGAATGGACTCATGATAACCATAAACCTTGGGGATGATTATTAACCAAGCAACAAATAGCCTCTCTGGCTTTCTGGAAAACTCATTTGAAGTAATCTGCACATTCTTTCTATTAGCTTAATATTTTCAATTCAAAATGTAATAAGATGGTGACTTGATGGGCGTGTACTAAGAACCAGAAAGTTAGTTATAGAAATTTATTATTCGAGAATATCAGAATAAGAAGTTTTAACTCTTCTACATAATGGGAGTCTATCTGACATGAAGACAGTTATTTCCAAAGCTTTCATGTAAA
The DNA here is from genome assembly GCA_004027375.1 of Macroglossus sobrinus. Lineage (NCBI taxonomy): Eukaryota > Metazoa > Chordata > Mammalia > Chiroptera > Pteropodidae > Macroglossus > Macroglossus sobrinus. The sequence goes on along the minus strand of PVKZ01000648.1, from coordinate 566,761 downwards.
TGAAGCAAACAAGATACTAAGTAGGTAGCATCCATTGCTTCACATATGACTTTCTCCTCCTTTATATTTTTTTTAATCTTAGAATTTCATCAGTTTGTTTTATTGCAATGTTTTATATATTGTAATTCATTCACACATTTTATACTAAAATCTTACATTCTGTTTCTTTACATATATTTGTGTTCATAATTGTGCACAGCTTAATCTATTTTCAACTTCTTGTTGGGCATTGTGCCCATTTGATGGTTTAATTTTTTTTATTCTTTTATTATTGCCATTGCCTGTTTATAGTGTATCTAGTTGAATAAAAATGCCATAAACCTATTCATAGAACCAAGGTGGATAGTTGAAATTGCTAGGTTCCTCAAGTTCTGGGATCAACATTCATCAGACAAGTCCTAATTATCCTTGTCATGGCCTTTTTCTACTCCTCCGGAGCCTATAAACAATTTCCAATAGCTGTCACACTAGCAACAGGGGGGAAGTCCAATGATTCAACCATCAACACAGCTCCCTGCTGTCTATGTTCTTATATTAGCTAATGAGCACCCAGTTGTGGAATGAGATTAGGTTTGGAAATCAGAATGTCCTAGTTTTTATGGCAAGTGGGATCTAAAGCAAATCATTTTGACCCTCAGTTTTCTCATCTGAGTAATGGGATGAGATTTTATAGTTCTTAGTGGAATAAGTAGGGGTAATTTATAAAAAACACTTTGTACAGTGCTTGAAATATAGTAGGTATTCAGTAATCATTAATTTTCTATCATCCACATGGAAAATAATCCAATGTTTTCTGTACCCTCTTTTCCTGGATCCAATAAGAATATACATTTAAAAGAAAAATAGCAATAATCCTCATATAGTGTTATTGTTGGTTTTACTAAACATCGTATTATTTCCCATTTTGACAACTTGTAACCATGTCTCTTATGTTTTAAGAATACTGATCTCTGTGCAGATGTTTGGGCTCAAATCTCAATTCAACTTTTATCTGCTAAAAGTTTTGGTTTCTTTATTGGAGATTTGGTAGGAAAGGAAGTGGGCATAAAACAATATTAGAATGTAAAGAGATGTGGAGTCTCATAGATGTGAGTTTGAATCTTGCCCCTGCCAATTACTATTTGAGTAGCTCTAGGGCAAGTTTGTTCATCTATAAAATAATAATAATGATGATAATAATAATAATAATAAAATAACTTACAAGATGTTTTTATGAGCATGATGAAAACATGAGAAGAATTGAATGTACTCTTTGACTTATTGAGATAGCCAAATGCGGTACTATTAGACTCATTGATGGTATTTATTTTTATTATTAAGGTTATTTCTTGTTTCTTCAATTTGGGGGAGTCTTGGACATATGTGGGTAGACAGTGAGATCTATCTTTGATAGTCTGTATCTGATCATGTTTTACATCAAAGACATAAGTCTACCATCTCTTCTTCCTACAACTGGCATATCTCCTCACCATGCCATTCCCTTCCTAGCCAACCACATGTCACTTCTCTGAATCAGAAGGCTATTAATTCATAATTTCAGGCTTGGGAAAGAATTAAATCTATTGGGTCTTTGTTAATTATCATTTTTATTTTTTACATTGTGATTCTAATTTTCTAAACTCCCAGTTCCCATTAATTTCCTCTACCTTTAGTCTATTTCCTTTGCATTTAATTCCAAGCACACCTTACCATGCAAATGTAGTAAGATCTGTTGCTAGGAGCCAATCTAGATAGGTTTAACTTCATAAGAACTCTAATAACCTACTCTCCTGTTCCTGCATGAAGAAATGAGTTTATGGTAGCAACCTGACTGCCTATATGACCACTTTTTTTCAGAAAGTGTCTTTCTATCTCTCTTTATACTCTCAATTAAGCCATAGGTTCTTACATAGGTCCTAGGTCAGTCATACACTCTGTCATCAAGAAAATTTATATCATATAACTGGTTTAATGAAACTAAGGGCTTAGAAATATATTATATAGAGTTTAGAAAGTTAAGCTTTAAGCTACATCATCATTTATTCATTTCTTCATTTACTCACTTATACTTTTAACAAATAGGTTTGAGCACTTCCAGTATGAGAGGTAATCCCTATGAGTGCTGGGGAGAAAGTGCAGGACTTGGAATGCAGGAGAGCTGAAGTCATATCTTGATTTAACATCAGAAAATAAACTCAATCCCTTGAGCATCAGTTCCTTTGATTAAAAAGAAAAAATACAGATATTGAATTTAACATGCTTCACAGCATTCAGTACACTGAATGGATGCAATAAATGCCGTTTCTCTTTATTTTTGTTGTTATTTTCTGGCTAATGTGAAATTGGTGGACCATATTTAGAATGACTATAAAAGCTCTTCATTTTACCATTATTCAAATAAGATTAAAACAAGAATCATTTTGTACTCTATAATTATGATAATTAGTCTCCTTTAAACATTAACAAGAGATCATTGTTCCGGTGACCCAGACTACAGATGGACCAAGAGAGGTCTTTGCCCTCCCATATAGCAGGTGTATATTTGTATGTAATGGGATGATGATGAGGTTGATAAATATTATTTCTGAGTGAAACTGTAGGCACTTAGAAAGAAAACTAGAGTTGAAATTTTGCAGATGAGACAGTTTTGAGACCTTTGTGTTCACAAAGGAAGGATCAGAGCGTTGTAATTGAGAAGAGAAAACCTAAGCAAATAGCCTTCTCATCACTACAGAGAATAAGAATTATAAAATCATGGTAATAATATGTAGATTCATGAAATAATTGTCTTAGCTTCCAAAGACTACATCACTGGTTAAAAAAGAAACAGAAAAGTAGAACTATTGACTATTGTGGTCTCACCAGTCTTCTTCTTACAATCAATAATTTTTAAATGTTTAATCTAAGCTAATATAGTCAATGTGAAGATCTGACAATTTGAAAAAAAGTTAGCTATTAGGATATATTGTACCTATATTTGCAGACTCTGCATTTTAGGAGTGCATACTGTTTTTCAATGTATGGAGGAGGAGGTGTTGCATATGGATGCTGCTGTAGACTCTAGTTAGAGATGTCAGTATGGTTTCAGGGACAAAACTGGAAACAACACTAGGCCCTTCAATTATATATAGATACTTGAATTATATGTAGGATAAATAGGTAGACAGGTACTTGCACACATTAGTAATAAAAAAAACTGGAAAAATTAAAACCAGAATAGTGAGGAAACCCAGAGATTAGAAACAGAAAGAAACGAGCTCAATGTTCACTAAGAAGAGGTACACCAGAGTCCATAACGCAGAGGCAACCCAGAGGAGCCAGAGTCATGGTGGGGTTTCTTCAGTGTGAAAGGCAACCATGGAGGAAGGGGCTCTCTGGTGGGAGCTGGCTCCAGAGGCAACACAGCCAGCCAAAGAAAAAAAAAAAAGTAAGAAACACATAATTTCTCTTTCCATTTCAAACTTCTACCAAGGTGTTATGGAAAAAAGGCTACTAGATGGAAGGGAAAAGAGCATTCTGAAAAATATAGCTAACTTGAATAAGAGAGCAAAAAGGAAAATGATAGGTATAGATTAGGAAGTACACAGACACTTCACTGGCACACTCCCTAATCCATCCTATGAAGGGCTGCATTTAATGTAAACATTAAATTTAATCCTGACATTATCCTGTCAAAATGCCAGTGGCTCTTTGTTTTCAAAGTTATTAAATTTTTTGTATGGCCTTATGTCCTGCATATCTTTGTTTTGCAAATTATACTTTAGCATTACTCATATAGTTGTTTTTATAATATTTTGTAACCATAATATATGTTGTTTAAAGCCTTAGGTGAATAGAATTCTGTAGACAAAAAACTATTCTAATTTGAAGTCTCATATCAAAATATATCTCCTATGTTTAGATTATAAGTCAACATAGGCATCACATAAAGATGCAGGGTACTTGTGAAAATAACCCCATCTTGTGGATTGTCATTTTGTATGGTTAATTTGTCTGAAAATGAGACTGACAAATCTGATAGACAACAACTGTCTGTTTCTTCTCTGTATTTCCTGTACTTAATACCATATGTGATATGTGGTAGAAACTCATACACATATGCACAATGAATAACTAAATTAACGAAATAATCAAGTAAAATTTAATAAAATTAAAAGGCCTCACAATATTCTCTTAAAAATCTCAAAACTTTTCTTCTTTTTCTCCAACTCCATGCTCTGTGTTCTAATTGTAATGTAATATGTGAACCTTTGATAATTGGTGTTAGGAGAAAAAATATAAAAATGCATTATTAGGATTCCAGAATAACACTGAATAATACTGAAAGTGTACCTTAAAAGCATGCCGAATTGTTATATGTTTGCCTGAGAACTGCTGCCCTTTTGATAGCAATAGGTTCCTGGTAGTGATTCAACATGGGTGGTCATAATGGCTGTTTTTCTTTACATTGTACCCCCATGAAAACCAAAACTATTTAAAAGTCAATGTCACATAGTCATATTTATGTCTCTACTTGGAATTGATGTCATGTAAAGTTCCAATTTATGGTTAAATATCTCTAAAAAACAATATGTTTAAGCAAACATTGGGAAGCAACTGAGATGACATTTAAGTCAATCACCTCATTAGCAAACAGTTTTTATAACAGTATGATATTTATAGAAAAAATACTTTCTAGCTTCAACATCAAATTTAATTGTCTTGGGGTCTTTGCCATCTGATAAAATTTCCCCTTAGGGGACAAGTCAATGTTTTCTGCCAGAAAATATCAAAGAAGGAAATACTCATTGTTGGTTTGTTATAAGTTTGTATGTGTTTCATTTTCTTCTCCATTCCCCTTTTGCCAGGTTAATGATTATAGGGAAAAAATCCTGGTAACATTGAAATTAAATATCTATATAACAATAACTCAAGATAGATTTTGAAAATCTTGCAATTAAAATCTGTTAGGCTTCATTTTAGTGAATGCTTAAAGATACTGCACGTTTTACAAATTGTTTCTACTTGATTTTACAATGTCATCACAAAAAGAAATGCAAATTAAATATGTACCATGTCCATTAAACTACATTTTGTTCCCTTTAAGATATTTGAAAATATATTGTATTAGTCCATTTAGGCTGCTTTGACAAAAGCACCATAGACTGAGTGGCTTATGACAGAAATTTATTTCTTACAGTCCTAGAGGTTGGGAAGTTCAAGATCAAGGCTCTGGCAGATTTAATGTCTGTGAGGGCCTGCTCCATCATGATGGCTGTCTATCTGCTGTAACCTCACATGGCAGAATGGGTGTGTGGGGGGACTTTCTCAGCCTCTTTTGTAAAGTCACTAATCCCATTTATGAGGTCTCCCACTCTCACAACCTGATCACCTCCCCAAATTTTCACTGTCTCATTATATTACTTTGAAGGTTAGAATTTCAATCTATGAACTGGGGTGGGGAGTACATTCAATCTATACTGGGACATTTAGTTCTCTTCCACACCCTCTTTTTGTCAGAAGAGTTTGTACAGAATGATAGCAATGTTAGGTCACTTACTTGAAATTAATGTTATCTCCTCATTTCTATTGCTTTCAGAATCAAATATGTCTTAAAAAATAAAACAGTGTGTACAAGCACAAAGAAATAAATGTTGGAATTGTATCTAAAAAAAGAATTTTCTAATGAAGAGATCATTAGTTGGGAGAGATCATTAATAGGAGAGATCATTAGTTACACTTTCCTCTCTCTTTATTTTTTATTTACTTATTTGAAATTTTACTTCAAAATCTATGAAGCACATATTGGCAAAGCCAATGAAAACATTTCACAGAGGTGGAAGGGGAAATGCAAGAACTGTAATATGGAGTGTGTGTGTGTGTGTGTGTGTGTGTGTGTGTGTGTGTGTGTGCATGTGCATGCGCACACATGCACTGTCTTGATCCAGTTTTGCAACCCTGGCTAGTTCCCCTTCTTGGCAAGTCCACACCCCTAATGACTTTTCTAAATTTCTCACACTCTGAGCCACAGGACACCCCGGGACCAGGTACCAGACAACTAGGGATCATACCTATGCCCAAATCCTTGCAACTTATTAAAATCAACCAATCCTGAACTTGCTTTCCCTCCCTCTCGCTTTCCATCCCTCAGAAATCACAATAAAGGTTTTTGTCCACTGTCCCCTTCTCTCCCTCTGGCTCCTGGCCAAATCCCAGTCTTCCCTTGAGTGGCCTTGCTGGGAACTCTGTTTCATCTCCAAGAAACTGTGAATATAATAAAACTGCAAAACTCTCTCTCTCTCTCTCTCTCTTTTTTTTTTTTTGTTACTCTCTTGATCTGTGTCTCACCAAGATAAAAAATAGAAATAAGAACCCAGAATTTTGCTTATGTGAAAGGAATTCTTACTTGGGAAATGGACACATCAAGTCGGTTTAACTTCACGATCATACACATCTGAAACATCTAATTCTTTTTGTTCTAATTTCATGGTCGCCTAGCAATAAGAAGTTCATTGCCTTCCTTCCATTCAACCACTCATTTATGAGAATATTTATTCCATGACTGTCAAATGCCAATCACAGTGCCTGACACATGAATAAGGAAGGAATAAGACCTACAAGATGGCAGGCTCCCTGAGGACAAAAACTATGTAGCAACTTGTTAAAAAAAAAAAAAAAGAGAGGATACACACTGTAGATTCAAGTTTTCTAGTACATGGAACAGTAAGGGTTTTTACTGTAATCAAGAAACTAGACTATGTCCTTTTTTGAGAGAGAACTTACTATGAGAAATGACTCATCTCAGTGTGTAGTCATCCAAAACATTTCCTAAATGACATGCTGGTTTTGGATGAAGGTAGAGAGACAGAGAGAGAAAAAGAGAGAGAGAGAGAGAGAGAGAGAGAGAGAGAGAGAGAGAGAGAGAGAGAGAGAAACAGACAGACAGAGAGAAATGAAGCAATTTTCACAGCAATGGAGCATGAAGTATATGCTACTTCATATTTTTTGATGAGGAGAATAAAAAGTAGAAACTGCAGTGCTGAATGAAGCATGAACTATTCTTCTCTTGGGGGTGGCAATATTTACATTTCCCAAAACCCAAAGTTAAAATAATCCCTACCAAAATAATAAGGTTATATTCAATAGATTAACCTAAATGAAATTAATATTTAATGTGTTAATTTTTTTACAGAGTGGTGACATATCTCCTTTACTTTGTGTTGAATAAATGATACCACCCATTCTCCATCTTTAAATCAGTAAGGTCCATCTCACTCTAAAGGCAAAAACAGATAATGTGATTAAGCCCATAGGGTTTTTTGTTTGTTTGTTTTTTGAAAGACCAAATTGAAGTAATAATTAAAACTCTACAGCTTTAAACAGGATAACAAGCCTTAAAAAATATAAACCATTATCTCCTGGCCTAGCAACAAATAATTCACCTAATTTGTCCCCTATTAAGTCTAACTGACTCTATTACTTAACAGCCTAAGGCGAAACGAGGTGGTGGTGGAAAAAAAGCCAGAAAGTATTATTTTGCATTTCTTTTCTTTAACCATAGATTAAGGTAGTGTTTAAAGGTTTAAGGCAGTGGAAAACTAGGTGATTCTGACTAACCCTTTCACTCAGTAACTAGAACAATTGAATTAAAAAAAAATTCAAGTTATTGGGAAAATACCACGTCTTAAACGTAAGGAATTAAGAGATCAACTTTCAGATAGAATAGCAAGTCTTGATAACTAAGTCTAGAATTTTGTATGGAATGTTCTTTGGGACGGTGATAATTTCCAAACATCAGCTGAAAGGCGAAGCCAAGCTGAGCTTTCAACAGTCTCACATGGATGAGGAAAAATAAAATGCTGGGCCTCTGAAGAAGGAAGGACCTGGTAGCACCACCATGATTACATGACTGCATCACAGGGGACTGTTTTAGCAAGAGACAATAAGGAATAAACCAGTTTGTGAAACGGGAAAACTAATTTTGAAATCACCTAAAATTTTAATTGGATTAAAATAACATGAATTTGCTGGAGCCCACAGACTGGTTGCTAGCCAGAAACAAATTTAAAATCCCTCTAGAAAAACATGTTATCTTCCACAATTGTCAAACTATTTCTATAATATTCGTATATACAAGGTTCAGCATTTAGTTTAAAATAGGCTGATGTATTTTTTTTGAGAAAATCAGACTACATGACAGAATACATCTGTATGACAGAACCACCAAAACCAAGCCGAACAAACATCTAATAAAAATAAACAATTAGAGAATAAAGAGAGATGTAACAGCAAATAAGATACAATTAAAGAGATAGTAAATTTAGAGAAAAGTCAGGCAAAGTTATACAGAATGAGCGATGTAACATTAGAAAACAGATTGTTTTAGTAACTATTAAACTAAATATGTGTACGCCCTACAAACCATGAATTCTATACAAAATCACACACAAGATTATATTAGTACAATTGATAATAGACAAAAATCTAGACAGAGGTTGGAATAAACAGTAGTTTGGACAAATAAATTGTGTATAGTTACACAATAAAATAGTACGATAATAAAAATAAGCAAACAATGAATATACACACCATCTTGGATAAATGTCACAAACATTTATGAACAAATCAGCTATAGACAAACAAAATTATACTATGTGATTCTACTTACACAAATTCAAAATCATGAAAAAAACTATTCTATATTTAGATAATAGAATAATGATTACTTTTGGGAAGAGTTGCAAGAATGAGTTGAAGAGGCACAGCTAGGATTCTTGAGTGCTTGGTATGGAAGTATGTAAGATCAATCTTTGAAAAAGCATTGAACTTACTCTCCTAATTTGTGTGCTATTTTATGTGTGCTTATCTATGTATTTTTTTCATAGATAAACATTTTTTTTGCAAGAAAGTTAACAGCAATGTGTCAAGAAATGCAAAAGATGATTTTAAAGAAGACAAATTCGTAGGACAAGACTGTCAGATGTCAAAACTGGTACAAAGCAATAGCATAAAGACAGGGTGGTGGTGGTCCAAGAATAAATAGAAAGACCAATGAACTAGATAAAAAGAAATAAAACAGCATACCTGGGTGCTTTTTCATGACAAAGCTTTCTTTGTGGAACAGTAAGAAAAAGATGATATTTTTCAAAACTGTTGTTGAATTAATTAATTGTTAAAAGTGAAAAAAGAGTTTGATGACTACCTACTTTGTACCATGCACACACCTACCCCTCCCTCCCCACAACAAGCATACAGCGAATTGTAGGTAAATTTGAGATATAAAAGACTAAACTTTCTACTTGATAACATGGCTGAATAATGTCTATAACCTTGAGATAAATATTTCTGCCCAACAGAACCCAAAAAGTATCAATTATAAGGGAAAATAGGTATAAATTGGACTATATTAAAATTAACAATGCCTATTTATTCAAAGAGTCCTTCAATGGAGTGAAAAGAAAAACCACTAAGTGGAAAAAAGGTTTGTAGCAAATATAATCAAGAAAAGGCCTCTATTTCAGAACATATAAAGAACTTGTAAAAAGCAATATAAAAACAGACAACCTAATTCAAACAATGAGCTAAAGATTTGAATGGTTCTTCATAGGCACTGCATAAATATTTGTTGAATTTATAAATTAAAAAAAAAAAAAACTTAAATTGGAGACTATCAGAAATTTCAGTAACCTCTTTCCCAAGTGGCTGTCTCATACAGAGAGCCTATTCCTTTTTATCTAGGAAAGAATTTTATTCCAGAAAACGTTTCTTGCTGTTTCTGCATAATGGGAACTCGACTCTAGCACCTGTGCATGCACCCTATGCAAGGCACAGACCCAGGAACACTGAAATCAAATCTGAGTCCTTTTTTTTCACTCTAAGGTTTACCACCTTAACCAAGGCCTTTTGTTGTTGCTTTTTAAATACACCTCTACTCTGATGCACAGAACTTTAAGTGGCTTCTGCCTTCAAGATAGAGCCCTGTATCTTCTCCACAGGGAGGTAGAACTGTCCTTATGGTCCACCTTGGGTGAACTATGTGGAGCCAGTGTTCACTGACTTAATATCATCTAATTACCTCCCCTGCAGCAGGAGTAGAGCAGCTAATTAGTAGGCTGTAGGGTCATGTCGAGAGTCAGGCATTTTGTTCCATTTTTCCACTTGACCCCATCAAGGCCCTGGAGTGGGGTCTGGGGAGAAAACAGTCATGGAGTTTGACTCCTTTGGGCAGAGGCAGCCTTATGCGTATTGTAGCTCCTGAAGATATGGTTATTACAGAAGGTCACTTCAGTACAGGGGAGGGGTTGCCAAATTGATCTCTACTTTCTAATGTTGTATGTAAAGACATATTCTTATTAACCACCAATTGTAATGTGGGTAAGTTTAACTCAATTCTGACACTATTTACCTTGATAAAGCATCAGATTCCACAGGTAAAGGACTCAGTCCTACAATACTGCCTCCTCACCCCTTCAGATACCAGTCACAAGTCCATCTTATCACCTGGACTTCTGACAACTAGGTATAGATTGGAGGTTCCAAGGTCTCCTTCCTTGGGTTTGATTAATTTACTAGAGCAGCTCACAAGACTCAGAAAAGAAATTTCCTTACTAGACTACTGTCTATTAAAACAAACAAACAAACAAACAAACAAACTTATAACTCAGAAAAAGCCAGACAGAAGAAATGCATAGGGCAAAGTATGGGGAAAGGGTGTGGAGCTGCCATGCATTCTCCCAGCATGTCGCCCTCCCCAGATTTCCCTGTGTTCACCACCCAAAAGCTCCCTGTACCCCCTTCTTTTCAGTTTTTACAAAGGCTTTATCACATAGTCATGATCAACGAAATTATTGGCCATTCACAATTGATTCATGAGGCTAATTTTTATAATATAGACGGAAAATTCCAATAAAGCATTATAAGTGTCTTATTACATGAGAACTATTAAAGGCTGACTGGTATGGTAGATGGTCAGGGAAAGAACAGAAAGCCAGAGAGGATGGACAAAATCTGAGGTTAGTCATTAGAAGTAGGATAGGATTTCTATCCCTAATATGTATCTTTCACTGTAACCACACTCTTTGCTATAAAATTTTACAATGTCTTTCTCTAAAGCTAGAATATACTTCTCTGTTTGACTATGGACTTGGATATGTAACTTTATTTAGCAAATAAAATATTGGAACACAACACAAAGAGAGATTTGGAAAGTGCTTGTGTCCCTATTGGATGTTGGCCTCTTGACTTCTGCCATCATCATGAGAAGGAAGTCCTTAGATTAACTTTTGCCCCTTCAGTCCAGGCCACAGAAAAATCACAACAAGGACTAGAGCCACCAGCTGGGCTCAAGCTAGGTCTTTCAAGCTAGGTGAGCTTCTCCAGCTATACCCAGAGACTCATGATAGTGCATAATGGTTAAGTGACTGAGCTTTGAGGTCGATGATTTAGGCTGCAAAATTGTGGCACTAGCTTACTGACACACAGATTGGTACAGCATAATTCTGTAAATCTATATAGTAACATGTTCTTATATGTGTATCCCATAAAGCTTTTAAATCAGAGATCTCATTATAATCCACCAATATTACTTTGACACAGGTAGGAAGTTATGGCAGTAATTAATTTTATAGATGACTAAACTGTGTCTCAGATATTTGGCTAAGATCTCAACTACTAAGTGAAAGAGACACCATTCAAAGCCAGGGTGTCTAACTCTCAGGTTTTTGTAATTTCCCATTTCTCTATGCTTTTTCAAAAAATTAAAATGAAGAGATGAGAGGAATAATAGAAGATGCAATGATCATATAACCTAATTATTTCATAACAAATTGCCTGAATACCTCTAAATTTTTGCATAGATTTACTAATAGAGAACTAAAGACTAACATTATTTTTAATTTTTTCACTCCTCATTCCCCTGTCTGTGACAAAAATCCATGAAGAAATAATTTAGAAAATTAAAATTGGGGAGGAATACAGAGAAAAACATAATAAAATAATAAAACAAAATTCAAAAGCTACATAATCCATAAACTAAAACAATCAACCTTTAATTGAATGCACATGTGTAGACGGAGATGTTTCCCTAATAGTGAAGAAGTAGACAATGATTAATGACTAGAAGAAATCAGTAAAGAATTTTTCCTGAGTGCTGAATTGTGCCTTGAATATAAAAATCTGCCAGAACAGGTGACATGTTGCCACGGGTTCTGAGAAACACAGAAGAAATTGCAAATCTGCCAACAATTTATTTCCAAAGACAGAAATGGTGACGTAGCAGTGTCACAAAATAAAGCAGAAAGCTTTTTCTTTTTCTTTCTGTCTGAAAAGTAGTGAGCCAGACTATAGTTTTATTATCTGAGCTACAGAGAAAGACAAAACGCAATAATTAAGAAGTCCAAAGACTGTTGTAAAAGACAATATGAAGCAGAAAGTCAAATAGTTACTTAAAGTGCTCAAAAAAGCTTGGCTCAGAACTTCATTGCTTTAAACATTTTGGGAAAAATGAGGAGTGATCTTAAGAAGGGGGAAATATTAAATTCCAAAAAAATAAATAAATAAACATGAGTACGTAAGAATATTTATTCAGTCATCTATCGAACATACACTGCAACTCTACAAAGCCCCAAGCGTGTATTTTGTAAAAGAAGAAACATGAAGATACTGTTCTTTGCTTCAGGTTCCAGACATGGTTAATTCTAGCTCTGAAATTCCTAATTCTCCTAGTCTTCCTTTTTTTTTTTATTTTTAAACCAAATCACTCAGCAAATTACTTTGGTTTTCCACTTCATTTAACACTTGAATTTTATACTGACTTAGGTAATTTGTGTTGTGGTTATATTGGTTGTGACTACTGTTTTGTTTTGTTTTTTTTTCTGTGAGTGTGTGTGTGTTTGTGCTTGTGCATGCTTTGATTGAATGAGACATTGAGACACAAACGTAACCTCCTTGGAGCTATGGACCACTTAATTCAAACTCAGGACAGAGTCGCATTCTAGAAAACACAATCAGAAAGGCAGAAATAATTTTAAGTTAGCTAAAGTATTTTACTTTTATTTCTTGAGCATGATGTAAAAAATCTTTTCAAAAATCATTTTTTCCTCATCTTCTTCCTCCAATCCATGGCAGCGCATATATCCATGTTCCCCTTGGTCCATCACATTTCTTCTCTTCCTACAAAATCTCTTTTGTCTCCAGATTCTGCATCAAAATACAAACAAGAAATAAATGGCAAAACACTTTGTAGAGAGGGAGGATGGAAAAAAACGGCGTAGGTAAAGTTGGAATCTTCTTTACAGAAGAGAGAAGATAAAGGTCAGGATTACTCATACCCAGATAATGTTTGTCCAAACACATTAAAAAAAATTTTTTTTACTAAGAATACATCAACATTCAAAGTTGTTTAAATGAATGTATCAAAGGCCATTTTTCAGAGACAAAGTGTCTGCTGGCTGACGTATAGTATTTGATAATAAAACTTGAGCATGTCAGACACACTGATAGCCTTCCTTTACTCTTGTTATAGTTGGAAACCAATTAAGAAGGTGTAATTTATTTAGAGTTTAGTAAACTATTCAAAAAAATTCTGCAGGGAAATCTAATAGAGAAATTAGAAGCATCCTGTCTGTTAGAAACTCCCAGTGTCTGTCTACATAAAATTGACTGACAGACAATAGAATAGGTAATTACCATCAATAAAACATCAAATGAGGGATAAGATTAAAGACTTAGATTAGAACAGCCACGTGTGAAGGCAGAATTTGGGATTTAAAATGCATTGTAGCCAGATAAGTAACCATTTGAAAAGGATTTTTATGTACTTCAGTTATATTAGGAAGTGAAATACCAAGCTCCAGGTTTTTCTCAAGTATAAAATTAACAAAAGTAGTAAAACAATGTCCATACAAAAACTCTATGCAAACACTGATATTAACTTTATTTATTATCATTGAAAAATGGAAACGACAGAGATGTCTTTCATAAGAAAATGAATAAAACGAAATGGCACATCCATACAACACAGCCTACTCAGTGATGAACAGGAAAGAGCTATGATGCCATAGAAAGACATGGATGAATCTTAAACGAATAATAATAAAGGAAAGAAGCCAGTCTGAAAAGGCTATGTATTATAAGGTTCCACTGATATGACATTCTGAAAAAGGCAAAATTACAGAGATGTAACTGATCAGTGGTTGCTGGGAGTCAGAAGGGAGAGGAGGTTAAAAGAGGTAAAATGCAGGATTTTTTAGGGTGGTGCAACTATTCCATACGATGCTGAATTGGTGATACATGTCGTTATATTTGTAAAATTTGTAGAAATTCATAGCAAAATAATGAACTCTAATGTATGCAAATTAAAACAAAATGTATTTAGGGGGTCAGGTAATCCCAGGACAGAATGAAAAATGTGACCAAATAATCAAACTGTAGTAGAAATGTATTAAATAACCTCAGTGAAGGGGTGGGGAAAAGAATGCTCATCCAAGTATCTTTGAAGGTAAGTAGAGTTTGTATGATGAAAGGCAGACAGTACGAAACAGAAGCGCTGGACTCTAGCTAATAAAGTTTCCTTCCCCCGCTTTGGTGGCATCATTTAACATTTTTGAAAACACTACACACTATACATGTATACTTGAATTGGACAATGACGTGAATGGAGGGATCCAGGCTTCCAACTATTGGAGTGGGAGATTAGAATAAACAAGGGAAGCACGATATAATGATCCATGTAGGAATAGGTTAGAGTTAGAGATGCCACCATAAAGTCCTGTTTAGTTTAATATGTAGACATATTTATTGATACATGTATGTATGTGGGTTAGTATAAACACACGTTTTCTTGTTCTGTCAGCTGAGAAATCCTAGAAGCAACAACATCCCAGTAGCAATGAGTACATCTAATTTACATAAATTTATTTCTAATAATGCCTTTTTCCAAAAGAGGATCCAGATTATTCTTGAAGAAACAGCTGGTTCTAAGATCAGGGAGAAAAATATACATGATGAACTTGGACTATCTTATAGTGCCAGAAAGAAAGTGTTCAAAACAAACACACATGATGATGGAAATATGTCAGGAGCCCACTGAAATGGCTCCCACTGGCAAAGCTAGAATAATTTTAACAACAAAGTCAATAAAGTAGTCTTGTATTATAACCCCCAAAATAAAATAAATATCCATGAGTCCATCCTGTTATAATGATAGAAAAAAATAATAAACGAGAAAGAGAATAGCTTGCACATAGAAGTATTCTAAATAATGAATGACAATGTTGTACCACTGAGGCAATGAAACATAACTCCCACTCTGTGTAGTGCCTTTTTCCCAAAAGTATAGTAAGTAAATGGGGGAAAATGGTAACTTCACATTACATAGACCTGAGAAGTGCTACATTAACCAGGTGGACCAATGCTAACAACAGCAGGGATAAGTCATGTTAATAGTACGTGTATTCCATATATGATGAGACTCACACTTTACCACTATGATTTTCCTCTCCCAAATCCAAAACCCAGTCTAATGATGAGAAATTATAGAGAAATTCTGGCTGAAGGACATTCTACTAAATACCTGATCAGTTGTTCTCAAAACTTTCAAGGTTACCAAAAATAAGAAAAGTCTCAGAAACTTGCAGCCAAGGGGAGCCTAAGAGGACCTGATCACTAAATCTAATATGGGATTCTGAAACAGAAAAAGAATATTTGGTAAAAATTATTGAAATATGAATAAATTCTGAACTTTGGTTGATAATATATCTATGTTGATTAATTGTAACAAATTTGTCATAGTACTGAAAGATGCTAATAAGAATGGAAAGGTTATGAGTTACACAGAATTCTCTATTATCATCTCAAATTTGTTTAAATTTAAAATTGTTATAAAAATTTTACTGAAAAGCTGCAGAAGTTTTCTTAGGAATATTTTTATTTACAAAGCATAACCCAGTGCCAGACACTAAAAGAGTAATGTGATAACTCGTCCAGGAACTCTCTCTATAACTTTAAACAATTTGGTTTTATGACCTCTCACATCCTCTCATACTAGATGTAAATTTCATGACAGTGGAATGCATCTGATTTGTCTTTATATTCTCACAGTGTTTAGCACGTTATTTTATAAATATAAATGCTCAAAAGGTTTGGTAAAATTGAAGTAACATTTATTAAGAACTAGGTAATGAATAAATTTATTAAGAACTAGGTAATGAATAAATTGAGAACCAAATAAGTATCAGCATTCATAATTCCTATAAAAACTCAGATGCATCATTCATTCTAGAAGGAATTGAACATATAGCATGGACTTAGTGGTCAGTAAATGTAATTAACATTTATTGCAGACTAAAGAGAGAAGATTATATTTCAACTGGTATTTAGTGTTTGAGTCATAGTATTAGTAGCATTTAAACAGGCTCTCGAGAACCTGGGACTTAGACTGAACATTGCCAATTCTGGATAGAAATAAGTGTGTACTTTTTGTGTCCACAATGCCTCAATAAATGTTTACTAAAAATTAAAAAAAAAAAGGTAAACCTTTAACATTCATCAACTTAAAAATCACCTTTCCTACTTTTGGATGTGACTTGAAAGATGTAAAATATAAAGCCAGGTTGTACAAATAAATAGATCATACCATAAAGCAGTTTAACAATAAAAACTCTCTTTAAAAGTAGGAACAAGTAAATAGCATGTGACCAGGACTCATTTCACTGCAGCAGCATTGCAATTTGGGATATGAAAACTAAACTAAAGAATTCCTAGATCTGGAAGGACTTTCAAAAGCTCTTCAGCTCTCACCATGTTACGTATGTGAAAATTCAGGAGGTTCGGTTTAAGAAAATCTGATTCTTTTATTTGAGAATTAAAACTGAACTTTACAAATATTTTCCCAGGATCAGAAACTAAAGAAAGAAAAGCAAAACAAAACAAAACAAAAAAACAAAAAACAAACAAACAAACAAAAAGACAAGGGTTGAAATAAGCCAAATGATGTCTGCTGCACTGCACCATGTGGTAGAAAACGTGAACTCAGAGAAACCAGCTCAGCGGTGAGAGAGGCGTCTGCTGCAGGAGGCCGTCACATGTAAGAAAAATGAGACCTGAGGCAACAGAGGAAGAAACTCTAAGAGAATGCTTTCTGGTTCTCAGTCCGTTAGAGCCTGGTTATGCTTCCGTTCCTACAGGATGTATTCTGTCCTGAAACCACATTAGCATATATATAATTGAGTAAGCCTCAGTGAGTTTGTAGTCTTGATATTAAAATAGATTAGAGTTCTCTGTGCCCATATGACAATTTTTCTTGAATCTCAAATTTTGGTTACACTGAATTTAATATTCTACCTATAAAACCTGTCTAGGTTTTGGAGAGCTCTATGATATGTGATAAAAATCCTGGGTTGGGGGCCGGGGGGAGAGGTAACACTACTCTAGACACTTTCACACAAAGCAGAGGAGACTTCCATTAATGGAGCATTAGAACCAGAGAACCCCTTCTACAAACTTGGGCTCATTTACTTCAAGTATTTTATAGAACCCAAAGAACTCATGTATTTATTTATATATTTTTATCGTTCCCCCAACATGCTTTTGTATTATCATGTCCTAAACAAAATTCCTGAACACAGAGCTTTGCAGGAGTATGATTATAGATCTAAAAGGCCTTCATGTCCTCTAACATCTTGTGATTAATCAAAAATGTTCAAAAGCTTTGACAAATTTTCAAAAGCCAGATTAGAGGTACAAATTGCCAGGAGCTCTAAAATTATGTAAGTACAGCCTCTTTGTGAATTCAGCCATTATTCAATGTTGCCAGGATGCAAGAAATATTCAAGTTTGGAACATCTTAACCATCTATCAGCTGGAAAAGTAAAAAGGGTTCAAATTCAAGGCCTTTTTACTTTTCTCCTGTGTCTATACACATAGATAATACTGTGCTTTGGAGAAGTCTGAAACCCTCTTATGATTTCATTTTAAATTAAAAAAAAAAACAACAACAAACATTGAAAAATTGAAATAAATGAAACTGGAAGAAAAAGAATACTAGCCTTGGAAAAAAACCAATGGACTCTAAAGAATTCTAAACATCTTATTTCCTTTCCCCTCAAAAATTTAACTTATGGTCAAAGGCTAAGAGAATGAAAAGCATTTTCCCAGGGCCACACAGACTTGGGTCTAAACTAAGCCTGGATGCCATTTGACTCAAATGTTTAGATCAATGAGTCAGCAGCTCCAGGCCTTGAGCAAAAGTTGCTCATTTAGAAGTCTGTGGCTAAAATGTATCCACCTACATAATTTTGTTTTATTTCTGCCTTTTTTTTTACACCATGCCTTCTTTAAACTATTTTTACTTGTTCTCAATACTGAAAAATAGATGGATTGCCCATAAAATTCTAGGTTTCTGGTGTCTCACTGAGATGAATGAACACTGTCAACAATGGGCCAGTATTGCTAGCTTTGAGATGTAGCTACTCTCTTTAGACAGCAAATGCATGGTCCAATTCCCCTCTGCTCTCAGCCCGCTTATCCATTTCAGTTACTTGCCTGACACTGACATTCGATATTCCCCTAAGTCTCATATTAACAATTTCATGTCATATCGGTTTTTCTCTGAAAAGATCCACTTTGCCTTTCCATACAGAACTGGCTGCACACATAGCACATTACATTTCAATGGCTAAGAATGTGTTCTTTGGAGTCAGACTCTGACTCAAATTCTGGTTTTACCACTTCCTAGTTGTGTGAGAGAGCTGGGGCAAACTTTTTAACAACTCTTGCGTCAGTTTTCTCATCTACAAAATGTGGTTGGTTATATTACTGAGTTCATTGAGTTATTGAGAGCATTCAGTGAGTTAAAAAAAAAAAAAGAATACATTTGCCAGAACATATTCCATGTTTTTTTACAGATGTGTTAGCTATCATTATTTATCTCCTTAGATCTTCCTTTTGTCCCATAAAATACAAATGAGATTCATGTAGCAAAGTCAATACGGGAAACTTTGGATTCACATACATAGATTTTGTTTTACCCAAAGAACATGCTATTTTCTTAATTTTTTATTCTTTTGTAATTGAATGATCCTGCAACTGCAGCTTCTACTTTAATTATCAACATTATTGTATCCAATGAGTATACTAGGATTTTAATATCTTTCTTCCTGCATTCTATCCAGATACAACAACACCTTAACAATAATCTTTAAAATAGTCAACTAATGAGAAATATAACAAATAAACTAGTGAAACCTCATTTTTTCCCACTGTAAGAGACTAGGATGGAATACATCTAATATCCATATATTTTCTCATCCTGTGCCTATTACAAACAGAACTAATCCATCATCATGCTCTTTTCCAAAGACCTGAGATCTGACCACACAATCCTCATCAGGATGGTTCAGAAAGCCATTACCTTACTTTTGGAGTTGACCCATCTATTAAAAAGATTTAGTTATTTTTCTGTCTGTTAACTGTACTATCATTCTGCCATACAACTTCAAAATCTAAGAGCCATCACTGATTTTTTTCTCTTCTAAGATAGAGCATCAGTTTCAATATCCTATCAATTATACTCGTATAGTATCTTTTTAAGTTGTCTGTTTCTCTCAATTTTTATTGTCATTGCCTTGGTTTGAGCTTTCATTGTCTCTCACTTGGGTAAAGCACTGGCTTGCTAACAGATTCCTGGCCTCAAGTCCCCTTCAGGTGATTCAACTTAAATTGATTTTCCAAGAGCACAGGTTATATCATGGCATTTCTTCTTTCATGACCCTTCAGTGTCTATTCTATTATCAACACAATTATGGCCCAATCTGCCTGGTCTTAAAACCTCCCATGATCTGTCCTCAATTTCCATCTACAACCTTATCTCTAACTGTCCTTGACCTGAGCCACAGTTGCTGCACTCTATTTCCCCAAGGGATTTTTAAATTTTTTGTTCCTTGTTTGCTTATGGCTTGTCTGTTTCCACATTTAAAATATATACTTATCTGTACCTCAAACACTTTTAATAAATATTATATAGTCCATAAATTTAATAATGTTCTATATGTATTTCATCATCAATAGTCATGTCATATGTCACATTGTGTTAAAGCTAGTAACGTATGACCCACTAAAATCACCTCCCAAAAAAGAAACTGTTGTGTTAGTAAGTATTTTTAAACACCTACTTTATTGTTATCTGCATTTCCAAGTACCTAATACTTGCACTGCATGTAAATGAAGACAGGAAAACAGTTAAGAGAGATAAAACTTGCACTATTATTTTTTGTTTTGATTTAGTTAGGTTTTTTTTTTTTTGCAACCCTATGGCAATTCTGATCAAATATTAGATGAAAGAGAATAGTAAGACATTTGATTAAAAGGAAGGAATTTTATGTATTGTCAATAATGTTTAATTATTCATGTTCTTACACTTGTTAGAATAGATATACAATTAAATTTGATCTAATAACATTGTTTTAGTCTACTACATATGTTTATTTAGTACTTCAATTTTCTTTAATTTTTAAAAATAAAAATTTACCTCAGTATAATGTCAATAAAAAGTGCCAATTTGAAAGCATTATTGGAACCAACATTTCCACAATTGACTCAGGATAGCAAATGGTCTCTAGTCTTCATTTCAGATTTGTGAGGGCAAATGCTTATCACTTTCAACCACTCATTTTTGCCTGCTATTACTCCAGTTAAATTTAAAGCAGGACAATAATAAAATCATAAATCAAAGGGTCATAAGAGAAAGAGAAACATAAATTAGTTATTGTCTTTTAATGACTCCTTTTATCCTTTAGTCTTGGTATGACAACAAATCGTGCAAATAAGCGATTTTTTTCAGTAGGCATTTAAAAAATTATGTTTTCTCAATATTAAATTTATTTTTTCAAGCAACTCTGACACATATATGAATGGCCTAAATGTACCTTAAAGTTATACTTCAGTATTTATAAATAGGTAATAACACTTTTTTATAAATCCAAAGGTAAAATGATCAAATAGGAAGTTTGCTAGACTTGGGGCTAGAAAAGTATATTCTAGTTTATGTACTTACTTGTGGGATGCCACGCAAGTACTGGGGTTCCAGATAGGTTCTTAAAGCAGAGATCTAATTATTAAAACCAATATTAACAGAACAAAAAAAGAATTCATTTATTTAACCTTGACTACAAAGTAGGACATGAAGGTAGAACTTTAGCTGTGAGCATAGGAAGGTGATGAGTTAGAAAGCCTTGAATGTCACTTTCTATATTGTCAATACACACACATAACACATCCATCAACACAGTGATTTCCATAAAACAAACAACACATTTCACATAAGTCCAACTTTCTTTTCTTGTCATTTCACCACAGATTAGTAGCCATCACAGCATTCTCCCCATGATTCCTTTTGCCTCCATCTTAGAATCATTTTCTTTCAGGAAGGAATATATGATAATGCAAGATTATTGGTTTCAAATCCTTAATTCAGTGGATAGATCAGAAAATGTGCAATCAATTAGAATTTTAACAAAATGAATGTAATGATCATGTACAAGTGGTCCAAAATGGCTGGAAAAACAACAACAAAAACAACTCTGATTTTTTATCCACAAATTGAAAGATATTATATATATATACATGCAATATACCATTAATGAATTAAACATGCTCTAAATTTCCATACACTTTCATAAGATATCATTTAAATTTACTTTTGATTCTCAGCTATTATACTTACCAGGTAGTTCATGGAACAAGATACTAACTGGGTATAACTTTACAAACTCAGTAAAATATAAAATAGAATTGGACACTCAAGTTACAAAAATGTCAAGATACTTCTCAGCTAGATGAGGGCTTCATCACTCTGGTAGATATTGCCACATTCTAGTGAACCAGAGAGGCAATCATCAAATGCTGCTTTCTGGGAGTTACAATCAATACAATATGCAAGACTTGGAAAAACAACTTCATCAAACTATTCACTTCAGTGTTGTCCTTAGGCTGGTAAAATTTTTCTGAGCTTGACAACTTTTGGCAGCCTGCTTCCTTCTTATGTCTAACAGTTTTACAGTTCGTCATATGTATTGGATATCCATTAAAATCTTGCTACAAATCAGATGCTACAGATGATATTTGAACATTTCCACTACTTAGAATTTAAAATGTTAATTTGTTTTTGTCCAGGAGCAACTAGAGCATCTGGTGCTACTTCTAAGCAGAGTCACTGGTACAGTTTGCCTTCTGAGTGGGAATGTGATAGGTGAGCTAGAGGGTAAACCAGTGGCATGTGTGATAAAAAGCAGGCACAGTGGAAAAAGGAAACAGATTTTTGTAACATGCTTCCTGTAAAAAAAGGCTGGAACATCCACTAGATTCTTATTTCATTTGCAAATGACTCTCATTTACTTGAAATAAGTAAGATTTTGAATCTTTGACCTATGAATATTGAATAAATCAAATGATTCTTTGATGCTTAGGAAAAATCTACCAAAAGTACTAGGAGGTGGCAATTTGTATCTTTTTCATATTATATGGCTTGTCACACCCTCAAAGTTGAACACCTGAGTCTAAATCTGATAGATAAGCTTTAGGCATTAATGATTACATTTCTGGGATTGCTCATGATTGCAGAAAAAGGACATAAAAAAGGATATTAATATAAAAGATATGAGACATTGTAGATGATATTAAAAAATAGAATTTTTTTCTAACAACTCAAAAATCCACAGTGTTATTTAAGAAAGTGTACACTCAATAAGAGGCATGATTGGTCGTGTTACACATATCAGAAATCTTATAACGTAGGCTTTAGAATTTCTATAAAAACTTAACTAAGAAAAATAATTGTATAGCTCAGAGATGATGGATAATCTTTCTATCACAAGGAAGGAGCTCCATTATAGCTTTGTCCCTACTCCTTTCGGTGTTGATGCTACAAAATTCCATCTTTATAAATTGTGAGCTCAACAACATAAACTAATAATCTTTTAAATGCATTAGCTTCTTAAGTTATGTAAAATAAAACAAGATGTGGAGCTACAAGCCAAACTTACAGTAATACTAGCTTTTACACTATTGTTTTTTTTTTCTTTAAATGTGTTAGTTTCTGAAATGATATGGAAAACAAAAAAGTGCAGTTACAAACCATTGTTGAGTAATACTACCTTTTGGAACTGCCCATGTATTGACCTTTTTTGAGATCTTTGTTTCTCCATACAGCTTCATGTTACTGTCTAGTGTACCTCCATTTCAACTCGTAAGACTCCCTTAAACATTTCATGCAGGGCATGTAAAATGGACATGAACTTCCTTAGCTTTTGTTTATCAAAAAATGTCTTAATTTCTTCCTCACTTTTGAAGGATATTTTTTTCCAATATAAGATTCTTGGTTGGCAGTTTTTTTTCTTTTTCTAATATTTTGAATAAATTGGCTCACTATCTTCCAGATTCTAAAGTTCATGATGAGAAATTTAATGATATTCTTATTGAGGATGCCTTGTATGTGACAGTTTGCTTCTTTCTTACTGCATTCAAGATTTTGTTTGTTTGTTTTTTGAAAGTTTGATTATATAAAATGTGTCCTGTGGTCTCTCTGAGTTCATCTTTCAGTTAATTATATGTTTTTCTTTGTGTTTTTTGTTAAGTATGGAAAGTTTTTAGCTATTGTGACTTCAGATATTCTCTCTGTTACTTGCCCTCTCTCTTCTTCTTCTGTAACTCCTGCAATGCATATGTTGGTCCTTTTGATGGTGTCCTAAAAGTCTCTGAAACTCTGTTCACTTTTCTTCAATCTTTGTTTTCTTTCTGTTCCTCAGACTCAGTAATTCCAGTTGTTTTATTTTATAGTTCACTGACTCTGTCTTCTGCTTAATTAATTTTTTTGAATTCCTTTAGTGAAATTTTCCTTCAACTGTTTTACTTACCTCTAGAATTTCTTTTTGGATACTTTTTCTCAGTTTTTTTTTTCAAACTTCATTGATACTCTCCCACCCACTAAACATACACGTTGCTTTCTTGACTTTCTATACATCTTCCTTTAGTTCTTTGGGTATCTTGAAGTCAGTTGTTTTAAAGTCTTTGTCTAGTGGATCTGCTACCAGATCTAGTAGAGCTTTTTCAGGGACAGTTTCTGTTGATTCTTTTTTTTTCTTTAAGTAGGCCATACTTTCCAGTTTCCTCGTTAGGCTTTGTGGTATTCTGTGGAGCACTGTACATTTAAATCTAATGTGATAACTTTGGAAATTAGATTCTTCCCCTTGTGTAAAATTTACTGGTTTTTTAAAATAATTTTTATTGTTTATTATTTGTATTTGTTTGGTTGTTATATAGGCTGTGTGCTGAGGATCATCAGCCTGAGGTGTAAACTTTTCTGCACTATTCCCAAGATATTTGTGATCTTTTTCTAATTTTCCCTGTATATGCTGTTATTTTTGAATGTCCTAATCTTTAATGACTGGCTCTGAAAGTGGAAAAAAGCCAACAACAACAACAACAACAACAACAACAAAGAAGTGTAAAAAAGGGTTCTAGCCTTTTAAGCCTTCTGGAAGTTGTTTCAGACAAAAGAGTTTGGTGGGATGGGGGTGGGGGGGTGGGTTTGCAACAATGGCTGCCTGTCTCTTTGTCTGCACCTCTGTAATTAGGATCGGCAATCAGTGATCAGCTTAGAGATCTCTGATATTTGGAAGACAGGATCCTTTATACTCATACTGGATCTCATAAGCTATATGCAAGATATTCTAGGAACACATGCAAAGCTGCCTGCTATATGGCTGGGGGTAGAGGATGCATAGCTACTATTGTGCTGAGAGTTGAAATTAACCAATATTAATTTCAGTTCACCAGCCAAGCCTTTCCTTGGAAGCTGTAAAGCTTCAACAGATGTTAGAGTTAAAAAGTAATTATATTAGACAGATTCTGCCAGTGTAAGTATGTCTAGGTGAGGAGATAAGATTCCTGGTGGTTCATATTTTACCATCTTCCCCAAATCCTATTTTCCTCATCTTTTAAGTCACCATGTATCTGTATACTTGCAATAGATGTTAATCTAAAGGACTAAAAATAATTAATGAGACTGACCGATTCTTTTTTTAAGTATTGAAGAGCACTAATAAAGTGGTAAGATTTCATTCACTGACAGTATCACTTAAAGTTGGTTATCAGCTTAACAAAAACACTCATATTTTATGAGTTGCTAAGTTGCATGTCATTAGGGTTCAATAATAAATAATGGCAGTTGCCAGGTCTTCTAATTATTATAACTTCATTGTAGAGATTGGACTGTTAAAAAAAATAACTAGGATTTGCATGGGCTAAGTATTCACTGAATAATGTAGGGTTTGAAACTGAGACATATTTCAGAAGGCAGAATATTTGGAGAGGAGTTTATTGAAGAAGTGGTACTTAAGACCACGTCTTGAAGTAAAGAGGAAAAAGCATATTGTATCACCCATGAATAAAGACTGGTGTGATTAGTTAGTTTTCTAGTATCCTTTCTTTCCTCCTAATGAACTAGAGTTTTTTTTTTTCTCTTCACTCTCAGATGAATATCTTTTCTATCTTATTTTATTAAGATCCTTAAATATGAATAACTAGGCAATCTTGATCTACAGTTTCATAATATTCTAAAAACTTGAAGTTGAATCAGGATTTGGCTACATTTTGACTATATTATCAAAGGCAAATTCAACTGAAAAATGAATATGATTACATC
Source organism: Macroglossus sobrinus (assembly GCA_004027375.1). NCBI lineage: Eukaryota > Metazoa > Chordata > Mammalia > Chiroptera > Pteropodidae > Macroglossus > Macroglossus sobrinus. The sequence goes on along the minus strand of PVKZ01000648.1, from coordinate 541,107 downwards.
TATCCTGTTTGTTCATTTGAACATAAAATGAGATGATGTATCTAGGTTGCTTGGCTTAGTGTGTACCATGTATATGTGTCACACGTAATCATATTACTTTCTGGAATTTTGATAGGTAGAAACATTCTTTTTCTGGGGAGATTAAAGATAGATACTTTTATTTTCTTGTATTTGAAATACACTCTTTTGAGCAAAGCACAGTAAACTAGCCAGGCTAGCCAGATCTCTGCCAAAAAGAGGTCTGCGTCCCATAGCTCTAGATGGTAATGAAATCAAGGGATGTGAGGATTGAGTCAGATGAAAAACTTGTGAGCTAAGAAGGAAGCCCAAGAAAAAAGCGGACATAAAATGTTTACGGGTAGACCCAACGATGGTAAGGATGAAGAAAATAGCAGGAAACTATGAACCAGGAATTCAATAAATCAGATATAAACAAAACTTTTTAGAAATAGGCATTCTCCTCATATTTTCTATGCTACAAAGGGTCTGACTGTGTTAAAAATAATAGGGAGAAAAAGAATATTTGCTTTTTGTAAAGTTTTTAAAGCCATAACTCTCTGTGATAGACAAATGTTAAGTTGTAGACATATCTCTTCGAATGGCTGACAGTGGTAGGCATGCTCTGTGGTTCAACAGTCTCACCTTGGAGCACCTTCCAGAATTTCTGGAACTTCCTGGTATGTTACCTATGTCACAACCTCTACTCATTCCTCAGAGCCTTCCGGCAAAGAAGGGAATTCTTATTTCCACATGACACAGTTCCACACCTGCCATCAGTTTTTATTTATTTCCCTTTGTATTGCTCTGTTTTTTTGTTTGTTTGTTTGTTTGTTTTGTAGGTTATATAGATGCTTTCTTTCTACTTGGAGGACTTTTTTTTCCAGCTAGGCCCCTGGCACATCACTTTCTATATAATATTCTTATGTTATAGGTATGTTATTCACAATAGATTTTTATCACTTTTTATGCCTGATACAATATTTTATGTTTAATACTGGAAAGATTATAAGATAATAATATATTTATAGATGTAACTATAATTATATGTTATAGGTTAGCCACATACCACCAGCTCTTTAGCTTTCAGTTGAAACATTGGGTTTTGATACCTAGAACAATAGTACATTCAAATGATTCTATTTTCTACTACAAAGAGGTAGATAAAAGCAAAGAGTTAACTATAGCAATGCAAAAAAAGATTTTGAAATAACATTTCAGTCATAATACAAGTTTTATCACTTAACTGCTCTGTAACTTGAACAGACTAATAAAGCTCTTTTAAGCCTTAGAGTCTTCACCTGTGTATGTCAGGAAACTAGTTCAAGAAATTAGGGGGAAAAGGAAGAAAATAATTGTTATTTCCTGCTTCCCTTTTCCACAATTTGGATAGGAGAATAGTTTTCTATTTATTGCTTTAGGGTGGAATAAGACAGAAATGCAGGCAGGAAATTTCTATTTTGCTGTCTTTGGTTTTCAAAAGCTTAACCTATTAAGATGATGCACTGTGGCTCTGAGACAAAACATAAAAATGGAGTGTGATTTTTAACTAGAAAGAAAAATAATGAGTGAAGTTTAATAAAAACATAAAGAACTTATCAACCCTGAAGACTAGGAATCTAGCTTGCACCGTCATCCCTCAGGCTGCTGGTCATGGTTGGGGTAGGAAACTAGGAAGAAAAAAGGAAGCTGACAGGAAAAAAAATAACATTTAAAATATCCAGGGAGGTTAAGAGATATGCATTTACCATGTGTGTGAGAACAACTAAAAAATATTAGCAAAGTTTTATCAGGAATTAGAGCAAAATCAAATTCCATGGGTGGTTCTGCCTTCCTGACACACTCTTAGCAAACTGTCCTTCATAACAATGACCTGTGGCCTCAGGAGTCAGCACCCATCTGTGATACCCAGCACAGCAACAACAACCTTATCTCATCATTCTGTAAGCGAGGATTGCCTGTGTAGACTTAAGTCATCTAGAGACCAAATAAGGTCCTGATGCAGTTATAAGCCTAAAAATATGTCCTTGGCTGTTGTATGCAGGGAGTGAAGCAAAGAGACTTCATCTCTAAACACTTAGTGCTATGGGAGTGGTGCCATAAAAGCCCAGCTCAAGACCTCCCGTGTGCGGGCATTATGCTCGAATATCACTTCTCCATCTCCATCACCATCCCCAGCACATGCACATGAAATGGCAATGGGGATACCAGCTTAATCAGGGTTACCTCATACTGAGAGATGGAAAAACTAGCTGTAGACATAAGTCAACATTCACATGTCATAGTTAACAGAATGCCTTACAACAAATGCATGTTCAAGACATGGCCTTTGTCTTCTTTCATAAACTCTTTGTCACTATCACCAGCACCATTATCATCATCAAAGGTAAGAACACTGAGGTCTACAGGGGAGAAAAATCACTTCTCCAAAAGCACGCAGCATATCAGAATACACTTGAAGAAGTGCTGAGTGGTGACAATAAAAACCTAAACTGGGGTATGAGGATACCTAGGTTCTGATATGCTATAGGTGACTGAGTGAGATGTCAGAAAGTCTCGCCTGATGGTTCGGCAGCCTCTTGCATTGAAAAATAAGACAAACCTCTCCAAATAAAATTGGTTGTACTTTATGTGTTTTTTATTTTGATTATCAGAACATTCAGCTGTCATGAATGATGAATGCCAATATCTGCTACTCTATATTTAATTTTCCTAAAAGGCAAAGCCCATCTGTGTGCAGTAAGAGTGTTGAATGTGTGCATCTGGCAGGCAAAGCTGACCTTTGTCTCTCTGGCCAGGGGAACACTTTGATTGCACACCCAGCCTGTGATAACCTATGGGTCAGCTTGGGGCTTTGGCACAGCAAGACTCTCGTGAATTTAATCAGCTGCATGGTATCGATTCTCATGGAAACTGAGATGGTAAATGCCAGAGAGCTCTGGTGTCCCCCTGGTTGTATCATACACATTCAGCTAGCTCTAAATTATCTATATTGGTGGTGATAGAGACACAGTGGGCATTGACTGTTTATGCTCACTCAGGTCCTATTTTCCCCCATATTTTGCACATGTGCATGTATGTGTGAGTGTTTTCTAGCTTTCCTTGCAGCTAGTGTGAGTTGGCTTCTGCCAACCAGTCACACTATCATTAAACAGTAACTTGAAGTCAGTAAACAGGTTAGTAAGGGTGATGGCAGATGCAGCTTAGTTTTGTGGTCTGTGATAGTGGTGGAAGCTTCTGGTTAGTGTTGATAGGAGCTCTGTAACAAGTAAAATCCGAAGAGTGGCCTGGAGGTTGCTTCTCTTAATTCAGCTGATAGCCAATGCCTGCAGCCTTACCAAAGATTTTGTTCAATACTCAATAATTGTATTAAATCTCTCTGCTTGCGTATGTTAGAGTACATTCTATCTACAAAAAAAGAGAAAAAAATCCCAAAATTATTATATATAATAAAGAGCACTATCAACCAGAACTTTAGTGTTGAATTTCTTGTATTTGCAAGAGGGTATGGGACTGAATCTTGGCTCCTGAATGGGGCGAGAGGGAGGGAAGGTGAGAGACAGAGAGAGTGTGCACGCACACATGGGTGAGAGAGCCTTCCATTTTTCTTTCAGCTCTATTTACCCTTTCAAACATGAAGGTACAAGGTCCCCACCTAGACAGAGCCTACTTGTATTCTCACAATTAAGCAACCTCTGCAGAGAATTAACCTTTGCAGTAGTTCCAACAGTGTCTGAAATTAGTCCCTTTGGTCTCACCAGTGTCACATGTCCATCTCTCAACAAATTCATTGTGGTTAAGGAGGTGTAAAGATCTGACTGGTCAGAGCTGAGACACAAATTCACAAAAACCACAGGAATTAAGGGTAGAGAAGAAGTTGTTTCCTAAGGCAAATCAGGGCTTTATTCCCAGAATGAAGGGAATTTGGTGCCGAACAGATCCAAACAACAGAGTGACTCTAGGTGTAAAGGGATGATCTCTGCTTACATCTTGAGTAACCATGAGAAAACTAGGGGAGTACCCGATCTCCCTGAGCACATTCTCTAACACACTGCTTTTCCAACAATTACTAAGGTACTATGTTAGACAGATGATGTTTAATCTGTGATGAAAAGACAGTAGAGAAAGCACTTTGAAAGCAAGGCTGTGAGGCACATAGAGTAGCTGGTCAAAAGATGGCACTTTTTACAAGACCGCTACCCGGTGTCTGACTGCCAGCAGTGCTCACTGCAGCCTCCAGCACCGTCCCCATGGTTCTCAGCTCTTAGAAGTTGAACCAGGCAACTCCTTTTTTTTCATTTTTTTTCTTCTAATACCCCAAATCCATTCTTCTGCACCATAAAAATGAGTGCCTATGGAAACGACGCTAATAATTTGCAATAGGTCTATTTAAAAGTAACTGTAATTAGTGCTAATTACCATCCTCTAGGCTTACAAGGTTAAAGAGAGTTCATTATTATTATAATTATATTATTTTATCACAACCAGAAAAGACTGGGAGATGAGATTTACTTGAGAGGACTTTATGTCTAGAAGTTAAAGCTTGAATTTATTAAACATATGCATCTATACAAATACATGTGTATGTACGCAGAATGGCAGAGTCACACTTACATGTATGTGTACGGTTGCACACATGAACACATACATTTTAATTGAATTTCTTAATTATTCATAAGGAGAGGAGCTGCTCCAGGATTCAAAGCAGGTAATCCAATAATTTACGACACCATAACACTTACCTTAATTTATGTTTTACAAACCAGCCTAAATATATCCTCTTCTGAGCTGAAACAGTAATTCAGCTTGTGCTCACTGCAGAACTTAGAGTAACATTTTCTTTCTGAGGTTAGAAATTATGTCTAATATATGCAATGTTTCTCTTTTGTAATGTAATTAAAACAAAGACCGAAGCAGACAACAGATTCAGGTTATTTATGCTGAACTACCTGCATTGCCTTTCATTTTCACCAAAACAGGATGCTAAATGGGCTTTTGTTTGCACAGAGGGCTGTATCATTGTTTCTTCCATTTTGGGATATTACACAAGAAAAAGGAATATTCGAATGTGATGTTAATTGAATGTTAATTGCCAGGTTTAGTCTAGCACCTTATAGATATTTATACACCATTGTAGTTTACTCAATACGATTTTAAATGGCGAGCCTAAATGACTTCCTATTTATTGCTTAAAATGAGAATTTTACTGTCTTGCAGTATGATGTCATGCAAATAGCCCTGGCTTGGGAGAGAACATTTTTTTAAAGCCCACAGTACTGAGACTTGTTTTGTTTTCAGTTAAACCAGAGGTTCAGAAGGAATAGGATGTGATTATATGCGTGAAATGCTCCTCTATCTTTAAGGAGTTATTGACGTGTCACTGTTATTTTCAGAAAGCATGGAATGAGCAAATAATTTCCTTCTGGGTTTTTTCCTGAGTCTGACTTTAACAGTTTCACCAAGTACTATGGCACCTAGGTTTTTGCCACTCATAATTTGGAAGGCACCAATTTCCTTCCTGACAAAGGAAGTAGGATAAAGCCATTCCCTTGAGGGAGGTCCCAGCATGGGGGACACCAGCAATGATTCTGCAATATTTGTGACACAGGGATGGGAAACTGCTTCACAGTATTTTGATCTAAAAGATGCTCTGCCTAAAAAAACTTAAAATTAGACTTTTTTTTAGTGTCTTTTTATATTTGTTCAAACCTATCTCTCTTACTTCCTAGAGATTGAGAATGACTGTGGACTCTATGGTTCTAACTAATGATATCCAGGGGACTTAAGTAAAATGTCTCAGGTCCATCAGAATTCTGTTAAGTAATCAAAGCTCATCATCAGGGTAGATGTGGCTTCTAAGTAATTTCTAGGTTTCTAAATGGGTTCTAGGTCCACAGAAGCAATGGTGGTAGCATAATCATTGGTGGTGGTGATGATCACAATAGTAAAATCAGTAGCAGCAGTAGCAGCCACTAACAAGAATGGGAAGGGGCAATTAAGTTATACTTGGTACCAAACTGAGTATTTTACATGGATAATTTCATTTAAGCCTTACTCTAACTCTATGATATAGATATTGTCATGCCCATTTTCAGATACGGTACCTGAACCTTAAAGCTGTTAAATACTTTTTCAAGATCGTACAAACAGTAAAACATATAATCTGAACTTTTTTTAAATGGCATGAAGATTTTTCTCAATGGAAAGGGAGCACATTAAGAAGAGTGAGACAAAAAGTATAACCAATTCAACAAGTTCAAGGGTACTGAGGAGAGTAACTGCTTGAGTCAATACGAGAAAATATGATTAAAAATAAATTGGGTGACTTTTCCATACCTAAGTGCAGATGTGCATGGTTTGTAGTGCGAAACAGGCGAGGAACAGCTGTAAAAAATTAGCACAAAGAAAATAAAAAGATTGACACCCCAGCAAACACCTGTGCAGGAAGCATCCTCTCTATGAGACAGACAAGGGTTAATACTTAGACGAGTAAATGAGAGCAGTGATTGGTCCAAAAGGCAGGCTATTCTTTGAATGACATTTTCTGTAATTAATATTTGTAGGTATCTTCCCAGATTGTAGCAATTCTCCATTCTCTCTTACCAATTCTCTTCATCTCCTTGGGCGAGTCCCCTTAACTATATTGTACATTAAATCCCCCCGCACGCACTCTAAACATGATTATAATCTTCTCCTCTACTCCAACCTAATTTTCTAGCTAAAAATTTGGAATTGGGGCTATGACATATTACAATCTGGCTTCTCATGCACAGTAAAAACTCAGATTCTCTTTTGGGGATATTCTCTTTCTTATGGGCTGAGTAGCAGAGAGTTGGAAAAACTTTTGTATGATTTCTAGTTTCTGTTTCTTATCTTGGCTACATTCCTGCTCCTAAATTCCATAAGATATCTTACTAATAATACCTGGATTTAAAAAAATATGACCAATTTTAGTTGGTTCCTATAACTTGGGAAAAAACATTTCAATTAACATAAGTGATTTAAGCAACATGGTATTTTATCAACTATTATTATTATTATTATTTATTGTGAAGAATAGGCTAAGGCTTTTCAATAATGCTTTCTCATCTTTTATAAAAATGTAAGTTATGGAACACTGCCAAGTCATATAATAAGAAGACATATTAAAATATGTACATTTTATATATAGGTAAGTAAGGTTACATTCTGGAGCTTGACAGATAAGGTATATTCCTTTCAAAATGCTGCTTTACAAAAATTTATGATATGCTGTGTTTCATTTTATTAAATGCTTTACAACTCATTTTACTGAATATGAATATATATAAATGTGTAATTTAAACATTCAAACTAAGAAGAAAGAAAGAGCAGTTGACACAATCTATCACCTTGTCCAAGTATAAAATTTAGTTTTAATTACACTAATTAGAAAATAGGCTTTAAAAACTGTGCATAATTTCCTACAGGATAGTAACATAACTTTTTGTGTTTCATAATCAGTTATAGAACTGTGAAATTCCCCATTGGTACCATTGCTAATTTATAAGCCTCATACTTATAAACTTATGTTAGCTCTTAATAAAAAAAAATGCATACTTGCCTTTCTTTGTGTGTTACACAGGGATTCAAGGATGCGTATTCCAATAGACTCTACCAGTTTGTGCTCAATCTGTAATGTAGGAGTGAGTCCTGGAAGCAGTTGTCTGCTGTTTGAGAATAATATCATATATAACTTCAGTACTATTGGTCTTTGAATCCAGTAGTACTGTCAGCCTTGATTATGATACCACATAAGGCTCTGATTCCCATCAACCAGGCTTGTATGCTTTTTGTTAAAGCCATCACAACATAGTCCATGGAGATGTGAACAATGAAGGTATCTAAATAATTAAAATTAAGTTTTATGTATTTATTCATTATGTTAAAAGAACTGATGACCTTATATCTATATTTATATATTTATTTCAGCCAATTTGGATAGTATCTTTGAGAAGAGTTAGAAAATATGTAGGTTAGAAGATACACATGGAATTCACTCTAGGGCAGTGGGTCTCACACTGGAGAGGCAATTGTGCCCTCAAGGAATCATCCGTCGAGTTTGGGAGACATTTTTTTGTCGTTGCTGGGATTGGGTGGAGATATGCACCTGGCATCAAGTGTGTAAAAGCCGGAGTGCTGCTGAAGCTGCTACAGTGCAGAGGATAAGCCTACACAACGAGATCTTCCACCTGACATGATAATGGTGCTGAGGTCATGGAGACTCTGCTGTAGGGGGCCCTCTGAATGCCCCAACTGAGGATTTTCCATTATTTTGGTTGATGACTGAGTGAGATGTGAGATCCCTATCTTGCAGGTGACTGGGAAAACTCACAGAGAGAGAACTGCATGGTGATGCCAGTAAGATACAAGCCCCCGGAACATTAAATAAATTATTTTTTCAATCAAGTCACTTCTCATACAGTCAGATCTTTGTAAATGATCCTAGAATTACCAGCAGCAGTTTTTTTCTTCCTTAAATTTAATGATGGTTATTGATAATTCCGAGCAATAAAATGAGAACAGCTCGGATTATGAATCTATAAATTGTTTCCATAGACTATCATACATTTGTCTCAAAGTACTTAACAGATTCATGTTAATTAGGTATTATAAGAGGTCTTAAATGGAAGAAAAATAGGTAATTTTACATGTGGAATTATGTGTTTCATATGAGTAAACAGCCAGGACCCTGAACTACTTCTGCAAACAGGGTGATTTAATTGCATAACACTTGAAGTGTCATGGCCCTTTGCGAGAAAATATGATTTTCATTTGAAACCCCAAGCAGAAACTGACTCTGCCCATTACAGGGTGAAACTATAATCCTTCCTAAGGGACAGTATGGCTGAAAATGTTGATTGTGACAGAGAAGGTGACACACAGGGACAAATATTTCAGAACACAAAATTGCTGTAGCACAGCAAAGCCATTACTAGCCTTAAAACAGGCCCCTAGCATTTGATAGAGAACAGTGGAAGAAAGCAAAGTCTCCATGGTAATTAAGTGATAATGATTATATTTAAAGGGAACGTTATACAGATATTGGCCATTTCACTGTTTAAATGTACAATTTGCAGATAATCTTGGCCTGTGCTAAAGCTTAGAAATATCAGAAAAGAATGCCACAGTTGACACTGGGAAGTCTATCAGTGATACTAAAAAAAGTGATAAAAAGGCCAATAAAAGTCACACTTATTCTCCTCATCCCCATGAGCATTGTTCTCATTCAGATTCTTGCCAACTCTTATCAAAATTTATAATCGGTGCTACCCTAAATATTCTATCTGCCCCCAGCATCCCCACCTCTCTCTCTTTCTCCCTCTCACACATACAATACAAAAACAATCGCACAAATTAAATGTGATTCTGAAAAAAGGAAAATCAAAAATAAATATTAGTTGTTAAATTTGCCATTCTAATAAATTATTTCTATTTTTCTTACTTCCTTTTAATATTCTTGTTCTAACAGTGTAGTAATCAAATAATAGAATTTTTCAATCTAAATTGTTCTCATATATAATACCATTTCTATTTGTTTTATAATCTCTTGTTATATATAATCTCTAGAGTTTTTGTGAGTATAGTACAATTTCCAATAGAGTTAAATGGATCACAAAGTTACTACTACTAAGAATGTTTTAAGAAAAGTTAGCTTATTGCTTTTCCCCTTTATTTTTAGACAAAGATGCTCATTACAGCGTTACTAATTCTGAACAATTAGGATGTTTCTAAGAACTGTCTAGTAGCAAATAAGGATTACATGAAGAAATTTTCTCATTAGTTTCATAAAAATAACCAAACCGATTTCCAAAAAATCTAGCACTCAACAGAGGATTCTGGTAATACATGAACATGTTTTAAAATATCTTCATTTGCACTCAGTGTTACCTTTATTATTAATGTTTATTAATTTAAAATGATACATTGTCAACTTATCCATTAAATTGGAGTTTTGCACAGTGAGCCTGATTGTTAGGTATATCTTAGGTTCATCCTTGTATATATTTAGGGTTTAGTTTGACACATTGTGTGTGTGTGTGTGTGTGTGTGTGTGTGTGTGCGCGCATGCATGCACGGGTGTGTGATTACTCATCAAAAATAGCTGAGGATCATTTATGTGTGAGATTCAGTGACAGACACACAGAGAGGAAAAATATGTGGTCTCTGTATTTCATAAGTTTGTAACTTGTAGGAAACACAAGTTACATGTTCAAGTAACTATGATAACGTTAAATATGATAAAGGATGGAAGTGAGCAATGCAAGTTTAGAAACAGGTAGTACAATAAGAAAGGCATCAGGAAGTCATGGTGTTTCAGCTTGGCCTTGAGGAAAGAAGAATCTTGGAATGAAAGACAGGGTGTGAAAGGTAGAGAAATTTAAGCAAAGGTACCAAGGCAGAAAACACAGAGCAGTGGTTTCTAATGGGGAAATATCTGTGCCCTCTAAATATATAGTGCAAATGTGTGGGTATGTGCACACATTTTTTAAGTGGTCCAAAAGCTTTCAATGGATTTTCGAAGTCATCACTGACCACACTATCTTAAGAAAGAAAGAGACAAAGAAAACAACAAACAAAGAAAACAAAAAAGAAAAAAGGAAGGAAGGAAGGAAGGAAGGAAGGAAGGAAGGAAGGAAGGAAGGAAGGAAGGAAGGAAGGAAGGAAGGAAAGCTTGAAGCAATGAGTAGAGAAAGGAGGGAGGGAATTCTCAAAATAAGTGTATGGTATTTAGCTTACAAATTAGCAGGAATAGAATTAGTTTATAATACTCAACATCTTGAGTTTATTTTAATACCCAACACCTTAATTTTAATATTACTGTTTGAGAAGATAGGCTAAAACTCATTTCTTGGTAAAAATAACATCTTATGCATGATAACTGTTTTCCTTTAAAATTCTTTCAGTTCTCTTTTTTCATTTTTTCAATATAAAACTCTTAAAATAGAACTGGGACCCAATCCTAGTTTTATATACATGCCATATATATTCCATATGTCTATTTTATATATGTACTTATATTTCCATTTTAGAAATTAGAACAGTAAGATCAAAATAATTGAATGACTTAAGATTCAACACCAATGCAGCTGCAGAGCTGAGATTAGCATTGGGAATCTGTCTCCTAATTCCATTCAGCTTGTCCTATATCACCTTCCCCAAAGGGCAGGTGTTCAGGAGTTGGAGATATGGGGCTTGAATGCACTCGAGGGTTGCTTTCATGTTCCCTCCCTCCACTCCCATTTCAGCTCCTTGTCCCTTTCCCCTCTCCCTTATCTTCTGCGCTTTTGCTGCTTGTCTGTCTACTTTCCTATTTATTTATTTATTTATTTATTTAGGCAGTGTCAAAAACCTCATTGCATTTTTTAAATTGTAGTTAGAACACTGAACATGAGGCCTACTCTTTTAAGAAAGTTTTAAGTGCACAGTACAGTCTCATTAAGTGTAGGCACAATTACAGGAGATCTCTAGAACTTACTGTTTGCATAACCAAAACTTTACACTGGTTAAATGATTGGCCCCAGTACCAGGAGACCACCTTTCTACTCTCTGCTTCTATGACTTGGATTATTTTACATACCTCAACTAAGTAAAATCGTGCAGTGTCAGCTTGTACATTACTGGATTATTTCACTTAGCATAGACAGTGTCCTCAAGTTTCATCCATGTTGTAGCATATGGCAGGATTTCTTTTCTCTTTTAAGGCTGAACAACATCCTGTTGTACATATATAACTCATCCATCAATGGGCAGTCAGGAAAACAATTACATTAATTAACTCTGTGTGGTACTGGCATAAATATTTTCATCTGTTTTCTTAAAGGTCATTTGACTCTTGTTTCCCTTCTCTTTCCAGGGACCATGTTCTTTGACAATTAAGATTAAATGTCCGAAGGTAGATTTTTTGTTATAAAATGTCAGTCCTAAAACCAATTTCTCCTCCATTTATAGGATTCCCAGAAACTAACATGATGTATCTCTTCATACTTTATATGTGGAATAGATTTCCGGGTATTACATATATTTTGAACTAAAAACTAAGTAAAGGAAAAGGGAAAAGAAAGAGATCCGATGTGCCATTGAAGAATATAATGGAAACACAATTACTAATTTCTCAGGTATCTCAAATATAATAAGCAGAAGTTGTCTCTTGACAATTTAATGATGCAGAATAGAGTACGTAGATAGAATTGTCAGTTGAAAATAGAAAATTAGAGTTTTATAAAAAATATTATATGATCTTAATTATTATTCAGCTCTAATGTGAATTTATAAGGTCTTTAGCAGCCTGGGAATTCCAAATGCATATCTTTTGTTGATTTTCACAGAAATTCAGCTTTTACTGATAATCTATCAATTCCTGGAACACGATGTGAAAGCTTCTTCAGTATTTAGTTTATGATTTTAGCTATGGTCTCTTCTCAAGTTTCTTCTTACATTTTCTCAAGGGCAAAAACAACTATTTTGTATGTTTTAAAATATATAGTGTTCAGAGAGTCTGTCAAAAATCATTTGAAAATGTTGATAGACAAGACCAACTCTTTTTCACCACTTCTAAAAGTACTGGTGATAGAAGAATAAGTGAATTTCACTTAGATTTACCCACAATAAGGATCAGATAAGATGGTCTCATGTCAGACTGTGAGGGCAAACAACCCTGATTGATGCTCCCTGACACATTCTGATAAGACAAGCAAAAACTCGTCAGGTGTCACAGAAGAGCTAGGTATACCTAGATTAAAGTTTAACTTTATAGGAATTGGACTATTTATATAGCTATCATGTCATTAAGCTCCAGAGAGGGTGAGTGACTTGCCCTTGTTTGCCAGGATTTTCTCAGCTTGGTGAGAAAAGCCCATGTCCTAAGAGTACCCTCAGATCTGGGCAAATCAGGACAGTTGGTCATGTTAGCTCCACAGCAGATATAAACTTGAGCATCATATAGTCTTGAGAGAAGACAAGAGAATCAAAATAACCCACTTTACAGTTTTAACAAATAGATATTTGAACATGCTTTACCACTCTTATAATAAAATTGTGTCATATATATTTTCACCTCAGTTTTATAAATAAAAACATTTTGATGATTATGCCCAAGGCACCATAGTTTGTAGGAAGAGCCAGCTCTTAAACATAAGTACCTTGAATACAGTTACATAAAAAAAGTATGTATACCCATCTTCTTTGTTTTGGTCAGTGGAAGCAGAAGGCAAACATAGTCAATATTTGGCTTTTTTTTTTTAATGGAAAAAAGCAGTCAATTTAGGTTTGGTAATTAAAGGGAAAATTCTAGGCAGCCTGAAGTTTAAGGATCCATATCTTGATTATAGAGATAGATAAAAGTTGGAAGGTTTTAATCAGTGATATTGTAAGCTGAATTATTTTTATCTTCTGAAACTCAAAATTTGAAGGAGAACAAAGATCTAATATCAAAGATGTCAGCCCATCCCAGAAATGGCTATGGATGTGGCTGAAAAATAAGGCAATTTGGTTGAGAGAGAAGGAGATAAATATTAAGATGTAAAAAAACTATGGCATGGGGATTAAAAACTAAAAAAAAAAATAACAAATAGAAATAAATTTATGTCTTTGTTAGGTCACTCACTGGGTATGTGATCTTGGGTATATTTATTAAATTATTTAAGTTTCAATTTTTTTATACTTTTAAAATTTAAAATTAACAACAATAATATCTGAAAGAGTTTCTCTAAGGATTTAGTAAAATGATTTATAAAATATTTAGTAGTGTCTAGCCTTTGATAGTGTTGAAAAAAATAAACAGTACTTGTGTTGAGAGAGGTCAAGTTTTACTTAAAATTCAATATAAATATATGTATATAAATATGTGTGTGTACATAACAACAGTCTGAAAAAATATAGAAAAAAAACTATAAGTATTATTTCTAGTTGTTGGGCTATGCATTTTCTACCATTCTTTGACCAAGGGGGAGGGGGTGAAGCACAAAAGCAAATGAACATCTTTTGAAAAAAAAAATTTTAAAGTCAATTGAACATTCTAGTCAGTAGTAAATAGAAGACATGTATTTTGTGGTAAAGCTTATGTGTGTAAGCAATATTTTCTTTTGAAAGTAGCATGTAAATTTTTTGTAAGAGTTTAACCAATATTTATATATTTATTTTGAGAGATTTATTTATTTATTCAAAGCCAAATCTAAAGGCGGTGGGATTTCTCAATTATTTGATCCTACTCCCTAAAAAGAACTAATTTGCTTAGTTGGCCCTTTGATTCCAATGACTACTGATTATCACTTCCCATTTGTCCTTGTGCGAATCAATTTCCTCTTGGAATCTCAATTTCCTGTCATTTAAAATGTTAGGATTAGAGTAAACAGGTTTTGGAAACTCAGATATGCCATGTTGTTTTGATTTTCTATCTTTATATGTAAGTAAATTACAAATCTCTTTCTTTATATCATCCAAGAGAGGAGTGAGGAAGCAGCTCTGGGGAGGGATGGAAGCAAAGAGACTAATAAAGCGTCCATAAGTCACACATAAAAAAAACACGCTGCTAAAAGGCACTGTAATGCTCTGGGCAGGAAAACTGCCCTCACTGTGGGCAGGACTTGACCTCTGCTTTGCTCAAACATTAACATCGAGTCCCAAGTTTGTAGAAAAACATAATCCTTTCTACTGTTCTAGAACATTCTAAATATTTGTTAATCAATAGGATTGTCACTGAGGTGTAGAGGTTCAAAGGGTCCAAAGACACACAGAAATTAAACTGAAAGGGCCAAGCCGAAGACAATAATGATTTGATAAAGATTCACTGAAATTTGGTCTTAAGATCTTTCTAAATATAACGCAAATCCAATCTTTTTTTTTTATGCCAAAATACAATCAAGGCATAGGATGGGTATAGAGGGAAAAGAAAGAGGGAGAAGATTTCTGACACATTTGTACTCCAGGTTGTTGGAATCTGCTGATCCCACATAAAAGGTTTATGCCTGTTATATGTTTGCAAGGTTCATTTATTTGCCATTTCGTTCTTTAACAAACACTTATTGATCAACTATTATGTTCCAGATACTGTGTGAAGCACTAAAGGTACAGACACCACAAAAAACTCTGAAAATTGATGGGAGCAAAAAAGACACTACTGAGCATTATTACACTGATACTCTGAAAATAGGGAGAAATAAAGAATTTTGAATTAGAAATTTGGGAAAAAAGGGGAATTGAAGGAACACCATTTTTGCTCAGAAGTTGTTATTCTGAAGTCTGAGGAGGGAAGAAAAAAACCTATGGGGTGCCTTACAGTGGTGTAATCAACCCAGGACTCGCATCCTTAATCACGGTGCTACGCAGCTTCATAGCTATCTGTAGCTGGCATTTACATCACAGTAATAATAACAATCACTAAAATGTACTGAGAACTTACATGAACTCTCACTCTCAGTTGCCACATTTAATCTTCATTACGATTTTATGATGTAGGCACCATATTTAATGTTATTTTACAAACAAGAAAACAAATTAAGAAAGATTAAATAACTTGCCCAAGGGTCACAGAGCTGGAAGTTGCAAATCCAGGATCCCAGCCCAGTTCTGGTTAATGTCAGGAACGATGCTTTTAATCACCGACTTCTGTTATACTGCTGGCGTGTCACGTAAGCCATCTCCCATCACAACACAGGCCTTCTTCCTTCACATTAAACATACGTGTAGTGGATATTTCAAGTTCAGACTTCCAAATGAGCCAAAATTTTCTTAATAAAAATAGTTGTTTAACTTTACAATATAATATATTATCTTTTATCAATTAATCATGCTATTTTAATAAAAATATACTTTGTTTTGATATATTTTTTAATGAAGCATTCTGTGAGTGCAGACTTCAAAAATTGCTCATGCATATGCATGATTCCTTTTGCTTTGAGCCAAAACTGAAAGGGCTGACACAGGTCGCTGTGAGGGGCCAAGTATAGACAAGCTTTTATTTGCAGTCTATAATTGCCACATAGAAAACAGAAGGCTGTCCCACATCTCCTGCTCCACCCATCACTAATTCCCAGAACAGCTCAAGATTTGGGCACACACTTCAGACCCTCTGGACACCTCCTCAAGAAGACTCTCCTGACACTCACGGTTGCTTGTTCAGTTTCCACCTTCCCCCATCTGACTAAAGATTCCGTTAGGGCAGGGGTCATGTCTGACTTGTTTTCAGTTATATCTCCAGCATTTAATACAGAACATAATACTCCTAAAATATGTTTTAAAACCAATCATGTCTCACCCCTTTCATATAATCATTACTTCTCAAGTCTCCATGTTCACTCTTACTGTTCAACAATCTCTGTTCTGCAGAGTATTCAGAGTGAATTTTTTGAAGCATAAAGCAGACCATGCCACCCTTTTAAAAGCTCCTAGTGACATCCATTTGTACTGGACATAAAATTCAAGCTCCATAAACTGGCGTGAGCATAAAGAGCATCCTCTTTTCGTTCAACTTCATATCCTACATTGTAGACTTTTTTCACAATATTCCAGCTGCAGTGATAGGTCAAAGAGACGAAAGCTGTATATCCTCATCTCCGAGCATTTGACCCTGCTGCTTGCTTTGAAATATCCTTCTTCCAAATCTCCACTTGACTGGATCCCTCTTATCATCTGGGACGTTAAGTATATTTCATCTCACTAGCAAGGTCTTCTCTGACAATTCTCTCTAGACTCTCTATCCCTTTGCTCAGCTGTTCTTGTTCATATCATACACTTTCATTAACTAATCGAATAAGATGACTATTGATAGTGATATTTCATGTCACTAGAAAGAAGTCTCTGAAAGCAGAAAACATGACTGTATTCTCCTAAGAACTTGGAATTCAAGGGTTAAACATACCTAGTAAATTGTAACTATTTATATATTAGTGAGCTCACTGAAATATGAATGCGAGTCTACCCCAGAGGGTATGTCCATGTGAAGCATCACCAGTAAAGAGGGATAGATGGACAGTGGTGACGGAGACTAGGTAGTCTTTGGCTTCATAGGCCTATTATGTCTTTTGGGGAAATGAGAAGATACTATCTCTTTTATTAGATTTATGTATCTCTTTGTGAGCCTGTAATACTAATTAGTTGAATCATATTTTCTCTCTTAAAAGTGTAGATCTGAATAGAGACACAAAATTACAGAAGGCAGTTAAAATCGGTCATTTGATAGACGTGACAGTAGCATAAACTAATGAACTGAGACTTCTTCAGCTAGCCAGCGTCTCCTTTCTGATGCCCTAACTTTTCAATGCTTGGCTCTTACTTGTGGAAGCTTATCGGAGCTGTTTTCTTTTGCTAGCAACTGAGAGACTTCCATGTATATGGCAGGGGTAGGATATTGAGGGCTCAAGGTGAAGTAGAGGAACTGAAATACTAGGAAAGTTGAGTTGGAGTAAAAGTGAACTGCTGAAATTTTGTCAGTAGTATTCCAATGACTTAGCAGATGTGTAGACACTTCGGTAGGATATGTACTTTTGTGGACAAAGCTTATTTAAAGGGAGTAAAGTAATAGTGGGAGATGTAGCTGTGGCCCCAGTCAGAGTGCCAGATTTACTATAATTTTTTATAAAGCTCCCCTACCGAAAAAAGATAAAAATATAAAGAAGAAAAAAAGGTATTTTTGAAGTTTCCTATGATCTGGTGTTCTTTTTCTGTTGTTACAGTGCTTTTTGTTTGTTTGTTTGTTTATTTTTGTCTGTCTGTTCATTTTCTTTTTTTTTTTCTTTTAGTATTGCTGACATTTTAAATATTGCTTCTGAGTAAATTTTTCCTAAGGTATTCTATTTACTGTTTAAATAGCCAAAGTATGCAATTATTTCTTTTTTACATCTCTAAAAATGAATGGTACAAAATTAGAATGAGTTTCTTTGGGTCTCATCTCAAACTTCTACTCCTTGATATGTGTGTATTTCCCCCAGTGCCTCTATAATTTGGGTCAATTGATTATTGACACTTATATTTCTTTTCTTCAGATGGGGACTTGATATAAGCAGAGCCCAGTTAGAACAAAGGCATTTTCGTCATACTATATAATTACACTTTTGGATATAAGTGTAATTATATTTGTTTTCACTGGGATCACATGAAAATAAAGCAAAAGAAATATGAAAAGGTTATGAATAGCCTTCTATTAAATAAAAAGATGATTTTAATAGAAAAAATAATGGTTGCCCTATTCCTTTTCTTTTATTCCTCTTACATTCTTTTTCAGTATTTAAGTATGGCCCTATAGCAGTTTAACCCCATGAAAGGTATTACTATTGTTAAACATTAAATATTCACTTTATGGATATATTTTCCTTTATACATATGCCTCATTCTGTAATTGTAACATGGAAGATGATTGACCTTCAACATCAATAATAACAAATAACATTTGTGCAGTGTTTTTTTTTTTTTTTGGGTTAACAATTTGCATTTACTTCTAGTCTCTCAGCTGATTCTCTACTATAATCTGTGTTAATATCAAGATGTTCATTTTACAAGTAAAGAAAATAAGGCTCAGGAGTTATAGAACCAGCCTATGTTATTGTGGTTAGCAAATGAATGAGCAGGGATTTCAAGCTTTTTCTTCAGAATCTCAAGGTCCACATTCTTTTCTCCCAAATCATGGGAAAACTATGGTCCTATGAGGCTAAATATGATCTTTGGGGAGAGAGAAATAGTGGTCAGTAAACCAATTCCTTCCCCTCTACTCTGGAAAAAAATAAATTGCTATTTTGCATTAAAACAGTTAATCCATCATTTTAGTAGAACTTGTCTGGTGCATCATCAGCAAACACTCATTTCAAATAGACTTGGGACTTCTGATTTTTATATCTCATCTTCCTCTTATTATTATTGTTTTTATTGTAAGTAGGTATGATAGTAAAAGGTGGGTGTTCTCTCACAATAATCAGAGACTATGATGAGTGTTCTATACCTGCATGATTGACAGTCAGATAAAACCTGGGAAGTAGGCTAGTACACCCCACTCAATCATGCTGTGTCAAATCTCCATGCTACTTTCAGCACACAGCAGCGTCTAGCGGTTCTTGCAAACAGAACAGTAATCCTGAATGTTATAAATAGGTTGTTTGGTCAAAATATCGACAACCTAATTGAAAAATATATGTCCTGCTGTTTCACTGTTTGCTAGCCAGTGAAATAAGACAGAAACCCCAAGGAATCACAGAAGGCTTCATATGACCTGCCACTTTGACTTATGTAACTGCATTACCCCTGTGAATGAAAGGCCTTGCTTATTTTTAGTTTCTTATTTTCCCCCATCAAGTTGGTCTATGAGGCAGCTGTAAACAATGAATGTTGAGAAAAACAAAAAAAAAAAGTTGTTAAAACTTTCTCAGCTTGTCTTTATCTGGGTTCTTTTTAAAGAGACAGAGAAAAAAATTCTGATGCATCTTTACCTCACCTCAAATCTACACGACAGAGCTGTGAGTATTCCTATGGCTGGAAATAAAGTATGCAAGCCGCTTGTGAATAAAATCAAGATTGCTTAATAGGATGGGGGCTTGGGGAGTGTTCTTCACATTCTGTCATCCTAGCTGTTCAATGATTAATGATCCACATCTATGTACATTAAAAAAGTGCAATTTGTTGACTGCTTGGCTCTGTATCCATAGAACATATATTGAACACTATTTGGGGCAAAGTATTGGAGAAGATTCAAACTTGAAAGAAAATGAAAGACATTAATACTCTTTGAGTACTCATAACATCTTGCTACTCAAAATGGGGTCCATGGAGGAGCAGCACAATACATTACTTAATTTTCTAAGCAATAGTTTTCCCCTGTCAACTGGGGATGCATTCTATTTACTTTGAGTCTTGTCAATAGACAAACACAAGTACAGTGCTCCTAGTATATCATCTAATCCAGTACTTCTCTATCTTTAACTCATGCCTCAATAACCCTAAGCCTTATACTTTTTTTTTCCTTTTACCACATCACACTGTATCTTAAATTAATAATCTTAAATTCCTTTTGGGCATGGATTGCAATCCTCCTCCCAAACTTTTTGCCCATATTGTCTTGTAGTAGAGACTACTAAAATATTCATTCTTCTGTCTTTAAATTAACAGTACTGAGATTTTAGAGAAAATAATATACTTTAAAGCAAAACAAGATAAACAAAATGTTCCCACCTCTTAGTGGAGGATAGGAGATGTGGGACTGTGAATAGAATAGTTGGTGGGCACCAATGTCTTTGCCACACTAACTAACGCAAATGTTCTCAACTTTCTCTTGAAAAAATAAAAAAATGTTGTATGCATTTTATCACAGTAAAAAAGAGAGCACAACCAAAACAAATTTAAAAGATAAAAGTATGAGGTATCAGAACATGAGACTCTCTGAAGATAAATTGAATTTCCTTAAAAATAAATATTAAAAAAAGAGAAGACTTCCTGAAAGAACATTTCTCCTACACCCTGTATGGAATGTGGGCATGATGCCCAGAAATGCATTGCCATTCATTTTTACCATGAGTCAAGTAAAAAGAAGAAAATTTCAATTACGTTGAAGAGATGCTGGTCTTGACCTCACTGGCCTTAGAAACACTGATAGTAACCACCCCTTCAGAACGCATGTTGTAAAAGCAATCACCCTCTATTTATTTAAGCGATCACTTCTCGAAGTTGAAACCATTCTTAATGGATTCACTTAATCATTAGGGTTGTATTGGATTCCAAATTTCCAGTTCCAGAAACAGGTTCTAGTCTCTATGATATACCACCTTTGTCATTTAACATTTTCTTTGAAGCCTCCCAATCAATTTGCCTATCTTTCTTTCCTGTTGGTCAATTCAAAAAGCCCAAATAAGAAAGCTGATAAGACTCTTTGTTTATTGCAACCTAAAAAGTTTAACAGAGGACTCCTTAGAGTTGGCCTGACACCACAGGAGAGCATTGACTAGGCTGCAAAATCTTAAAACCTGATAGAAGGAAGGCCTGTATGATTATTATGTAATCCAGTGTCCCCAAGCCTGATTACACAAGGACTATCTTAAGGATGGAGGGAGGGAGGATGGAAGAGAGAGTGGGGGGAAGGGGAGAGATTGAGATTGATTTCCTGGTTTCTCTCCCAAGCAAGTGAAACTGTGGTAGGAGGGGATAGTTGATGTCAGACAGTTTGAGATAATCAAATACAAATTTATTTTTATATAAACCTCTTGGGTGGGTTAGTGATTTCCACAATTAACTTCACAGTTGGAGGAACTTAGGACCAAATAAGGGAATTGACAGCTTTGGGGTCAGAGTGATGGAGTCAAGTGGTGGCAGAATCAAATTCACAGTCCTATATATAGACTGCCTACCCCACTTTCATTCTATTGGGGACCTGCCTGGTGAGGTTCTTGGAGATATTTTTTTCTGGTTCTTGCTCTATAAGGCAACTGAAAACTGAATATTTGGGCACCTCTTTGCACATCTCCCACACAATCTCAGAAGCACCCACTGAGACCCATTTTTCTAACCACTTATAAATAGAAAGTGAAGGAGGAAGGAAAAATTGAAAAAAATGTTAAGACCATGATGTGTGGTAGAAACATTATTAATTCCTTTTCAAGTGACCAAAGTAAGGCTCAGTCTGTTTAAGAAAAATATGTAAATTCACAAAGCTCAAGAATAACAGAGCTAGGATTACAAATAATCTAAATGCCTTCAAATTTCATGTTGCTTTGTCAATATTATGTAGCTATTGATGAAGGACATGGCTTGTTGTACACATAGCTTTAAGGAATAAGACTATTGAAAATGAGATTTAACATCTAAAATAGCACTGATATTCTTTGTTTGAAGGTCTCTCAAATCTAACTGAGGCCTAAGTGTCAGAGCTAGATTTTAGACTTAGTTTTCTCCAAATATAAATTATATACTGTTTTTCCTAAATAATATTTGCACTGAGCTTGGACAAAACTAGAAAAAGCAGGAGCTCCATATGGATGTTGTTTTCCAGGTCTAGTTCAGTTTCTCTCCCAAGTTCTCCTTTCAGCTGTAGCTCGCATCCCTCCCAACTGCACAGAATTGAGTCCAGATTCTGTCCAATAAAAATGGTCAAAAATGAATTTCAGTATAGATAAGTTTGCCAAGAGCAAGAACAAGATAGGAAAATAAATTTAGAGAAATATTTTCTTAAGCATCATTCTGCCAATGTTACACAATCATCAGTCCTCTCTTCTGCATCAAGTCACAGAATTATCTGATGAATAAATGTTAATTCCCAACTCCCAAAGAGAAAGTCAAATTCTGTGATCCTAAGGTCCTGCAAGGGGATGTAATTTATACAAGTCTTTATCTGCATTTGGATGACAAAATAGAACCTAACTGAAGCCCCTGGTTCTGCTCTGGCTCTCATAAAACTCTTCTCACAGAAGCAGGAGCTTTAAAAAGTATACCAGATCAGATTATCTTTTTTTTTTTTTTCCTCAGAACCCTCCATTGGTCCCATTGGTATTCCATCACTCAAACCTGAACCTATACTCCTTGCATGGTCTACAATGTGCAATAATTTGGTCCTTGAATTCTCCCTGGTCCTCCTATCTGTCTAGAGTTTCACTTGCTTCCTTTCACCCCAGCACACTGATCTCTCTCTTATTTGGCACAACAACTTGGCCCTATCTCAGAGACCTTCACCTGCTCTTCTCCCTTCTCAGAAAGATTTTCTCAGATCTCTCTGTCACTGGTTCTTCATGCTCAGGTCTCTGCTTCCACCTTATCCCTCAAGGAGGTCATCCATGTTCACCTCACATCCTTCCCTTTAAAAAAAAATCTAATATAATACACAAAACATAAAAATACCATATTTAAGTATGTAGTTTAGTAGTGTTCAGTATATTCACATTGTTGTGGAAACAATTCAAAATTTTTTTCATCTTGTAAAACTGAATTTCTGCACCCATGACACAGCAACTCCAAATTTCCCTGTCTCTTAAGCCTGTGGTAACCACCATTCTGCCTTCTGTTTCTGTGAGTTGACTACTCTAGATACCTCCTATAAGTGGAATCGTATAGTCATTTGTCTTTTTGTGACTGACTTATTTCACTTAGCATTAGTCCTCAAGTTTCACCTTATTGTAGCATGTGTCAGAATGTCCTTCCTTTTTAAGGCTAAATAATATATTAAAGTTAACATTATATACGACAATAATATATCAGATTTTGATTATCCATTCCTCTATTGATTTACATTTGAATTATTCCTATCTTTTTGCTACGGTGAACAACACTGCTGTGAACATAAGTGTACAATTATCTATTGGAAATCTTGCTTTATACACAGAAGTGAGTTGCTGCATCATAAGATAGTTCTAACTTTTTGAGGAACCACCTTATTGATTCCCATAGTGGAAGAATTATTGCACATTTCCGTCAACAGTGCACGAGGCTTTCAATTTCTAAACATTCTTGCCAACGCTTGTTACTTTCTGTTTTTGTGATAACAGCCATTCTAGTGGATGTGAGGTGATAACTCATTTGGTTTCTGAATTTCATTTCTCCCAGTGATTAGCAATGTTAAGCATCTTTTCATATGCTTACTGGCCATTTATATGTCTTCTTTGAAGAAATGCCTAGTTGAGTCCTTTTTAATAACTTGTTAATATTCCATGTCTAATTTGGGTTAATTTAGGTTGTTTATAATGTTCCTCTATTACATTTATTGATGTAACAATACGATAGTACATAGATATTGATTCATAACTCTGATTTTCCTATCAGAAAAAAAAAATTCCTAGGAGCAGAATTACAATGACTAAGTCAATGTATATAAATATTTCATAGCCTTATGATTCGTGTTTCCAACAGCTTTCCAGAAGTGATGTACCAATTTACACTCCCACTAGCAGGGTGTAAAAGAAATACCTCCACTTTAAGGATAAAGTAGCAAGAGTGTTATGTGAAAAGCTGAAAAATAGTAGAAACAAACAGTTACTAATTTGAGAGGTGACTAAATGTCCTTCTGTCTTACCCTGACTCACAATAATGCCTTTTGTCCTCTGATAATAGGAAAAATGTGGTGCTAAGAGACTTCTCAGGACCTAAAATTCACACATCAATCTATTCTGTGCTTGTCATAATTATTTAGACACAGTTTTTAAAGAAAAATACTGGGGTTCAACCATATTATTACTTGGAGACAGTGAGGATTGATACCCTCTCAACTGAGCATGTGCTCTCCCTAGTCTTAAAATAGCACAACACCAAAGAGAGATTGATGCAACTTTGAGAACTAACAGAGAATCTGAGTGTTATTGATTAATTTTCTTCAGCAATTTAGGATTCAAATTTTTGTGTTTGTAGCATACTTTAAATATTGTTCTAGAATTCTCTGGGGGGTGTTATGAGAGGAATTAAAAATCAGCCATGAGCAAGTCATTGAAATTACAATATAATCTATCTCATAACATCAATAAAAATAACTCATGGCTATTTTACCATTCTCTTCATTTTCATAATGCCTTATTTAGTGATTAGGTTTTAGCTAAGGCAATAAATAGCTCTGCTCACTCATGTAAACTACACAGATTCTAGCCAACATTTTTCTTATAGGAGTTTCTTAACAAACTAAGCCTCAGTGCTTTCATCTGCAAAATGGGGCAATAAAACATCTTATACCTGAAAATAGTCCAGAGCTTGATAGATGCTTTTATGATCTCTTGAATGTGTTGAGTTTCTTTCTTTCATCTTTCAGTCAATGTGTGTTCTTAAACATAGATTACGTTAAATTCAAATTATTAAGAACTTTTAGATTTCACAAACTTTGGTATTATCTAATTTTGGAGTACTTCAATATAACTAGAAATATTAATGAAATAACACATTAGGTCTTCTTTTCCCCTAGAATATAGTGAAAAACCATGGAGGACAGAGAAGGTACTGATTGTTGATCCCTATACCAATCTATTCTTATTTCTCCTCTCTTTCTTTTTTTAACTGTGGTAAGAACAGATACATTTATTCTTTATTTGTATTATTTTATGATTAATATACAATCCACCTTCTAGAAAACCATGGACTAGACTGTTTAGAGCTATTTGTGATCAAAACTTCTCTCTGGACATAGCATCTAATAAAAAAAAGACAGACAAGGAAGATAAAGGAACATGACAATAGTGTCCATGATATGGGCCATTGTCACAGCCTTTACCACCTTTAACTTTTCTATTATATCCAACATTTTACTTTGACAGCTTTCTTCTCATTTCATTCCAGTTCTACCCAGATCTCCTTTTCAAGTTTCTTTCTTTTTCATCTAATCTCTCTGGCTACCACTGATTATTTAATCATTGCTCTCCCTTTTACACTTCATTCTCCTTCTGAGCATATTGTTCTATTTTCTCCTATAAAGCAATCTAATCCTTTTTGGGGGCTTAGTTTTGTATTATCATCTACTACTTGGTGCCAACAAGACAAGTTATCTTTTTTGGCACCCATCCTTTGTGGGAGAGGGATTAGAGGTTATAAATTACTTATAAAAGGGAGATGATGATAATGGTGGTGGTGGTGGTGATAGTCATGGTGGTGGCAGAGAAATGATAATAATATATGATTGAAAAAGTGGAGTTAAAGAGTAAATATAACTAAATTTACTTTACTCAAAGATTTTCTGTAATCAAGTATAAAAAACGTAATTTGAAGCTGGTGGTTTGGGGAGCTGCAGTAAACAGAAATGCAAAAGATCTTGGGCTGATTGTTTATAATCAATATAGGTAAGACAGATAGAGAAAAGATGCATTGAAACTAATGTACATTAGTTTCTAAGTTCACTTCTATACTTTCTAGGCTGTATGCACTTGGGGAAACCATTTTATCTGTGGACTTTCATTTAACTGCATTTATGATTCCCTGGCTGAGTCCCCTAAAGTCACAAGCAGTGTCACTATAGAGTAGGTCATTATGTTTTTTTTCAAGGTCTTAGGGGTGTTACAGGTAAGATCCCATAAAATATAAATTCCTTTGAAAAAATCAATAAACTTAGAAACTACTAAACTAGGTATATTTTAAACTCTAAGTTTATGGTTCTACACTTTTCCTTCCACATCTCATTCTACTTAGCGCTAAGTTCATGATAGTTACAGGAAATAGAGAAAAGATGAATTTCTGGTTAGTTATTTTTTTTTCTATCTTGTTAACTGCTAATAACTATTTTTATAATACTATTACCTGTGTAACTTATATGTCATCTGTTTTTTTTTATTCCCTTTTATTAATATATCTGCTAAATTCCCTCTTTTAACCCCTATGGAAATCCAGAACTCTCCAGTAGGTAAGTTTCAGCAAACAAATATTGAGTAGAGGGTGAGGAATGCTAGAGACCTGCCTTCACCCGATCACTCTCCACCAGCATCCATGTACACTGTCTCTGTTCTGAAATGTATCAAATGGAATCCTCTCCTCAGATCCCTTAAAAATCTTGTTTCACAGAAGGCATTGTATAGTGTAATATAGGTTAGAGATTAAGAAAGATGAAATTCTGTTGGGATTGTGTGAGCTGGGACACAATAGGAAATAGGCTTACATCGCAACCATAACAACCTCAAAATGCACATTGAAGTTATATCTATATCACCATGAAAAACATTTAACTATTTTTCAGTCGTAACTGCCCACTTCACATCCTCTTGAGATGCACTCTCTTCACACTCTTCCCTCTTTTCTCTTTTTCTCTTCTTTTCTCTCTTTCACACGAATTACCAGTAGGTTTTCATTCATGGGATCCATGCCCCTACAACACACTGGTTAAAGATAATTGTGTTGTTTTTATTAAGTTCTTTTAGGAAGACCCATATATGATGATACTCATTCCCGTGGGTCATATGGATTTTATTTTATATGGGTCATGTTTCCAGTAGGTAGAATTTTGTGCTATCTATTATTTAAATGCTTGTTTCAAATAGTTTACTAAAGGCATTTTTGCCCTTCAGTGCCCCTAGGTTTGTTTTAATATAACCTTCTTTCCTGATCTCGAATGATTCAGTATTTTAAATGGGCATTCAAATGCTATGTCAAATCCACTTGTAAAACCTTTATTAAGTTTAACAGCAAAATCTCATACGTTTGGCTTGGTTAATCTATCAGTTTAAGGCTCATTAAGATAAGGAATGAGAAAGCTGGAAGAGAATCCTTCTCTGTTCTTTGAAAATACTTATAAAATGAAGTGCTCAACTGTTTCTTCATTGTATGCTGCTTTGGAAATTTCAGGTGAATCTGACTGCCAAAGCCATCAATAAATACTGTTGAAACTGCTCAGGAAACAATGACTGCCCACACAGTAAGCTGAGGACCCAGGAGTCTGCTTTTCCTGTGAGAAGGAAAGTAAATTTTGAAAAGGCAAAGTTGATGAACTACTTCCTCCATGTGACACCTACAGTTTTTCAGTTGTGAGGCTATGTGGTGAGAAACAATGCACTTCCAGAACACAACTGTCCTGTCATAATGTCCCCTCCTTCTAGGGGATCCCTGTTTCCACTCAGTTCTGCCACGCTGCCAGTAGGTTGCCTAAAAGTTCAGAAGGCCTCTGCCTGTCTTTTTTCAAAATCTTCAATTGATTTGGGTGGAGAGTTACCATAGTATACTACTACAATGAAGGTGGGCATTTGAGTGAAATAAACAGTAAATTCTAAAGACTGTATGTAATTTTATCTAGCAAACCTTAGAAAAAATGACCCGAATGCCCTGGGTGTCTTAGAATGCACCTGAAGGTAGAGTGTGAGATAAAGACATTTGGGGTACAATCCTACTGGCTACTTTTGAGGTGCCATGTGGAATGCAGCACTCTGAAGAATGAGAAATAGAGGCATTTGACTGTGATTCCCATTTTCCATTGGTAGAGATGGACCAGTCAGCATGCCAATTTCTTTATAGGATTGGGCTGTACAGTACATTAGCTGTACAACTGGCAAACATTTCCAGAGTAGAAGACCAGAGAGAAAGAGAGAGAACAGAAACTTCAGATGGAGCTCTCTTGTAATCCATGGGAACTGTCTGCCATGGCTATAACTTGAAGTCAGAGGTTGGTCTGAGAGATGTGACACAGATTATTGAATATGGCTGATACAGTGTGTTGTAATATTATACTCATTGTAAAGAAGAGAAACCCTATATCACCATGAGAATTAGAAGTATTGGCCAACTCCATTCTTTGGCCCTATATACTTCTCTGAAAATCCTTTTCTAGAAAACACAGGGAAAGAAGAGATCATCTGATCTACAGATTATTTGGAGATTTCATTGTAAACTGCCACATACTGACAACAATGAACAAAGAGCTTGAACTAATCACAAGCTGAATCCTAAGAAACATGTTTTATTTCATTTAAACAAGTTTCTAGAGAAAATAAAATATGTTGCAAAAAACAATCTAGATTTTCTGCTTCCCAAGAAAAATGAGACAACCTGGTAAAACTAGGTCAGCACCTCTGTACACCACAGCTGGCTATGACTGAGTGACAATATTCTACCTTTTGCCAGTGAGCTCCCAAAATACACATATTCACTTCCCTACTCATGAATGCTTTCATCCTGATCCACACCACCAAGTGCAAACTTTAGATAGACTGATAAAGAATAGAAACAAGACCACTTTCTAAGCAATGTATCTTGTCTATTATCATTTCCTTCACTGTCAAATTTAATATTGTTGATTAGTCCTGCTTCTTAAAGTTGACTATCCTTAGAGTTCTTGATTTCATCTTTTCTTCTTAAATTTCCATATACCACTGAAATTTCTTTTTCTTAGTTTTCTCTTCTTCCTTATATCATGATACTACCTCTTTAAATATTGGCATTTTTTAAAGTTTCATTTTTGGAAAATGTATCCATCTGTCCATCTATCTTGCTTGTACCTGACATATGAGGAGAAAATAAGGCTTAGAGAAAATACCAGTGAGTGTGGAGTGATATTATCTGTATCCTAATTTTTCCTGAGCAAGTATATAAGACCTTGGCAAATTTCACTTCTCTGGGTCTTTGCAAACATAGAACTTAGTGCTGAACTCTATTATTTTGAAAAGCTGTTTTGGCTACATAGTTCTGATTTTTCTGCCTTTCTAACCTAGAGAAGCTAAGTCCTCAGAGTGAGAAAGTCTTCTAGGTAAATTCTGATCAGATTTATTATTCAATTTATTATGCATTTGACAACATCATGTAACTTTTAATATTTTAATTCCTAGTAGCCCTCTTTTAGAGTGTATTGACAGTTCAGTTCTTGTTGACCAATATTTATGCTCTAGCAAATATAAATGGGCTGATATAATTTCTCAAAAATTCTTTCCCCCCATATATGCCAGAGGGAAATTATCTTGGAAGGGAAATGGTAGTCTATAAGGAGACAAAGCTAAATCCGAAATATTCAACTGTAGCGAACATTTTTTAAAGAAAGTTAGAATAAGCTAAAAACTGCCTGCTTCTTCCTTGTTTCCCCAAGGGGGTCAGCCCTGGTATCTGAGCTTGGATCTCATGGCACTGACCCTTCCTGCTTTTCAACTCTTATTTTAGAAGACTTTGATGCTTCTGGGAGGAAGGCAGTAGAAATAGCACTCAAGTGGTTTAAAAACATGCTTTCAACATTTTTAGTACAATGCTGGGCATAAACGAAAAACTAGGTACATAGAAATATTATTGTTTACCCTTGTCATTATTCTTGAGGTTTATATCTTTATTTCTATCTTAGTAAATACTGATTTCCATTGCCAAGCAATAGAACTTTTGTTTCCAGGGTTTCATAATATTCTCTTCCAGGTTTTGTGAAGATTCGGTCCTAGGAATGGCACAGGTTTATAACATATATCGACTGTGGGCTTGGTAGCTGACTTAGTTCATTTGGGGCTCAGTTTCTCTAGGAGACAAAATAAGACATTTGGGAAAGAAAATCTTTCTTTGTACTCCAGTCCCTCTTTTAGTGTTCTATAATTTTAACATATTATTTCAGAGGGTTCTTTCCTGGAATGTAAGAAAGATCCACACCTTTATTGTCCATTAATCCTGATGTCCTGTGATTTAGTCCCTCAAGTTTTATGAAGTAATTACTTGCAAGCGCTCTTCCTTGTATGAACTGCAATAAAAATGACTTAAAAAAAAAAAACGGTTAGTCCTTGCATAAAATTTAACAGAAATTAAATTAAAAGGCAGGACATCTGTTCATCTCACATCAAGCCTTTGAGGATGTTTGCAATGGGTTGTAGAGATTGTGATGATAAGGAAAATTGGGGCACATTTTGATTTCCATAACTGACCTCTCCTGTCTTCATGCCATAGATCTCACCATTCTCTATTTTCTGCTTGATCTGGCCCCAAATTTCCAATTGTGACACAGGAAGCTCTATCAGCTGATGGATCAACTGTTTTAAGAGAAATCTTCACCTTTTCAAACAGAATTATCCAGGTGAAAAGAGTGAAATGTGTAGCTATATAACGTAAAGAGAATAAAGTATAATAACTATCATTTATTGAGAACTTAATTTATGTCAGGAATCGTATTTACATTTACATTCATCATTTCAGTAAGTCCTCAAAACAAACCAGAACACAATAAAATAATTCTAAAGAGTTTATTTGAACTATGGAGCCATCCTTTACAGAAAAGTATCAAAAGACTGTTAAAATATGGGGTAACAGGATCTAAAGCTTACTGGGCACCTATTATATGTAACAAAGTGTATGGAGTACCTTTGACTTATCTTTCTAAATCTCAGACAGTACTATGAGTGTAGTATCACTAATTTCCATTTTCTAGATTAAAAATGTATGACTCAGAGAAGTTAAATAATTAGCTCAAGGTAACATAGTAATGAAGCTCCACTGAGATTAAAGGATTGTAATGAAGTATATCTCTTGCTTCCTCAAATTCAGATACAGACGCAAGTTCATACTGTTTTCTATCTAGGGGGCAAAAGTTCCATCACAGAGACATGAAGATATAGGGAGAGGTTTTTGGTTTTTTTTCTGTTGTTTTTTAAATAAGCTGACACAGAATCACTTGCTCTTAATGATCATATAATTTCCAAGACAGACAAATAGAAAAATAGTGATCAAAAGCTATTTTATGAAATTGATGTAATTTAGAAGGAAGACAAATGCAAAACCTTTGTATTTTAATGTAATTAAGTTGATAAGACATAATTATAAAGCAGTTTAATTTTATTATAAGTTTCTTTGTTTTCCCCCAGAGTGTTATTTGGCATTGGGCTTATGTCTTTTGTTAAATCATTTTCCTTCATGTTAGAAAACCTATCACAGAGGAGGAGGTAGTGTTTCATGAAATCATATAAACCAACTTCATAGATTACCAGGGATTTTGGAACCTTGTTCCCTTCTACTAATGCAGTCTGGGGAAGGAAAAAATGTGTACATCAAGGGAACTAAAAAGAGAAAGAGAATGAGAGAGGGAGAGAGGGAGAGAGGGAAAGAGTAAGAAAAGGAGAAAGGGAGAGAGAGAGAGAAAGAGAATAATCAGGAAAGAAATAAGTTCTCCTGCTAAGAACCATGAGAGTTCAGGGAATGAACTGGCAATAGTCATTGTTAAAGGATTAATGAAGAAAGCATCTGCTGGGGACAGGTGGCAGCCCAGCAGAGAGAGTAACAAAGGCTTCTGGTGTCAGAAAAAGAAACAATAAAAAACAAAACAAAACAAAAAACCCTCTTAGTTCCATTCTTCCATTTGTTAAAGAACTGCTTGCTGTGTAATTCTCATTTTCAGTGAGAACAGAGATTATGTCAGTCTTCAGCTTCCATGTTTATCCTCATGAAATTTTGTTAAGAAAAAGATGTAATCAAAAGAGTGGATTCATGATTGGATGCTATAGATAGCAGGCGTTCCCAGAAGTACAGGAAGGAGAAATGTCACATTAAATAGAGATTTTTAGAAAGTGTGACTAGAAGACACTGAACAAGGTATGCTGGAAGAAGTTTCTTCCCCTCAGTGAACCAAGAGAGAGAAAGGTGGCTCCCTTCATGGGAATACACTGTCTGCTGAGACTAATGCCAAAAATATTCCTGCCACTCAGCAGCACAGAGGTGAACTCTTTTCATTTCCCATAGTCCCTTAGGTTTCACTTTGCTGAAGCAAAGTGTCCCTTAGGATCACCCCAGTCACTTTTTCCTGATAATATCCTTCTCAAGCAAAATTTTGATTATGAATTTATCTATTCTATCACTTTAATTATTTATTGCAGTATAACAGATAAATAAATTTTTAAAATGATACATGCATAAGTAGAAATCAATAGAAATATAATGAAAGTTTTCTTCATAGGGGCAGTGACAATGTAAATTGTAAATTTTTACACTGGCATCTAGTTTATGATATTATCACTGAGGATAAAGTGAGACTTTCTTTGAGTGAGTGTCCTGCAGTTTTTGTAAATTTTGGTTTGCTAATAAGTGCCCCTATGCTTTAATCTAGGCCAACATAAAAATGTCCATGTCCCAAGAATTTCTGGGAGATCCCAGGAGCTCTTTTAAATTTTGCTCGCTTTTTATTTTTCTCTTTTATTTTGCATTACCTGCTTATAGCTGCCTGCTCTAAATTAAGAGCAGGCACAAAATGAAAACCAAACAGACTTAATAACAGTGTCTACTGAAGTATCTGCAGCTCTGGCATTGTTCCTGCTTCTGCTAGGAATTCTCTCATATGCGCAGGAGGTCTTACATATGGTCGAAAACCCCATAGACAAAGTTCTGGGCCCTGGGGAGTTGAAGGCCTCTCTAGGTCAATACAAAAGGCTCTGTGGAAGGAGGAGGTCTAGGAGAGGCCGGAGACTGCACCTTGGCTGTTGAAGCCTGTACTGAGGCGTCACGAGGGCTTGGGTACCCAGGGATTGCATACGAATGTCTATCTCCAAAAGATGGCATCCTGGGCCCCCAATCATGTGTTTGAGGGCATTTTTGTTGCCGTAATGAGAATTTGCTCTTCTTTGAGACAGCTATGTATGTAGCCAACAGGCACTTCAGGAGGTCGTAAGAACTAATTTTAAGAGTGTGTGAAAAGGGCTCTGACAAGCACTGAAGTGCAACTGAAATCCTTGAATCCCCTCACTCCTCTTGAACCACCTAGAAAACACTGAAAAAGGGACCTCTGTGGCTGGGCCAGGTGGACAATTTTGGATTCAGGGTGCCTGAGTTAAGTTAATGTGTCTAAGAAGTTGCTGTTTTAGCTGTCCATTAGCACAGTGTCATACAAAGAGAAGCAGTACCCCCAACTTTGTCACGAGGCATCTTAAAACCTTGATATCCAGAGTGACATAATCACTTCCTTCGTTTGAGAATTGTGTGACATCTGAAAACCAAGTCTTTTTTTCGAGGTAACCTTGATGTCTATGGGGTTTTTTGTTTGTTTGTTTTGGACCATGAATTCTCTCTCTCTAAGCAGCTTGGCTTCATATGCAAATCAAATGGTGGACATCACACTTCTGTCCCATTCAGGCTCTTTTTGGCATTGGAAAATGTCTAGGCACTATGACAACTCAAATTGTCATCTCTTTTCCCAGATTCTATCAAAGGCATGTAGTGTAAATCAATGGAGGAAGAGATGCATAGAGTCTAGAAATGGGGTTCCCAGAGTATACAAATGTATAAGGTTTCCAGCATTATCTGTGAAGAGGACACATGGCTATGGACTCTAGTAATCCTTTCTGCTTAGCAGCTGTAACTCATTATCAGAGATGAAAATGCCAGGACCACACAGCCATAGCAGTCATGAAGAGTGATGCTCCTGAACTAATGCTCTTTGTTAGATTTCATCATTGCTGAGCTCCTCTCTAGTTGCTGTACACCACCCTACCTCAATCTTTTCTCCTGCTAGTCATGTGCTCAACACTTTTCTGGGTGTAGAGAACACAGCAATGAATGCAATAGACTGGAAGTCCCTACCTTCTTAGAACTTGCATTCTTATGAACCAATCAATCAACAAATAAATACATAATATTAGGTGGTGATACATACAATGAAAAACAATGAAATATTGCATGAGGAAGGAAAATGCTGAAGGACAAGGGGCTGTTAGTTTATAGGGGTCCCCAAGGAAGACTTAACCAATGGGGGAGTAGTTTAACAGTTATCTGAAGAAATGAGAAGTACTCTTCCTCACTGTTTGAAGGAAGAATGTCTCAAAGGGAACAGAAAATAGAGAGACCCTGAAGTGGAAAAAGCCTGAGCATTTTTTGGAGAAAGAAAAAGATAAAAGAAGAAAAGAAAGTGTCAGTGAGTACAAGTGAATAAGGTAGTGGAGGAATGGATCTGGGGGCAAGTTCAGAAAGCACCTGAAGTCTTACTCATGTGGGGGTGTTTGACCATTATAAACATACTGCTTTTACTCAGAGATAAAAGACTTGAGAGAGAGCTCAGCAGTGGAGTTACATGATTCCATTTATATTGTTAACGGGATCAAAAGCCCACAAAGAAACAAAGTGGAAGCTATGATGAGGGGACAATAAAAGTTTTAATTGTAGTCAAGTTAAAAGCACATTTAAGTGAGCTTGGAGAAAATCTAGTAGAGAAGAGGGGTGTTGCACTTTAGAATTCAGCAAAGAAACAGGAGAATCTCTACAAGATGAAAATTAGAGAAGGGAAGGATTAGAGTCTAGTATATTGGGTGGGAGAACTTACTTATGTGAGAAGTAAGACAACAAGCTTAAACCACCAGGAGAGGATACAGACCTACTTAGGGGACTATGCATAGAGATGAATACACATGATGGTTTGGCCATGTGGAAGTTCTCATATTTTCTTGGTGAAATAGGAAGAAAGATTGTTAGCTGAGAAAGAGGACATGCTTTTCTGATCACCTAGATTTTTACTTGCAATTCCCTTCCTTTGTCCAAGCTCTCTCAAGCCACTCTTCCTGAGATGTGCAGGAAGAGTGCCTGCCCTATTTCCATGACAGCTCTGGACTTCTGCGTTCAGCAGGATGCAAACACCGAATCCACTTGCTCAGGAACAGTCAATGGGACTTATACTGCAGTCATACTATGAAACTTTCAACACAAAGTGAATTTTTCTTCAGCCAGAGGGGCCTAATCTTCTTCAACTGTTCTTCACAGAAGTAATCAGATTCAGAATTCAGATCTTTAAAAAAGCAGTCTTCCTCTTTCTCTAAGTGAACCCAGTGCATAAGAAACATTCTTGCAATAGCCAGCCTGCTAACCCACACAAAACTGAGCTATTATTATCAATGTCCTTCTAGTTATTTTAGCTTTTAAATGGTGATACTATCATTTTAATTAAAGCTGAGGTTTTTTTCAACATTCAATTCAAAAAGAGACTGCAAGGTTCCATTCTACAATAGAAACTAAATCCTCAGTCCAAAAGTAAAACAAAGTTTAAGTACGAAGGTAGGCAGAGTTGGGAAGGTTTCAAAATTTGATCGTGAGAGATTGGTGTTACGTAGGCATAACAAAGAGATACTCCTAGAACTATGAAAGTTATACTCATGAAATTCATTTTATAAAGCATAAGGTGAGATATATAAAAAGTTAAAAATCAGGGGCTGTGCGGAGAGTGAGAGAAACCTTGCAGAAACTCTTAGCCTCTTTTAAATCTCTGAGTCATATGAGTAATTTAATTAATATGCCCATTTTACACATAGGATATGGACATACAGAGATCCTCAATCTACACAATACTGGAAAGTAATTAACACAGACTGATCTTTCATGACTTTGGCATTACCAATACTTGGAGCTAGAAAATTAACTGTTGTCAGAGGCTAATCTGTTTGCTTAGAAGTTCCGCTGGTCTGTACCCAATGGATATCATTAGCACCCTCCTCCTAACTGTAACGAATAAAAACGTCACCAACAGTAACAGCTGTTCTTATGGAGGGCAGCATCAACACCACCACTGGTTGAGAACCACTGATACACGCAAAGTGCCCAGCATAGTACCTGGAGCATACTTCTTGCGCTACAAAGAGAATTTTATAATAATAATAATAATAATAATAATAATAATAATAATAATAATAATAAAATAATAATAATAATAATAAATAATAATAAAAACAGATCTTTTCTTTATTTCCAACATCATAGAGCAAGACTTTTTTTGGATTTGTTTTTCTCAGCAAAGTTTTGGTTTTAGTAGCTTTTCAAAAAGCTTGATCAAGGAATGTACAAATATGAAGTATACAATGTAATAATTTTTTATAAATGTCCATTGTGGAATTATTCCCAAAATCGAGATAATTAACATGACCATCACTTCACATAGTTAACTCTGTTTGTGTGGCATAGAATGTTTAAGATCTACTCTCAGCAACTTTTAAGTACACAATACCATGTCTTTGAATTCTCAGAACTTATTATTTTTATCACTGAAAATTTGTACCCTTTGGCCCACATTACCTCATCTCTCCCTCTCAGCAGCTCCTGGCAAACACCATTCTATTCTCTGTTCTGCAAAACTGAAGCTTTACACTATATGTCAATATGCTGTAGATTATTTCGTGTAAATTTCTCCCTGACAAATTCATCAATTCTTGAACACAGCATTGCCTTGGATCTGACAATAATGCCCGTATTTGGGAACTTGTGCCTCAGGGGCCGCCATACTTTAGAGCATCTCTCTAGAAATCTCATAAATCTCCTACAGTGCTTAGGAGCCACCAGGCCAGCAGTGACATATGGGTGAGGTTGCCTTGAACCCAGACCAGAACCCACACTGAGTCCAGTGCTCAGGGGCTTGCATACTTCAAAGATGGCCCTGACTGAGTACATGACAAAATTAAATCTAGAATCCTTCCATCAAGTATCTGTTCCCACTTCTCCTCTTTGGGGTTGTGTGTGACAAATAATGCCTAGGAAGGCCAAATACTGACAAACTTTATTAACAGATTGACATAATTATCAACATTATTAGATAAATAAAGCAGGGGTTATTTATCTAAGGAACACTGTGAGCTTCATGGTGCCTCTAACGTCCCTGAAGAAAACTGTGAATGTATCCAAACATGAATTATTCTTGGGAAAGTAGCTATGAATTTCCCTCAGGTTCTGGATGGATCAGTAATACAATTTCTATAGTAGCCTTGGAAAAGATCTTGAAAAATGTGGGGCTATTCTGAACATCTATGTACTTATATGCGAGCTTTACAATGATGTTTATCTTCTGAGAGTTTTTAGGCATGTCCAAATTTTGCTGCAAAAGCTTTTAAGTTTTATGGATAATTTGTGACATGCATGAATACTGACATGTTTAAATGTAAGTCAGCAAGTTAGAGCTGCAATAATATATATATTTTTCATCTTGTTTAGAACTCAGTAAAAGCATTATTCTGATCACTCTTTTAGAAAATCTCTATTGTCTCATTTTGAAAAAGTCTTACTTTGATACAGGTGGCTGCATAAAAAGAAGGAGACTCACTGGCATATCGTCACGTCACTTGTTGCAGTTTGCACATCAGATTTACTTACATAGTAAAGGTTTTAACGAGGTCAGATCATTTTTACTTTCTTAAATTTCAAATGTGAACATTTCATTAAGAACATTTAATTAAGGTTTTCATCCTAGATATTTTTTGACAGTTGGGTATTTTTGTACTACTTAACTGTGACATTCTCAGTCTACTTGTAGTGTGAATGATGTGTCTTAGTCTTCTAGCTTTTATATGGTATGTTTCAAATTTCATTAGAGTTTGATTACTAAATCTGCCTAAGTTTTTGATTAGCTCATTTTTAATAAATTAGGACTCTCTTCTGAACCTTGTGGATGCTTATGGCCTCATGATTTGTAATACACTTCAGCTGAGTAGAAAAGAGATAAAAAAATATCTTGAAGCTTCACAGAAAACTAACATTTATAAAACATCCCC
The DNA here is from genome assembly GCA_004027375.1 of Macroglossus sobrinus. Lineage (NCBI taxonomy): Eukaryota > Metazoa > Chordata > Mammalia > Chiroptera > Pteropodidae > Macroglossus > Macroglossus sobrinus. The sequence goes on along the minus strand of PVKZ01000648.1, from coordinate 503,281 downwards.
AAATGGGTCGAACAAAAAATTCATTTGTACTTTATAGAAATTCCATGCTATAGGTACCAGCAATCCCATTTTAAAGGTGGCAAAACTAAGGTTCAAAGGAATACTCAACTGGTTATTTCTAAATAGAGAAGCAAAACTCCAATCTATAGGTCACCAAAGCACATACTTTTCCTCAAGTTATTTTTAAATATTTCAAAAGAGAGAACATAATAAAAAGGTCTTTGTTGGGAAAATAAAGGTCAGCAGCTACAGGACCATCTGGTCATGGTCTTCTGCACCCATGGAGTTTATTAAATAATAATTGACTCCCAATTTATTATTAATCAAAAGCATATATAACTCACAAATTATAACCTTTTTTGTTTACATGAAAAAACCAAAGTTATCAAGCTTGGTTCAAAAGAGCACACATATTAACGAAAACATGAAAACGGTTTGGCTTGGGCAGGAATTTCTCCAGTTACATCTATGTTTCTGAAAATCTGTTTTTAAAAAGTAGGGTAAAAAGCCTCATTATTGTCTTTATAGGCTTTTTAAAGGAGTTCTGTAACTTAATTTGGGACTAACGGTTGGTTGACTGCTTGTTTGAGTAAATAAACATTGTTTTCACTAAATATCATAAGATAAATTAAAAGTAGAGCCAGGATTAAAACCCATGACTTCTGCTCCTTAGCCCATTTATTCTCATAACTTTGTCCCTTTGCCTCTTCTTTCATGACACAAATACTATCAAACTTTAAATCCATTATAGTTCTTTAAACTTGCATATATATACATTTTTTTTTCCTCCTACAAAATGTCTAGTAGAAAATCTAAAAGAAGCGGTCAGAATGCTGGAGAAAGTTTGCTCTAACAATGTTTCAGGGCTCTGCATCCCCTTCTACATTTCTCAGTGCTTCTATCTCCTGTGCAGACTTTGTTTTTGAACTAACCTTCCTCATGTAGTTTGGAAGATGACCAAAAGTAGCCCCAAGTTTGAGTCATTCTGGAACTTGCCTTCCTAGATTTACTAGAATGTATACTTAAAATGACTCTGCAGACTGATGTTCTAGTCATATCTACCATGCTTAGACCAACAGTTGTGGACACAGAGCACATTGTGTTTGCCAAGCCAAGTCACTCAATTATACCTACAACCACAAGTGACACTTCGATTGGCAGTCTCAAAAAACTATGTTAGGAGAGCAAGAGGTAAATTGCTAAACAAATCGAACCTGGGCAAACATCTTTCTATTACAACTTTCCATAGCAAGGACCAATGAGATTACAAAAGGTCATTTGTTCAACAAAAGTCACCACCACAATAGAGTCTTTCTACTCAGATATCCACATTTTGCTAAAGGTTAAAGAGCCACTAAAAACAAAGGCTACATATTTCATATCCTTAAGCAGCTGGGAATTATAACGCATCTATTTCCCTAACGCAGTTAATGGCGGTTTGTTTGGCCTGTTCTTTCACTTGGGAATGACTATATCAATGATACTTATAATGTTATTATTACTGCACTTTCCAGAGAGCAGCATCAGGAAGTATGGCTTCCACCCTCGAGATTGGTCTATATATTTCTTATCAGAATATGTAGTTTAAGGCAAAAAAGGCAAATTATCTAGGTGGAAATCAGGTTCTACATGTGGGTTCTGAACTACTCACTTCAGATGCTCTTGGATTGATAGCTAGCAAGGAGATTACTATCCCTGACCTTAAATTCATGGAGAAGAAGGGAGAAATGGTTTGGATTTTAACAAGTAGCACTTTGTACTAAGAATTTTGAATGACGAAAAAACTGAGATGAATATAGTACTGGTTACCTGTCCTCTTCAACTCTTATTATTTTCCTCATGTTCATTCACCTGCATACATTCATCCCGGTATCTCAAAGCATTTAAAATAGCTCCAGGCATCTGATAGGATTTCAATGAGATGTATTTACTTCTCTTAGAAAAGGCTGACAAGAAAATCAATGATTAAAATGCAGAATACCAAGTGCTTTGATGGAAGAAGTAGAGCAGAGGAGGAGAACCTAATCAAGTCTCAAGAGGTGCCATGGAGTATTTACATGAGAAGATATAGGAGACAATCCACAATGGACCTATTACATCCTTACAAATCTTTCTGAGAATGTCAAAATTGCAAGGTCCTGATCCTGATGGTTCTTTTACTCAGACCACTTCTCAGGATTGATTATGTAGTTGTAAATTTGGAAAATGAGAAAACACAGCATGAGAATGCCCTATGGGCTCCTACACTGTACCTGGTCTTGCTTGTGGTTGCTATAAAAAAAAGAAGAAATTTACCCTAAAATTACACACAACAATACAGAGATATATATAAACAAAGTAATTCATTGCAACATTGTTTATGATTTTTGTAATCTCCTATATATCTTTACATTATGGAGTTGTCAAAATTGTGGGGGATCCACAGAATGAATTACTATAGAAAATGAGAGACTCCTGGGATATATTGTTAAGTGAAAAAGATATATTGTTAATTGAAAAAACAAAGTATATAAAAATATCTTTAGAAGAAGAAATAGAAAAATATATAGGTATCTGCTCATTTTTATTAAAAAAAAATAGATTGAGATTGCTTACCTACAGGGAGTAGATGAGAACAAAGTGAAATGATAGAAGAAATGTGGAGAGAAAATGAAAACACTTCTCTAAATATGCCTTGTGTATAGTCTGACTTCCTGAATCATGTTAATGTTTTGCACACTCAAGAATAATACATTTTTACATAATAAGTGAGGCTGGGTACAACCCTGAAATCTCAAAATGAGATGAATCAAACCATATTTCAAATGGTTAATATAACCTATTGAAAGAAGAAAACAGAAAATAACTTTTGAACATAATATAAACAAATATTAAACTGTAATTAGTAAATTTATTTGACACTGCTATAGATTAACAATGCTGACAGTTTATTTCAGAATTTAGTAAATATATTACAGATAAATACCTTCAATTTACTTTTAAATGGTTCAGAATAAAATTTATAATTATGTATATGTGCTCATGTTTGTGTATTGTAACAGCAAATTCAAATTAAGAACAAGAAGCTTAATTCTCCTGGTTGAAAAACAGAATTTTTTTAAAGAAAACTTAGAAGTTCTTTCTCTGTCTTTTTGAAATGTATGTAAATTTTTTTAAAAAAAAGTAAATATGTCTCTTGCTAGCTTTATGACTCAGGACTGTCTTTTCCAGGAACTCAGAAACAATTTCTCTGAAATACAATCATCAGGAAAGATAGCATTCTTACCTCCCAGTTTCTAGAGTATGGTAGGAGCCTAACTTTAGCGATCCCCTACATCTAAGTTGCAAAACTGTCTCTAGCTATATACATGTAGGAAGTTTAATTTTCCTTTGGATAAAGCCAATTACTTAACACACATGGTTGTTGGATTACCAAGTGAATTTAGGATAAACTATGCATGATAAATGGTGCTGTCGAGTCCTCCTACTTGAGCACAGGTATGTAACGGGTTATATCTTCATAGCTATAAAAAAGGGTGAGATTTATTTCTGTCTAGGCAATCACTTTGCATATTGTCTATGGTGTGTATCACATTTTAGTTTAATTCTTATTTAACAATAAAATTGTTTTCTTTCTAAGGAGTGACAGCAAGATGGCCAGACAATGCATTCCTTACTTGTATATCCCACTTGAAAACGACAATGATTTGGCATCCATCTATGGACAGCAGTACCTTTGCAGGAGCACTGGGATCCAGCACCACGTGCCAAGGGACTCAGGAGCTGTCTCACTTACCTCTATATCGGGCAATAAGCAGAGAGACCTTGGTCCTGGCTGTAGACTCTGCAGTGGCCTGTGAACCAGCTCCAGTCTGCATTGCAGCAGTCCCTGGAGCACACTCTGAGACTACCCGCAGAGGGGAGGGTCTTTGTGGGAGCTCAGGAGTCCAGGGAAGACATTCCAGCACACTGTTAAAACAGACAAACAAAAAACATATGAGTTGGACACACTGGAGAGTGTAAGAAGAATAATTTGACTTACTTGCATCACTCCTCCCCCAAAGAGGCACAGCTCAGTGTCAAGAGGGAACCTCTCTGCCCACAATTTCTCCAGAGGAGGTGACAGTGATAGTGAGAATGAGCACCTGGCTTCCCCAGCTTTGTGGAATCCTGACAAAGAGGCTCATTTTTCTCCTGCCCCAAACAGGGTACCCTGTCCTGAGGTACACATCTGTGGGTGAGAAGAAGCTGGGAGTTTGGCAGATAGGACCCTCAGAGGTCATGAAAGGGATGTGAATACTATCAAAATGAAGATACCTACTATGTTGATACCTCCTACTAGCCCATAGCCACCCCCAGCACTCTGCCCCCATTCTTCACAACCCCACAACATGTGTCTGGATCCTTGTGTGTGCTCCTGATGTCACTGAGAGTGAGTTTTGGGGGCAAGATAGTGAGCATGTGCAGAAAGCTGGCTCCAAGCTGGCCCCAGACAGACCACAAACTTGAGCTTTAGCTTCATACCTGGGGAAGCAAAAAGGAAGGCTAGCAGCACTTAGTGTGCTGCAGAATACAAAATGAGCTTTCTTTCTATAAACTAATAACAAAATATCTGAAAAAAATGTAGTAATATTATTATTTCATTATTTAAAATATTATTCAGCCTTGAGAAAAAAGAAAATTCTGCCATTTGCAACAACACAGACAGACCTTGAGAGCATTATCTTAAGTGAAATATGTCAGTAGACTAATACTGTATGATATCACTTATATATGGAATCTACGAAAGCTGGCCTCATAGAAACAGAGGGTAGAATGGTGGCTTCCAGGGCCTAGTGGGTGGGGGAAATGAAGAGGTATGGGTTAAAGGGTACAAACTTCCAGTTATATGATGAATAAGTTCTGGAGATCTAATTTACAGCATGGAGACTCTTGTGATAATACCGTGTTATTTACTTGAAAGTTACAGAGTACATCTTAAATGTTCTCAACACACACACAAACACACACACACACACACACACACACACACACACACACACACACACACATTGCAGCTGTATTAGTTTATGGAGGTGGCAACTAACCCTATTATGGTAATCATTTCATAAGATATATGTGTATAAAATCATCACATTATTCACCTTAAATGTTATGTCAATTATATCTCAATAAAACTGGACAATTGCTTTTCCTTAAATTAAAAAAAAATGAGGCTTTTTTTTTCTATGCTACCTATAGTACAGGTATCTCTTCATAATACACCCTGATGTATGTACAAGCTTCACATGGCCCTTCACATCTACTTGTATATTTTGGATTTTGAGTAATCAGCATGAATAGATTGCATTTAGAAAGATTTTTTAATACATGTAGCATAATTGCATCGATCGGTGTTATTAGCACAAATATTTTTAAAAAGTTTCAATAAAGCAGGTGCTGTGAATGAGGATAAACGTACTTTAGTAAAGTAGAAACAATCAGAGAATGAGAAAGTAAGATTCTTGACATATTTCATATCCCAAAGTAAGCTTAGAAGTCCATGAATATCAGTTATTAGACCCAGAGTCAAGGAAATAGTTTCAGCAGGAACTGGTAACTGTGATGTTTTCATCAAAATGAGTTAAGCTCTCTTTGCCAGGTAGAACATCAGTCACTGAATAGCCACGTCAGATAGACCTTCTTTAAAATTTAGCTTTAGCTATATGTATTAGCTCATGCAGTCCTCACATGCAAGCATATTCCAGACAAGAAAACAATATGAGGTTAAGTGATCAATAAGTCCAGTAGACTTAGTGCTGTGCTTGGTGTGTAACTAATATTAATGTTTTTAATATGTAGCTAGTTATTATAATGAAGAGGAAGATGTTGATGATTCTATGATTACCTGTGAAAGCCACTGAGCACAGGAATAAACAAAATATCTCTAAACATCTCCAAGTTCCCACAAGATGGTGAGGAAAAAGCAGTAATGTTACAGATTGGGAAGCTGACTCAGAAATGTTAATTGACTTGCCCAAGGTTACACACTAATGATTGATGAAGCTGGAATTTGAGTTCATATCTGCCTCAATAAAAAGACATATCTTAATGACATTTCACATATCTATAATGAACTCCATCGTTATTCAAGTGTCTTATATAGGCAGTCCCTTCTCCTCCCCAAATAGCTAATTAGAATAGCCTCAGAGTAGTTAGTTTCTACACTTAAGTATTCTTTTCTTAAAGTATAATTTTTGCCATTTAAATAGGATTAACATGCTTTCTGGTCTCACAGGGGTATCTGTGAGAGACACTGTATAGCCTGACATCTGTTACTAATTTGTGACTTCTAAGCTCAAACTGCTTTAGAATGGATGAAGCTCCATCATCCATTGGATGAGAAAGCACAGAACAAAAAGTTTATTTTTCTTATCCCCACTTAGAACCTAATATTCTAGAAATAGCTGATATATTCTAGGCTCTGACAAAAGCTGTACACATTACATCTCATTTTGAAAAATACCTTCAGAGTTAGTTATTTTAACATAATAACAACTATTTTAAATATAATACCAGTATTATACCTTTTCTAGTGGAAGTCAGAATCTTACTTTCAGTAATCACATTTGTGCATATGTATAGGCACATGTAACATGCCTAGACATTGGAGTATAGAAAACAGGATGCTACCATTTAACATAAGTTCAAGATGTGTTGTATGAGGGAAGAAGAACATAAGTTGTCATTCTAATAGTCAACTGATCCTCATCTTCTCAATAGACATGTGTGCCCTTTTATCTAGACTAGGTCACTTTCCCTCCTCACTAGTTGACTGAAACAAAACCACATCTCCCTGAACCAAAGGAAACCAATTCCCACATCACATGATTTTTTTTCTCTTCTTTTATCTATTCAGCTTTGTTCTACTAGGTACCACTCTGGATGGATGGGTGAAATATGTTAATAAAGAATTAATTAGGTGCTTGTTGAATCTTCAACAAAACAAAGATGAACCTTTCTAATCAGGGATCGCAATCACAATTGTGCTTTAAAAAAAGGGTTACTAATAATGCAACTCAAAGATGAGAACGACACTTCACTTTTTAAATTTTTATTACTCTAGCTTGTTATACATATCCCTGGAGTTTGGATGCAGATGATAGGAGAGAGAAAAAATGCTGTCTTCCTATATGCCTTCCTATATGTGAGGAACATTCAGTTCTATATATTTAAATGTCTTGCACTGTGTGCTGAATCTCTTCCATTCAGCCCTTCAGACTCATTTTCTAGTCATCTCTACCTTGCTCTATACCCCAGAGAGCTGATCTTCTATAGGGCATCATCTGGTTCTTCCACGCTATAGAGTATGGTTAAGTTAGACCAATGGGAAATACAGGAGGGAAATCAGAAGGTAATGGAAGCGTGAAGCTGAGCATTTATTTCCTAGGTGCCTTTCTCTACTGTGTTTCCATAATCTGGCTACATCTTCTGTCCATGGCCCTAGCTTCCTTAGATAGATCTTTCTCATCAGCTTCTCTCAGTGTTCTGGAAATGACTCCTTATTTTTGCTCCCTCAAGCCTAGAGATGGTAATATCTTCCCACTCTTACAAGCTCTTAGAACTGTAGAATTCATAATTTCTTTTTCTAAATGCTACCTATAGCCTTTTCAAATAATCTGTTTTAGCATTCTTCTCAAATCATCCAATTTGAATGTACTGCTTTTTCATGTTAAGAAAATGACTGACAGACACAAACTCATCCAAACAAACCAAAAGCCAAAAGTTTGGGGGAGATCAGAGTCCAATGACAATATAAGTGTTAATGGGTTTGTTTGATTTCCTGCTCTTTCTGAAGGAATTAGCACAGCATCAGGCACAATATAAGCATTAAACAAATATTTACTGAATGAATGAATCATAACTAAATAAATGAATAAATGATGGATGAATGAATGAATAGATGACTGCATGAATAACTAACTGGGATTACCATTTATCCATTCAATAACTAACTGGGATTATCATTTATCCATTCAACTGTACAGATATTATTCTACTGCCTTTTTAAAAATAATTTGTAAACTTAATTGCTTATGAAAGTTATAGATCTTAGAAAATGAATGTCTTCATCTATGCAGTTTTTACCCTATTTTCCCCCCTAGTGGTTAAGTGACACGTATTTTTTCTTGAGGTTTCTAAAGTATTTGCTTTATCATCTTCAGGCACTCATTGCAAACCTTTCAAAAAAATAAAATTAGATCAGTTTCTATTAATGCTACAAACTTCCAACTGGGTAAGAACAGTTTTTCTTTTTCTTTTTTTTTTTTTGACATTTATATACTTCAGCAAGTTTGATGTTGATGTTTGACCGATTATTTATTATTACTTATATTATTTTTATCAGTTGAATAAATATGATTTTAACCTTGGCCTATAAGTCACATTGAAATATAAAGTTATAATAATTCCTTGAAAAAAATGTCATAACATATGGGTTTACATATACAGATAACTCTTTTTGATCTAATATTCAGAGTCATTTAACTGGAATAAATCACTAAGATAACAAAAAAAGAAACACTAGAAAGTTCTACGATATCACAATTAAAATAGGAAAAGCTTAGATTTAATACTTTTGCATGTGGATACTTATATATGTGTAATTTAATACTTTTTCACTCCATACTTCCCATGTGTAAAATGATAAGTATCCAACGATGTAAAATAAGTTTAGTTAACATGTTGAAAAGTTTTCTAGTTTCAAGTGCTGTCATTATTATTAGTAGTATTGTTTGTCATTGTTTTTAAATTAAAAACATCTAGTGCCCTTCATCAAAATTTCACTTTTGTTTCCCTAAAGGCATTTGGAATCTGTAATTTTAGCTTATTTTTTTGAAAATTCACAAAAAATATTCACAATACTTTTGTTTCATGCACTGAATGGACTGGGGACCCAGTATGATTATCCAAAAACAAGATGTTCTTAATCTCAAAGGAAAAAATTTGGTATGAGCATTACACTTAGTACGCTCAGTACCACCTTGGAACATGGGATGCACATAACATTCCAGGCCATTGGAAATTTGGTTTATACATACATTCATTAATTCATTAAACTTTACTTTACAATAATTGATGTCTGCTACAGTACTCCTTTTGCAAATTTTGTTTTAAATATTAAACATAATCTTACAGATTATTAAACAATCTTAATAAACATAATTCATTTGAACATTTTAATGGTCATGGAAGTAAAAAATAAATTTCCTTTTATCTACTCATTCCACTCCCCAGAATTATTTTAACTTATATAAAACCTACCTAGGGTGATCATTATAAGGGTTACATTAACAAAGCTAATACTGGGTGACTTGTACATAATTTCACACTGCGTAAATGAAGCCAGATATTAAACTCAAAGAGTTCAGTTCAATGGGCTGCTCTCCTAGACATCAGCCTATACTAGTGTCTTTTTATAAGTTTTGCATAAATAAACTTATCTTTGTCAAAGCACACTGATATACTTCATTTTTATAGGCTTTGTATTACACTCTTTTTAATGGACCATATTCAGTTTAGATGGTGAAAAACTTGAAGATGATCTAAGTGTTTATCAATAGATAACAATTACAAAAACTGCCACAATGAATGTCCTTATATATTTATTATCAAAAGTGGGGAAGATATCTGTAGGATACTACTTGCTGATTTATTCACACAAAGGTTATGTGCACTTAAAGTTTGGTAAATACTCCTCAAAAAGTAGAATTGAAGATACAGTATCAACAATGATGTATGAAAATTTACATTTCAGTGTATCTGCTTCAACACTAAATATTAAATATTGACCACCTTCTACCTATCATATTAGTTGGCTTAATTTACAAATGTAGAGTATTTGTAAGTTTCTTAAAAAGAAATCACATTGAAATACTAATTTAAAATTTTCATCAATAAGTAACTCTTAAAATCAAGAGAAAAAAAAAAGGAACACCCTGCATTTTTTTACTAACAGACTTGGAAACACTTCCAAAATCCTTGAGAACTTCTACCAATACACTTGTTCATGGGATGCGATTTTTTTACTAGTAGAACAAGAAGCAAGCAGATATCACCTCAACATCCCTTTTCAAATAAAACAGCATAAAGTGGGAACAAATGAAATTTCCTTTTAGACAGATGCAAGCTGTCCACCCAAAATATAACCTTTTCTCTGAACTTTCTTCTTATGTTACCACAGAGGGCGACATACAAAAGAGTAAGGATTCTTGCAGAGGTGTGGTGAGGGTCAGGAGTCATGTTCATATCTAAGCCAGAAAGACACAAGAAATCCTCTTTATAATTTAAAAAACACTAGTTTCTAGCCATACATTTAAATTGCAAGTATGAAAAAATAACGCCCGTAAGCCACATATATCTAATAAAGTAGAAGATCACTATCAGCTGCAGTAAATGATGTTTTCTTTCTAATTTATTTTAAACTTCTCCAAATTTGAAAATAAAACATATAGATGTGGTTTTTAGGCTGTGGTGTATGTGTATGTGTGTGTGTGTGTGGTGTGTGTGTGCGCGGGTATGTATGTGTGTGTAAAATAAACAATTCTGGTTAAATGTAAATTTGTGATATTTATCAAAGCAAGTTACAAATAAAAATAAAAACACCTGTATTTTCATATTCTTATTGGCTGAAGAAATAAAATTTTGATACCATTTTGTTGTTGTTGAAATTGCTATGTGTTAATTCTGTGAGGCGCCATGCTGAGCACCTAACTACTACAATAAGCCAACTCCCAGATCCTGACCTACTGTGAAACCAAATTCAGCACTTATGGCTTATATATTCATGGGCCAAATTCAGTTCACTTTTCCTACAAGATCAAGGTAAGTCTCTTCCAGAAGAGATCACTGTGAGGACTTTAAAAGATGATAATACTATAAAAAGTTGATATTTACTAAGAGCTTCCAATGTTCCAAGAAAGGTGCTAAACCTTAAAATGGGGTTTGTAACTATAATAATTACTCTGTGAGGTAGATGTTCTCATTCTCATTTTATAAATGAAGAAATGAAAACTGAAGGGATTTCATGTGACTCAGCCTGGGTCACAGTGAAAATTAGTGATTAAGATAGCATAGAAATCCAACTCAAAGGCTGACTCTGGAACTAAAACCTTTATCTTAGATAAGATGTTTTATCAGCTCAACTTTTAGGATACTCCCTGGATTGTGAAGGAAATTGTCATATGCATCTGTAAGATGGTAGTTCTGTGCTATTATTTTTTTATTGTCATTGGACAAGCAAAAAAGGAAAAACTACCATATCAATTCTCAAATATAATCCCTTTTAAATTTCCTCTTCTTTAATGTTTTGAAAATATTGAATGCTTTCCATATTATCGCTATGTTAATATTACTAGATATGTGGAAATAAGATATTAATAAATATGTGGAAATAATGTAATGGATTCATGTAGTATTAATGGACTAATGGGTGTGCCAAGCTGTTATTGTCATTCAAATTGATAGGACATTTTGTCTTTAATGGCTTTGAGTGTTCATTGTTGAGAAATTTAGAATCCATGCTAGCGTTTTAATGTAAGTCCTCCCTACAGACTTGATATTTCACAATTAAAAGGAAAATGCTCTGTGACTAATGTGTTTCAAAAGTAGTGCTCAGTACCTTACTGAAAATTATGTTACTATTTAGGAGCATTTGTGTTTGCTGACTTGCAGTTGTCAAAGTAAATTAGTATTTAATTAGGGGGTGCATCTTGATCTGTGATTTAAGAACACCTTAGCTATACCAAAGGGAATTGAAGAATTACAGTAATTGATGAAGTTAATAGTCAAATTTTACTTTTTTAGGTGAAAGAAGTATTTCAGAAGTGTTGGGAGAAGGACAGACAGAAGAGAGACACATAGAAGTTATTACTAGATTTTTAAAATCTGTTCTTATATAACAGTTTATTGTAGGAATATGGAAAAGTTGTCATCCTATGGCTCCCCTCTATCAAAATATGTCAGTAAATTTATTTTTCTTGTCTTGACTCTAGCAGTCATATTGCATATTGATTATTATAAACACACTGGTTAAATACAGTGTGATATCGACCATAATATTTAGATAAATGTATTCTCTCTCTCTCTCTTTCCCTCTCTCTCTCTCTCAGTGTGTACTCAAGAAAAAATCATCTCTGTTTCTGAGGAAAGATCTGTACCTGATCTTGTTTTATAAAAACCAACATTTTTTAAGAAACTCATACAACCATCAACTATAGTATTGTTTTAGAATACTGATATAAAATATTTATTATAGATCTTAAAATAATGTTAGGGTAAACTAGATAGTTTGGTACTTATATAATTTCTCAAAATGGGAATTTAATTTGTTGTAAATAAATCTCCTTAAACCACCTATAACTTATGTGTAAAGCAATTTCCCAGTTTAGTTGACTTATAATAATTTTCTTATGGGATAAATAAGTTAATAAAATATCATGATTTAAATATTTAATAAAACACATGAACACTAACATTTTCTTTAATATGTAACACTTTTTTAAAAAGATTACTCTAAACACATTTTTTTTCACATGTGGCAAATGTTTAAATGAACGTTATCATGATTAAAGATGCTTAAAACACTCACCATGCACATTAAAAGTACCTAACTCTTCCTGCTTTGTTCATTCAAAAGTCTGTCTTCACTACTGAATATCTTGGTATTCTTTTCAAAAATGTAAGCTTAATAAAATATTTTAAGATATAACATTGTGTCCAAATTAAATTTTAGAAACACATTCAATATTATCTTAGATTCACAGGTTTATGAATTGCAGCAAAAGAGAATGAAGGAGTTTAATATATTGAAAATATAGCATGTGGGCAAACTTCTCTGGGAAGTTTGTTCCAAATAGTAAGACACATGGTATTGAGTTAGGTTGAAAAAGAGGGCTTCTGTATCTGTGTCTAATGCAATCAAATACTTGGCAAGGGCTCTGTCTTACCAAGATTGATTTAAAAATTAGGTGACTAGATCAGATGTATAATCTTATAACCATGAATTCTTGTGTATTAGAAAGTAAAAATTAGCTTCTCAAAATCTGATGAGTGACACTTGGTTAGGTGCTAGGAATACAGAGATAAATATCTAAAATTGTGCTCTTACAGATCTTAACATCTAATTGAGAAAAAACAGCAAGAAAATCAATAATCTATAAACATCACAGTCACTAAAGTTATGGTAAATTAAGAGCAAGGGTTCTAGAAGTATGCTCCAGATGCTAGACGAAGTAATCTTAACTCTACTACATACTTGGCAGTCTTGATATTGAACAGTGAACCAGTTAGGAAAAAGAATACATGCTAGATCAATAGTAGAAATTTAATATTTATGACTCATTACAAAGGTGCTTAAATGCTTTTTGGACAAAATTGACAAGGCAACCAAGAGATTAATATCGACAGAAAGCCATTATTATTCTTATAACTTGGGGGAATAAAAAAGAAAGGCAGAAAGATGCAATTACTGTAGTTGACTAGCTGAAGGCATTTGCCATCAGTGGGATAATGGGAGAAGTGGATGTTCAGTAAGCAGTAGAACCACTGAAATATGAGAGTCACTTCTGAAGATGCTGTACTATACAGGAGAAAGGTCTATGCTGGCTTTCCCCATGCCCTACTCTCAAATTCCTATCAGTTGCCTTTACAGAAAGAACTGGAAATCAGTGGGAAGAGAGTCTAGGAAATGTACAATTCAAGATAGTCTCCTCTACCCAGGACAGAGAAAGTTTAAGAAAAGTACTAGAAAATGACTATGACTAGTATAAACAAATTACTTAAGATTTCTAAATTCTGCCAAAAGCCATCCAATGGCTTCCATGGCATTTAGATTAAAATATGGCCCATCCCCTCGAAAAAATTCTCTGCGTAGAATCTTCACTCTGCATAGATTTCCCCAACATCTCAATTTTCTCTCTTATACCTACTAAGCTTCAGATTTCATTCTTTGGTTAACTGCTTCCTGTTCAAGTCCTGTTTTTTCTTTCTGGAATGGACTTCTCCATAGCCCTGTTTGGTTCCATCTTGTCATGAAGATTTCTGCTTGAATAATATCTCCTCATATAGTTCTTCTTGAGCCACCTGGTCTATAGCAGTTCCCTATTTGCTCAAACACAATAACCTAGACAGAAAAAATTTCCTTCCTTCTCATGCCAAAGAAAAAGATTGTCTCATATGCATAAATCTGCCTTGCTTTTCAGAAAGATAGTAAAAAAATAAATAAAAACACACATATAAGGGTTTGATAAATTCCTCAATAAAAATAGGAAATCTAGATAGGAAATCTCATTATCCCTTTATATTCTCACATTTTATCTTTGGCTTATGTCTTTCACTGGTCTCCTCAGTTTTTTTCCACAGAACTGGTTTGTTTTGGTTTAATTTCAGATGAAAGTATGTATATCTTCAATTTTAAAAGTAATATATTATATTTCCATATTAAAATTTTTGGGTAATTCAATACAACATTGCTATAAAGAATTAGGACAGATGAATTGTGTTCTACTTCCATCTCTAACTTTCTTTAAAAAATGAACATAACCTTTCTAATATTAATTTTCTTATCTCTACTTGTCTGTTCATGTTGATGTGAGGACTGAGAGAAAAAGCATATAAAACTTAAAAGAACTTAGCACATATCACCATCACCACCAACAAAACAATAAAAATAGCAATTCATAATATTTGTTTTTGTTTTTTAATTTTTATAACATGAGACTGAACCTCTTAACTGTATAGTGTACTTTACAGCGGCGTTAACTATAAGATTTATAGAATTTGTATTTAATGACAAATGCTACACACATTGAACAGCAATTCTCTATTTCTCCCTTCCATCAGCCCCTGGCAACCACAAGTCTACTTCCTGTTTCTACGAAATTGACTACTTCAGATTCCTCATATAAGTGGAATTATGTAGTGTTGGTATTACTGTGACTGGCTTATTTTGTTTTGTATAATTTCCGCAAGCTCTGTCCATGTCATAGTATGTGCTGTTGGGAGCCATTCTTGCTGAATGCCCTGCGGATAAGGTTGGAGTTGCCTGCAAGCTAGAAGTTTGCAGAGCAGGTGGGCTCCTTACTGAAGGAGGAAGTTTGGCTTTATGGAAAGAATTGAATGTTCCTTGCCCCAAGGAATAAGAGACATTCCTTGCCCCAGGGAATAAGAGATGAAAACAGGAACAAGGATGTTTTGAGAGAATTTATGCAAAGGTCAGCAATCATTTGCATATGTGTGGGTGTTGCTTCTCCTGCTCTTCCAAGGGTATATATAAATAAACTAAATAAACTCAGGGCACAGTATTCACTGTTACCCTCCCGACTCTATCTTCTGTTTCTCTCTTTTTCTCAATCCTCACTCCCCCTCTCGGGAACTGTTCAATCTTAGCCGGCAGGCTCCGGCAATGTGCCAAGATTTTCTTGCTTTATATGTCTAAATAACATTTTATTGTATGTATATACTACATCTTCTTCATTCATTCATCCACTAATGGGCATTCAGGTTGTTTCCACCTCTGAGTGACTATGAATAAAGCTGCAATGAATTTTGTAGTGCCGATATCTCTTTGAGATTCTGATTTCAATTCTTTTGGATAAATACCCAGAAGCAGGATGCTGCATCATATGGTAGCTTCTATTTTTAACTTTTTGAAAGAATCTCCATATTGTTTTCCATAGCAACTATAGCATTTTACAGTCTTACCAACAGTATGCAAGGGTTCTAATTTCTTCACATCCTTCCTCATCAATACTTGTTATTTAATTTATTTCTTTATTTTTATAATGGACACCCTAACAGGTGTGAGGTGATCCTTCATTGTCATTTGATTTGCATTTTTTGGTGATTAGTTATGCTGACATCTTTTCATATACTTGCTGGCCATTTGTATGTCTTCTATGAAGAAATGTCTACTTAAGTTCACTGCTCATTTTTTAATTGGGTTATTATCTGAGTTACTGCCTACCACTCTTATAGTTTCCAAGAGTCCATTATGGACTCACCAATAATCCTTTGTATTAGCCACACGGATCCATTTGGTAGTCTTCTTCCCATCAAGCATGATAATGACTCAGAGCATCTGCTGTTTCTTTTGTTTATTAAGTCTCCTTCAAACATCCACATAACTTGTTCTATTACTTTCTTAAAGTGTCTTCTAAAAAGTAACTTTATCAACCAGTTAAATCATTTATGGGACATTCATACCATGGCATACTAAGTATTTATTAAAAATAATGAGAGAAATCTCCACATGTTATGAGTGCTAATATAGAAAGGTCCCCAAGATGTACTGTTAAGTTTTAAAAACATCACAGGTAAAAAATGTAGAGTATAGTATTCTAACATTTTTCTTAAAAAAATAAACAAACAAACAAACTGAGGTTATTAATCTTTTACATATATATATATATATATATATATATATATATGTATGTGTGTATATGTGTGTGTGTGTGTGTGTGTGTATAAATTTTAAAGGAATAAAAAGACACTAATGATCTGATTATTTCTCAGAAGAAAGGTAAACATTGGACAGAGGGGAGACATGGGTATAATGAAGGCATTTGTTTGTACTAATTAAAACAAAACAAAATAACATAGTGTAACCTTATTAAATGTTTTTCCTGGGCAATCTGAATAAAATAGCAATTTTCTAGCCTCCCTCAGATGTTTTAGTTTTTTTCATAGAACTTATTGTCAATCAACAGACAATGAACAAACAAAAGTAAACATTGCCTTTCACTAGTATGTGAGTTTCAGGAGTGCAAAGTGTTTGCCTATTTTGTTATCTACAGTATGTTCATGTCTCAAATAATGGCCAGAACATATTAAAGGCTCAATTAAAAAACAGTAACAAATGACCTATGAAATACATATTGATATATTTCATTAGGTTGTCATGAGGATTAAATGAGCTAATGTATGTAAAATTCCTTGACATAAAATAGGTGTTCAATAAATGTTAAAAGTTATTACTCTCCTTGTAGGATACAAATACTTAAACTAGTGATGACAAAGCTAAGTCATATATTCTAGTAACACACAAAAAAGAATCAGAAAAAAACATTATCAATACATTTTCTGGTAATAAGCTAGAATATTTCAAGTCAGACCTCATCTTCAAGGTCTACATCTCCCTACTAAGCCATCTTCCTTCGATCACAAGAAGTTTTGCAACACGATTCTTGTTATTTTGCCAAAATATATATATATATATATATATATATATATATATATATTTTTTTGTCTCAGAATGAGAGCTCTATTTGAAGCTCTATCATTTGTCTAGATTTAGAAATTAGATAAGAAATGATATAGAAGATGGTTTCCAAAGATGACCACCAACAATCCTCTCAACCATATATGGGCACACCACTCCATTCTTCAAGGAGTGGAGGCTATTTCCGGCTTTACAACTTGTTTGACCAACAGAATGTAGCCAAAGTGACATTGTGCCAATTTTGGTTTAGCCCAAACATGTCAAGGAGCTTCTGTTTTTGTTCTCTTGGAAACCAGCTACCAAATAGTATAAGCAAGGTAGCCAACCTACAGAAGTTTGAGAAATAATAAGGTATCATCATTTTAAGTCATTAAATATGATTTATTCTGAAGTAATAAATACTGAGACAATGGGATATTTACACTCTCAGGGTGCAGCTGGGTTAGATACTGGATAGGAGTGAGAATAGGAATAGACATATTTCAGCATATTGAAGCTGAAACCCTGACTGCCAATTTTCTTCATTAGAATTTTCTCTCTCTTTCAGGGGAATAATCCTCAGACTTTGTATAATGTAGAGCATATTTACTAAAATTCATTGTGGCAATACAACTAATACAATTCATGGTGCCATCTCTTCAAAATATATTATTAAGTAGGCTTTATTTGACATCTGCATTATGAAAATTAAATGGTAAAATCTGAATGACCTTTATTATTTTGCATGGGGTTGCTCTCATCAGCTTATCTCAGTTTTTGAAAAGGTCATCATCAGTTGCACTTTGGGATCAGTTAGTAATATATTAATATTTGCTTTGTATGCCAAGGAATTATCTACAAATCAAAACATATAAACAAAATAGAGTTTACAACCATGTGGAACATTTCATGCAGGATGGGCATGCTATTTTTATACAGATTTATTGCCTGGCAAAAACTACAAGAGAATAATGATATGAATGTAAAATGCTATCCCTTTGATGCACAAGTCATGGTGATAACATGGTATGGTGGGGGGCACTGGACTAAAGCTCAGGCAGCCTGGATTGGTGTGCAAGTGCTAACATTGATTGTATGACTGGACACCAACTTCTTGTCCTTTTTGAGTTTAATTTTCTTGTCTCCATGTGAATATAATAATGCTACAACTTTGAATAGCAACTGCAACACTGTTTATAGTGTTTGTGAACTAACTGCAAGATCTTTATTTCGAAACTTATCCCAAACTAATGAATAATTTTTGTTCAGTTGATGATATTTCTATCTTTTAAAAATCTTTTCCATAGACATTCTGTGTGTGTGTGTGTGTGTGTGTGTGTGTGTGTGTGTGTGTGTGTTGATGGAGATGGTAGGAAGAGCTAGAATTGAACCTGAGGACTCCTAGTTGAACCCCAGTTGTACTCTGATTCACGACTTCCTGAACTTAAATCTGGGATCGTCTTGAGGCTCTGGAGGGACTTTGCTGAGAAAGAGCATCATGCAGGTTCTTCTCTCTTTCCGGTGATACACACAGTCCCTTCTCTGCCCTTCTTGTCAGTGCTCCATGCCCCAGTAGGCTGACCTGTATGAACTGCACAGCCTGCACCCCCATGCCCTTAGGCTTCTTGTTAGGTTCAGTGAACAGAAACTATTTGCACAGATTGTAGAATAGGAAGAAAAAGAAGTCAGAGTTCCCTCCCCATTGTCTGTACCTGAGTCCCTCCTAGGCCAATACCCCCGCCTCCCACACCAGCTCTCACTGGTCTCCAGTAACTTCAGTCTGTCATTTACTTCTCAGGCTGTAGGGGTGTAAGGGCTCCTCACCCTGTCAGTTTCTCAGTGTCTCACCAGTCCTAGGCAACTTCAACTCTTTAAATTCTTTTTATTTTGAAAAAAAGTATTTCTTTATAAACCTTTTTGAGCTTTCCATCTCTTTTCTTGACAAGACCTTAAAGCTTCAAAGTGCTAGTCACACATTAATCTCTAAAAGCTATTAGCATATATTATTATAGTAATCGTAATACTTTTGGTCTGAAAATAAAGTCTGACCTTTATGAACCTTTCCTTATATTTTTTTTCTTTCTAATTTTTATATTCTTGCTTTGGGGAAGCAGTAGATGCCTGAAATTCTTAGGAGAAGAAAATCAGAGGCCTCACTATATTGACTACAACTGGGTAAGGAAGAAATCAAGGGAGAGCATTTATACTCAAGGAACCAGGCAGAAATGTCAATCCCAGGACAGCTCAGGTGATTGTCGTGACTAATTTGTGAGTATGTACAACTGTCATAAAAATACACAATAACAGCTTGACCCCAAGCTCAAATTTCCTTCTTATTCATATCGACACTCAATTGGGAATCTGAGCAGGAACGTATTATGAACCAAACTCTGTCAACTCAGCTGCCAACCCAGTGGGCAGGACCGGTGAGGTTTAACTATTCCTGTAACTCTCTGGCTCACTATGTAAAATGCCTTACATTTATTCGAGCCTTTTTGTTGTTGTTGTTGTAATTGTCCTAAATCACTCCAAAGATTTAAGATAAAAATAGTAACTGTCTTCATAATGCTACTCATTTGCCAGGTAGATATAGAAACTTTGTTGATATACAGACAAAAAATACTCAATAATATTTTGGTATAAAGCTTATTATATAGTAAGATAAATGATAAATAAGATTATAATAAAATGATGTGTTTTTTCCTCTGAATATTCAAAAATGTATTTCAATTGAAATCGCTTTTCATCACAACCTTATTAAGAAAGAAAACAAATCTATCTCTGTTCGAATTTCTTCCAGACCACTATGCTGCTGTTGCTATGGGTTATTCAGTCAATGTTTTCTCTAGGGGATATAATTTTCAGTATCTCTACCACTAATCCCCCAATCTTCCTCCAAATGCCCTTTAACTATCATCCAAAACACTTTATTTTGATCCACCCATTTCTTGGCTTCTTTCCTTTTGTTTGCATTTGAAATGGAGCAGACATCTTGTTTACCAGAGACCATAGGGGTGTGAATTCACTCACTATATTGATTGACATTATCAAGCAGTCAGACATACACTGTCACAGGTAAAATTGCTTTTTGTGTGTGTTGTTGTCTGACAAACTTTAACAGAGAAACTAATGTGCTTTTGCCAGGCAGGGCGACTATACAAGCAGGTAATGGGTCTTAAAAATGCTGCAAACGTTAATGGTGTTAGATCGATAATATTACTACCACAGGTAAAATGCTATTACATATATTATTAAGATATTGCTCAAAATGGAGCAACTTAAAGGACTTTGCAAATGTAGAAGTAATTGCTATATCACTGGTGCAATAAAGTGCTAATGGAAGGTTTGTCATACAACATGCTGTGTATATTCTTTTCTGCAGGATTTGATAGAGTGGTTTTATATTAATGCATGATACAGACTTTCAATTCCTCCATCAGTCTCTTCTCCCTAAAAATGAGCCAATTCAGAAGGCAGAAGATGCTATTATTTCCCTATTCATTCATAAATTTTTAAAAATCTCTCATGAAATGAAAGACAAACAATAGTATAAACACTCATTATTATCTTTTAGTTTTTTAACATATTTACTATATTGATTAAATGAAGTTGGCTTTAATACCTTTATCTGAGAAGAGTATAATATCAAATGTTAACTCCAGAGAGCACTATAGATTGCCACAAAAAAAAAGAACTTGTATTTTCTAATTAATTCCAAAGGTAAGTAAATAATGTTCTTTCAGTGAAGTTAGTAAAACATGAGCTAGACTACTTCAATATGTTAAAAGAATGTTACTCAAAGGCTACTGTTTCAGTTAAATTAGTCCATGTTCTATTTAGAGAGAAAATATATATATATATATGATAAGAGGTTAGGTAGGTGAATGGATAGGTCATCTGAGTATGATAGATCATACTCAGATTCTAATTATGTAGCTCTCTTTCCCCAAGTCTATATATTTATCTACTCAGTTTTATTATTTTAAATATCTACCATTAGGCTTACTTTTAATGTTTTTTTTTTCTGTTGAAATTGTCTTGTTAAAGAAAAAAAAGGTAAATAAAAAAGAAAGGAAGAAGAAAAAAAAGAAGGAAGGAAGGAAGGAAGGAAGGAAGGAAGGAAGGAAGGAAGGAGGGAAAGAAGGAAGGAAGGAAGGAAGGAAAAAACAGAACTTAGAAAGGGAGGGATGGAATAGAGGAAGGGAGGAAGGGGGAATGGAATAGAGGGAGGGAGGAAGCGGGAGAGGGAGGGAAAGACAGGGAGAGAGAGAAAAGCAAGTCAGATAAGCAAAAAAAAAAAAAAAAATTTACTTAGCTACAAATACGGAAAAACAGGCCAGATATGGGTGAAATAGTCTTATGGGCATTTGGAAAGAATTTTTTTCTCATAACTTATATTCAATTCTATTTCTAGCTCAAGCAACTTGAGCACTGTATTCCTGGTATCAATTTTAGCTTTTGCAAAATACAGCTGTCTAATTGCTAACTGAGAGGGCGAAAATATATTTTTTTTCTCAAATTTCTGATGATCTCCATTGGTTTCTAATCCTGTCACATCTTTATTTAAAAAGTACATCCCTTTTGTCTTTCCTAATAACTGGATGAATTTGTTATTGGAATAGATTTCTATTATTTAAGCATTCTAAATTATGGAGCTTATAATACAAAAGAGTACACTGCTGGTTGGTGGAACCAGAAATGAGAATTGAAATGGGAAATAATTTTTCAACTTTTCACAACTCCTATTCTATAAAATACCAATGTAGATGGTGTCTATTCTGACCAAGTCAGGCAGAAGTAGTGAAGAGACAGATTACTCTGTGGGGCAGGCAGTAGCCAGCCTCTGAACTTGACTGACCAGGGGCTCCTTCAGATCTCAGCTTACAGATTAATAGGGTGATACATGTGCACTCCAACCTTAAGTAAGGTAAACCTATGCCCCAATGAGAAACCCAGATTAACTACAGAGATGCTCAACTCAAAAAGGTGGAAACAAATAGTTTCAGGTGTAAACAGATAAGACAGATCAAAATCAAATTACCAAATTTTCAGAAGGAAAAGTGATAGTAGGTATGTAAAACTAGAGAGGAAAAGATAGTCAATTAATTTATAAGTAAGCCAGCAAGAGAGCTGACCTGCTGAAGTGATGAGGGCTGCCAAAATATCACATATTATTTATATAATCTTTGTGGCTGCTGGGTAGATTATCCCTGGGAACATTTAAAGATACAGATGAGGATCACGCTCCTCAATGACATGTCTGTATTTATAGTTGTTTCCATATTTATGAATATCATCTTAGTCTATATTAAATTATTTCTGTAAATAGAAAAGAATATGCAGGAAAGAATATACACAGCATGTTGTATAACAAGCCTTCTATTAGCACTTTATTGTACCAATGATACAGCAATTACTCCTACATTTGCAATTTCATCTATAATCAAGATGAAAATAAAGCTTAGCACTTACTTATTAGCAATGCTAGAAGGAGGATTCCTATACTAAATGGGAAATGATAAAGAATGGCAGCTTGCATTGGGTGGACCTTGCCTTGAAGCCACTGGCCAGCAAGATCAAATGGGAAACATGATGGTACACAGAGCTTTCATCATGAAATAAAGGCAATAGACAAAGAGACTTTTAAAATTTAAATTATATTAAAAATTTGATTCATGGGTGAAAAATACCCCCAACAAACAATAATGTACAACAGAAACTTTTAAAATACCTCTCTTGCATATTTGGAAATAAAGATAATAATTTTTATTGTCTAGGCACTTTTTGTGAATTATTCCATTTAATTCCCAGAAGGCCTTTGACATAGGCTGTATCATATCCCCATTTTTAAAGCTGAAATAAGGTGATTTTACGTCACGTCACCTTTTGCTTGAGTGTGCAGAATGGAAATTTGAACCTAAGTATGGTTGACCCCAAAGCACAAAGACTTCACACACACTTCATAAGTTCAGTTAAAAAAGAATCTATCTTTACTAGTAGGGAAAAAGATGATTTGAAATGTTGGAGATTTTTTGTAAATCAGTCCAAGGAATAGATGAAATTTGAGGATGAGTTCAAATACTAAGAAATTATCTGTCTGTTTCAAAAAAAAACTCAACGATGTTTTTACATTTTAAAAAATAATAAATTAATCTGCATGATCTAAATTTAGTACATATTTATCAATTAATGTTCATAGTGAATTATGGAAAGGAATTCAGAATAATATCTGGAGAATAAATATTCTCTCTCCTCTGAATTCCACATTGGGGCCCTTTTGGAACCAATAATGCATTTGAGTGTTTGTAATTATTAAATGTGTCCAGGGATGACTGCCATTTCACAGAATTACTCTCTTTATACTATCTTCTAAATGTTGCTAGTCTCATTACTTTAATTATTTTTGTAATTGATTCCTAAACTTTATCATTAGGTAATTTAATTAATGATTCCATTGATAAATCTATGTTGTGAAAGTATTTTTAAAGCAACCTTTCAGTTTGAGGAAATGAACTCTGGATTGGAAATTTTTTGTTGTTGTTGTTAATAATTATAAAATTGGTACCCAGAGTACAAAAATGACCCTTGGGGGATTTCTAGTTAGTGTAAAGTAGATAGCATTAAAAGAACTCTAAGCATTGATCAAGTGGAACAGTTCTCCAGCGATTAAAACATCAATGAAGATAATTCTCATCCTTCTCTGATGGGTAAGAAGGAGAGCAAAGATAATTACAGTCCAAGAGTGATCCTAACCATTAATTAGCTGCTTCTTATAAGTAGGTTTATATCTGGGAGTAAGTGACTGACAGCCATTGTTTCCAAAGCATGTATCTGTGTGTCTTTCCCTTGCTTAAGCCCTGTGAATAACTTCCCATTACACCAAGATGAAGTAGAAAAAGGCTCTGCCTAGTAGAGCCCCTGCCTGCCTCTCTACACTGAAACTTTCCCTCTCTTTCTGCTTTCTTGCTATAGATTCTTTCAGTCCCTCATTCACAACACTCCCTCTTTCTGCCATTGAGCCTTTGTGTTATTGTCATTTCTGCCTGGAAACCCCTGTCATCCTGATTTCACTGAGTCACTTTATTTATCCTTTCAAAGTGAAAGTGTTCTTGGCCACTCATCTAGTACCAGATTTCCTTATTATTAACCTCTAAGCATTATGCAGACCTTGTTTGTAGCAATTAGAACAATAACATTACATTTATGTGGATGACTATTTGATGAAAGTGTCTTCCCTGTTAGCCTATGAGTTTCATGGGAGCAAAACCATGTTTGTTTCTATTCACCAGTATGGTTCTGGCAATTATCATAAAACATAGTGTATTGTAACTACTTAACATGTGAATGAATGAATGAATGAATGAGTGAGTGGATACATAAATGCATGAATCCATAGTGAGCTTTTGGATAGTCCAAGAATAGTAAAGTACAACGAATGTAATCTGGTTGAATCAAAAGTTAATATACCACATGCTTTAGAGACAGAAATAACTATGTTCAAACGATGCCCTTTCAATTTAACAATTGTCTCATGTGTAGAGTGAACATGTCATGAAATGGTACAATTTTGAGGATTAAATGAGTTAATTTTGTCATGTGCTTTACCCAATTTTAGCCACTTAATAAAGTGCTGTGAAATAAGTAACTTACTAATTAATTCATTTGATAAAAATTTATTGTACATATATTACATACCATTTAAGCTCTGTGCTGTGGGTTTTAAAGCAAAGCTCTTCAGGATGATTTCCTGCCTTCACAGAGCTTGCCCAATCCTATACGAACTGTAATATCACCATAGCACCAAAAGACTAAAAGAAATCCACATAAGCTACCTTAAGATCATGTAAAACTATGACACTTTAGGTTCATATGCATGATGGAGTATTGGTTATTATACCTTTATATTGTGATAAAGTTATTGTTAGATTTTAAATTTTGACATCTTGGGGGACTTTAATTGAGTTGAGATCCACAAACCCCAGAATGTCATTACCAGCCCATAGTTTTATGTCTAAATGGTTCTTATTAAAAATTTACTAAGCAAACATAGTGGGTTTTTTTTCTTTACTTAAGATCCCTTGATTGAGTGACTCTCCCTTGATTCAGTGACTACTACTAAAGAGAGTGAGAAAGTGATGAGTGATGTGACCAGTTCCAACAGGTTCCTAAAAAATGGAGTGACCCAGATTTAGAGTACAAAAATAGCAAACTACACATTCCTGGCAAAAGTTCAGCTTAGAATCTGAGGTAGTTGATCTGCTGATAAAATGTTCTGAGTAGTAGAAGAGAGTCCTATATGGTGAGAAAGTCATAGAATTTGCAGTCCACCTTGCAAGTGGAGCTTTCATACTCTAGAATGGAGCTGATTGTATGACTGATTCTTATTTTATTTTTTGAATATAAAATAATTTTGCACAGCAATCCTAAACTCTATTTTCTGGACACAATGATATTCTTCATATACATATTCAGGCAAAGTAAAAAGTGATATCTGAGGCTTTGAAAATAGCATTTAAAAGGATATCAAGAAAGGGAAATATTAGCTACTCAATTCATTTCACCAGACACAGTGTGTGCAGAACCACTCAAGTTCTCAACAGACACTAGATGAGCAAATTATTTTACCCCATTTTATGGATAAGAAAATTAAGGCTCTATGATAATAAGTCATAGAGCCTTAATTATCAATATGATAATATGGGCAATTAATTATAAAGCTAATTATTTATTATCTGCTTCTCTGGACTAGAATATAGACTCCATAAGAGCAGAAACACCTCCATGTTTAAATCATTGAAAGATCCCCAGATCTTAAAACACATCAAAAACAAAATAGATGCTTAAAAATAATTTCTTGAATTAATGAACTACTTCACATATTTTAAATACTAATGCTAAATTTCTATTTGGAAAAAATATAAAGTAAAATAAAGGGGTTGTAGAATGTTAATAGAGTAAAACCCAGGATTGTAACTCATAACCACTTTGATTTATAAAGCCATGTCCTCACAGATGTTTATTTAGGTGGACATTTTAGTTTTTCAGATGAGAAAATGGAAGATGAGAAGCAATGAGTGATTTGTCCAAGGACAGAGGCTGGGTTTAGGCACAACAGATCCCAGTTTCATATCCATCAAAGGCATTTGGGAACTACTAGGCAATCTTTTCATTAAGGGATCGAGAGGACAGAAGCCAGCCCTTTTTTTCACATGAGGAATGTAAAGAGTGATGTAGGGTACCTCTCAGGCAGAGGTACCATACATTGTTGGCAAAACACTGTTGGCAGAACACCTGTAACTAATGTCTGAGATGATGCTTAATAACATGGGCTTTTGAATCAAAGAAAAAGACCTGGAATCTTAATGTTACCGTTTATTAATTGCATGAATTTGGAAAAATTACTTCCATTCATTAGCCTCAATTTCTTCATCTATAATGTACAGGTGATAATAACTACAGTATAGGGGTATAGTTAGTTGTAAAACTGAATATTGTTAATAAGCAGCCTAGTACAGCTACTGAAAAACGAATGCCAATTTCAGGATGCCTATTTTAATTTTTGCTATTACATCTATAAAAATAATTTCCAAAATGTGTTTCATAATCCACAGAGGTGCTCAAAATATTCTGACTCTTTAACTTCAGTGTAATTTATTTTGAAATTATAGTTGACTTACATGTTTTTTGATACTTTTTTATGATATTGTTAACTTAGGAGCAATATAGATGTCCAAAAATTCAGAAACATTTATGTATATAATTTTTTATTGCATACCTATAAGGTATAGTATATTACTAAAATAGGTATTTCCATAACAAAAGATATTTTAAGATGTTTAGCTTTATGTCTACAATGTTATCTATCTCCATCTATCCATCTATTATCTATGCATATATCCATCTATCATCTATCATCTATCTCTATACTCACAAAATTAATCTTAAACTTATAATCTACAGAATTCAGTAATATCATTATGAAGTGTCTCAGACCTAAAAAAAAAAATCCAGATATGACCTATTGGCCAAAGCAAGTTAACAAGATCAAGGCCAGAATCTGTGTGGAAAGGGGACTTATTCTAACCATATTTGCAAACAATCTACTGTTCATAAAGATTAATAATAACACCTACTTTATAGATTTTTGAAGATTAAGCAAAATAAAGCATAGAAAGATGCTGAGAACAGTATATGACTTGGAGTTAACATTTATCAAACACTTACATATGAGCTAATATTGATAATGACATTGAAGATATTTTAGCTGTAAAAGAAGACAAGTAAAAGAAAAGAATTGCCTTCATATGTTTAAAGAGTCATGGTTAAATGTCCTAACCTTCCAAATTTCTGTTTTTGGAATTTGGAAGTATACAAAGAGAAGAAGCAAACTTTACATCGATATCAGAAAACACAGTCTATAATTATAACAATGTAAATCCCCTCTTCAACATGAGTTATTTTACTTTTAATGTTGCAGTCAAGGTCCTGAGCTGGAGACTAGAATGCACTTATGTGACTACAGAACTTATTTTGTCTCCTTGGATAAAACTGTAATATACATTAGAAAGTGATTTCTTTTTTTTTTCCCCTTAGGAATACAATAAAAACAATGACAACAACAACAACAACAACAAAAACCCACATACATTCAGGAGGATAAGGAGAGAATTCATAGAAGGAGAAAAAGTTAGGGCGAGGTGAACCAGATGCTGCAAACCCCTGGTCTATTTCATTTTCATCTACCCTACCCCTGCTTGCATGAGCAGGTATTTGGAAACATAATGATGGATGGGAGGTAGAATGAAGACAAATTCTTTAGTAGTATTGTCAAAATGGGTTGGGGAGAAGAGGAGAATTTATGGAAAGAGCAGAAAAAAGGATTATTTTTCTAGAGACCAATGTGCTTTTCATTTTCAAATTAAGAGAAACGGGAATGGAAGGGAGGCATTTGCTTCGTGCTGATATACATGAATCAATCAATATCTTTCAATTTTTTCCATCTAGGAATTTGACAGAAGTGGTCAAAAGGCAATATGCAGTGCTCCTTTTGGAATGCAAAGCATCAAATTAAATGTAAGCCCCTGGCATGCAATAATAGAATATTAAGATATGACTCAGGCCTACCGAAACTAATCCATTGACATACCCGATCTCACTGTGTAATGCACCTCATATATTACAGATGCGTAGATTAGGCTCTGAACTTTTTATTTTGAGAATCTTATGTGATCAATCCAGTGGTCTTTCATATGTCACTTCTACAAACTTGTCCTCCCTTAACTACTATTTACTAAAGATGAGTTGTGGACTTTTCTTATCTTTTCTATGGAATTAAATCAATAATCTCAGTGTTACCTGAATGAATACTACGAAATGACATCATGAAGAATTTATTTGTAATCTCTTAAATAACGAATCCACTTCATTACATCTTTGCTCTCAAAAGTATCTTTTATTTATTTTTTTATTTTTAAATTTTTTTTTTTTGGTGATATTGGTTAATGAAATCCAATGTTTCAGCTGCACACTTTAATAGTAAGGCATAAATTAACTTCCCATAGTTAATTTCTTTCTGTCGCCACATATTTGACCCTCTTTACCCAGTCTATCTCTCTTCTCCCCGCTCCCCCCTACCTTCTGGTAACCACTAGTCTATAGTCTATGTCCATGAGTCTCTGTTTGTCCTGTTCATTTGTTCATTTGCTTTTAGGTTTATATCCCACATATAAAGGAAAAACTGTACATGATTTTTGTTTTACGAAAAATATTTTGGGGTTGATAGTAAATTCCTTGTTTGGGGTTGATGCAAAGTTACTAAAATCTTCAGCCAGAATTCTTTATTAATTCCTACATGAGGAATAATGGTAGCTTTACTTTTTAGGATTTATAGGCCTTGCTATGCATTATACAATATCTGAAAAATATTTCCTGATGTAAAGCACCATTAAAATTAGTGATGCAAAGAAGCGGCCTCATAAAACTACACACTCATATTTTCACAAAGAACAAAGGCAATTGTGATCATTTTTATAAGGTGGTCTCTGGGTGTAACTTAAGATCCTGTGTCTGTGGGGATTTGTTCAGTAGAGGTCTCTGTAGCATATCTAATGCTAAACTTCTTTTTGTATATACTCACTTCCCACTGCCTAACAATTAGTTCCTTCCCTTTAACAGGACATGCATATAGTCTTACAATCATTTATAATTTTGTTAAATAATTACTCAAAATAATGTTTTAATCTGTTAATTAGTATTCGACCCTTAGTTAAGGAATTAGCACAGTCATAATTCTATAGTGGTTAACAAAGGTAGCTAGGACATCTAAAGCTCTACCTGAGTATAAAAATAGTTTATCTCTCTGATGTATAGGAAAATATGAAATGGAATTTGATGACTGTTTCTATCATTGGTACTATAAGAATTCAAATCTAGACTCCCACCACTTTTCAAATTTGTAATCCTGGGGATGGGGGGGACAATTAATTAATATCCACACAAATAGATTTTAATTTTGAGTTTGTAATATAGGACTTAATGGTTTATATATATTCGATGGAAAAGTGGTCCTCTGGAAAGATCTTTAAGGTCACACCCCAGGATGAAGTCCAATTATGAGGGAGGAAGATAAATCATCTCTCCTGATCATGTCATGGAAAGAACAAAGAAAACAATGTAGCAACAACAAAAATAGTGTCTCCACTACAAAGAAACTTTCATGTATATGATTCAACATTAAAAACCATTCCCATTGGATTCTCATAATTGGTTTTGATTAGAACAGTTCAAATCAGGACAGCACTCATATACAACTTACTGTGTGCCAGGCTATGTATTATTCAGTAAGCAAGCCAAGAGGAATTAAAAGTAGTTCTTGCTATGAAATAACTCACCTTCTCATAGTAAACTATGGACAGAACAGTGTTCTCAAAAGCATGTTCCACTATTTTTTCTAAAAAAATAACACATCTTGAATTGGGTGTCACCTGTAATAACTGTGGCAACAGTGTTTTCAATCAATCAGTCTGCTTGTTCTTTATGGACTTCAAGTAAGTCTGGGTGGTAGCTAAGATAATCACTCAGAGAAACAATTGTTAATCAGTTTATAAGAATGCCAAAACAAAGTTTTAAATCTTTCTACAATACATTTAGTTCATGACTGGAAACTATATATTGGTCATTTTGTTCTAATATATTACTTTTTTGTCCCTCTGATATAAATGGAGATAATTACTAACTCAGTGTTGTTTATTTGACATGTTATTAACACTTATCCTGGGTCAGGATCCAACCTAGTATCTAGGCTACATTTGTGTTACAAAACTGACATTATTCCCACCTCATGAAGTGTATTATCTAACTATTATGCATATAAGGTGCCACCTGGTAACTAGCAAATATTAGACATGAATAGACTTTCCTTTCTTTGCTTCTTCTTAGAGACTCACTTAAAGGACAAAAAAAATCTTATGTCTCATTCTCTTTGTGGATAGCAAGGGAATTATTTATTATATATTATATATGCTAATCATTAAAAAAATTATACCTTTATCCTATGATCCCATTCCTTCTTATTTCTGGAATAATGAAAATTAATTGCTATTAAGTAGATCAGATTCCTAGTGTAGACTTAGAATTAGTAAATAAATTTGTCATCTAAGCTTTCCACATAAGACCAGTCAGTTTGAAGCATGCTGACTCCTGGCTTTTCTCTAGCTACTCATCTGAAAATAGAGAAGAAGAAGAGACAAGATCAAGTACTCTTGGGAAGACCAGATCAAGAGCAGGACCGTGCAATTCTGCTCAACTCCTCATTTATAAATTTTCTGTGACATGATGGTCATCACCTTTCTTTTTTAACCCAGAGACAGTTTGTCACTGGCCCTGATCACGAACTGCTTCTGTCTTTAAGGTCCTAGGTCTTAAGTTTTGCTCCCTTACACAAATATCTAGGAAGATGAGACTGAGATAAATTATCTTCACAGGAGACCTAGAGTTTCCCACTTACTTTAAGAAACTAGTCTGACAGACACCACATGAGCTTCCTTAACCAATGGAAGCTGAAGACACACTCTTTAATCTCTAAAAATCTTTGCTGTCAGGGCTCAGAAATCTGTAATCTTAAAGTGACCTCAGAGATTCTAATAATCAGTTGAAGTTTGTTACTTTATTTTTAATTAAAAAAATAATCTCAAGGGAATTACACTGCATTAAAAAAAGCCAATCTCATGAGGTTAAATAATGTAGGATTTCATTTATATAACATTCTTGAAATAACAAAATTATAGAGATAGAGAAGAAATTAATAGTTAACAAGTGTTGGGGGTAGGGAAGGGTGGGTGTGCTTATAAGAAAGGGTAGCACAGAGGAGCCTGGAAAGTATTAAAAATCAAACCTCTTTTTACTCATAATTCTTTGACTAGGCAACCAAATTAAATGAGGACTACAGACAATGTCTGGATTAGATATAAATTGAACTATTATATGTATATCTATTCATGCTATAATTTTTGAAATTCCCCGGTGCTGCTGACATCTCATAAAACTCATCTATTAGAGTCAGTCTGCTAATAACTATTCAACGCATGCTAATGATACAGAATAAAATTCTATGGAAAAATAATATGCAATTTATGACCCAGTCTCAGGCAGATGGTCTGAATGATTATTCCCCAAAGGTTCAGCTGTGACAAGATCAATTGCTGTAGCAAATATATATGGCACTTCAAACCTCACTCAGTTCTACTGCGCAAAAATGGATATGGGAGAACCATCCAATACTGAATATATCGTATGCTTACCCCCATTTACAAATGGATCTCAACATTCAGTGATGTGGTCTCTTTCATGAATTCAGGAGAATAAAGAGAGCTTAATTAATGGCACAAGAGGTGTGAAAATATTGCTGTGTGACAGGAAGCACATGGAGTTTTCAACTGTGCAACCAAAGAATTGGCAGGGATTTGCCATGTCCAGTGCCAGAAGTTTTCTTCCTCTGTTCCTTCAGGTTTTGCCAGCTGGAAAGCACAGGCTGTGCTGTCTTTTCGCTTTCCCCCAAGCGGTGAAACTGGCTCTGCTGTCAGACTCCCGTATAGACTCGCAGAACTGAACCTCGCCTGGGTTTCAACAAATCAATAATTCAGCATGTTGAAAATGATTAAAAGCAACATATAAAACTAAAGAAATAGGGGAATTTGTTATTAATTTATTTAAGCAGCTTTCACTCAGTAGTTTGCTCACCAGGAAAACAGACCTATTCTCCAGCCACACAGAAGAGTTCCATAACAGCAAGAGGTTTTCTACTCGGTGTTAAATTTTATCAATAATTTTACACAGGGCGAGTAACTCTTGCTTCAGGATTTGACACACCTGCTTACATTTTTCTTCTTTAAATGTTTTCTCCTCTGTACTTAGGGTCAAAGACATCCTAGGAAACTTTCTAATTGTATGAATTCTCGTACTCAATGTCTCTATCTCTATCTCTATGTCTCTATCTCTGTTTCTCTGTGTGTGTGGTGTGTGGTGTGTGTGGTGTGTGTGTGTGTGTGTGTGTGTGTGTGTGTGTGTGTGTGTGTGTGTCTCAATAGTCTTTCTCTATTTTACAAAGTTTAAAATTTAGAGAGAAATCGAGAAGATTGAGAGAAAGTTGCCATATACCTGACACTCAGTTTCTCCTGTAATTAATGTCTTGTATTAGTATGGTACATTTGCCCTAATAATGAACCAATACTGATACATTATTATTAAAGGTTATGCTTTTTTTCAGATTTTGTAAGTTATACCTAATATCCTGGAGTCCTCTGACCTCTTAAATGATTTTTAAAAATTGGCATACATCTAATATAAATCTTTGTGCTATAAAGTTTTATGAATTTTATTTAAAAAACATTGTTTTATGTTTTCACTTCTAAAGTATCAGAAAATCATTTCACTACCTTAACAGAACCCTGTGCATCACAAATTCAACACCCTCACCACACTCAGTGCACCCAATGGTCTTTTTACTATCTCTAAAGAGTTACATTTTCTTGAATGTGATAAAAATGGAATTTTCTAGTATATAGGCTTTCAGAATGGCTTTCTTTCACAATGGAAGTGTGCAATTAAGATTATCCATGTCTTGATGTGACTCGAAGCTCATTTCTTTTTATCGCTGAGTATTGTTCTATTGTATGAATAAACCAAAATGTATTTATCCACTCACCTATTAAAGTACATCTTATTGTTTACATGATTTGGTGATTAGGGACAAAGTTGCCATAAACATTCACATGCAGATTTTGTGTAGATGTAACTTCAGATAAGATGAGGAAAGACCCATGGGTATGATTGCTTGGTTGTTTCGAAAATCATGCTTAGTTTTGCAGAAAACTGCCACACTATGTCAAAAGTTACTGTGCCATTTTGTATTTATACAAAAAAGCAATAAATAAGAGTTCCTGTTGCTCACATCCTCAGTGATTGGTACTGTTATTAAAAAAAAAATTCAATCATTCTAAGTGTGTAGTGATATCTCATTGTTTTTAGTTTCCATTTCTCTAATGAAATATGATGCTGAGCATCTTTTCATATGCTTATTTGCTATCTTCATATTTGGTTTGGTAAGATGTCTCTTTTGAATTTTCCATCTTTAAAAATTGGGTGTTTTCTGACTTTTGAGTTTTAAGAGCTCATTGTAGTCATTAGAACCTTTAACATTTTGAAAAGATATTTTAAATTCCTTATCTGACAATTCCCAAAATCATGTCATATGTGAGCCTGGCTCTGATAATTGCTTTTTCTATTCAGATTTTATGTTCTCTTGCCATTAGCCTGTCTGAATACTTCCATTGAAAACTGACTTGGTATGCCATGTAATTGGAACTAAGGTGCATAGACCTTTAGTATTTTTATATTCATCTGGCTCAGAGTTGGGATGAGGATAATGCTTTTTGTAACTACAGGTGCCAGAGCTTTCAACTCTCTCTAATGACCTGGGGTTTTGTTTGTTTCTCCTGTTTATTCTGGGATTCCCTATGTACTTCTCCTTAGAGAAAGCTTATGTTTTGTAGCTCTTTCTTCTGCAATCCATTGTTCACACACGGGACCTCTGCTGTTGTAGTTGTAAAGGGCTAGGGATGGGAAATTCTGTAATTGTCGCATTAAATAAATCCCTGTCTTTTAGTGGACCTGTGACTCAAGGTTGTCACTTCAAGTGTTTCTACATTAGTAAAACTTTTTTTTTTTTTCTCCTGATCTTTATTCCCTTTCCTGGCTGCAGCATTCTCCATTTTTCATTTTTTTTTTTACTTCCTTATTTCTATTGACTATGCTTTCTTTTCCTTCTTAAACCCTACAGGATAAATAGCGGGGGCTGGAGTGGAAGCAAAAACCTCTTTTCTCTAATTTCAGTATGGCTCTGTCAAAGTTTTATTTTGCTTTGTTTTGTTCCCTCTCCCTGCCCAACAGGCCTTTGATATGAAGAAGGGTCTAGACATATTTCTCAATAATTTATTTTCCTCTCCCCATACTCCACTTCCCTACCACTCCATCATCAGAGAGTCACCAAGGGATCTTTCTTGGACCTTCATTGTGTGAAGCTGGTAGGCTTCCTGAAGATAAAGGCTTTAAAAGTATGAAAACCCCTGACTATGGCCCTAAGAGTTTCTCACTCTCCAGTTAATTCACATTCAGCCTGCAGCAATTTGTCAAAAATTATTTTTCAATTGTCCCAACTAGTTTATTGCTCCAATGGCTTCTGCCCATGGTAAGCAGACCTCCACTGTGTCTCTCTTGAACTACTCATCTCTCCAGGTTCTGGTTTGGCAATTTGCCCTGTAATGTCAATTCTCTGTTTGGTGCAGGAAAAGTTGTTGGCTTTCAATAAGTCCACCTTTTTCTTGCTGTAAAGATAGAAATGACAACTCTAAGTTCTTTACATGTCGAAGCTAAAACTAAAACTAGAAACATATTCCTTTTGGGGGCTTGTTTACTTCTCATTATATACATGTAATATTAGATGTATTATATGCCTTCTTATGATATATCGTTTTCAATCTAATAGATGTAACTCTCTTATTTAATCAAGTGACTCCTATAACTAAATCTTTATTATTTTTCCACAAAGTGCTCCAGCCTCTGACTTTTCAGTTGCCTGATAAAAAGATACCCATAAATAAAATCTTACAGATAATTTGAAGTCTGATGTCCAAAAGTAGACTCATCTGTTTCTACTCAAAACTATCCTTCTTTTCAACTTTATCATTTGTATTAAACAGAATATATTGATTCCTGTGACCTATGTTCTGGCCACGAGCTTTATTTTGGGATGTGTGTTATAAGAGGGAGAAAGGGTCCAATTTCCAAAGTGGTCCTATGAAGTTATACCACCATCTCTGCAACAGCTCCACAGGAATCATGGCTTCTCTACTTCTCTAATTTCCTATTCCAGCCTTCTATTATCACTAGTCTTTAACTCTTAGAATAGCCCTAAACTACCCCTTGGTCACCTTCAGTTTCTCTGGCTTTCCCTGTCTCTTTCTTCCATGCTACTCCTAGACTCCCTGTATGGCCATAAAGGCCACTGAGGGCTTAGAGCACAAGGGGGCATAGCTAGAGCTTTAGCATCCAGGCAGCTCAGAACCTCAGTCTTTCACATTGTATATCCCTCTGCTACCCTTCAAAGATCTCATGCCTCAAGGCATCTAGTCTGCATAGTACAAACTGTTTGATTTTTCATACTTTCCATCTTCTCTACCTTTATTAGTGCTATGTCACCACCTGAGCTATATCAAGTCCCACTTCATATGCATGAACTACCATTTTTATTTTTTTACCACCAAATTCAAATGCCTCCCCACATGGAAACTTTCCTGAGCATCTATTCAAGAAATAATTTATCTATATTAAGGTTTCTGTATTTTCTACGTTATTCTGTAACATATTTCTTTTACTAGTCTTTACCCAGGGAAGATACTTGAAAGTAAGGGGTATGTATCCTTTTTTTTATTATGCATACATCTATCTCATACTGTTGTAGCATCTTCAGTTAACATTGTACATATGCAAACAATTCTGAAGGACATAAATTACAGAATAAAATCACACTTTTATAAATTTAAAACTCAATTTGAAATCATAAATAATAACAACTATTAAGTATTGCAGCTAAAATAAAGAAACAACAGTGAAAATAAAACCAAAATAAAAACTCAGAGGGTTTTCAGGCTCTGAATGCCTTAGTCAAATTGCCTTAACTCAAGTTATATTTATAACGCAAATTTCAAAATGCTTATTCATTTTGTAATCCTTTAATACGTGGCATCAAATTTCTTAAGGTGTTTACAGTGACCATTGGTCTTGAAACAGAATCAAGTGTTTTTAAGCCTATGAAAGGAAATATGTATTAGTGTTTTAAAGAAGAAAATATATATTTATAAACTATAAAGAAGTGTTTAAAGAGTATCTGTTGACATGAAGAATAAATGCAATTCTAGAGAATTCTTGAATGCCAGCAGCAAACTTATTAAAAATCCTATCGCGATTGAAACTATGGCCTGTGATTTTCTCATTAACTTGTCTCAATAATATAGATTCTAGGAGAATACGTGAGATAATGAGTCTTCTTTGCCTATTCTTCAATACGGAAGTGAGAAAAAATAATCTTGGTGATATTCTGAAACAACTTTTAAGGTGATGAACAGCATTCATTTAGAATCTGAATTTTATTTATTCCAGTTGGATTAATGAAATATAAAATTATCTAAGAATTTATCAAAAGTACACCTGTAAGTAAGAACAACTAGTTATCAGTGAACCACTCCATTACTCTGATGTCAGCACATCTTAGAACTTTTTTAAATGGTGAAATAAAATGCAGTTATTAAACATAGTTATGGACAATTGAAGTGATGTCATGTGTAGAAACCATCCGTATGGGAATGGCATTCTATACATACAACTTAGCCCTAAATTTGTATAAAAGCCTAAAATCTTCTCTAAAGAATAAATCTTTCAAAAGAAATAAATGCAACCAAAAGTATCACATAGTATTTTACAGCATCTGAATAATATTATCTCAGTATTAAAAATTCAGAAAAAAATTTCAAAAATAGAACCTTATACAAATTACATATTTAGGGATCTCATAGCACATCAGAAGCATCTGAAGTGAAAAGCAGTGGTCACTCTAGCATAAGTGGACACAAGAATAAACATAAGTGAATATTCCTGTTCTCATGACTAAGGTATACAAGATGACTCCTAGATCGATGCAGGCAGTGCTGGAGCCTGCCATAGCAAAAACAGATATATGAGGCATTGTGAAATTGCACCCATATATTTTCCCATGCCTGTGATTATTTGCTGATTTACTGTTGTCAGACTCTGGTGTTCATTCATTTAATCACGAGTTTCTTCATGACATATTTGAAGCTGATCACTCATGAGAATCCAGGGTATGCCAGGAAGTGAGGAACCATCGTGAGTTAGTATTCTTGTGGACTCTTTGAGCAGCAATGAATTCCACTGCTCAAATGGGTCCAACATGGAAATGAGAGCAGTAGTTATGTGTGCCTGCAGATTTTCAAACAGCGAGACACTGTTGAGGGATTGAAAATAGATTCTCACTCACAAAGATGAGCCTAACTACTTGTGAGATTACATGGCTAGGTGAGTTATCATAAAAAAAAAAAAAACTGTATCATGTAGAGTCCAGAGTTTTGTTTAAGACTTCTTAATCTGATGTTTATAATTAGGGAATGATGATGCTTCTAAAACTTTGGATTGTAGTGTATAGCATTTTAATTGTATTTTCAAGGATTCAAGTTGTTTAAAATCTGTAATTTTTACTGGTTCCAATCATTTTTATACAAAGTCCAACTTCTTAATGTTGTCAAATCTCTTTATAAACCAAGGATTCAATGAAATTCTACCTAACATTTTTGGCAGATAGTTTTAGGATTTCTTATAAACTCCTTAGCTCATCACTTCAGGAAGAATGTCTCTCAGAATACAAAATCCATGGGATATTTGAGAGGCATTGGACTAAAGTGAAAGTGTTTACATAAGCTTCTAAGAATTTTTAATATGGTAATAAACCTCATGAATGTCCAAGAAGAAAGAAATAAAATATGTGTAGGAAACACTGCACATTATTCAAAGTTTGGTAGGACTAAGAATTAAAGTCTTATATCTCAATTAAGTCACAATGTTTTTTCTTCAGTTTAATGGATCATCACCTCATTAAATGAGATATATGCAAAATTCACTTAATGAGTGCTCAATAACTATTAATCATTATTATATAGTAAACCTCCTTATCCTTTGTTTCTCAGAAACATGTTAATCATTCTAATTTCATTGGACATAGCATCAAACATATAATTCGTAGCTATGGCTTGGTCTCATCTCCTTCTCCATCTCCTTGCCCCTCAACCGTCTTGTCTTCTTTCTAGTGATATACATTACTTTAAATCTCTACAACATTCCATTCTTTCCTGATTCAAGATCTTCACATGTGCTGCTTTTCCAGCCTGGGGCATCCTATAACCCCACGCCCTCACTTTGTCTGGTTAGTCCCTACCACACCTCCAATCTTAACTCTGTGTCTGCCTTCATAGGGAAGTCTTTATACCTCAGCCCTTGACCTTATGCATTAGAGAATTTTTTCTTACAAGCTCTGCAAGACAAGACAAGATTGTGTTCAGTCCATCACTATATTTTTAGAAGCAGCATAAAAACTAACACACAGTAGATACTTTAAAAACATTTGTTGAATGATGAAAAATATTAGATTAACTGGTTAACAGAAATGATCTAAAATAATTTCAATCCGAGATAAGAGAGAGGTAATC
Source organism: Macroglossus sobrinus (assembly GCA_004027375.1). NCBI lineage: Eukaryota > Metazoa > Chordata > Mammalia > Chiroptera > Pteropodidae > Macroglossus > Macroglossus sobrinus. The sequence continues at coordinate 464,236 of PVKZ01000648.1, read as the reverse complement.
TCATAGACCCTTAAGGCTTGAGGGTTATGAAGCCAATAGTCTAAACAAACTTTATACTGATAAAATAATTTACTACTGTGACAATACTTAAGAGACATTTTTGAATTGTAAGTGCCTCTCAGAAGCTTTCATTTTAACTTTATTGAAAATCACCTTGGTTCCCTGATAGGTACTTTTTTCAGTGCTCTCAATATTTGCAACTTAAACAGGCAACTGGCTACCTTTTTTCAACTCTGCAAGCCAATTTCTGATATATTTCATACATTTTACTTCTATTAACATTTTTCAAGTAAAATGTCTCCTTTTTATTTGTGATGACTTTGATTCCTCATTTACTCTTTCAATTTCCTTGCACAAATGCTCAGGGAAATCTATATTTTTCTATTTGAAATGTATTTTATCCATTTAGATAAAACTTCTCTCCCATATCTCCCATAGAAAGCACCATATTTCCTTTTACTCCTCTTTTAAAGATTTTTTTTCTTACCTTGAATTTTTTTTTTTGGCCAAAATAAGTATAAAGATTGATTTTATATTGCTTGAGGAATGACAAAAGACATTCTTAATCCTTCTGAGTTCCGTTCTTGCTGAAATTTATCTGGACCACTTTGTGCATTTTAAGTTAAAAGCATTACCTTTGTCATTATGTGGAAAAAATATCCTAAAGTATCGAAGTCCAATTCACAAAGTTTCAGATTTAGTTTCCTCAGGGGAGTAGACACTCTGGGATCTACACGTGGTATATACATGAAAATTGGGGAAACAGTTGAAAAATTACCTGGGAGCCAGATTGTGTGGGACATAGCCTCAGGCTCCTACAGTCTGTTTCTGTTATATGACTGAACCGTGCATGTAATTACAGAGAGAATTTTAATAGTGCTTTACCTTGACCATATTCACTGGGAAACTTTATTCCCTTGTTGAGCTGAGTTCTTAAAATGAAATCATTAAAAGTTCTCCTACTGTCGTTTGACTACTATCAAAAGTTTTGTTAGATAATTAGTAAAGGAAATACTTTGTATTTTATTAAAGGAAGTACTGTAGGAAAAAGTTAATGTATCTTGATTGTAGGTCATGTGAAAAATAAACCTACATTTATTTATAAATATAAATAAGGGGAAAACAAATTATCTATAACTTATCAACCCACCCACACTAATTACATCAAAACTACTATTGTTTAAACACAAAAGTACATCACTTCACACTTTCTTCTCCACTCTCCCTACCATAGGCCATGCCATAGATGTAATATTGCATTTTTTTAGAATGAAGTCTCATGAGACTGTCCTTATGCCAAATATTTCACAAAATTATGAAAAAATATTAATGGACCTCAAAAATTTATAAAGTACAAAATTTCTATCTCTCACCTACATCTGCCCCATTTTCTTATAGCCTAATTATTTATGAAATTTAGAATATCTTCCACATTATCTTTATCACTACTAAAATTCTATGAAAAGAAAAAAATCACACGTTTTATGAACATCTTTCTCCACAATTACTAAGATAAATGGCTCATCAAAGATAATTTGCAGACAGTGCAGAATAAGTCTTTCTAAGTGCAAAGGAAGATTGACATTTAACATTTGTCAGGCAAAGGGAGTTTTGGTATATGGTAAGGACAAACAGCTATACCTTTTCAGTTTCCCTAAAAATGTTATTTCTAAATACATTTCTAAAATGTTTAAAACAGCATTGTCCATACGAGCCACATGTGAATTTCTATGATTCCTAGTGCCTATGTATAAAAACTGAAAAGTAACAGTTTAAATGGTTTTTAATAATGTTTAACTCAATACACTAAAATTTCTATATTTTAGCATTATTAAAATTATTAATAAGATTTTTTTGAACTAAGTCTTTGAAAGCTAGTGTGTATTTTACTCTTAAAACACATTTCAATTTGAACAGGCCATAATTCGATTGCTCACTAGCTACATGTGGCTAGTAGCTACCATATGGGACAGTATAAAATTTTTTCTTTTATGTGGAAAAACAATCTTATAAGAGAAAAAATCTGCTTCTGTTTCAAAAATAAAATTTGTGGTTTAAATTTTTTTTAATATTTCCACAGTTTTCTTCTAAGGGGTAGTTTTTCTACTCTGATTTTAAGTGTCTTGGGTATCAACTAACTGATAATAGTTCTCCAAAATTTGATAAAATTTTGGTAAAACTAATTTATTTTTAAAATATACACACTTGCTCCAGTATTTTTTTTGTAATGTTACTCTTTAGAGATTTAAGAGTTAATGATTAGTAATAAAAACATCACTGCCTGAATTAGAAAATATTTTGTATTATTAACACCATATAGTTCTGTGAAATAAAATGCAAAAATGTTAATTTCAAAGAGAATCTAAAATCACCATAGAGTGATGGAAAATATGTTTACATCTTACCAAAACTGACTTACCAAAAACAAACAAATGAACAAACACCACCAAATATTATCATCTGTCTATGATTTTTTATTGGACTTTACCAGAGTAAAGAAAGAAAATAGAGGAAGAAGAGAGAGGTTGTGCTTTTTCTTCTTCTTTTAATTGGAGAGAAGAATTTGAAAAAAGTTAATACTAAATCTTATTAAGAATTATTTATTATGTACTTTTTAAGTTTAAGAACTAAGCATACACTACATTATCTAACCCTTAGAATTTTCTCTGATTCTCATTTTCCTCACTTATAAATTGTGTTTACATTTCTCTATCTGACAGGGTAGCTGAGGAACAGTGTATATAATATGATGATAGATTTATATTTATATTTACTTATTACATATCTATCTACATTTCTCCAAGTTTCAGTTTCCTTCTCTGCAAAGTAGAATAATCACATTTTTTAATTAATCATTTATTTGATGAACATAACTTGAATTTTAAGCATCTATTAAAACTGAAGTCAAAATGTCCTACCTCTGCTCCATCTTTTAACTTCTGTTTCTTTTTTTCTTAAATTCAAGAGCTTTCCCCACTATCCTTATCTATACTCAGAATAGACTAAAAGATAAAACAACCACATTTCATCATGATGCAGGGCTAGGTGTTATTTGGTATGCGTATTTAATGAGAAGATGCAATGGAAAACTCTTTTGGACATAAACAATGCTATATAAATATGAGCATTATTTCTTGTGAAAAATGTGTTCCACAATTTAGTGACCAAGAAAAGGTATTTGACCTTCTGTCTTTATCCTTAGTGTGCCTTCCATTCTTCACTCCAAACTGAAAAGAAAACAGTGAGAGAGTGGTTCCATTTTCCCTGCGTGTGCTTTTCTTAAAATTTATTTTATTATTAGTTTCAAGTATACAGTACATTGGTGAGACACTTATATAGTTATAAAATGATTCCCCATCTTCCTAATTGCTTTCTTTCCTCTGGCTCTCCTCCTAGCCATTTCATTAGTGCTAACTGCATTCCCTATGCCATGCTCCCCATCCCCATGACCATCCATCAACTACTAATTTGTACTTCTTTAACCCTTCACCCCTTTCTCCCAGCACCCTCAAACCCCCTTCCCTCTGGCCGTCATCAGATTGTCCTCTATATTTGTGAGCCTGTTTTTGATTAGCTTGTTCTTTTTGTTCCTTAGATTCTCTGTGTTTTACATTGTGCAGTAGTTGACACTAAACAACTTGACTGTCCCCCACATCTCTTCGAGCTGATTAGTACTAAGGCCTGATTACTCAATTTCCATCTTTCTTGGGTGGGTGGGAGGAATGTATGCAGGGAATTATAATGTCACCTTTTTAAGCAAGTATGAGATTCCTTTGGAAAAGGAAAATCAGTCAGCTTGAAAGTGAGGGCTCAACCATGTTCTTTACTGAAGTTGTTTCTATTTGCAAAGCTTGTCATTAGTGCTGCCTCAGTGTGCAGAAAGAACAAGGAGAAACCTGAGATTCATTCATCTACATGTTTACAGTATGGAGTCCATTTGCATTAATAAAGATTGCAAACTAGCAAATTAATTTGTGAGGTGACTTGTTTGAGTGAAGGTCTTTAAATATCCCCCATCCCCCACCCCTGCCCCCAGGAGAGCTATTTTGAAATCACTGAACACAAGGCACTATATTGAGAAGGTGAGTTCTGTCTCTGAATCTCAGCAGCCATATGGGCTAATTTTGGAAGGAAGGACTGCCTCCTTGTGTAATTCCACTGGGAAGAGAAATAAGAAAGTACCTGGGTAATAATGACATATCCTCAGTGGAAGATCAAAGAGCCATCCTAACATAATCTTCACAGTCAGAGTAAAAAAATATTTCACTGATTTTTTCAATAAATACTTTATATGCTTCTATCATGTGCTGGCCCATATGCCAGACTCTAGGAAAACAGAAGAACCAAAATATCTTATGCCTTGTCTCTATTGACTCTTCTTATAGGTATTTAAATGAATAAAATAATTTTTGACATTGAGAATTTAATGAAGGAATTCAACTGATGATGCAACATCATTAGTAATGAAGAAAGCTTTATTATTTTTAAATTATTTTTATCGTGCTAAGAACACTCAATATGAAATCTACCCTCAACAAAATTTCAAGTATGTAATACAATATCAGTAACCAAAGGCAGCACTTTGTCTAGCAGATATCTAGAACTTACTCATCTTGCATAACTGAAAATGTATACTCATTGAATAGCAACTCTCTATTTTTCCTCCCTCTAGACCCTGGTGACCACCATTTAACTTTCAGTGTCTATGAGTTTGACCTTTTAAAGGACCTTCATGTAAGTTGAATCATAGAAGATTTGTTCTATGGCATATTTTACTGGAGGTTTTATATTTTTCATAGGGTTAGACAATAAAGGTTTTGCTGAAGAAATCTCAAAGGTATTGAGAAACCAGGCACAAAGGTATTGTGAAGCCAGGATGTGTTACCAGCTGGGGCCACAAATTCACTAAGGTCAGAAAATGCTTTGTGTATTTGACAATCAGATGAGAGATGATCACTTTAGGCCATGTTTTGAAGTTGAAATTTAAATAAAAATTAAATAGATGGTGATTAAACAATTTTCTTTTCAGAGAGGTTTGCTTTTAGTAGCATCCTTCCACTCACTACATCAGACAAGAATGAGAGAGAAAGATCAACAGGTTGTCTATTATAGTTATCCAGACAGGTGACAGTGGCAGCTTACACTAGGGTAGTGGCAATGAAATTGGAGCAGAGTGGTTGTTTCAAAATGTAGTTGCAATAAACAGATAACAAATTGGATGTGGAGAGTAAAGAAAGGAAGAAATTGAAATAAAGCCTGGGTACTGTGACAAGTCATTGGATAAGTGATGGTGACATTTATTGAGTGAAGATTGTAGAAACAAGTCTTAGAGAATAAAAATTAAATATTATTTTGGATATATTAATTTTGAGATAATTATTTTATGTTCAACTTCCTACTAGATATCTAGGTGTGAAGTTCAGAAAAGAAGGTGTTCATCTGAGATCCAAAACTTGGAGATGAGTCATGTTTCCTAGAGAGGAACACGCATTTTGGTGGTCAGTGTTGCTGGACTATTAGTTGTGGGAATAGAACTCAGTGTACGAGGAGTCCCAAGTGCTTAAAAAATGCTAACTATTCATAGACAACAGAAGTTTTAGTGCAAGTTTAGTACGAGTCCCATACTTCCCGGGGGCAATTCAGGGAATGTCATGGAGTCTTCCCTTACAAGCAATATATCTATTAAAATTTATATGTGGCAGGGACCACATCTCTCCCAGGTACTGCTGCTCTGCCAAGCTCTGCCTCATGACCTGGACCCTCACCACTGCTCAGCAGGTATGTATGAAATAAATTATGTGAAGGCAGGCCGGTCCCAGAGAGTGATATTTGAACCATCAAGGGTCTCCCCTTTCCTGGAGAAGGATTTAGGATCAAAGCCTACAGAAACTAAATTATGTATTTGTCATCTTCTTTTTCCTTCACTGTCAAAGGTTATCTGAAGTAACATCAAACTGTCTGTAAAAGAAACCAATTAGATGGATACTGTGGATTATAAACTAATGTCACCAAAATCCCTTTTCCTGGACTGGTGAGGCGAACATTTCCTGAAAATTGCTAAGGAGAGAACAGCTAAGTAAACATGCTTCCTTCAGGCTTTAGAAGAATGAGTCTTAGGCATTGCCGTTTGCTGCTGAGATGCTGCAGGATATTTCCCTTTCCTCGATATAATTAGTCTTCAGAAACCAAAGTGAAAAGTATTTTCCTACTTTAGAGTAGTTGCCTTGAAGCGATGTTCCCTTAGTCCAAGGGCACCACTCAGACTCGGGGAATACATGAGAAACCTCTTGTTATTCCAGTTTGGGAGCCTGTTTTATGTGTTTGCAATCATATTGCATCCTTGAGCAAAGGAAAAGATTTCCAAATCTGATAGACTACACTATCCACTCACATGATGAAGCTGGGTTTTCGCTGTTTCCAGAGGTTTCTTCTGATCACTGGAGAGGGTGTCTGTTAGAACAGGGCATGGGGCTTGAAAGGCAGGTGCATGGGTTCCTGCCACACTCAGTTTGCACACCTGCACAAGGAAGAGGTTTTACATCACATGGACAGTCGGCAGCCTCTCAGGACTTATGTTCTAAGTTTCCAGAGCTCCTGAGAATCTCCTCTAGGTCAGCAATTGTACATGCTCTTAACTAGAGGACGCTGGAAAATTTCCAGAGGAGTTTAAACATGTTTTAAGAGGAGCACTGGAATAAGTATACACCAATCAATGAGATTACTTGAGAAAAATGGCACAACTTGGATATACTCATTCTGGAGTTTGATTTTTAAAGGCCTTTATTTTATTACATTATTCACTTACTTTTTCACTTCAAATATTTATCAAGCTCTTACTAACTATAGGCACTAAGCAAGATGGATCTTGAGAACTCCAATATTAATTGCAACTTCCTTGCAGCAGCTCTCATTCTGAATATAATAAAATGTGCTGGTAATTATTCCCCTTTTTTAAAAAAGAACACAACAAGTTCTGTTTCTATTATTATTAGCATCAGAGGCTTATGTAAAGGATGCATTAAAAAAATCACACCTAAATACAACAACTGACAGTCTGTGACAATCTAATTGCATTTCTGCCATCCCCAAAAAGCTATTTGTTGTCCCTAATAATGATGCCATAAATTAACCGTCAACTGGAAAGAGACAGTTTTAAATGCAATCTCTTCACAATTTAAAGCAGGTCTCTGGTACTACACACATTACTAAGACAACTAAGTGTTCTTAGAATGTAAATGTGTCTTTCCTTCTCACTTCATACTACACGCTATGATCAAAAGGACAAGTACAAGGTGGCATGGCCTCCTCTGAAGCTCTAACAGTGGGAAAGTGTTAAGTGACATTATCTGTGCTCTTTCCATGCTGGTAATAGCTCTGTCTGTGTCAGAGAACACGAGTTACAGATGGAGCAGTCAGAAATTGCTGTCTTGCATCTTTTAAGCGATGGACTATAGGGTAGTGATTAAGAACATGGGCTTTCTAAGGCATGTCAGTTTGATTTCAGTTGGTCACTTTCTAGAGCTACACTGCTCAATGAAAAATCCAGCAGCCATGTGTGATTATTTAAATCTAAATAAATTTAAATGAAATAAAGTTTTAAAAGTGAGCACCACAATCATACTTGTCACATTCCAAGTGCTCAGACACTGAATATTTCCATTGTCACAGAAAGTTCTACTGATTAGTGCTGTTCTACAGTCATCATTTTTATTTCCACTGCTGACATTCTAATTTGACCCGTCTTCATCGACCATCTGTGCTAAAGAAATAGCCTTTCTTCTTCTACTTTTCTCTGCTATAATTTCTTCTTCACTCAGAAGCCACTGACTTCATTCTAAAATTTGTCAGATTATGATATCTTCTTCCATAGTTTTCCTTTATATTAAAATAAAATCCAAGGCCAATACTATGGCCTACGGAACTTTGCACAACACAGTTCATATATATCTTTCTTACCTCATATCCTATTACTCCACATCCAACCCTTCCGTATCCCACTCTCAACCCCTTACTACATCCAAACTAAAATGTCTTTTTTTCTAGTCTTTGCTCCAATACTTAAGAGAGTTTACCTAGATATTTCCATGATTAGAAATATCCTTCCCCTTCATTCTCATGATTTACTTCTGTTCAAACAAACCACAAAGTAAGGTTAAAGTCTCCTGGAAAAGCTTGCATGACCACTTGCTTATATTCTAGCACTTGCATTTCTTTATACAGCCTTTACCATTACTTACTAATTGTGGTTATTCACTTACTTTTTTGTTTATTGTTTGTATTTATCCACTATAATATAATCACCATGAAAGCAGGGTTCTTGTATCTTTTATTCTATGTTCAACCCTCAGTGCCTAGTAAATTGGCTTAAATGGGCGCTCCACAATTTTAAATGATGGGATTTTAAATGCAGAAAACCTTTCTGAGCCACTGATGATTTTAGATGCATTCGATTATTTCTCACAATTTTCTTCTGAAGGAGATAACAGTAATACCTTTGTTTTGCAGACGAGGAAAGTGCTTAGGAAACATTTAGACACATTACATGTTTAATAGTATACAGCAATTTCTCTGGACTCCCTAGCCAAGGCAGCTGTTGGAAACTGTAGGAAACATAAAATGCAGTGATGGCTAAAAAAGTAGAAATGGAACAAAGGTTAGGAGTAGCCTGGTTAATACCCCCCAGGCTTCTACCGCATCTGTAATACCCACCTCATATATACATGGTTCCTCCTGTGACATACTGGACCCAGATGTGAGTCGAATAGTCCAAAATTAGCCAAGTTAGTCATGGAGCTTATTCACAAATAAAGGTTGAATTTTGAAGTCCAAATGAGAATTATTAAGTAGATAACACTAGAGTGATAATAGCACAAGATGAGAAATTGGGCTAAATTCTTTAAAGGACTCTCTCCTTGTAAATGTTTAACCCTATATGATTACACATAAAAACTCCAATAAGTTGGGTAAGTTACTTCAGCTCTTTGAGGCACTGAAATTTTACATGTGTTAGTTTGTATATGTAACTGTGAGATAACTAAGTTTGTTAGATTATAAGACACACTTAAATATTTTTAATGCAAAAAGTACCCATGTTTGATTTTTTATACATATGAGATACAACAAAAAGACTCAAAATATTTCCTAAGGATAAAACATAAACACATTGAAGATTAATGACTTATAGATCTAGTTTTCATGTGCATAATACAGACTCACCTACCCAAGGTACCATGACGAATGCTCAGTTTTCAATTTCTGATTTTGTGGATGAGGAAAATTGATTTTGACACCATTCTACCTGCTTTACTAAACAAGTCATCCTTTTTCAAAGGGTGAACATTCTAAAGAGAAAATGACACATCCATTGGTCCACCTAACATAAATAGGATGGAACTGACCACATATGGTAGAAAATAAAGATGGTCTGGCCTGGCTAGTTAGAAAAAAAATTAATTCTGCTACATTTTCTTCTAAGGGAGCACTAGCTTTATAAAATCACCAAGGTAATGCCACAAACTTCATGAAATATGTAACATATACTGGAGTAGAAACTAATGGATTAATGGTTCTGTCTCTTCTTTATTCTTTCTTTTTTTTTGCGGGGGGGGGGAGTTAGGAGATGTATTATTTAATTGTCATGAACTATCCTCCCTAATCTGTCTTTATCTTATGAATCTATATTTAGACAAATTTTGCTTGATGTCACCCCACACCTCTAATCCCACAATCTGTTCATCGTTTCCCAAATATATTATTACATTTTCAAGTTCCCTACTTTAATTTAGTCAAAAATTTCTCCTTAGATATTTCATTTTTACATTTATGATTAAGGCAAGTCTAGAAGGGACATTAGATTTCAACATTTAGAGAAGTGGAAGAGAGAGGTGTTTTCTGTCCCTCAACATTAAAATTTGTGTCTTCCTCTAGCTTTTTACAATATTATAATGACAGTTTTGTCCTAGTACCACCTTAATTCATTCAAAGTTATTGAGTGACTGCTATGTGCTAGATTAAGCCTTACTATTACTGATAAACAATGTTTTATCCATAGGAGGTTATAGTTTTTTTTAAGGATATAAAGCATATCTAACTCATTTTTTTTATTGCCCACAGCTTCTAGTACCATCCTATAAACATATTAGGAACTTGATGTTTATTAAATAAATAAAAGCATGATCCATCAGCTTCAAAGTGAATCTTCAGCCAGGAGCAACCCAAGAAACCTCTTGACAGAAAATTATCAGCTCACATCTACCGCAAACTAGAGCCAAACACATGCCTCACTTTCAAGAATACTGAATCTGTGTCATACATTTGGATAAATATCATGCATCAAGAAAGGTACCCCCTGTTTGACATCTCCCCTGGAGGTTTAAGCAAAGGCAAATTGATTTAAGTGACTGGCCAAATAGGGGCATTCCTGCAGGGTAGGAGGAGCTGAGGACTTTGAGAAGATTTTGATCAGCGTGTAATTCTCCTCAGGAAGAGAAACAGAGAGAAGATAGTGCTTGTTAGGCATCTTATGGATGGATGGGTAGCCAAATGGCTTGATGGGATAAGTAGGAACAGTACTAAGGCCACTCCCCTCTCCACCTCAAATAAAATTTCCCACCCCTATGACAGGGCTGGGCTACTTTCCAATAGCTTGGTTTACTAGACTGTATGTCTCTTGATTCCTGAACGGAAAAGGTATTCACACTAAGACTAGAATTACATTTACTATATTGATATAGTTATAAATAGATATAGAATGACAAAGCTATATAGTTATAAATAGATGTAGATTGGTACAGTTATATCTATTGATATAGATGTTGATATAGATGTTATATCTATTGATACTATAGATGTTGTCCAGTTATGTGTAGATCAGTGATGAATATACATTGCAGTGCATCAGAATTATTCATGCAGTTTTCAATACAGATATCATCTGGATAATGGATACCTGAAGTACACAAAATTAGGAATCTGAAGAAGCATTTTATATAGGCATTTATTACCTTTTTAGAACATAAACATAATCCATAGTGACTTTTACCTCTTATTATCCTCTTGAATATGCTATGCACATGGCCAACTAAACTCTTCTTAAACATAAGACACACCCATTCACACAGCAAATATATATATATGTGTGTCTACATGCACACACATACCATATCTTTAGATGTTCCATTCACTTCCTTTGAAGGGAACTTCAAAGTTCCATAAATATATACACACACATATATACACACATATGTCATACACACACACACACACACACACACACATATATGTGTGTATATCTATATACTATCTACACATATAGATGACCTATGTCTATTGAACTTAATAATACACTTTTTAATTTTATTTTTAAGAAGTCAAGTTTTCTTCCACAAGATGGCACAAAAAATATTAACAGACACCTCCCAACTCTTTATCAAATGATGTTCCTTTTGTCCTTTAGACTATATACCCCCAGTGCACAATGAAAGAAGGGTTTATTGAATGTGACCATATGAAATTGCCAGTATTTGACCATTTTTTACTTTCAAAGACAACAATAAAAAATTATTGATTCAACTTAATATTTATAACATATATAGCCATCTATTACATTCAAATATTAAAGGCAGGGTAAATACACTATTAATCCCAAGATGATTGTTTTTTGTATAAAAGATTGTCTTAGAGCCAATTCAATATCACTGGCTTAGAAGAATAGTAATATAATGTTTACAAGGTATAGAATTGGAGTAAAGATGGAGTTGTTTACTCTCTCAGCTTTGGAAAGGCAGTCCAGAATGCTTAATAAGAATGTCCTTGTATTGGGTTTTGAAGAAAGAATACAAGTTTACCAGGGAGACAGCAAAGAAATGATGTTCTAGCCAGAGTCAACTGCATGTATAAACACATTAAAGCATAAGGCAGCGAGTTGAAGTCGGCTAACTAAAAGCAGTTTAGTTTTGCTGCAGCAAGAAGGAAAAGAGGTGTGTGTGTGTGTGTGTGTGTGTGTGTGTGTGTGTGTGTGTCTGTGTGTGTTTTGACTTGTGGAATATGAAGCCTGAGAGACAATCTATAGGACCAGATATTGAAATGTTTCACATGTCATACTATGGAATTTGAATTAGTGGAGGCTATAACAGCCTTTTTAACTAAGAGATTTCATCCAGTAAGTGTTGTTGAATGGTTTCAATGGCAGCTTTATGGAGATTGAGTTAAAGGGCAAAGGAGTTAGGGGGAGGAGGAATCATTAGAAACTTTTTCTACATAATTCACACTAGCATTAGTTCTTTCCTGCCGGGGGGTGGGGGGAACACTGGGAAAAGAGAAAGTGATGGATTTAAGTAGCATGCACACAATAAAATAGCAGAACTTGATGTGATTGGATATCAGAAATAAAAATGAGACAGCAGTCCTAGATAACACCCTTTCCTGGTTTGGGTGACTGAGAAAATGGTGCTGTTGCTTCATGAAATAAGAAATACCCCATTTGGGGTCAGGAGTAGCAAGAGCAAGTGCATTGACAAGGTGATGACATCAAGGTCTTTGGAATATCCTGGGGACCTCTCACAGTTCTTCCACAAAGAAATTGTATTGGACAGAGCCATTCATGTAGATTTGAATTTAATGACTGTAGAGTTTAATAAATATCACTCTTTTGCATAGATAAAAAGAACCCATGTTGTAAGGTGAGAATTTATTTATAGATTAAAACAAGAGATGAATGCCAAAATAATTATCGATGAGATAATCCTCATTCTTTTGAATCTTAAAACTGCATTAGAATAACATTAATTTCTTCTTCATAATTATGTAAGAGAAACATATATATATTTTTGATGCAGGGAATAAATGGGTTAGTTCAGGCTGTTGAAAGGGTAACTAAAGATTCTAAAAACTATTATAAAATATTTTGAGATCAAGGAATATTGAAATTTAAGGGGGAGGAAATGAAAAATAACTAATCTTCATTAGGCACCCACTATAAATTTTTAACTTCACATAGAAAACTCAGATAAACTGAAAAAAGCAAACTAAAAATTATTACATTCATTTTAGATATTTAAACAAAAGTGTAGAAAACCACTTTTAAAGTGCTTTCAGACTTCAGCTGACATTTATTATGTTTTATGTATTAGATACATTATGTGCTATGGTAGGCAGCCTCTAAAATAGACCAATAATCCCCTTCTCCAGGGAATTTATGCTCTTTTATGACCTCCTCCTCTTGAGTGGGATCTAGACTTAGTGACACTTCTAATAGAAGAATATGAAAGAACTAATGGTATGTCACATCTGAGACTGGGTTATATAAAGACTATTGCCTTTGTCTATCTAGAATCTCACTGCATGTCCCTTCTCACTCTTTGGGTCCTTCTTTCTCTCTTGGGTCATTCGCTCTCAGAGAAGTGAGTAGACCTGTTGTGAGTTGATCTATGGAGAAACCCACATGACAAGGAACTGGGGTTCCATTCTAATAGTCACCAAGGAAATAAGTTTTGTTAACAGCCATATGAACAAATAGATAAGCAAATAAAGAAGCAGATTCTCTAGTCACAGTCAAGTCATCAGATAATTGAAGCCATCATCCATGGTTTAACTACAATCTCATTAGAAACCCTGAGTCGCTCATCTAAGTAAGTCACTTATCTAAGCCATTTCTGGATTTCTGACCTTCAGAAACAATGTAAAATAATGTTTGTAATTAGTTGTTTAAGCTGCTAAATTTTGGGAAAATTTATTATGAGCAATATATCTCTAACACACATGAATTCGTTCATTTTTATCCTTATAAATGTTTGTTATAGCTATTAACATCCCCATTTTATAGAAATGACTGAGACCCATAGAGGCAAAACTATTATTGAGATTTGAACCCCATTTATTCTGGCTTCTAATTCTTTCCATCACACCCAACACCTTCTTTCTGGGAATGAAGGGCTCTCTCGAACTCATTGTAATTTTGATTTTTACACAACATCTACTTCCTTGGTTTTATTTCTGACCATTTTCTGATCACTCTTGCACAGACAATCTAGTTAAGACTAGGTGCTAATGTACTGTACAGCTGCTTCAAGCAACCTGCTGCTTTGGCTGCAGCTGGGAACAACTGACTTTCCCATCAAGCTCTGATTAGCATTTTGATCTTGACAAGCACTTTTTTCTCTGAATGCCAATGCAGGAGTGATTGTTGTCACTGCCAAGCTTTAGGCTTCTGCTATAAGCATACTCTGTGGTTTGCCTCTGCTTACTGAAAACACCCCATCTGTTGCTGACATGCTCCAAATGGGAGCCATTTCTCCTGATTTTCAGGAATGTGCCTCTCTTTGAGGGGGAAGTAATCCCATGTGGACTGTACCTGCTGTGAACTTGAAAAGTTTCTGGAGTTGGAACTGCCATTTCTGAGTCTCTTTCTAGGTGCTTAGTACTTATGATATAGTAGTTTACCTACCTAACAAACTTTGTGAGGATTACTCTATTTCCTCGTCCCTCCCTTCTTTATCATTGAAGCAGAGAGAATCATTCTCATGTTTATACATGATTGTTCTATGTTTATCTGTCTCATCTCTAAGATAAGAAGAAATAACACCATCAATTTTTTTTTCCTGTGACCTGTGACATATAATAATGCACAGCACTGTGCCAACATACTATGAGTACTCATACTCGCTGCATTTTTTATTTTTCTTCTTTCTTTTAAAAGATGATAAGGAATGGTTAATGTATTTGTCCCAAGAATGCAAACCTCATTTATAATTTCCTTCCTTTCAAGGCCTAAGAACTCTGATATAATTATAATTTCAAAAAATGCTAATAAATTCTTTCTGGGTTATGAGGAGGCCCAATTTACCTTTCCATAAATAATTTCATTTTACTGCTAAATGAGCCTCATCAAAATATATACTTTCCTATTGAGTGACTGCTATTGGTGAAGGGGGTTGGGAAAAATTGGTGAACTATAATTCCAAGGCTGCCTGTTATAACAGACCTCTCTTCTCTTTGAGTGGTATAGTAGCCATTATTTATGGAGAACTCATCATGTCCTGGATACTTTATCTCCAGTGCTCACATGAGCTCTGTTAGATAATGTAAAGTTTCTCTGTCTACAAAATGAAGATGAGGATTTAGATAAATGTTCCAAGACCACAGATAACCAGTAGTTCTTAGGACATAAAAAATAGTTTTTCTTTTCCTGATCTCCAATACAGAACTTTGTTTAAAGAATTCATATGGCCATCATTATTAGTATTGTTAATAATCAGAAAGGATGAAGTCAGAATGGAGAAAGTAATAATAATAAAAAAAATGAAATGAGGAGGAATTTATTCCAATAAAGTGAAAAGATAAATAAATAAAGTGTTATATTCATGAATGAATTTCACAGAAGAGTTCCAGAAAAAAGAATAAACTTTGCTCCAAAAGGTTTAGGTAGTAAAAATAATCATAGTCTCACTGTGTAGTAGGTGCATTTCCATTATGATTGTGAAGATGAGAGATAATCTGTACAGTATAGTGTCTTTTGTCTATTTATATGTGAAGCATCTAAGATTTAGAGAAGCTAAATAACTTGCCAAAGGCACACTATAAGAAATCAAAGGGACATAGATTTGACAATGAGTCTGACTTCTAGGCCATTATCTTAATTACTCAACAATACTGGTTCCTGTCAAATGCTGATGTGTCTCATCAAGAAATGTTTTAAGGATACACGGGTTGGGACTTCATATTAAAGTTAATGACACAGAAAAAGATGAGAAACTTTTATCAAAGATGAAAAGGAAGGCTTTATTACATAATCAAAATTGTATGCTATGAACAGGAATTGAGTATTTTACTGAAAACAAACTATAAAATTTTTTTCACAAATAAGACAGTGAACTATGATTAATATAGCATGCCAATACAAGAGAAGACTTCAGCAGTGTAGCTTACGACATGATAATTTATTTTGGGTGGAAATATGATCCCTAAAAAATCAATGAATTATATTACAATTCATAAATAAACAGATTTAATAATAATACTAAATTAATGATCCACATATTGTGGATTCAAGGTTGTTTGTCCTGTAGATTGCAATATTTTTTAAACAAATTCTTTGCTAATTTAATTAACCATATTGGTTAATGACAGTAAAATATTTAGAACACACACTCAAGATAAAAAAGATAAAAAAATGTAATCTGATTATGGCTTGGAGAGATCACATGGACAGAATCTTTATATTTATTCTTCATTGGACACAGGTAGTATTTGTTAGGTAACTGTACTAATTGTTTCTACTTTGCTAATTATCTAAATTAGAGATATTAGGTGGCCATAAAATTGTTGCTAGGAATTGCTATGGCTTAAAGTCACCATTTTAAGACAGTATGGCATTGTAGAAAGTATCCTAAATTTGAAATCAAAGATACACTTTGAATCTTATAACTCTACTTTTGACTATGTGTATGGTAGCCAGATAACATACAGACTCCTAGTTAAATTTGAAACTTAGATAAATATTAATAACATTTTTGTTTGTATTTGTGTAATAATATTCCAAATAAGGTATAGAACATGCTTACACTAAAAATTATTGGCATCTTCTGTTTTTATTTCCCAAATGTGAGTTTGAGAAAGTTCCTGGACTAAAATGTTTTGAACTAAATAATGTAAATAAATAATTACTTATTGCCTACCTCATAGACTTGCTGAGAAGATTAAGTAATTAGTTGATGTCCAACATTTATGTCAGTGACTGTGTCAACAAATTTTGAACTTATTTAAATAAAACCATTACATTAAATAACATTAAATAATCCTTGCCCTTGCACTATGACATTCTTTGTCCCAGTTATATAATATAACCTTACATTTAATTAAATGTTTCCACATTGTTCACTTACATATTATTCTTAGATAAATCTAGTTACATAAGAGGATAAAAATGGGTAGAAGAATGCTCACCCTTTAGGTATGGCAGATGTCGATGGGTCTAATGGCAGGTCAAAGTATTCCTATTTTTTAATGAAGTTCTTTGAACAGAGGAAGTACTCTCTAGGGGTTTTGTGATGTGTAGTTATATCAGTTAAAAATAAATGCATCAACTAAGAGAGATTGTGAAAGATATTGTTCAATGATGTGGCTATTAGCAGCAGTCACCCAGTAAATTCAAGCCATAGACAGAAAAAAAATAGTGGTTCCCAAACCAGATATGCTGAATTAGCTTAGTATTTCTGGTAAAATATGGACAGAAGAGAATAATTTGGAGGAAAAAATTAGTCAATTTGGGGTCATGAGCCATCCAAACTCAGAAGTGTCAGCAAAACCTAGCATATTGCTTAAACATTAAAATGAGAGGGAACAAAGAGATTCAAATCAACTTTATGTTTTGATCCATTTGGTCCATATTTATATAAATAGAACCAATAGATGATGCAGATGTCAGCAAAATATTAAATAATCTCTGACATGCATTTTTATCACAATTGTCATTGGAATACTGCGACTCCAATTTCAATTTCTTATAATCACAATTAAATATTTTAAAATTCTAATAGCCTGAACTATTTTGCATGAACTTTAAACTTAATTATAAAGATCTTTTTGTGCATAGAAAAATGCTGAAGTCAATAAACATTGTCAATATTGAAGAACAGTAAGAGCTAGATTGGTAATATAAATTTAAGTTAGTTTTCCAGTGGACTTTGCAAAATTTAAATAATTGAATTTTATTGTTCTTTGATAAGTAGCTTTCATGTCTTAAACCTGCTTGTCAGCTGAAATTTATTTTCCAAGTAGGGCAAAAGACCAAAAAAGTATTACTCATTGCTATAACCATTTAAACATTTTCAAGCATATTTGTAAAACTATATAGCTAATTCAATAATTTATTGAAATTATCATAAAAGTTCAGCAAAACATGCATTGTGTTCAGATCCTGATATATGCTAGATTTCCTGTTTTTACAAGTCAGCAGCTTTGTAACTATAACCATTTGAATTTCAAATGATAAATTTATATCTACTATAGCCCTCGAATGCATAAAAAATGATAAGAGGGCACCCTTTAGAGAAATTTGAAAAGAACTCTGCATTTCATAATTTGATATATGTAACATAATCCATTATACACCAGAGCTTATATTGTGCCAGACTCTTGTCTGTGCCCAGTACAAGGCAATACAACAGAGACACATTTCTTGAGTTATGAACCACTGGACTCCCTGGTATGCAATGATTGCTATCCTCTGTCAGAAGGGGTACATATGTAACACACTGAAGGGCTCTGTGGGCTTAATTACTATGTTAAAGTTTGGCAGAATGAGAAAGAAGAGATGCCAAGCAAAGTGAGAGAAAGAACTCAATAGTCATCTCCACAGAATGAGAGGATTCATGGAAATATGATTGTCTCATCCAAGGCAGAAGGTTATATTTTCTATATTTTGGGATGCCTTCCTTCCATATGTTGCTCTTACCAAATCCATTAACTTCTTATATATATCTTCCCCAAGGTAATTATTATCTTATTTGAATTTTCATTGGATTTTCCAAGGCAAGGTCCAATAAGAAAGGCATGTATAAACAGATACTGTTCACAAGATGCTTTTTTAAAACTCTGCTAAATATTAATAATCTTAGGAACAGAGATTAATTCTCATTAGCATAGGAGCCCAAGGACTTTTTCATGACTTGAAAAATGGGAGAGGTCAATAATTCCAGGACAGTGGCTTATTGAGGCATAAATGCGGGGGTTTGAATCCCAGATAAATATATACTTTGTGTGTGTTTACTTTAACTTAAATTCCCTGAGTTTCAGTATGTTTGTGTCTAAGAAATACATGAAAAGGGAGACATGGTGAAGCTCAGAGGAAAATAATACGAGGAGAGTCCATGGAACATTGGATGTGAGCGCTCATATGGTTCTCCCATCTAACTTCTGCCTCTCCTTTCTCATTTCCACAAATGCTGTTGGTGTTTACTTATCTACTTCCATATCACAAATGCATGCCTTGAGAGTCTGGGGCTTCTGTTTGTAAACTATTAGTTCATGAAGAGATCTTGAATTAAGATACATAATTCCTATTTATTCATGAATATGCAGTGCAGGTGGTTTAAGAGCTCTGTCAAAGGCCACGTGGTGAGTTAGGGACAAAATGAAGTCTAGAACTCTGTCCCCATTCTATCTCCTGGCCCCTGTGTGTGTGTGTGTGTGTGTGTGTGTGTATACATGTAATTGCTATATATTATTTAAAACCTCCAACAAGATGATCATTAAACCAAATGCTTGGCACAATGAGTAGTACAACTGTCCCACAAAACTTTGTAAAATTATATATATGCAAGAGGAAATTAAAATGTTTAAATATTTGTTGAGGTGCTTTGCAAACTCATATGTATTCTATATTGTATTTTATAATCAATTAATCACATGTGACATCTTCTAACTCATCCGTATTGCCGCACTGAAAACTGAAGTCAAATTAGATAACGTATACAAGCACTTAACAGTTAATAGGTGTTCAATAGTTAGTTGCCAGATTGAGTTTTTCCTTTTCTTCTTTCTTTAAAAATACAGCAAAGAACAATAACAAATCAACAGAACATATACTCTCTAGAAAAATAGAAATCATCAAGACAAAAATCTTCTAAAATGGCTGTTACTATAACTGAACCGAATCGGAAAGGAAAGGCGGACCCTGACATTTAGCGCATGCACGCACCAGTAATTTAGTCTGAGTGAGGGTGAAGTGCCATGCGGTCTGTCTCAGAGTTAAGGCATCCTGTGTGAGGAGACATATTCCTCTCTATTTGGTTTGGTGGTTGCTTTATTTTTCTCACTTTGGAAATCTCTATCCTCCCCTGCCCTAAAGAGCAGCCCACTAAGCATTAACATAAAAAGGAATATTTTCCTAAATTCTAGAGCACCTGAGTGAGCTGAAGGGAATCACAGTGCCTAAGGATGCAGGAGAGAAGGATTAGGAAACTTTTCCACATCAGTGCAGGCACAAAGTTGATGAAGATAAATTGTCGAAGAGTATCCAAATGTAGACAGGTTGCCGTGATAGCATTCAAATCAAAGTCACCACTTGCTGCCTCCAGAATTTGCCAAAATTTTCATTTCCACCTCTACCAACATTCCCTCGACCCTCCACCACTCTTATAAATAGCTTAGGTTGTAGAAAGTGAGATGATTAGTATTTGAAACTATTAACACTTTTTAAAATGCAACCAAAAGACACTAGGTTTTCCCTTAAGGAGTCTGACTTCACTGTTTAGAAGTGTAAATTAGAGTACCCTTATCCTCTTTTCTTGAAAAAAAAAATAGAAGTCTCTGATAAGAATGAGCCTGTGCCCTCAGGCAAATGCACTAAGGCACTGCCAGGGCCTCCCCATCTGCTGCAGCAATCACAGACTAGCTTGCAAGCCCACTGCCTTCCTTGCCTCTCATGGGGCTGTCTGCGGGACTTTTGCTCTGGAACTGTCAACTAGTGAGACACTCTGCAGTCACCTTTGACCTGCGTCCCTAATCCATTCTGACACATTCCAGGCTGTTGCGCTGGATCATTCTCTCTGGTTCATTGCACACCACTCAAGCCAACAATCGGCATGTCCTTTTTTCCCATCTGTGTGTTCTAGTTTGGGCTGGGTCAGGAGAGATGTCACAGTTTCTCTACCTCACTCCCAACAGTGCTATGATTTCCAGCATTTAACTTTACAAACATTAACTTGCGAAACCTGAAGTCAAGTGACAGCTATAGTGGTAAATTCAGCATTATGAGTATATTTTGGTACGTTTTTCTGGTTTAGAAGGACACTAGAATGCCCTTTTAAATGTAGGCTACCTCTATTCTCTCTAACTACTTTTTCCACCTTCCTGAGCATTACAAATTGTTGTTGTTATTATCATTATCCATTCTTCAAGGCTCATTTCCAATGCCACCTGCATTGAAAAGCTTTTCCCTATTGTCCCAGAGCTAATGAAGATCAATCACTTTTATGTCATTTCAAATGTGTCTCCTTTATATAATCTTTCCAGATAATACAAAGATTCACTTACTTAGTGTGTTCTCTGTTCCAGGCATTGTATTGGGTATTAGATATATGGTAGTGTACTAGTAGGCTATTAGAACTCTCAGTCTAGTAGGAGACCCACAGAATACTACATAGTTAAGATAGATGAATATAAAAAAAAATAAAACAGCTGTGAGAAATTAATCCCTCAAGGAATCAGGAAAAGTCACATGTGAGGAGGGCAGTGCGTACAACTACAAACAAACATGAATTTGAATTCCCATTCCAACAGTTTCTAGATGCTTGGTCTTAAGAAAGGTATTCAATATATTTGTCCTGATATATTCATCATCAAATGGTGATAATAACTAACCAGTATGCACATTCTGCACATTCTGAGGATTAAATGCCATGACTAAATGAGATAATGAGTGTCAAGCATTTAGCACAATTAAAAAATAAATAGTATATGCTTTACTCACACCGAGAAACGAGGCCACCCCAAAATATAGGTAAAAATGAAGACACCATCAATAATTTTGCTGTGGCATGAACAGTCCATAAATAGGTTGACAAAGTCAATGGAACTGGCATCAGAAGTCCCAAAATGAATGAAAGTAAGTTGCCATGGCACTTAATTGTGATGAAAGAAACTTTCCTCTCTGACTTCTGTAACTCTACCTTATACATCATTACTATGAATAAAAGATATTCATATCAGTATCACAAGAAATGTGTGTGAGTGAGTGAGTGTGTGTGTGTGTGTGTTGAGTAGGGGTTTATCAGTCTGAAGAGAATGAACAAAATTCAAGGATGCAGTCTGGAGGAACATGTGTGTGTGCAATGTGGTGGGGATGGTGGCTGTAAAATATGCTCTAGGTGATGCCGTTATCACATCTAGCATGAGATGGTTTTCTCCCATTTTACTACTGGTGATTTTTAGATATATAATTTAAAAATTGTTTGCATATTAAAGAGCTATATTTTTATTTTAATTCCATCTTCAGATGAAAAAAAAAAAAACCTGGTGAAATTTTCTTGCTAGCAGAACAAAGAATGCTCAGTTGGGTTCACAGTTGTGGTCAGGAGGGGTCAAAAGAATCTTGACTTCACTGTGATCCAGGTTTCTGGCCAGATCATAGTACCCTAGGAAGGATGAATAAATATCCAGTCTACTTTTTCAACTAATTGTGACATGTGGACTCATTCTCTCTTCCAAAATAACGGTTTGGACAGTGAGGAAAAGTGAAGTTCTGTTATTTTTTTATTCCTTTCTGTGTGTTTCAAGCAAAGATTTAATAATCCTCTCTGTGTTCCATCTAACTTGTATAATATAAGCTAATAGTATAAAGGGAAAGAACGTTTAAGAGAAGCATTTAGAACTCTAAAAATTGATAATTTACAAAGTTAGAAAAAAAGCAGTAGGGCCTTGAAACAAAGTTCTGGCATTAGACAAATTCATGTCTCCTGGATCTAGCTGTCACTTCTGGCCATGCCATTTAAACTCTTGGCATCACATATCTTTACCTGTAAATAGGGACTAGTAACACCTGCCTCACAGAATTGGACTGAGGTTTAGATGATATAACGTGGTGTCCAACTTAAGTCAGAATTGGATATATTTTGGTATCTTAGTCTTTCCTTTTCTTGCTTTCCTCATAAATTAATTCAAAACACCTATTCTATAGGTAATCTGAGGAATGAAAGTACAGCATTATAAGTAGGAATAATGAGAAAAGCATTGAACAAGGAGTAAGAAGATCTAGCGTTCCAACCTAGGAAAACTGATCATTATATTATGTTAGGTGGCACAGAGAGGTCTTACTGAGAAGTGATTTTTAAGCTGTGAACTAAATAACATTTGGAGGTATAGCATTCGAGAGATGATAAACAGTTGGTAAATTGGGCTTAAATGAGAATTTGGTATAATGAATACAAACAAGACCAGAATGGTTAAAACTGAGAGGTAGAGTGGCATTGACTCCAGCAAAGAAGCTACATCTTTGAAAGCAGCCACAATTGGAGAAACTAACTATAGCTTTTAAGATAATCCACTCTTAGGTTCCAAGATCAATATGTCTTCTACAAAGGCCAAAAAGGCATGGTGAATAGATGTGATAAGAATCAATGCCCCTGAAACTTTTGAGTTATTGCTTATGACTCGAATTTCTACAATCCCTTCAGAAATGCAAGGGTGCTTTTGTTTTACTATTTAGACTAAAAAAGGCAGTACTAGAGGCTTGAACTTTCCCTTTGCTATCATAAAATCCTTTATCCCATAGGCATAAATGTAAAGATATTGCCAGTATGTTTCAGCTATGCATCTCAAAACTGAGGAAACTCAGGACTGAGGATTCTGTGACATATCAAACTCATATATAACAGAATTAAATCAAAACTCTATTAATCACCTGACCTCCATTGCTCTGTAGTATGACTGGTGAACCATATTGGTATGCTGTGTTATTAGGATTGAGCAACAGGTAAAAGCATTTCTAGTTATCTTTAAAAAAGATTGGTTATTCTCTTTCCCGTGCATACTCACTTTTAAAATTGGTCAAAGGACCCTTTGGTAAAAACTAGGACAAATATTTTGAGTATAAAATTTGGGTGGTAAGATGATACAGTCTCCTCTTCCTCCATTCAAGAGTTTCTGTGTCTGTGAAATGACTAAAGTATTGAAGTTATTTGAAAAGTTGTGATTCTTTATTGTAATTGTTCAATTCAGGCTTATGTTTACTAGTCTAGTGATTTCCTACTATTCATTATAGCAACTACACCCACTTTATCTCTGTCAGTTGGGAGCCATCATTTGGTTGCTGTCATTCCAGTGTCCCATCATTTTCGATGAATTCAGGGAGCAGTGAAGTGGTAGCACATTTCAGTGTTTTTCTTGGCCTACAGAGAAGAACTATTACAGAGTTTTGCAAGAAAACTCTGGTTTTTCCTACTAACATATTTCACAAAGTCTTAATGCAGGGACTATTCCCCAGAATCTCTCAAGGGACCTAGTTTAGAAGTGGTCTACCAGATAAATACCCACTAGAATTCTGATCTCCCAAAGCCTGTGGATAATTTTCTATAATATATCTAGAGAGTCTAAGAATTTCAACTGAATTCAATCTAAAACATCTTTGGGGCCAAGTGTCAATAAACCAAGTAAAGTCTAAACCCAAAATGCTTATCAAAACAAAATGAGATACAAAAAACAAACAAACAAGCAAACAAACAAGACTTGCATAAAAGAGATTTTATTCTTCTCCCCTAACATATGCTGTTAGGTGCAAGTGGAAAATTAGAAATGACACTAGCTCTGGATTCAGATAGGCAGGGGTTCAATACTGGCTTCAACATTTATTAATTTTGTACCTTGAAAATGGGTTTCCTAAGGGTAGTTATATGGATTAATTACCTCCATTTTTAGAGAAAAAATACATTAATAAGATTATAAATATAGAAAACATATCAGACGGTCATCTAAGAACACTTGCAGAGCTAAATAACAGCTCATCAGCTGCCACTCCATTTCCAGAAACTGACTTTAGTGATCATACATTCCAATTTCCTATTTTAACTGAAAAGACACTGAGGTCTATACTAAAAAGATGGTATAAATATTCAGAGTTGAAACTTGGTAGTACCTAGAGAAATTACACAGTGATCCACAGGATTCCTTATGAAATAATCTCAGATGATATTTGAAACAATTGGTTAAATGGAACTCTCTTGAACTGGAGAAAATATATGATAAAATGTTTTTAAAAACAGTTAGGTAATAGATATGAACGTAATAATATTTGGGAAGAATGCAAAGTGAACGTGATTCAAAGATGATGAATTTTATCATAAATATGCATAAGAGGCTACATTAAAAACCAAGAAAAAATATCAAGCAAAGAGCAATACTCATTTCTTGCCTTATAAAATGTTATACTGATCAATAAAAACTTTGAAAAATGTACAAATTGGGATTATCATGACCAATTGGAACCACTGAGTGTGGCATAAATGCTGTTGTTGACAAAGCATTTGTTTATTTGTTCATTCAATATTTAGTGAGTACCTGCCATGTTGCCAGGCACCATCAGTTTATGTGACAGGGAAGTGGTAATGAACAAATGTGAATCCCTGTTCTTGTGGACTTTTTATTGGAGTTGGGGGTAGCAAATAAATAATAAATAAATATGTAAAATTTATAGTGCATCTTATGGTAGGAGAAAAACAAACAAGTTAGGGTGCTAGAGAGTGGTGGGAATGAGACTCCTTTTTCATAAGGAGTGATTAGATAAGCCCCACTGATAAGGTAACATTTGTGCAGAGATATGAAGAACCAGAAGGAGCGAGATGTGCAAATGCCCCGATGTTGGTAATTGGCTAGAAATGGCACAGGAACAGCAAAAAATAAATAAATAAATAAATAAAGTAGTGCCAGGCAATAGAGTGAATAAAGGAGGGAATTATAGAAGATGAGGTCAGATGAATTATGAATTTGAAGTCAGAAGGAAGGTCGGGAGTAAACTCATCATGCAGAACCTCAGGATTAAAGCATATACTCTTCATGGTACAGGAAGTCACTGGTGATTTTGAAAAGAGGAGCGACAGCTGATTTACATGAAGATCATTATGGTTGCTTTGTAGGAGCAGAGGATATTTAGCAATGAAGCAATTGCAAAGCATGAACTACTTCCTTGCTGTGTGATGTTGGACAAATTAATAGGTACATATTTTCGTGGCTATATCTGTAACATGGGGACATTGACATCCTAACATAATTGACCAGTGTTGTGACAATTTGCTTAGATAGTGCATGTGATCTCATATTTCAAATTCTAGCCTAACTTTGGAGGGAGAGGCGAGAACAAGGTCTAATTGAGCTAAAATATATATGCATGTATAACCACATGGGTGAAGCATACAGATCTCACTGGAAGTCTTGTCTTTGTGTATTTTTTGTTCTTGGAATTAACTACAATTGTTAAAAAAAAAAAATAACTCATGAGAAAATGGTTATCTAGTTAGGGCCACATTTTCAGCCTGGTCTCTAGTGTTTATACATTTAATATTTATTTAAGAGGCAATCTATAGCTAGTTAATTAGATAGCATGCTTAATATCTCATTTTCTTTAGTTGTACGGGTAAATGCTAATTAAATTCCCGAGCATTCCTCACAAGTGTAATGTAATAATAGGAACATCGTCACACACTTATTGGTTCTGCAGATTTGAATTAATTACATTGCAAGTAGATTTATCTTTCATATATTTATACCTCAATAGGTGCTCTTCCCCGACAACATCGGGGGATTTAATTTCCATACCACCACCTTTTAAATTCTAAATTAAATATGTTTAGTAGGAGTTTAATACTTGCTGAAGCTCTAGTTAGTGATACTTCTTCCACACATCTGGATTTTGAAATTCATTTTGCTTTATGCTGCTAAAAAAGAGCAGAAACAAGTAATAAGGCAATAAAAGAGACTATAAAATGCAATTAGGAGCCAAGCCAAAGAATCTTGGCTCACGGTGCTTCATCAGCTTCTTGGGGGAACATCTCTCAGTTTGGTCGACTGTTTTCCTTCTATTCTACTTCTGGGCACAGGATAATTCTTTTATAAAAAACAAAATATATAGTTTAATCTTTCACTCTCATTCTTTCTTTCCCTTCTCACTGATGCCACTGCCTTAATTTCAAACTCCATCATCTCTCACCTGAGCCAATTTAATAGCCTCTTCTGTGCTAAGCTTTGCCTCTTCCATCTACTCTGCACACAGCTGCTGAAGTGATTTTTCACATATCCAAATTATGAACTCGTCACTCTGCTCCTGTAACACTTTATCTCCAAAATAGAGTCCAAATTCTTTACCAATGACAGGTAACATCTTCCTGTTTTCCTTGTAATCTCATTTTTTTTTCACTTGTCTACTCCATCACCTACCAAACCAGACTATCAGGTGAAACTGCCAAGGTTCCCAAGAATCTGCTTGAACCTTCCTCTCCCTTTGCTGGCTAATGCTCACCCATCACTCGAAACTCAGATGGGTGCTAACTGATGCCAATTAAGTGAAGAATCATCTGTGTATTGACTTTAAATTATCTAATGATACATTTATTTCATTTTTCTAGGGTCATAACTCCCAGGATATGTACAAGCCATGATAAGAATAAGAGTTTGTTCTTCCTCTCTTGATCAATTTTCTCCTCAGTGTGTTCCTGGTGTACTTCCCTCTATCAGAGCAATGATCACAGATTCTCTGTCTCCTAATTTGTCACTCCCCTTAAATCCAGAAACTGTTTTTAAGTATTTAATACATTTATTCAATATTCATTTACTCAGTCCCTACTGAATACTAGGGATTATGTGTGTTGAATGCTGGAGAATATGTGTATTACATTATAGAAAGGAAGCAATAAAGAAATTGACAAACGAGAGTCATGAAGAGAGATTAGTTCCATAGCAGACCACGGGGTAGCCGTTTAGAGTAGAGTCTCTGGAATAAGACTGCTGAGTGAGCACTTTGATGGTTCTAAGCCTAAGTGCTTCATCAAAGATGGGAGCAGATTAGTGGCGCTATGAGAAAGAAGTAAAATAATCCACGATAAGCACCTGGATTCGAGTTACATGGAAAGTGACTGTCTCAACCACCTAATGAGTTACAGAAAATATTATATTTAAATAAATGTACATAAGTGTACACATTAGGCACTTATAAATATTAGCTCTTATTATAATAAACAATTCATTTACTGTTAATGAGGAAACAAAGCGTTTGGTGTTCTCTTTCAAAGCCAATAGTATATAACAAAGATAATAATGCTTGTCCTTTTGTTTACTAATCAATAGATAGTAAAGGCATAGGACATATAAGTAAAGAAAGAAAAATAATATAGAGCCTATAGTTTCATCAATAAATCATTGATAGAGTATTTACATTTTATCTGATGATACTGATGGTAATAGACTGAAAATTTTGAAGAAAATTGGATATTTCAAAGGGAATACCTATAAATGAAAGAATGATAATTTATAAGTATGTATGTATGTATATATATATATATATATATATATATATATATGGCTAAATTATAAATTTTTAGCAAAAATTCAGAGGGTCAGAGAACTTGAGAGCTAAAAGAAGGCAAGATTGGTTTCAAACTAGTTTTCCCAATAAAAATATACCTAGACCTTAGCAATCTTAAAATAACTCTCCCAAGGGTCACTGTATTTAATACTGTGGCTTGTTAGAAAAGTAAAGACCAATACTGTGATGAAAGGAATCAGAAACTTAAAGAGAGGAAATGCAACTCACCAGAAGTCATGGGACAGTGGCAGAACTGGGCTACCACTCTATATTACATCATCGCTATACCTCTCTTCACAAGCTCCTTGGAAAATATCCACTTTAATCATCTGCTGAGTTTGAGAAATTTCTTGTGTTTATAAATTTATAAATATTAAAACTCTTGGTCTTAGCTTTTATTAAAGACATTATTCTGAATTTAACAACAAAAAAGTCCCCTTTTATATTTAACATTAAGAAGATAACAATGCTTAATTATTCATTAATAAAAAATTCCTTATTCTTTGCTGACAGATTGGCCATAGAGAGGAAATCCTGGCATCTGAGTATGGAATTATAAGGTTTCTTGCTTCTTGTTTTTCGACAACTTAAGGTCCCTTTAAGATCAAGAAGAGTCCTCCTTTCCTAGCCACTATGTCTGTATCTATTTTTTTTTTTTTTTAGATTATCAGTTATCTTCAGCCTTTCCCTGGTTTCTTTTCCATCTTCCTGGATTTGGGCTAATGTTTGTAATCAGTCTCTTCAAGATCTATTTCTTGGTTTGATTCATTCAGCCATTCCCCTTCTCTAAATCAGGGCTGATTATAGCATTTCAGCTGAGCCTATCCTTGCCTCTGTTGAGCGGAGTTTCTGCTCTCTCTAGTCTAAATTCCTTAGTCCTCATCAGGCATTTTTATCTCTGTAAATATATAATGAGACAAGACTGTATCTTTGTGGGAGATATTAATTGTTTCAGGTATCGAACATGAGGGAAGGGGAGAAATGGAATCTTTTGTCCTGTTAGCCCTATGATTAGAATCAATGAAATGCTAGAGATATCAATCATATTCTTGAGGTTATAATTCTACTTAGGCTTTTTTTTTTCTTTTTACATACTCTAGATAATCTGAAGGTGAAAGAGTATCTGCTTTTTTAAACCAGTGGTTAAAATATTAAGGGCATCAAAATTATCAGGAGGATTTGTTAAACAGATTACTGGGGCCTACCCTCAGGGGTTCTCTTCAATAGATTTAGGTGGGACCTAAGAATTTGCATTTCTAACAAGTTTCTAGATGATACAGATGCTGCTGGGCTAGTGGGTCACACTTTGATAACACATTGATAATCAAGGTTCTCATGCAAACACATCTTCACACTCCATTACCTCAAGAAAAAAAAAATCCACTAAAATTCACTAAATGCTGTCTTTACTCATCCATGTATTTATTGAGTGTGTATTGAGGTCCTACTGTGTGTTAAAGACTGAATTTGGTTTGTGGCCACAGAAAGATTAGATTACAAAGCCGTAGTCCTTAATCTCCCCAGCTAGAAAGGATTGATACCTTCTCAAAGTATGACTACTGTCCTCAACTACCTAATGGTTTAAAGGATTATTCTCAGACCAGCATCACTGATGTCACTTGACAGAAATGAAATTTAACACCTTACCTCAGACCTACAAAATCAGAATCTGCATTTTCTTAAGACCCTTGTGCAAATTTGAATTTCAGGAGTATTACTTTCCTATCCTATGAACTCCTTTACATAAAAATTCAGGTTTTTCTGTGAATGTCCTAAAATACCTTGCAAGTGTCTTGCCCTGTGATGCAAAGAGAAAAAGAAGCAGGTGAAATATCATTAGCATGATATGTCAAGATTTACTTAGTGTATATAAAGCTTTAGTGCAGTGCCTGACACAAGCTCATTTAAACTTTACAACAGAAAGTAACTAATGATGACTTGTATTAAATCAAATTGATTTTGCTTGAGTTTATTACAAAATAAAGGAAAACTGCAAACATCCCATCAAAATTCTAGAGGAGGTAGAAGATATCTAAAATTCTTATACACACACACAAATATCCACTGCTTTCAAAATTATATTTTGTTCTCTTAAAAAGCATAGTAATTATTATTGAAAACAGTGACCATTTATTGAACCGTGTGTTAATCACAGAATTAGGTGTCTTACTTGGTAGTATTTCATTATGATGATTAATTGAGAAAATGTCATTATTTCCCCAACAGGTTCAAAAATGGAAGTGAAATGACAGACTCAAGATCATGCAGCTATGGGTGGGAACACTAAATAAAATGGCCAAGGTATAAATGCATCAAAGGAAATTTATTTTCTTGGCTGATTAGTGTTAAGGAATCTCTGGCGATCCATTTAATTTTTACAATTTCATGCAGTAACTTGTATTCAAAATTCTGGTTGGAAACTACATTCCAAAAAAATTGTACTAATTTTGTTGAGAACAAGCTTCACAAGACTTATATGTCATAGTTGTGTCTTAAGTATCACATAGTTCCATATGTCCAGAGATGCATTTGATTGTCACAACTGAAGATGGAAATTCTAGTGGCAACTAGTAGACAGACCTGGGGATGTTGTGAAACACCCTACAGTGCATGAGATAGTCCCACCCACACAGTTATCTAACCCTATGTATCAAGAATTCTGAAGTGAAAAACTTAACTGTGGTTTAACTTAATGCATTACATAATATAGGTATAAAGACAATATGTATTGGATTAAATAATTTGAGTGCAAAAAAGGACTTCTGAAGGAATATACTATATGAATGATGACTCTAGTAAGAGAGTTTAAATGACTCGACACACAGATAAGTGCTAGAGTAATAGCTTGATGGCTTATGCTTATCCATGGTGCAGCACACACACACACACACACACTTCTGGCTGATGGTGATATTCTCTTCCATTATATTTCACCTTCCTTAAACCACACTGTGTTGTGATTAATTGGGAGTCAGATTGCTTGAGTTTTTAACTTTGACTCTCCTGTTTTCTACTTTTATGACTAGTTATCTAACTTCTCCTTTACCTCGTCTGCCTCATCTTTCTTCTCTGCCTCGGGATCATGATCTGTTAAACGGGAATAATAATGTCCAGTCTTGAGAACATTAAAACTCATAACATAGTTTCAGGCACATAAAATAATGCTTATTGAGCATGAACTTTAAGTCATTTAATGTGGCCATTGTGTTGAATGCTTCTCATGCCTGACTCTCATCTTCAGTGAACTTTTTAAATTCCAGCCTTGGCTAAGGCCAGGAGCATGCAGCAAACTGAATGTGCAAAGCATATAAATACACCTTGAGAACCTTTTGAGTAATAGAGAGTCAGAGCCAGTAGGTAAAACTGTATTCTGTCTCTTGAGCTGACAATTCTGAGGCATATTCTGCTTAGCATCTCAGAGCTTACCCTCTAGAATCGATTCCTTGTTGCAAACAGTATGGACCAACTTAAAACACCTTTGAATTAGATTGTCCTCCTTCATTGTCAGCTGTGGTTCCTTGGAATCACTTCTCAAATAATAATCTATTGCACAAAGCCCTTATCTCAGGAATGTTTTTATGGGAGGGGGGAAGGCTAACAAAGCAAGGCTTTACCTTTTTCTGCTCACTGTGTTAAATTCAGATCTGATGACTGAATGTCTTAAACAGCCAACTAAAAAAAATATGTTATAACATCACTAACAGCAATGGTATTAGCCCATAAGCTTATATTATGATGTTTTGCTTTCCTAAGGAAAAAAAAAAACTTTGAAAACTTTAGGCAGGTATATTGGTGAATGCCCCTATTTTAAGTGTCACCTCAAACTATGAACACATACACAGGCATACATTGTTTCCCTACCCGTTTAGCAAAAAGAATAAGAGAAAATATTTATTTCTAGAAATAGAAGTAGAAACCATATAACAAAAATATTATGTATATATAACCAGTAAGCAAAGGGTAAAAAAACACATTTCTCATGCTTCAGCCACATCTGTGTGATTATTTTGTGTATATATTTGTGCATTTCCCTCCTTACAATGGTGATCAAGAGAGCATTATCCATCTGTAGGCCAAGAGCTCAGAACTAACGATACAAATTCCTGTTTAGGTAAATTTAAAAATAGTAGCATTAAGTCATGATGGAGCCCCTATTTTGTTTATGTTTACTAACTTTTGGGAAGTCATGAGGTCCCTGGGAACAAATAACTATTTACATTTAGCCATTTATCCTGAAAACGGTAATGCCAGAGTTGCCATCCCATGTCTGACAAGAAGGCTCTCAGTCAATGTCGAATAAGATAGGTACATCTTGACTTGTACTTAGAATACTGGACTGGAGAGATAGCAATGGGTTTGTATCCAGATATAGGATTGATGGGGGAATAAAAATATTAAATATTGACAAAATCCAGATGTAGTAATTAATGTTAAGTTTTAAAAATGTGATCTTAAAAATATTTTGGGTAAATTATTTATTGTAAAAATAAGTTTCAGAAATCATAACAAAAATTATACAAAGAGCTTGGTTTGATTTATAAATGTTAATATAAGAACACAAAAGAGAAATACACCACAGGCAAGACCTGTCTGGTTCTTCACTGATCATTAATAAATATTTGGAAACTGAAAATCAGCTGTGTTTACATCTAAACTTTTTAAAATAATGATGATATTTGCAAAATTGAAGAAAGAAAATTGTAAGATAAAATCAAAGAGTGTTTGAATTGAAATAAATCTCAGTGATCTGGGTCATCTGTCTATTTTCAATTTACAGGTGAGAAAACCGAGTCTAACAGAGTGATTTTCCCGAAATAGATCAACAATAGCTAGTTTTGGACTAAACTCAGATCTTCAGAGTCCTACTTCAGCATCCTTTCTGTTACACCAAATAAACTGGATTAACCCAGGACACTCAGTAGGCACCTTTCTATCACCCTCTGCCACTCCACACTACATCCTCACCCTTCGAGCTTTCCAACTAAGCTTTTCTACTCAGACTGCCTTCCACTGCTGTGTGGAGCCCTTCGAAAAACTCAAGCACAAAGCAGCTTACGGGAAATTGCAGGACTGCATGTTTCAAAGATGGCTGGGGGATATATTTGGTTATTGATGCTCTGAGGAGCATGAGCTATATTCTTTTGAAATGGACTGATGATGACAACAAGCTTTTACTGAAGTGGCATTTCCTTCCCTAAGGGCTTAACTGCAGGAGGTATGTGAAATATGGAAGGATTACTTCATTTTGTTTAGTTATTTATTTAGTCTTTTTTACAACCTGTGGCCATTGCCTCCTCTCATCAAACTCTGACCCACACATTCAATTAGAGAGCTTTACTGGAAGTTTGCTCTGTTTTTGAGCTTCACCTGCAGGGTAAGTAAGAATATATGTTGGCCAGGAATCAAAGACAGAGCAAACATCCTCTGCTCAAATTACTTTGAGTCCATATTTCTATTAAATTTCCGGTAAAGTATGCTTAATAAATCATAGCATTTGAAATTAATTGTTTCAATGAGGCATTTAATTTTGCACAATCCATTGCTCCGGGTGTATATTAGCTAAATATTTATGAGCTGATTATTTCCAAAGCAGTCAGATTTGTTAAGGATGGAAGATAACTATCTTCCCGTATGATTTGTCCAAGAGTTTTTTTTTTTCCAAACTGATGACTAAAATGTCAAAGTTGTAAAGAACGTTTGTGTATTTTATACAAAATGAAGTATAATATGTTAGATTTTCAATTAATATCCCTGGTTGTTTCATAAAGTGTGACAGTTGAAAGCTATCTCCCACATCTCTATCCATCAAATTTCTAGAACTTAACAATTATGGGTATCTTCCTGCAAGCAAACTGTTGATTGTAGGGACACGGTTAAACAACCTAAACCTAAAGCAGCAACCCTACTCAGTACTCCGGACAAGTAATCTGGTGCATTTACCATAAAGTATTTTTAAAAGAATAGATGTAAAGGAAATAACTTTGCCCAAATGTATCACTTCTCAATCATTGATTATTGGTGAATACATAAAGGAAAATATTAGGTAAATTTAGGTTACTGATAAGTTTCCTGGTATAAACTTGTTGGTAGCTGCTTCCTGGGATTACAGAGGTCATAACCTTTTTCTTATACCTTCTCCATACTCTCATTGCAAATTCTTCAAAGGTAACCAAAACTGTGTTTAACATTCTAATTTATATTGAGAAATATTTATTTAGTAATTGGACTTGAACAATTTTTTTAGGAATTGATAGAAAAGGAGTTTGTTTTAAAAGGATGGATAGACTAAATCATGGAAAGAAGACAGACAGTAAATAAGAAATTGATGGTAAAGTATACAGAATAATATTGGAAGAAAGTAAGTATCTCTCAAGTGCATAATTCATATTATCAATTCATAAAAGTAGAACATAACAATTCCCTTAGAAAAATACAATTTAAAGGTCTACAGTGTTTAAGGCATGGAATAAAAGACTTGACAAGAGCTAGAAAGATTTCCAATTCTCTCTTTTCTGTTGTTGTAGATATTTAATAACTACTGACAAAATGGTTAAAATATCTTACATATTTTTAAATTAAAAGGTGAAGTACTTGTAAACATGATCTGAATGCTAGGACATTTTAACCTTTGACCTGATAGTGAAGACTTCCATTAGCACCCACATGGAAAGTTGGGGCCCATGCTAAATGTCTCCTTTCTTTTCTCAACCACATAAAAGAGTTGAATTCATAGAAAATTTATCTCCTAATGCTATTTCACATTTGTCCTTCCTTTATCCCACAAGTACTGCCATGGTTCAGATCTTGACTATTGTCTCTTGTCAATTCTTTTTCACCTGGCCTTTAATAATATTCTCCTCACTATCCCTTTATCACCTAATTCACCAACACTCCCTGCAACTACCCATGCTACTGGAATAGTCTTTCTAAAATGCCAACATAATTTGCTCAGAACTTTCACTGATTTCCCACAGATAACAGAGTAAAATGTGAAAATATTAGTATGTCATCAAAGATGCTCTGAGACCTGGCCCTACCTCTTTAGCTTTATCCTCCATCATTTATCTGCTCACTCTGTGTTCAAGGTAACAGAACTGAGGAAGGTTCTTAGCTCACCCTTGTTCTCAAACATCTGTGACTTTTCATAGGGTAATTCCACCACCTTGAATTCCTTCTCATTCTTTTTTTAGCCCATTGAATTCCCTCTTACCCTTTAGCATTTATGCCATGCATACATTTGTCTACTATGAAGTATTTCCTGATCTTGAACAACCATAATATCTCCCTATTTCTCTCTTTAATTGACTCCCTTGTGTATCTATCTATATTGTCTTTATTACATCTATCTCTTTTAAGCAGTATAGCCACAAGAAATTCACTTCATTTCTCTGAAAAAATATTTTTCATACACATATGCTACAATACATGACTTAACTGGTTACCTTATTTAAAGATTAGAGACCATGCATTAAAGCACCAAGTAAGGTGTCTGTAATATGGAGCAATCATTATTAGACTGTGCTAACTTTGGTGAATGAAAGATTAGCCATTATTATTAAATCCTGTCCACATTACCTAAAAGAATTTGCAATTTAAGAAAGATATTGTTTTAATATTCCATATACCAGAAAAGAAACATGGCCATCTCCTTACTATAAATAGTAAAGCATGTTTCATAGCATTCAATATATCTTGACCTTTGTATATTTTTCCATTTTTCAAAAAAAAAGTAATCTCTTGTGTAAATGTCTGATACCTGTAGTGATTAGAACTAAGTTTACATATACCTTATTCTATATAAGAATTTTATTAGATCATTTATTCATTCATCCATCTATTCACTTATATATTTATTAAAGTGCATTTATATTATTGTTTAGGGCATTTATTTTGACTTCCAGATATGTTAGAAAACATCTAAAATATCCATATTCTTTGCCTGCGAAATGGGCATTATGATTAAAAGAAGAATGCATCTGAACTTCTTACTGCCTACATTATTTAGAAGTTAACATTTTTTCTTTGATTGTATTTGTGTTGTCTTCCTTACACAACTAAAGATCTTTATATATAAATTTATTCATATCAGAGATCTAATTTACACTATCCTATTTTAAATTTAGTATGTGCTTATTTATTGATAGATTAATTAATTAATCAAAGATTATTTAATAATAACTACATGCCAGACATTTTACTAGGCATGAAGATTCAAAGTTGGATAATATATGGTCACTTCCCTGAAGTCTCTCCCAGTAAGCTCGGGGGGATAAAGGAGTTGTCGTGCAATTATTTAATTGAATGCAGTATGTTACAGGAGGGTGCATGTGTGTTGTGAGTGTGTGGGTGGAGCATCGGTAAACTCTTTCTGCAGGGATTAGGGAATTTCATTTAGAAACATGTTTGGTTTGGGTCATGAGATCTGGGTCTTGAATGTATGAGTTTTTCAGACAGGAAAAACATTCTAGAAAAAGAGATTCATAAACACATACATGTTTATGGAGTTTTGACATTTTGTGGTATACATGTGGTACTATAAACAAAACGTTATTTGTAAAAATTAAAATTCCTTCAAAAACATTACCTAAAAACCCATTGAAATCTTTGTGCATCATCTGGCATGACATAATAGAGGAAGCAGGATCTTGGAATAAGACACACCTGTCTTTAATAACGGCAACATTTGTAAAAAGCTCAGAAACATTCATGACCTGCCTGAGTCACATGTGCCCCATCTAAAGTTCATTTAAAAAAAAATCTGATAGAAAGCTTTATAGTGACATCTAACTGGCTTAGCTTTCATCAGAATTAAATGAGGCATTCTATGGAAACCATTTATAAAGTGTAACGTCAAAATAAGTATTAAATAAATGTCAGGCCCCTTCTCCTCATTGCTTACAAGCAATACCAAATGGAACTCATTGTTATACAACCACTAAAGTGTGTCCCCAGGAATGTTATTTGAAAACACCTGTTTTTCTTACTCAGATGTATTTTACACCTTTTACATCCTACACTAAGCTCACATTCAAGATCTCACATTTTGTTAGAGTCTTGGTAATTTCTGGTTAGGAAACAACTGGGTTATCAGTGAATGTAGTGGACCAATATGTCACCCATGATTTTAAGGAGAGTAGCTGTAAATGCAAATCCAGATGCTAATTTCTTCAGTGTTTAACAATATGAACTATAAATTTATAGGCATTTAATAAAGTTAGATTTCTGGATGAAAATTATAGGGCATCTCAAGTAAAATCCTTTGAATCACCAGTCAGAGAAAAATTAGTTTTATTTATCATTGTTATATAAAGAGGCAACTTTGGCCTCACACGATCACAGCATTCTTAGGAAAGGCTGACAGTTGTTTATCTCACAAACACATAGAGCTCACCCTGCCTTTCACCTTTCCACACTTTTGCTGTCAACAGCAGACATTTATTATCTGCAGGAAGAAAGAGATTACCTTAAGCATTGCTTTTACTATGATTAATGTGAGGAATAATCATTGAAGGGTACAGTTTCACAAAGGAAACAAATGTCTGTCTTTATGGATTATTGAAAATCATAATGTTTCATCTTCTGTAAGAAAATGAAATGATCAAATACTGGTTTGTTGTATTCAAAGGAAATATAGATACCATTTAGATATAGTCAGTATTCATCCATAAAGCAGGCAAAGCATTATATGGTATTCATGTATGCATTAAGACTATTGAACAAGATGCATTGCACTGTAGAGGACAGAGCTGGAAGCAGAATCAAGCAAATCTTCAAGTTCTTGATATGTCAGTAGAATAAAATGTCATGATAATTTTTAAAAAGCTTTATATTTATAAAGCACTTACACGCCCATTATTTCACTTGACCTTCTTAAGATCCACTCAGATAAAAATGGGTGCTTTTCTTTGCTACACATTTATTTTATCATCACTTCCTGACTGCTCTTTCTATCTGCAGAATATATCCTGAGTCCATCCACTTTGTATTTCCTTTAATAGCACCTTAGCCAAAGCCCCAGCACAGCTCACCTGAAATACCACAGTAGTCTTTGATTCAAATCAATGAAATCTATTCTCTGCCTCAAAACCAGAGCAATCCTTCTAGAGGCTAAATTTTACTATATATATATAGTCATTGTTTCATTAACAGCTTAATATTAAACTTAGTAAAGATATTTTTCTTATTTCTAACTAACGTATAGTATTTGATCTGCCCTGGAGTCCATGAGCACATACCCTGCATCTAGCATACAGCTTCTGATCTAGTGAATTCTCTTTACTCTATCTTTAGGCCTTCTAGGAGATCATCGGAATCTCAATAATAGTCTTTTCCAGGCTCTTGATGTATTCACTAATGGCTTCCTTATTGTTCTTCCAGCTCCGACTTAACCATCTGGTTCTCAAACCATATGTTTTAGGTTTTGTTATGGTATCATCCTACTTCCAGATACTAAAATATCTTCCCATTATCTAATGCTCTGTGACAAATTACCATAAAATATGGTGGCTTAAAACAGAAACAACACTTAGTTTACTCAATAATCTCTAATTTGTAGCAGAGTTGGCAGAAATAGCTCATCTCTGTTCCATTAGATATTAGTTCGGGCAGCTCCGAGCTTGGGGTTAGAATGATCAGAAAACATTCTCACTTGTATATGTGTTCCTGGTCCAGAAAGACTCAAATGATTGGAATTGAAAGTTGAGGTTCCCTGGGTACTTTCCTCTATCTCTAAGAAATACCTCCCGGTGATCTCCCCAACATCATTGCTTCCATGTAGCCAGACTTCATGGCTGGTACTTCAGGATTCCCATGGTGTGTAATTCCAGTCTCAGTCATTGAGCTGAGATAATGTCTTGTTATTTTCAGTATGTACATTTTAGGACAATTTTCTAGGTAGTAGTAGATAATTAAAACATGCTGCAATAAAATACAGCTCATTCTTTTCATAATATTTTTGTGACAACAACAAAATAGGGTCAAAAATGGCTTGAAAACCACTATAAATGAAAAAGGTAGGCAGCTTATTTGGATAAGTCTTTTACCTATATTTCTATCCTGGCTCTTCATCCACAGGCATATTTTTATTTTATTATTTTTTTTTGGTATAGGTTTATTATTTGATATACTGTGTCACATTTTGAAATGTATGATCTAATCAGTTTTGATATTTGAATATATCTATATAACTATTACCATGATCAATAATGAGTAAATCTATCATCTCCCCAAATTTCTCATTGTAATCCTTCTTCCTCCCATTTCTGCTCTACCATGGACAATCATTGCTGTGCTGTAACTTCATATTAACTTCCCTTTTTAGACTTTTATATAAGTAAAATCTTACAGTATGTATTACTTTTTCAGTCTAAATTCATTCAGCAATATTTTTAAATCCATTGACGTTGTTGTGTGTATCAATATTTTTTATTGCTGAGTACCATTTGTTTGTGAATATACAGAACAATTTCTTTATCTATTCATCTGTTAATGGAAACTTGTGTTGCTTCAAGTTTGGAGCTATTAAAAATCAATCTGCTTTGAGCATTTGGATAGTACTAAGTCTTTATGTGAACATGTAGTTTTGTTTCTAGTTTTGTTTGGGTAAATACCTACCTAGGATTAAAACAACTAGGTGAATAAATATTTAACAATTCAAAAAACTGCCAAAATTTTATCCAAAGGAGCTATGCCATTTGACATTCCAACAATGAGTTTCAGTTGTTCCTCATTCTCATCAACAGTCAGTGTGGTCAGTCTCTTCATTTCAGCCATTTTAGATAGTACAGAGTGGCTTTAATTTGCATTTCTGTAACAGCTAATTATACTGTGTTTTAATTGCACGTGAATTTTTATCAATATATTTTGTTTCTTCATATCCATATATCTATTTATATTAACCATTTTTAATTGGGTTGTTTGTCTTATTGAATTGAAAGTGTTGTTTATACATTCCAGATGTACAACTCTTTTATGTATATCTTTCAAACGTTCCTTTTTCTACTCACTATATCAAAACTGGAAAAAAGTAAGACGCATCAGCTAGCATTTATAAGATCCTGTGCTCAAGCATTGTGCTCACTATTTTATATACTTTCTCTTAATTGTTCTTATCTCTGGTGACAAGTTACAAAACCACCTGAAGAAAATGTAAAAATACTAATGTTCATTATGCATACAGTTCAATTGAGTCAGAATCTCTGAAGATGGAGCACATGCCTAAGTCTTTCCTTTTTTAAATTTACCCAGGCATTTTTATGTATACTCAGGGTTGAGAACCTACCTTACCTATCAAGCTTGCTGATAAGACACAGGATTTTTTTTTTTTACTTCAATTATAGAGATGAGATTACTGAAATTCAGAAAAGTAATAAACTGAGGTAACATAGATAATAAGAGAGGCTAAGATTCAAATCAAGGTCTATTTACGAAGACACTGCTTTTATTTGTTCTCATTGCACTTAAAGTGGGGGTAAAAACCTGCACTGTAAAAGTGATGAAAGGAGGCGTGTCTAAGCTCAGTATTACCTGTCTAAGATCCAGCAGGGGATATTCATATGCAGCTGAAAAACGATGCCCAAATTTAGCCACTCAATAATTATTTGCTCCATACTAAACGTATTGGAAAGTGAGTAGACCCTGTCAGGTAGCCTCATGAATAGCTTATTCCTGTTCTAATGACATTTTTCCCTTCAAGATTTCCAGCCTGATGCTTTCCTTGAGTTTCACAAGAAAACAGGCCTTTCACTGCTGTCTCTTCTAATCTGCCTATCACTTGTTCAGTCTGTGGAACCCCCCTGACAGCTAGGAAAGTCCCACTGGTAGTATTGGCTGCATAATTTGTCTGAGAGAAAATCTCATTGTATATTAGATGCAATTTATCATCTGCTTAAAATAGGTCATCACACAGACCCACTTACCAAGAAAACCCCCTCTTTTCTGCCCATTCAAATCCTGCCTGTATTTTCAGACCCATCTCCAATTTCATGTTTTCAAAAGCCTTCTCTGATCTCTGTCTAAATCCTATTGTAATTATTGTCACTGCCACTCATGTAGTAATCTATCAGGAACTGCCTGATAATATCTATTCTACTATTTTCTTCAACAGTTAATTTATATTCTGCATCATTTTTTAACTATCAGAATGTTTATGTCTCATCCCTCCCTCAATCATTAGATTGGAATCAATCTCTGTTGAGTGGCAAGGGCTGAGAAACACACGTGTGTGTGTGTGTGTGTGTGTGTGTGTGTGTGTGTGTGTGTGTTGTAGAAAGTCTGTGCACATAGAAGGGGCTCACTTCAAACATAGTATTGGATCGCATTTATCAGAGAACATTTTTAGGGGAAATCTATGAAACGCTGCTCCATGAAATGAATGGTTATAAAGATTTTACAAGGGAAGTTTTGCTGAACTGGCTTGGCAAGTGCTGCTATAGCATAAATTATATCACCATATCTAAAGAGGAGTCAACAAGTGAAGCATGGACTTTCAGAGGAGTAAATTGTGGAGTCCAGGCTTCAGACCTGTCTCTATCGTGAAGATTTCGGGGGCTGTTCTGAGAACCTGATGCAACCAATATCTCTTGTTCTGATCCCAGTCATACCAAGAGGGTTTCTGATAACGGTAGGACTTTTCTTGGAGTTGGCCAATAGGCATAGAATGTTTAACTAGATTAATTATTTTAATCATCACATTACTTTATCACTTATTCCTTCATATGGCTTCTAAAATGATTCATCATCTGTCCTGTTTATGTCTTTGAATTTACTCCATGTTACTTTTGTCATTATTCTACCACACCACAAAGTCTCTTCTTGTTCCCTGAAAATGTTCCAAGCTGTTTTTCTCAGCCTGAAACATATCTCTAAAGTTTACCTGTGTTTCTAAATGATGAGATGACACAAAACTTTCTCCTTGGTTTTGTCTTGGGCTGCAATCTGCTGAGCAGAAAATGCATGGCCGGCAGTAACAGGGTGAGGATGGAACAGAAGGCGGGGTAGTTCCTATGGGCCACTGTGCACTACAGGCAACACTCAGATTCTCCTCACTAAAAATGAAAAACTATTGAAGGACTCTAGGCAAGGGAAGAGGGCATGTTAGAAGTTCTTTGACATTCTGTAGAGAATGCTTGGTGTGGGTCAAGACTAGAGATGAAAAATTAGTTATGAGGTTATTGCCACAACTGGGTGAAAAGTAATGGTTGGCTGGATGAGGACATTGGCAATAGAGATGAAGAGCTAATATGAATCCAATATATATTTACTAAATCAGATCTAGGGGACTTAGTAATCGAGGACATTCAGAACAGCTGGTTGGAGCTGTACATGACAAAAACAGACCCAATCTCTGACCCTTATTTTGAAAAGGAAAACAGCACTATTTGAGTGTTTGTGAGTCTTCACCAATTACAAACTCAAATGATATTTCTTGAATCAGTTTTCTTAAAGCATAGCAATAACAAGTTATAATACATCTCTCTCCTTATAACTGTTAAATGAACAAGATGCCTTGCACCATGCATGGTGTAATCATTCTCACAGAGCCTAATGTTAATAGCCTTGAGATTTTCTAAGCATTGGTTAAATGCTTTAACTGTCTGAAGTAATCAGCTTCAAGAACTTGAACGCATCAATATTAAAGGAGAAATTAGGCATTGATGTTCCTTTACAAAAAGAATAATGATAAAAATAAATCCAAGGGGTATGGTGTAATGTGTTCTAAAGAGAGGGCGTGAGGGTCTGAGCCCTGTGCTTATTCTGCTGTGATAGCTGATTAATGGACGTGTGTGTGCTCCTGACTGAAATGCAGATCCAGGCACATCCCAGAATATGAGGTCTATGGTAAAGAAAGATGAGGAT
This sequence comes from Macroglossus sobrinus, assembly GCA_004027375.1. Classification (NCBI taxonomy): domain Eukaryota; kingdom Metazoa; phylum Chordata; class Mammalia; order Chiroptera; family Pteropodidae; genus Macroglossus; species Macroglossus sobrinus. The sequence continues at coordinate 421,314 of PVKZ01000648.1, read as the reverse complement.
CACATGCTTAAACAGCTTTAGTTTCCTCTTGATCTAAGGACTATTAGGATCTCTCTGCAGGACTTGGTGATGGGGGAGATCGTAGCCTATCAATCACACTATGAAATGCACAAGAGATAGTTGCGAACACATAGTTAATTACTCCAACATGTGATTTATACCAGATCAACGCTCAGGCTGACTAACTACAGGATTTTGAAGCAAAAATGGCAAAATGCTTAAGAAAAAACAATCTCAGAGGTAGAAGAAGCTTAGATATTATTTAGTTTATTTCATTACTTGCCCAATAAAGAAACTAAGTCACAGAGAAAATAAGTCACTTAAATAAGATCAAACAAATTGAATTCTGATGTTTAACCATGGTTCTGGCACAAACGCCAAAATATTTGCCTACCTTTTTGTGAAAAGAGCCTCCTTTTTCTTGCTGCCATATGTATACAAAAAGCTATGTATGGAAAGTAAAACAGAAGACATATTTAAAGCACACATAAAGGGTTAGAGCCTCAATAAATAACTATTTCTTGTTTATTCAATTTGATTTAAGTCTGCTTCACAGTTTCTTCCAAAACATCCAGGGGATCTTAATGGCAGACTACCTGATAGCCTGTATTTCGTCTTGCTCTCATGACTTCCTCCAGTATATATGTCTCCCCTCCATATAATTTTCTCCACATCTGTTGTCAGGCTCCTTAAAACCACTATTATAAGGTGACTGCAGTAAGCTCTCACTGGGGCTCTCCATATCCACTCTTGTCCTACTCTAATAGGTTCTCCAAATAGCAGCTCAAGAGAGTTAAACACAAGGCAAATGTGATCATGACATGGCTGCAAAGTTTGAAATCCTTCAATCCCAATACTTTATGGTAGATACTAAAATCTTGCTGATGTAATCTTTGACTAGTATCCTGCACTCATCTTGTGTTTTTCTTACTGATTCATCCACTCTGCTCTTTTTTTCAATGATCACTCTACTTTGCTCCCTCCAACCATTGGGTCTTTTCATATGCCTTTCTTTTGTGTGCAACATACTGCTGCCCCTACTTCCTATCCAGTCACCTCTTAAGTTTCCTCTCAAATTTTCAGATGTGTCAATTCCACTATGTCCTCTAGCCTGACTCAGATTATTTTGTCATATACTCCTACAGAACTAATTTTTGTCCTTTTTAATAGTTTTTTCCCCATTTATCATTACACTATAATTTATTGCTGGTTTCCCACATAGACCCTTAACTCCATGACAGCATTGACAATGCCTTTGGGCTTACCATGATGCTTGACACATATTAGATACTAAACATTCATTATTTTAGAATTGTAAAATTATTTACATCTAAGGGACCTAATATTTTTTCAATCTACATCCTCATTATGAGAATCAGGGAACCAAAGTCCAAACATAAAGAGATTTCTCAGGAAGCAAGATCTGGGACTAAATCAAAGCCACCTCTCTAGTTCTTCCCTAGTTCAAGATCTTATACTTCTCATGTATTTTAGGAGAGCTATCTATTTATTTCTAATGAATTCTTATTACTTTTGTCTCATCCTGTTAACATTTTGTTAAAGATTATAGAAAAAGGAATATGTGTCTCTAATAGTTGTCAATATAAAGAGAAGTTCTTGATCATATCTGCCAGGTTTCTATTAAATCCCCCCAAGTTAAAGGCTGCCAGTGCATATTTCAAATAAATATTAAATAATGTAAGAATGATTTCAGTTAGCAGGTTCTTTTTTTCTGACTTGGCCTTCACTTTAGACATTGGTATCCCTTATTGATCCCTTTATATAAGAGTTTAAAAAAGAAAACTAAAAATCATAATATTCCAGAGACAGCTGGGTAGAGTGGAAGGCACATAAGCTTATTCTAGCCCTCAGTTCTTATCCAGACTCTGACTAATTTCCTTAGCATCTCCATTTATATGTACATGAAGGTCTGGAAAAGTTCACATCTTTCCAATCAGAAGCGCTGCATGGATCACTGGCTTTGAAAGGTAAGTCAGGTACTCAACCTCTCTTTCTGCTCTGTCAGGGAAAGGAAAACCTTTCTTTTCAATCTCGAGTTAATCTGGAAATTCTCTGCAGCACGTTAATTGACTGTTTCAAAGGACACTGGTTTAGAAAAAAATATGTATGAGAATAAATGTTCTAGCTGCTGACACTCCACACATTATCACCTTAAGTTTAACCTAATTAGACTGAGTCACTAGTCAGAAGTTTTGACCTTCAGAGAGAACACTGTTACTGTCTTCAGTCAACCATATACATTTCTTACTGAGTATCAGGTATCAAGAATGAAAAGGAAATTGTTCATACACAGCGTGTGGCCTGTGAATGACTCAGTCATTGCCTATTCATCCAATGAGTGAGTGGGGAAAATTACAGTAATCTTCATAATAGTATATTAATATTAATGGACATTTTTCTGTTTTCTTTTTAAATATGCATGGTAATTTCACAAAGTTTTTGAGGTCTAGTCCATTAGTAGGGCTCTGACCCTCAAAAATTCTCATTTTGAAAAAGGATAGAGAGATTTGAGTGATGTAAAGAAGAAAACATACCATCGCAAATGTTTCAATGCCACAGAAAAGTAAAGGTAAAGCAGAAACATACATAGGACATTACCCAAGACAGAGAGAGGCATATTGAAGTTCTTTTGTATCATTCATAAATATGGCATGAAGAAAATGGCACCATTTTTTTCGGGACAGTGGGTATTTTGTGGTTGAGGCTATTTCAGCAGAAGTTGGGCAAGTCCATGGTAGATTCTTGGGGAAGAAGAATCTCAATAGTTCATGGGGACAGGGTAACTTCCAAAGACCAGAAATTTCTTTCCCAAAACCCCCACCCAGGGGGAGAGCTCCACTACCACCATTAAACTGGCGTGAGACCAGCCAATCCCACTTCTTACAATGGAAACTCCTTTATATCTACTTTTTCTCCAAAAATTTTAACATGGTAAGACATCAATGAGTAAGGAGGAAAAAAGGAGGTTAGGGTAATTAAAAACACTAGCATCTATGGAGTGTCATGTCATGTTTTTACCAAGTGTGGAGCAGATTCATGTACAGTGCTTTGCACATAGCACACAATGAAAGGTAATAATGTTGTTGTTATTATAATTATTGTATCATTCACTGCCAGTGTTGCTCAAAGCATAGCCCTGCTTAGCCTGAATTAGAATTACCCAGAATGCCTATTAGAAATGTAGATTCCTGGGTTATATCTTAAACTGTGCAAAATATTGATAATAAAGAATGATGAAGCTTAAGAAAAAAGAAACTTGAATCTGTAGTTTTAACAAATATATACTGAATCAAACTAACAATTAAGAAGCACTATTTTATATGCTTACTATTTTATAAATCTTATTTCATTTAATCTTTACAAACAAACAACCTGATTTTGCAGGACAGAAAATGGGGACTCAAATAGTTCTTGTAAACCTATATAGAATTGATATTCTAAGATAGTTCCACTTGACTTCGAATCCTGTGTCCTTGCAACTATTTGAAGCTGCGAGTTGTGAAAAAAAAAATATATTATCCTGGGACTTACTGCTCTGGGTGGGTATTGCTTCAACACAGCTAGACATAGACAGGGAAAGAAATTAGCTGCACAAAGAATGCCCACTACACTGATGCTGAGGAGTCACTAATTTATTGCTCACTGAGAAAGAAAATAATAGTTGGCTCTCTCAATCCCCCACATTTACATGGTAAGCCTTACTTCAAAGTCACCCTGGAAAATTATATGACACTTTTATCACAGTCATTTTCAGACTGGGTCATTATCTTTAACCAAACATTTGTGGCATACTTTGAACAGACACATATATCAGTCAGGCAGGAGATTGTGCTAGCAAATTCAAGGGAGACATTTGCACAATCTTTTCAAGGTTGTCAATCAAGAGATGGTGGTGATAAAACAATGAGGGAAAGAAATGTCAAAGGATAAAGTGTAACCAGCTGACAAACCCAGTTACTGACTAGAGGAACTAAAACTGGGGACTGGGTTTTCAGCTAAATGGGCTGTTCTTCTTGGTATAAATGACCAGTACTTAAGAGATAATTCTAAAATGTCTATATTAAAGTGAAACATCACTCCACTATGTATTGGTTGTATGGCCTTGTGCAATTTATTAAATAAATTGCACAATTCTTAGGACCAGTTGTTTAATAGGGATAAGACATAGCTTATTTCTGTGCTGTGTATACATTCTGCTTACTGGATTTTATACATACACACACATGCACACAATATGTTCATCTACTATCTAGTAGATGTGAAATGCTTGGTCTGCAACTTGGCCTTCTTAAGCTGAACTCAATCTACATCTATAAATATACATCATGACTTTCTAGGCTAGGTTGACACCTTGTCTGAGCTTTGCTAGCTCAGTCTATACTGTCATATTCACCAAAAGAGTTTAAAGCAAAAGATATTGTATTTAGAGACAGAAGGTCCAAGTTTAAAACTTGATTTTATCCATTATTCTCTGTGTGACTTTAGGCAGGTTACACACCCTGAGTCTTACTTTTCTCTGTGTAAAAGAGAGCTAATAACATTTAGTTACTAGGGTTTTGTACAATAAAGAATGGAATATCATAACTGTTGCCAAGCATAGTGCCTGAAATATAATATATGCTCAGATTGTCACCTGAGAATCTTCCTGGAAGTTCTACTCTTTAAAATAACAACCTCTTGTTACTCCCTAGAAGCAAAGGCATTTTGGTTTTATTAACTCAGGTGAAAACAAACCTCCTCTTCTTGCCTGCATGGTCTCCCTTAGAAGAGATTTGCAGATACAGGAGCTTCGGCCTTAATTTTTTTCTCTCTATAGTAGATGTTGCTATAACCTATTGTAGAGTTCTGACATTGTACAAATGATTCTAAGATAGTAATTTATGTGTACTGGGCACAATTTATTTTTAGATGTCCAATGAAACAAGGTGTCAAGAGTTTATCAATATCAAACAAAGGATATAGATTAAGCTTTTAGTAAACATAGCTGTGTATTCTCAAGGTGGACTCAGGCAGTATGAAGAGTTTAGGGGATACAGAAGGCCCCCCTTCCTGACTGAATGGCAGAGCAAAGAGAAGCTCTGTAACTACATATTGGGCTCCGATATTTCATATACAACATGTTATTTTATTTAACAAGCATTTATTGATGTTTACTTGAGTCTGAGCGTAAGGCCCAGTGTTGGAGGCTGGGACTTCAGAGGGAATATGACAAGCCCAAACATCAAGTAATTCATATTTTAGTAAAAGGCAGAGACGTCTAAGCTGATGATTGATTTGAGCATTGAATACTAAATAGAGGAATGTTAAGAGGTAAAATAGATGAGAAGGAAGAGAGACAGATGCCTGCTAGGCCCTGTTCTTGGTGCTAGAAGTACAACAATAGATACATCAGTTATATCAATTATGCTTGCTACTGCCACAGTATATAATTGGAAGTGAGACCTGGTACTAAACAACTGAGTATACAATTAAATGATTTTGAATCATTTACAATATCTAAAGAAAACACATGTGGGTTAGAAGGATTAAATATTTCATATAGGGTAGCTATGGAAGGCTTCTTTGAGAAAACAGAGATCATAAGAAACGAAGTCCATAAGAGGCATTTAATCAATCCTTATGCAGATTCAGAAATGACTTTGTTTTCACACAGCTATTCTGTTAAAACTGATTAATACACATGTCTTGTTTTTTTTCTTTTTCTTTTCTTTTCTTTTTTTTTTCTTTTTTCCCAAAGATAAAGGGATAAGCAAATGTAGGTCAAGGTAGTTATGTATAAGAATAAGGAAGCCTGGCTTAATTAAAATGCCCTCCTACACTCAACAATTTATTTCACTGAGATTTATTAAAACAGATATTTATCATTAATCACAAGCCAATAGATTTCCCAAAAAACATCGAGACATAACAACTCAGTTATGTGTGTTGTGTGATTGTTAAGGTCTCAATAAATCTGTTTTTTAAAAATCAATGTGAGTTTAATTAAAATGAGAAAGAAAAAAAAACAATCTGGTTTGCTTCAAATCCTTATTTTACACAATTAATAGGATACTATTAAGAGCCCAAATTAGTGACTATAAGGCTGGGACGATTTTGTGTCCATTAAAGCAGCTAGTGGGTACGAGAGCAGAAAGAGTGGGGGAGGCTGGGAGAGAAAACTCCCACGATGTCTGTTAAGGTGACTGTCAGACAGCAGTGGGGGTTAAGCTGAAATACCATAGGCTCTGACAGACCTTAATTTCCATTAGTCAGGACATGGACATCTCGATAGACACAGGTCATGTGAAAGGCAGGTCATACTGATCTCAGGCAAACCTTACATTATCATTGCCCCGGTAACCACAGAGGTTGAACTGGGTTGCATGGTGCCCTCCTTTCCCCACATTTCTGTTCACCTGAAAACTGTAATGTGAGCTTGTTTAGAAATAGGGTCTTTGCAGATGCAATCAAGTTAAAATAAAATAATATTGGATTGGGATGGGGGTTTAATCTTATGGCTGCTATTCTTGTAAGAAGAGGGGAAATTTGGACTTAGACACAGAGGGGAGAAGGCCATGTGATAAAGAAAGCATTGAAGTGATACATCTACAAGGGCTGCTGGAAGCTATCAGAAGTTGGAAAGAGGCAAAGAAGTATACTCCCTTAGTATTCTTCTAAAGAGAGTACAGGTTTGCCAACACCTCCATTTTGGACTGCTGGCCTCTAGAATTGTGAGAACATAAATTTCTATTGTTTCGAGCCACCTGGTTTGCAGTACTTGATAACAGCAGATAGAGGAAGCTAAAACAATAGAATAGACTTAGTCTTTATTATACATCTGCAACTCCAGTCATATGAGGGCTACTAAAGAAATAGGCTCCTGTCTGTCAATCACCTGAAAAACTTCTGCCATCAAAACTTTATCTCTACTTGTTGAATGTTTACCTTCCAAAGCCAGTTCATTTTCTACCCATTCCATGAAGCATTCCCCATAGATTCAACCAGCGGGATCTCTTCCTGTGAACTGATTCACACTGATTCCTTCTTTCAAAAGACAAATCCTTATTAACATTATAATTCAGTAATACCACCACTGTCTATTTGGAATATAGATCCTATGGCCTCATTTGGGGCCTTCATGAATTCATTTAACAAAATTGGATGAGGTGACTATCATATGCCAGATAATTCGGCTAGATATAGAAGGTATCTTGATAAATAAAATAGACATTAAAAGGTCGTATGGCTCCTATGCTAATATTACTTAGCCACAAACCTCAGTTAATGCACATATGATTTACTAAATAGTCAATTTAGCACTCAAATTTTTCTACTTCCCTGTAGAAATAACACAGAGTCAACAGACCTGGGTCAAAACTAGGCTCTGACAGATGACATTTTGTGGCTGAGAGCATGACTTTGAACACTTGTGAGTCTCATATTACTCATTTCTAAACTGGAGATCATAGAATTTACCTTGTGGCACTGATGTGATGATACACAAATATACTAATTGTAAAATAATGCAACAAATATTAGTTACTCTCCAGGCTCCCAGGAGCAGTCACCCCTCAACCACTGAATGGCTTTTCCCTGCTCCCACCTGCTCCTTGATTACTCCACCCCCACACAATTTCTGGGATGTCAATGATTCCTTCTGACCTTATTCCAGCAACAGAACTGTCTCTCATAAGAACATCCAGAAAACTGATATCAGATACTGACTTAAAAAAAAATAAGCAGATAAAACAGGTGAAAAGGAAGAATGATCTTTTGAGCAGAGCCAGCTGGAGTCATTACACTGGGTCACAGAAAAGCATTTAACTTCTCGTTCTTATGTGTATCGATTCTCACCAACCCTGAAGCCCCTATGCCAGGCCCAATAGGCAGCTGACCCCATTGCCCTGCTACAGCAGACTCTTCTGCAGTTTAATAACTGTCAGTTCCTCACATTTTGCTCAAAGTATGAGCTTTAAGGATGGAGAATAAACACTGGAAAACTCTCCAACTCTTCCTGATGAATAACCTTGTGCAGATTGGCTTCAGGTGCACAGAAATTAATGAAAGGAGGGCAAGTGGCATCATAAACACTCCAGTGGGTCAACTAGGGTGGAGATTCCTGGCATCATGTCTAATTAAGCTTTAAAATGGAAGAGAACTGCTACCAGTGCACTGATGCCCTCTTCCACAAATATGCATTCAATGTATGAGTCTCTCCAAAGCCCTGATTCCCCTCTGTGGTTCTTGGACTAGATTTCTATTTTCTGGTATCCATGTAATGTTTTTAAGTCATTTCACTTCTCCTTGTCTTTGCCTTCTCTTTTAGTCCATTACTGGGATAGATAATCAGAACGAGCACTTTGGAATCTCCCTGACTGCGGCTGTAATTCTGCCTCTGATCACTGGGAAACTGTGGACAGAGTGTTGAATTGTTCATTATTTCAGTAATTCAATTAGTTCTAACTTTATAGTGTTGACTATAGTTCAGGCACTGAGCTATGTGTCAGGGGCAGAATCTTTAATGTTTTTTATACTCAAGCCACAAGTCTGATGGGAAAGATTAAAGAAGTCACATTTGGAAAATACCATAAGAATTCCACAGTAGAAAATATATTTTTAGAGTTTTTCATCATGTGTCAGCTATCCATTTTTTCCCCCAATGATCCTCTGAAGCAAGAGATTACTATTGCATTTTATAGGTAAAGCACCCAAGGCTTAGAGATATTGAATAATACAGGCAGAGTGCTGCGATTAAAAATGTGGACTTAAAGTCATGTAACTCTGAGTGAATTTAAATCTTTCTCCACCTTTTATAAGCTGTAAGAAACTGACCAATTAATTCCCATTTATTTTCAGAATAAAAGTAAATTTTCCTTAGTAATAATGATAGGGATTACATTTAAAGTTGATCCCTAATCTCTCAATTTCTCTTTTGACAGGTTTTCTCCTATGAGTTCCATCATCATTTTTATTCCTCTCTCACTTATGAGGTTCTTTGTGTATGGTCCACAGGCCAAGAATGGCCACTTGTGAATTAGACGGTCACAATACCAAGCAAGATTCATTGTTTATAGTTGTTGAGGTTCAGTTCCTGCTCTTCTATCTGGAACTAAGATATAGAGAATCTTTAATTCAGTAAAAATATAGGTGGGGGATGTTATTGGTTAAATTGTGACCCCACCTCCAAAGATATATTGAAGTCCTAACAACTGGCACCTGTGAATATAACTAATTTGGAAATGGGGTTTTGGAGATGGATTCAAGTTAAATTGAGATTATTAGCATGAACCCTAATCCAATGTGATCAATGTTTTAATAAGAAGATGAAAAGGCCATATGAAAACAGAGACACATAGGGAAAATGCCAGGTGAGGTAGTTGCAAGACCAAAACCAAAACAAACAAAAAAGTCAAAGATCAACGGTTACCACCAGAAGCTAGGAAGAGGCAAGAAAGAATTTGATTCAGAGTCTAAGAAAGAGCATAAACTGCAAGTACTTTGACTGCAGATATGTTGCCTCCAGAACCATGAGAGAATAAATTTCTATCATTTTAGCCACCCATTTTGTGGTACTTTGTTATTACAGACCTAGGAAACTAATACTGAGCTCTCAATGATTTCTTAAGGAAACCATCACTCTGACATAGATCCCAATTTGGTGATCACTTCAGGCAATTACCACATTTGTTCTATGACTCCTTGAGTTTTTTTTTTCCTGCTACCTATAATTTGCCAAGAAGTTCTGCTACTATAGAATCATGCAATATTTTAGCTGAAAGCAACACATTAGTTATCATTGGAACTAATTAGTATAGGCTATGAAAAAATTATGATTCCAAGGAAAGAAGTGATTGCTTAAGGACTAGAATAGAAAATGATTTCACGTCTTTGTTTTCCCATATCAGTGCTCTTTTTTTCATCGGGCTGTTTCTTTAGCTCCTCTAATCTCTCCAGTTATTCAAATAGAATTTTGTGGGCAAAATCCAAACATAGCATTATACGGTCTCATTCTACAAGTATATAAAAGGATTCCTGGGTAAAATAATATGACACCATATACAAAAATAAACTCAAAATGAATTAAAAACTTAAATGTAAGACTGAAACTATAAAATTTTTAGAATAAAATATAGGCAGTGAATCCTTTGACACTAATCTTAGCAATATCTTTTTGCTGTCTCCTTGATCAAGAACAACAAAAGACATTTGCAATGACATGGATGGGCCTAGAGATTATTGTGCTGAGTGAAATAAGTTAGACAGAGAAAGATAAATATCATATGATTTTACTTATATGTAGAATCTAAGGAATGAAAAGAATGAATGAATCAAGAATGGACTCACAAATACAGAGGACAATCTTGTGATAGCCAGAGGGGAGTGGGGTTTGGCATGCTGGGAGAAAGGTGTGAAGGATTAAAGAGTACAAATTAGTAGTTGATAGATGGTCACATGGATGGAGAGTGCAGCATAGAGAATGCAGTCAGCATTAATGTAATGGTTAGGTGGAGAGCTAGAAGAGAGAAAAAGCAATTAGGGGGGATCTTTTCATAAACTATATAAATGTCTAACCAATGTACTGTATACTTAGAACTAATAATAAAATAAAATTTTTAAAAAGAACAAAATAAAAATAAATAAATGGAACTACATCTAACTAAAAAGTTTTTGTAGAGCAAAGGATACCATCAGCAATACTAAAGACAGCTTACTGAATAAGAAAAGATATTCACAAATGTTACATTCAATAAGGAGTTAATATCCAATTTATATAAGAAACTCATACAACTTAACACAAACAAATTCAATTAAAAATGGGCAGAGGACGTGAATAGATATTTCCCCAAAGGGTAGATACAGATGGTTAATGGACATATGAAAAGATGCTCAACAACATTAATCAGAGAAATGTAAATTAAAAACACAATAAGATATTACCTCACAACTCTTAAAATGGCTATGAATAAAAAAAATCAGCACACAACAAGTGTTGGTAAAAATGTAGAGAAAAGGAAACCCTTGGACACTGTTGGTGGTTTTATAAATTGGTACAGCAACTATGAAAACCAGGAGATTCCTCAAAAAATTAAAAATGGAACAACCATATGCTCCAGCAATTCACTTCTGGGCATTTATATGAAGAACATAAAAACACTAATTCAAAAAGATATACACATCCCTGTGTTTATTGCAATATTATTTACAAAAGCCAAGATATATAAGCAACCCATGTGTCCATCCGTAAATGAATGGATAAAGAAATTGTGGCATATACATGTATAAAGAAATATTACTTGGCAATAAAAAAGAATAAAATAAAATCTTGCCATTTGTGACAACATGGATGGACCTAATGGTTATTATGCTAAATGAAATAAGTCAAACAGAGAAAGACAAATATTGTATGATTTTACTTAAGTGAGGAATCTAAAATAAAAAGAATAATAAAAGAAAAAATAGAAGCAGATCCACAGATGTAGAGTACAACCTGATGATTGCCAAATGGGGAGGGGAAAACAATAGGAACTGCACCAACTTACAGAATGTGCTACTTAAAATTGTACACAAATGCTAATTGTTTTACTTAGTTCTCCACAAACAACAACACGAATAGCTACAAAACACTTATAAGTAATCCATAGGTTAAAAAGAAATGATTATAATTTTAGGAAGAATAAATCTGACAATTTTGCCTTTAAATTGGATCACTTTTGTACAAAGAGATTTTTCAAAATCTTAGAAGTGGTGAAACATTTATATAAAACCAACAACAAGAATAATAAATTTATAAATTAATAAATTTATAAAACTATAATTTCAGATATAATTCATATTCTCAACATTTGTGTTAATGACTTGTCTAAATAATCTATTAAAATCCCATTTGAAATGGTAATTGATGTGTACAATTCAGAAGAATTAAATGCTTCACACAAATGTAAGAAAAACTTTATGTGAAAATAAATAAATGTAAATTAAATAATATGATACCCTTTTCTAGCATCAGATCATTACTTAAAAGAATACAAAATTCTAGCAAGTCTATGGCAAAACAAAATTTTATAGACTTTAACCAAGGGTGTATGTTAGAAAATAATTTGTCAGTATGAATTAAGAACATTAAAATGTGCACATATTTTAGCCCTGTAATTCTAGCTCAATTAATTTATGTCCAGGGAAAAAGCTTAAATATTGTAATCCCTTGACTCCAAAATGTCTACTCAATATTTTAAAAATGTGATTATGTATAAATACATTCTCAGCAACAAAGGAAATTTTAAGCATATTAAATAATGGAATACTATGTGGCCATTACAACTTATTCACAAAATATTTTAATAGCTTAGAATGCTCAAGTTATGGCACAGAATATAACAAGAAAGGATAAAAATAAAATTATAATACATAAACTATGTATATTTAAACACATTACAAAAAGACACAAAAAATTAAAGTTCCCCAACTACAGTGCTATAAATTTGGTGTCATCTTCCTCCCAGACCGCCACCTCTCATACGTGCTCACTTAAAAAAATATATATATATATGTATATATATATATATATATATATATATATATATATGAATTGAAAAAAAAAAAACATTGTAACCCAGTTTCTTTTTCCGTTACAAAAATTAATTCTATTGTTAGAAAATAGAAGTTACCAAGCAATGACAAAATAGAGAATTGCCTGTGAATAGGAGAGATTTTAGCTCACCTGAAGGGCTGAGATGAAAAAGGCAAACTGAATGGGGTGACAACTAGAAAGGGTTTAGATGAGTAAAATGAATGTATCTCTTTGGGGTATAAACTCTTCTCTCCCTCACTGCTCACTCTTGGCTTTGGTAAAATATTACTCTCTCTTTTCAACCAAAAGTGTTCAGCTGGATCTCCCAGATTTGTGTAAGATCTTGCTCGCCCCCACTGATAATTAACCCAGCAGTTAAAAGACCACTGATCCAAATGGATCAATTCGAAAACCTTCCGGGTTTTTAAAAAGTAGAACTGTAAAAGAGAGTCACCACCTCTAGTGACAGAAGTTTAAGACCATGACGTTCTATAAGTGTTGGCAGCTCTGCTTCTTAGCACACCACAGGGAAGAAGCCAGTGTTCGGTGAGAGAGGACAATGCCAGCAGATGGTGGGAGGCAGAGACTCCTGCCAGGGAACGATCTGGCAGGATTCTCATTTCTGTATAAAGTGGCACTTTTGCCCTTTGTGTTGCTCTGAAATTGAACGTTCAATTTGGTCAGAAACTCTAGTATCTTTCTGATGAGAACCTCTGTTTTCTTAAACTGACTTGACATAGGTTTCTTTAAAATATAGCAAAAAAAGTAGGTACCATCATGAAAAATTAAATGCAAAAAATAATGCTATGTTCTGAAAAAGGCCAGAAAAAAATATATATATATAGGCTGTAGAACAGGAAACAACGTTAAAAATCAAAATGAGAGAGATGGCTCAGAAACAGATATCAAAGAACTTTGATTGCCATTCTTAAATAATGAAAAATGTAGCCTGTAACCAACACAGAAATTCTGATAAGTCTTTCAGCAGAGGACTGGCATGAATAGTTTGTTTTTAGAAGCATCACCCCCAAAGAGGTGTGGAGAAATAGTTGGTATGTGACAAAACCACAAGCAACAGTCCATTTTGGAAGCTATTATAATAGGTGGGAGAGACAACGACAGCTGGAAGTAGAAGAGTACCACAGGAAATAGAAAAGAGGCAAATGTAAATGGTAAGTCACTTTGGCAGGCCATATACATCCAGCTGTGTAGATATTTCTGTGTCTGATTCATGTATTCCCAATGTCATATCTTAAGGGAACAACTCAAGGAAATCATTTTCTTTAAGTTGAATTTTTATTGTCAAACTTTAAAAAACTGCACTTTCAGGTTCGTAGTCACAGAACACAGATTTTTCTCTTCTTACAGAGTCAAAGTAAGTTTGCACAAAGCATGCTAGGATGGATATATCTGAAATAAATAATCATTTTTTAATTGTTGGATTGGTAAGAAGAAATTTTATTTCAGATGCAAAGAAAAAATATGAAAACTACAAAGCTTTCTTAAAGACAGCTCTTAAGAAATTAAAATTAGTGACAAATAAAATCAAATTTCTTTTGTAGCCCATCTTCCTCTACCTGCAGATATCTCTAACCAACACTGCTGAAGAAATCAGTTTCTAATTTAAAGGCAATTGTTCTAGCAAAGTCATCACTAAGCCTCCAATAACACCTGTATCAAATAACTTCTTAATTTTTCTAAGTGAGTAGTGGGGCTGCATCAGCCAATGTGCCCTAGCTCTTGCCTGGCAATTCAGAGAACTGCATGACCTTTGTTCTTGGAGAGAAAATTGCAGTTTTTAAAAACACATCTATGGAAAGAGCTTGCTGCTCACAGTGCAATCATGCCTGCCAGGTCACTGCTGTCATCCATCTCCAATAGCATTGATTTCTTGGAAGAAATGACAATAACCAAGCAAAATGGTTGAGAAGATAGTTTACCAAAACATGATGTACCCAGCTGAAAAAACAACTTAGATTACTTGTTATTAGTAACTTCCTCCCTGTCACTTTTCGTGGGTGCACTCAAGACTGTAAATGCTGCAGAGTCACATTTATTTGGACTTCATATTTGTTCATATCTCTTTTAAACAATAAAAATCTGAATTTTGAATGTTTACTAAAAACAAACAGGCAAACAACAGCAGAAGACTTTTTCTTTTTCTCTTTCTCTCCATTAAGTACCGACATTTCAGGCAAATGGCAACTGGATTTAGGAATCTGCTGACCTGCATTTGAGCAGTGACCATGAGCAGTGTAATCTGTGATGATCATTTTTGTGCCTCAGTTTTCTTATCTGTAACAGTATAGCATAATATCAATGTCCAGACCATATATTGTTGTAGGAATGCAATGAGAAGTGGTATCGACAATAAGCATTTTTCTTGATACTGGGTTTGAAAATGATTACCTTTTATGGTAGTCATACTTTCTATTATTAACTACAGAGTGAGTATTCAGTAGATCTGTGTTACATCTTTGATAGAGGCCAGAGTGAAAAGTTTAAATTTCATTTGGTAGGCAATAAAAAGCCATCTTACCTCTTAAATACAGATATTTATGCCAAAATACCCATGATTGGATCTAACTATAGTAGCAAAACCTGTCAACTGGAGGCATAAGGGTCAGTCAAGGAGATTTTATAATATTCCAGGCAAACAGAGTTAAAGACCTAGTTAGAATGATAACATTAGATATCAAAGGAAGGATAGATTTAACAGATTATTTGATTGAATTTGATAACTATTTCACAGAATCAAGGAAGCTTGAAAATTAACTTCAATATATCATTATGTCCTCAGTAACTCCCCAGCACATGGCATCAGGAACTTAAATGCATGCTAAATTATGAAAGTGTCAAACAGATGTGTTTCAGCTGGAGAACTTTCTGAACAATTCTTTTATAGTAATTATGGATTTAAGCAAGATGCCATTTCTACCTGCACTTTCTACTTTTCTTGAAGGCGAACTTTATAAATACAAAAAATTCAGATCCAGTGATTATTTATTATCCAAATTTTAATCAAATTAGTGTTTTTTAGGATTGAAATTTGATGTCAATCACAATAGATCTTAGCAAAAGAAGGAGGGAAAGAGAAGACATATCATATAAAAAGTAATTCAGAGAGGATTTCTTGGCGATAAATATTTGTAATGTAATTATAGATCTGTCATCAACACCACTATAATTTACTGTCAATCACCACACTGATGATAGGATCTTATCTTCCAAGCTATAACTCTCATTCACTACAATTATCTCCAGGATAGATCTTCATGCTTAAAGAACCCCAACTTAGAATTATTTTGAAATAAGATTCAAAAATTGATACTTCCATTCCAATACCCAACAACAAGGATCATCCAAAGATCTCTAAACCTATTCTTTGTGTGGCTGATGGTGAGTTGTCAACTGTCAGAGACAGATGTTGGTATATTCACCAGATTCTGCCTTTTCTTGACATAATTTCCCTGAATGACTAACTTTAGAGAGAGGTGGGAAATTTCAGTTAAAAGGTTCCACACAAGCCAAACTTTCAAAGGTTGATTTCAAAGAATTTTAACATAAACATGCTAGATACTAGATTTAAATCCCAAGTCTTTTTGGTCCTCTTAACCCAATCTCTTTGTAAACTATCCCCCCACCTCTTTTTTTTCCCCATTACTGCTACTCATTATCAGGTGGACTACCCAACAGCTTCCTAAATTTTGTTCTACTTCTAATATTTATCAATCCATTTACTGTTTTTTTTCCCTCCCTTGAATTCAAAAAGTCATCATGTCATTCAGTTGTATAACAATGTCACATAACACCTATTGCCCTCATGATCTGGACTTTCCCAACTATTCCATATTTGTAGTAAGAATAAAAATGAGTAAGATACAGTGTCTGTCTTTAAGTTATCAGTATCTAGTGGTGACCCTTTAAATGGTGATGTTTTTCCTTGTCTAAGGGTTATTATAGACACCTGCTTATATTTCTGTCAGACTCCAGAAGTGAGAATGCCAGCTTCTAAACCTGTAAAGTCAAGAGATGCATTGATATAGGAAGAAATCTCCGAGCTAGGTTTTGAATAAGTAGAAGTTTTAAATTCTGTTAATCAGGGAAATGACAGCATGAGCAAAGCACAGAGATTATGAAAGGATAACATGTTTGAGAAAGAGTGAAACATTTTAATTAAACCTTGGAGGGAGTCCTTTAGAGCCTTGCGTGATAGGAGCTATTTATCAGGGTCAAATGGGAAAAGATTTTGAAAGTCAACATGAAGACTTGCAAAACCTAATGGGTACAGTTGAAAGAGCATGAAAAGGGACTGAGAGTCTTAAATGCATTTTAGGAAATTCACTCTGACTACAGAATGAAGAATTCATTGAGGAGTGAGAAAGATCAGAATGATGAAACAGGCAGTGAGAGTAGATAGTTTTATTTACTTAAGTTGTGCAGTACCCAATATTCACTTCCCCTCATTTCAGAGATATTCCCATTCTGTGAATATTCTAGATATACAGTGCATGTCATTTTTATCCAGAATCTGAAAGAGGAGAGAAATTTTCCTCCTTTTCACCCCATGTCAGTCAGAGTTCAACCTTTAACTTAAGCTTAGCCATTAGGATGCTCCAACCTGCACTTTGAAACTGAAACGAGTCATAAAGTCAAAGGAACAGTTGAACTCTAGTCATAACTAAAGCAGAGATATCGACGCAGTGCCAGTGGGACCATCTAATGGTGATGGAGTCAGCAGCTCCAGTGACAAAGTTCTTGGAAGACTCCTTGCCCTCGGAAGGTCATTGTTCTGCCTCTAACTTTCCAGGTCTAGGTTTCCAGCCTTTTATCAGTTGCGGAAGAACAGACACCATTTGCTTACATTTTTTTTTTTTTCTTAATGAGGCTACTACTGAAGCATAGGTTTAAAGTAAAATCGACCAGATGACATGGCTATATGTGTGCATTATATGCATAACACATAATGCTTGTGTCATTCTGAAAACTACAGGTTGCTTTACTCAGTTTGTTCTTTCTTATTCCTCTACATTTAATAGGACCATATATAAAAGGGCATCTTTGCATGTAATGCTGTGTCCATTTTCACTGTGCAATATGTGAATTTCCCCAACACAGGTTCTAGCTACCTACATCTGTTTTCTTGTAGTAAAAAGTGGTTCTTGGCTCTCCAGGAAATGCTGCAAATTGTGTGAATGTAAACAAATATACCATTGGCAAGCTAGACGGTTTCACTGGAGAGCAGAGGGCAACCATGTGGGAAAAGAATCTTGGAGACCAGTTAACTGTGCACTGCAACCTTTTATGCTGCAGTATAGTAAAGGGAGGATAAATAAGTAAATAAAGAACCAACCAACCACATCAGATTGTGACTGCTGAGAGCTTTAAGTGCCAGATCATAGGAGAGCAACACTGGAATTTTGCCTGGCTTGTGTAGTAGAGTACCTGCATACCCAATGCTGGGACTACAACAAAGGAATTGAGTTACTCAACACAGATTTGATAGGCAGATTCTCAATCACCTTATCTATTCTCCAGGTAATGGTGATTTGAGGAGGAGACAATGGAGGCTTTTAGAGTAAGAGGTAAAGAACTGCCTTTATTCCCAAGGATTTTGCAGAAACTTAGAAAAGATCTGCTCAGACATTAGCAACTGTACACAAAGCAGACAATTAGTGAGGACTGGGTGAGCTGTTTTGGCCCTACAACATAGCTCATTAGCTATGGGAAATATGACCTCTTCTCATCTTCAACATCCTCCTTTTCACTAAGTTAACATTTACTAAGTTCCAGGAATTGTGTCAAGCCCTTTACGTGCATTCTCCTGTAGATTCTTCAGAATATTCCTAGGAGTTGATATTATCATTGTGTCTATTATATGCAAATAAAGCCAAATTTGACTCTATTGCCTATCTTTAAAAAAAATATTACATTTTCATCTAAGGCAACAAATTACTCAATTGTCCTAAAAAGAATCAAATTCTGAGACTATTATAATACAAAATGAAAAACCAAGTTACTCCCAGTATTCACCTCAGTATTATCATATACTTGTGGAGTGGCAAGATGGAAAATTATTATTGTCTGAAAAAGAATATTCTACTTTAAACTCTGTGGGCTTTTCTCTTGTTAATACTTCCAGATACAATCATCAGCAAACAACATCTTGTTTGATTAATTTGTGATATCTTTAATAGAGATTAATATAATGAATGCAATCTTTCTTGAAAATAAGAACTTAATAATTTGAAATTGACCTCAAAGTTTTATTTAGTCTTACAGACATAGTGAATTTTGTTTGACATAAGTTAGTATCTTATTCTCTGGAAATGGCTCATATTTTCTACACTCTGCTTTTGAAAACAAAAAGATAGAAAAACTAAAGGATGAGGGGGAGGAGGCAAAAATGAAGAGAGGTTATGCTAATATTGTTAAAATCACTATTCTTCTTAAATAGAATAACTGTAGTAGCCTACACGGTCATGAAAACATAATAAATAGCTCTGGAATGCTTTATAAAGCACATCTACAAAAGTAATCTACTTGGTAATGATGATGGAGTTCACCGCCATCAGTCATGTGGCGTGTTCATGAAGGACATCCAAATTTTAATTAGCTTATGCTAAATGGCTTTAGTATCAATTTGGGCAAAATGTGACACTTGGTAGTATCATTTGGATGGCCGCTAGGATTAATAACTCACAGAATAGAAACACTAAAAAAATACTGTTTCATCAAAGGACACTGATTCTTATAGGAATCAGGAAACCACATAGAAACAGGACAGGGGAAAGCAAAATAAATCATTTATAAAGTCAGAGGTAATGCTTCATTGTGCTTTCAGTGGGAGCAAATTAAAGGCATCAACCTTTCATATGAAAGAAAAGAATTACTATTCTAAATAATCACACACATAGTCATTGTATTTACATATAAATGTGATTGTATGCAGACACACTACACTGTGAGTTCTGCTAGAATAAGTATTGAATTACATTTATATATCTATGCTTTGGACAATAATATGCTTACTACTGAGGATATAACATGTATAGAAAGCCTAGGCTTTTGATTCAGAGAGGGTAAAATTAAAATTGTGGTCCCATCAGTAGTTACTAGAGATATGGCTTTGGGCAAGGCACCTCTCTGGGTTTTTTTTTTTTTTATTATTATTGAGATATAACTGACATATAACATGTTAGCTTTAGATGTACAACATAATGTTTCAGTATATGTATATATTGAGAAATGATCTTTGCAACAAGTCTAGTTAACATGGGTCATAATTTGTAAAAGTTTTATAACTGTTAGTAATAATGAAGAAGAACAGGGATAGTACGACGTCTGTTTTAATGAGTACACGGAAAATAATCATCCGTAAAGATGAAAAGTTTATATATATAAATATGTGTAATGCCTTGAACCAGGCTGCTTAGTCTTCATTTTTTACTATGTATGAATTCATGAATAAAGCAACTTAGATTATTTTTCTAGAGCCTGATTTTCCTCATCTATAAAGTGAGCATACTAACACGAGCTATCTAAGTTTATAAGTGTGAATAGAGTGATTAATGTATATGCCATTTTCATTTTAAATGTCTCACTTTTTTTTGAAACTCTATAGCAACCCTGACTTCAAGAATTTTAAACTTGCCTGTTGGGAAGTTCATGAGTGGGGGATCCACTTCTTGAATTCAGGAGGTGCTTAATAAATAGATCAGATGATAGATAACAAGATTAAAAGATTTGTGGCTGCCTTGTAGAAGCTCAGTTTACTGGAAGATCTAGTATGTAAGTATGTAATAGTACAACAATTAGAAACATCATTCATGACCAAAGTGCTATGGGAGCATACCACAGAGGCCTTTTGAGGTGGGTACAATGAAAGGTTAAATATTTTCAAGGCGGGAGATAGAGTTCAGAAGTAATGAGGGAAGAAAAAAATATTTAAGGAGACAGCATCATGATGTGACCAATTTGGGAAATATACTGGTGAGCTTGAAAAATTGTGTTGGACTAGATAGGTGTATGTGAGTGGTTTTGAGGCTGAGAATTACAATACAGCAGTTTTTAAAGGGTATTTTTAAAATTGTGTTGCAAAAACACTAAATACCTTGAATCTTAAATTTGTAAGTATACCGTATAGTATTGATAAAATGCTGCACAGATCTCTAGAATTTATTCATCTTGCATAAATGAAACTTTATATCTGTGGCACAATACCTTCCATTCTTCCCTCACCCCCAAACCCTGGTAACCACCATCAATCTCTGCTTCTATGAGTTCGACTATTTCAGATATCTCATATAAGTGAAATCAGGCAGTAATTCTCCTTCTGTGACTGGCTTATTCACTACATAAAGTCCTCATGATTTATCCATGCTGTTATATAAAGCAGAAGATCCTTCTTTTTAAGGTTGAATGATATTTAACTGTATGTATACATCAGTTTCTTTATCCATTCATCAGCTGAAGGACATTTAGGCTATTTGCAAATCTTGACCACTGTAAATTGAATGTAAAATGGTGCAGGCTCTGTGGAAAACAGTATAGAAGTGGCTTAACAAATTAAAAATAAAAGGCATTGAGTCTACAGCTATGCCACCCTGTATGTGCCCAATCTTGTCTGATCTCGGAAGCTAAGCAGGGTCGGGCCTGGTTAGTACTTGCATGAGATACCAGGTGCTGTAGATATTTAAAAAACAAAGGCATTGATAAGAAGCTTTTTATGTTATGTTCTCTGTGGCTTTGTTTTCATCTGTTGAGAGCAAGAGGAAAAAAAAAGAGAGAATGAAAGAGAGAGAGAGTAAGAAAAAGATTGAGTGAGTGAATGATACCTAATTTACATTTGGATCATCACTCTACGAAGCATATCAGGTGTCGGAGTTCAAGTTGCTGCTGAGTCTCTTATTAGCCATGGGAAAGCAGACATGTCCAATATTCTCTGTGCTTTAGTTTACCTAATGGGGGTATAACAATTTTACTTCTCAGTACTCTTTGGATGATCAAACAAGATAAACTCAGTACATTACTTATGTGATGCAATTTGCTGTTTACAAGGTCTGTTCTCATATGTCGTTATTATTCTACACCTGCTTGGGCATATTTTGTAATGGCAGAGACCAGCCAAAATATCTATCAGAGGTTTTCTTTTGCCTGCATGAGGAGTTAAAATATGACCACCGAGATTGCCTGCTGAGACAATCAAAACAAATATTTACTTAGGCTAGTGATGATCAATGTCTTCTGAGTAATAAGGAAATCGAGTTCAACACTCAGAATAAAGCTGAGGCTCTGAAACTAAGCAAAACAGTATTACTTAATGTACTCCCCCACATAATTGCTTGTCTTCTGCTGCAATTTTCACAATACAAGAATCATTTATGTGCACTTACACATTTTACTGTTGACTGCATGACAGTACAACACATCGGGGAAAAGGGAAGCCACAGTAATAAGAATTCATCAAACATCCACAATTGCTCCTTAAAAAAAAAAAAAAAAAAGCTCTAAGGAGATTCTTAACACCAAACCCATTTATGAGTTGTCAGAAACTGTCACAGACAAAGCCTGGAAACTGGAATTGGGAATGAGTTCAGCTCTTGCTTCAGCTGCTAAGTATTCAGGGATATTAAGTATTCATAAAATCTCAAGGGGGATAAAAAGGGCAAGGAGAAAAGTGTTATCGCCCACTGTCTCACAGAGGAGTTTAAAGAACTCCTCGAAAAGGTCAGCGTCTTTCACGGCAAAGCAGAGACCTAGAAGACAGAAGACAGACTTGGTAGATTTGTTGCAAACCTCTCTTTGGGGAACACGATCCTTAATGAGGCTTCAAAACTGAAGTCTCATGCGGATGTTGGAGATGGACTGAAATCAGACACATAATATTATTGGGCCTGGAGCACAGCTGTTTGCTACTTCCCTCCTTCCACCCCCACTTTAATTTTATCAAGTTGAATCAGTTAGGTCTTATTAGGTATTAATGTTAAAATCATTTGATAAAAGTATCAGTTTGTCTCTGGCTGCTGATTCTTAAATTGTATGTACCATATAAGCTGCCAGAAAATCAGTCCTGAGCTACTTCAGGACAGAAAGTCTCAAGGTACAGAAAGGACAATGGAAGTTTTACTTTTTCTGGTTATTCATTGGACCACAATGAATAAGTTACTTATCCTGCCAAAATATTCTTCCTCAGAGAGATTCTTTGTCTTTCAGATATCAGCTATAACCACCTGTGATCACCCTGAAGCCAGGTTGGTGTGGTGGCAAAGTGTGGGGATCAATAGCATTCTATAACTCTCCAATCCAATCTCAGGTCTCTGAAGTGCCTGTGTCGCAGGGCACGACCTTCACAAATGGCTCTCTGGGGTTATAAATTTGGTATGTCTGTTTTTCTTGTTTCCTACTGCCTTCCCTTGCTGCAGTGGTCCCAGCATGGATAACTAAAGCCCTGCCACTAGGTGACTCGTTTCCCCTATTAAATGAGACAGCAAAGCAGCAGTCTGGACTGGGAGGAAATCTCTTCCCCTAGCAGAGAAACAGCTCTGGCAAAGGGGCACCTGAAGAGTAGCCCTTTGTTGTGCAGAAGGCTATAAGGTTATTTTATAAACATTACTCTTCCCATCATGGTGCTGGAGCCACAGAAGAACCTTTCTTAGTTCTTCACCCTGAGGACTTGGAGTGATTCCTGGAGATAAAATCTATAAAAGTGTGAAGGTTCTTTTTAAGTTGTGAGCTCCAGGAGCTTCTCACATCCACCCTGGACCACTGGCAACTGGCCAAAATCATGATTTAAGTGTTCCCACCATTTCATGGCTCCAACAATTGTTCTGGTTTAGCAAATCTGCTGTATCTCTCTGGATATTCTATCTCTCCATGTTTCAGTGGTTTGTTTTGCCCTGTGACTTCAGTTGTCTCATGATTAGATTTCAGTTTGTCCAGTTTTTCTTGTTACAGGATGGAAGTGAAGACATCCAAGTTCTTTACCTACTGGAGCTGAAACTAAAATCTCACTCTTCTTCTTAAGATAGTTATTCTTTATATAAAGTTCTGTACTGAGTTTTTTTTCTTTCATATGGCTTTATAAATATATTCATAAAAATATTGTTCTAAAAAATTTGATTGCTTATTTATTTCCTGAGGCGATAACTATATTGTCCAAAGAAGACAAGGAGTCAAGGAAATGCTTCTTCACCATTTATAACGAATTTATATGCTTTTAAGTCACCTATTCCTGAAATTTTATATAGAGACATTTAGTGAATTGAATGGATGAAATATCACCTTCAGAGTCTTAAGAAAAACAAGAAAAAAACGTTGTGCTGAAGCAAAATTTTCAACAGTGTCTAGAGATTATAGGAGACATGAGGAGGGAAAAAGAGACCAAAGAGAATTGGTTTCCCTTCCAGTTGACAGGAGGGTGCCCTGAGTGTCTGAGTCCCCAGGTAGATTAGCGTAGAAAAGCAGACTAGTAGCAGAGAACTTACACCCAAACCCCCTAACACCACAGTACCTGACCTAGGATTGCTTTGCATATTCCTTGAACTAGGGAGGGGTTCTGAGTCACTGAAAGTTGTTGCTTCCCTTCTTTCTTGTTTTGTTTGGTTTTATTTTTAAGAGACTCTATAAACACCCCCTACCCTTATTAATAACCTGTTACAGGGGCTACCCCTATGAAGGGAATATATTCTGGGCCATATGGAGAGAGCTTAAAACTGCCAGCACATCTTTCGATGACTAGCAGGGCATGCTGTGACTGGGGCAATTGCTTTGTGCACATTCCAAAGTGCTAAGTCAACAGCTCTTGCTTCTTTTGTTCTACGAGATAGTACAAAATCCATGCCTTATTTCATATTTTTAATCACTTTTTTTGGTCTGTAGTGCATTAAATAGTCATAAATCAGCAAGGTTACATGTTAATGCTCCCAATTATGTCTCAAGAAAAAAAAAATTAAAACAATGGAAGAGCAGGAGTGTGTGAACGTATGTGAGTGCATGTCCGGGATGGTAAAACATGGTAAGATAGCACTGAAAGTTTTCGAAATGCATAGTTATAAGAATAGCTATAATTATATTAATTATGGGGGAAAATGTACAAAATTTAAAAAGTGCATGACCAAAAAATTAGCAGATGATTTAACTCCTGTCTCTTTTCTCTCTCTCTGATTTCACACTTGTAGCAATGACAGTACTGCACTAAGAAATTAAAATTCTGGCCCAGTCTGCTTCATCTACACACACCAATATATAAAAAAAAATACTCAATAAGAATGAGTTCAGTGAACTGCAGTCATGATCACACAGATTTTAAAACCTCTTACTGGAATTTGGCAATTTGCCTTTTAAGTCTCTTCCTAGCATTGTGTGGAATTTACATAATGTCTGACTGCTTGCTTCACTTCTTGTGAACTGCATGCCTTGATAGCTTGAAATCTTATGCTCCATCCTGCCTGGGATGTGAATCACCCTCTGTCCACACTGTATACAATGCTACAATGCCTGCCCCTTAGTCACTTACTAGCTCATCAAATAGTCACTTGGCTATCAGACTGACTGTTGTGGTACTGCTGTGCTTGGGTTCAAGTAACCCTTATTTTACTTAACAATGCCACATTCAGTAATTTTCACTAAGGTACATTGTTATAATTATTCTGTTATTAGTTATTGTTACTCTCTTACTGCGCCTAACTTATAAATTAAACTTTATCATAGGTATGTATATATAGAAAAAATATGTAGTATATATAGGGTTTGGTACTATCTGTGGTTTCAGGCATCTTCTGGGGGTCTTGGAACATATTCCCTATGGATAAGAGAAGAAAACTGTCTTTGCTATTTAAGCCATCCAGTCTCTGGTAGCTTTGTGATAGCAACCTGAAAAGACTAATGTTGTAAGTATACCACATTTTGTTTATCCATTCATTTGTGGATGGACTCTTGGATTGTTTTTACTTTGGGGTAATGTAAATATATTGCAAAAGATGTTGACATAAGTATCCATCTGAGTTTGGAAGTGTTCTCTCTTATATTTTGGGGGAGAGTTTAAGAATAATTGCTGTTAATTTTTCTTTCAGTGTTTGGTAGAATTCACCCATGAAGCCGTCTGGTCCTGGAATTTTCCATGTTTGGAATTTTTTTTATTACTGATTTAATCTCCTTATTTGTTATTGGTCTATTCTGGCTTTCTACTTCTTCCTAATTCAATTTGGGTAGATTGTATGTTTCCAGAATTTTTTTCTACTTTTTCTAGGTTATCCAGTCTGCTGACTAATTGTGTACAATAATCCCTTTGATCCTTTCTATTTTGAGGCATCTACTATAATGTCTACTCTTTCATTTATGATTTTGTGTATTTGAGTCCTCTCTCTTTCTGTAGTCTAGCTAAGGGTTTGTCGATTATCTTTCAAAAAAAATCAAGTTAGTCTGTCATGTGTGGTTACTGAATGATCTATTCCTTGGCTAGTGTCTTGCTAGTATTTTAACTGGGGTTTCCTTGAATATGAGGAATTAAACAACAAACAAAAACACTTCTGACAGCGTTTGCAGTTTGATTTTGTGCTAGATTACTTCTTCAACACTTGGCTTGGTTGTCTGAAGCCTAGAGAAGCCTACAGAGAAAGCTTAGGGACTTTCCAGAGATTCATTTGTACACATAGGTGCTTTTGAATGTCCTAATATCCCAAAGAATTCCCTAGCTTTCCCTCTTGTGCCTTGTGCAGTTTATTGTATATCTCATTCACAATCTGTTGCCCCAAGCATTTATAAGTTGTTAGTTCACCTTACTGTTTTTTCAAGGGATGCCCAGAGCTTATCCTGCCTGAGTTCCAAGACAACTGAAACAGAGACAAGAGCCTTGCATCAATCTTTCATGGAGCCCCGGACAAGTTGGAAGAGTCACAATAATCTGTAAATAAGGTTTGCTTTGCTCCCTCCAGAACCAGGAATCAGGATCCCACACTGGGAATGCGGGCTGTCATTTTTAAGAATGACATCATTCTGGTGGGAGAAGTTGAAGCAAGGATAAGTAAAAATTCTGCAAAGCATTTCTATCCTTTTTAAGTTGCTTCCTTTTGATTCAGTCAGTGTTCAATGATTGCTGTAAACCTCTGACTTTTTATCATAGTTTTGACAAAGTTTATGACAGTTTTTCTCTTTTCTTTTTCTTTCCTTCTTTCCTTCCTTCCTTCCTTCCTTCCTTCCTTCCTTCCTTCCTTCCTTCCTTCCTTCCTTCCTTCCCTTTTCTTTCTTTCTTCTTTCTTCTCTCTCTCTCTCTCTCTCTCTCTCTCTCTCTCTCTCTCTCTCTCTCTCTCCCCTTCCTTTCTCTCTCTTGTTGACATTTTCTATGGGCAGGTGGACTTTTGGGCCTGCTATCGCCATCATTTTCCTGATGTTACTATCCTATAGTACTTTTAATCTTTTTATTTTGAAATGTATATTTAGTGAAGGTTTACAAAGATAGTT
Organism: Macroglossus sobrinus; assembly: GCA_004027375.1. Classification (NCBI taxonomy): domain Eukaryota; kingdom Metazoa; phylum Chordata; class Mammalia; order Chiroptera; family Pteropodidae; genus Macroglossus; species Macroglossus sobrinus. The sequence goes on along the minus strand of PVKZ01000648.1, from coordinate 394,286 downwards.
CAAAAAAATGCTCATGTTTGCTTTTTCTAATGCCCATATATAGATGTATTTTTACCATACATGTGAGGGTAGAGTCTTATTAGAGAAAATGAGAAAAAAAATAAGATATAATGTTTCCACACACAATTAGGAGTAGAGAGATGACATATAAATCAGGAAATACCAGTATAAAAGAAGCCTAAAAACTCACATTTTGTCAAGTTGTGTGTTGCTCCCAAAAAGTTAAAAAATTGCCAATAAATCTTCTCCATTCTACTTTAACCATACTCAATTGCCTGGGCTGGATGTCACATTTTGAAACTACAGTTGAACAATATTCTGTATAGAAAAATAAATTTGAATTTAAAAATACATTTTGTGTATAATTATTTTATATGCATATATTCTCTCTTATTATATTATAGCCATTACTTTAAAAGTACATTTTCTGAAATGTAATATGCCATCAATTATTTTTATTACTTATTTAAACAAAGGTAATTCCATAGATTTTAGACTTTGTTGTTTCAAAGCATGACATTTTAAAGTTAAATAAAATAAGAATTAAATTATTTTGATGAAATCAGAGATAAAAATCTTTAAAAGCAAAGATCCTGACTTCATTACACAAGTTTAAACATTAAGAATTTGATATCTGTATCTCTGTATGTATGTGTTTAGACAAGGAAAGATATATTTCCCAAATAAAATTAAGTGGTCATAAATCAGGTAATCATAATCTCCTGAAAAATTCTTCTATTAACTATTTAAAGTTGCCCTAAAATACAGAAATCATTTTAATTTAATAGTAATCTCTACTCTTCTATAATTAAGATGTTTTTGATTATGTAATTTTATCACTGTCCTAGATTCAATAAAGAAATACAAAAAATGTGGTATATGACAGTGATATTGAGACATTTAATCCTAGCACTAATATATTTGCAACATGTAATATTTAGAACATGATGAAATATTATGGCATATTTTGATTCTATTTGGTAATCTCTTTTGCATCCTGTCACATTAATTTGACTGGATTGCATGTTTTATGACAATCCATATAGTATAATAAATTTAATCATGTTTATTACTGAATTAAAAGGAAATGAATGTTGATATTGGCTAAGGGAAACATACACACTTAAATTGAGACATATATTAAAAGCTTATTAAAGAAAATCAATATTAATTTCCTTCTGAGTTTGAAATTTAGAGAAATTTAATAAATATTATCTTGTCTGTTCTATTAATTTTTTATGTAGTATTAATGCAGAGGCTTGGAGTCTAACAGATCTACTTTTATATTAAGCAGCACATTTATCTTCTCTGAGACTCAGTTTCCTCATTTGTAAATTTAAGAGAAAAACTAATATCAAGTAATATTAACAGGGGTACAATTTAATATTTATTTAGAAGTCTCAGCATGCTAAAAAATATTAAATACTTAAAGTGGGAATTGATTATAAATTTTGAGTCAGAGTGGAAGATGGAAAACTTTCAGTCAGAGTAAGAGATATAACTCACCTTCCAAGTAAGAAAATGAAAACAAAACAATTATCAAGTTTGATCTTAAAAGACTTCAATAAAACCATTTATCAACAATTAGAGAATGTGCATAGATTTAAAACTCAGAAATGGAAAGATAGGTAGAAGACACATAAACAGAAAGACAGACAGACCTTTATGTACAAGGTCATAATCTCAACAAAAATTAAAACTTTGACAGTATACGTCACACTTTCAAACCACAATGCAACACAACTGGAATTTAATAATAATATAACAAAATATAACACTGAAAAGAGCATTGGGTAATTGGCATTAGAATTTTATTTAAAAATGCATAGAAAATGCTTAATATAATGGAAATAGTGGCTAACTTCATGCAAATGGAAATGGCAAGAGTTGTTTCTTAATTTTTTGTCATTCAAGAGCTAATACTTTGCCTTCTCTCCTACTCTTTCCTTCCCGTGGCAGTTACCAAAATCCAAGGTGGCAGCACCTTTGATGGTCTGAGTAAAGACCCACACAGCCTGCGTTGAACCACCAGTATAATCTACCCTCTGATACAAATTTTTATAGTTGGAGAGAGGAAGGGAGGGAAAGAGGGAAGAAGAGATGGAGGGAAGGAAGGAAAGAGAACAGGAAAGAAGGAAGGTAAAAACTAAGGAAGAAAGTGGAATAGGGAGAACTGCTATGACACCTTTAGAAATAATGTTTTCTAATCAAAAGTAAGACACATTGTTAAGGCTTTGCCCACTATAGATAACATATGCAATCAAGCCTTGTCAATGTCCACCTGTCTCATTTCCAGCATCTAAATTTGCAGATTGAATGACTACATGCAAACTATCTGTAGCATGTCTCTTTGTCTTTAGTCTTTGGCAGAGACTAATCTTTGGCTTATATTTTACTCAGCAGAGGCAAATATTAGCTTATAACCTCCTGGGTTTCTTGACTTGCATTGGAGCACAAAAATTTTACTAATGCATGAGTTTATGCTAGCTTATATTTTTAACCTTTTTTTTTTCATTTTTCCATCCCATAATTTGGAATAGAAATTTAATGGCTAAGGGTTCAGTAATATTAAATCTCTTCAGAACCTACTATAAAGAAATATTACAAAAATTTGTGGCTGATTGTTTTAGTGGCAGTTCAATAATACACACTGCTACTTTGAAATGAATTTAAAATGCCATGTACATTATATTAATTGGATTGCACCTAACCACATTCTGAGCACTTTAGTTATAGGGGAAATGTTTTTGAATTATTTTCACATTACAAGATGTACCTCTGAGTCAATCATTGTAAATTTACTTCTTTATATGTTTACTTTCCCCCCAATGCATACTATAGTGAGCCATATTTATGCTAATTGTTGCATTTAGATAAGCTTGTGTTTACATTTTATGTATACTAGTCACCGAACAGTGAATACTTATATTCTTCACAGATATAATGCTGTAACGTCAAAATGAGATCATTACTTGAATAAACAATATGCAATGCAAACTTTAAATATATTTCCTCAAAAGAGCTATGGAATAAAAATACTGCAGATATCTTACTTGAGTGTTAAACATATTAAAATATGCTTTCATAGGAGGAGTATTTATTTATAAAGGAAGTCATATTCGTTTCATCTTAGTGATACTGATAATAATTAAATGGAGAGTAATTTGGGTGAGAGCAAGTCTTCAAAAAAATGTAAAAACTATATGACTTGTACTTGTACTGCAGCCATATTCCCTGATGCAAAATGTTGTAACTTCTCTGAAAATTATAAAATGGTATGTTGAAAAAAGAGGGGATGTTGAGATAGCATCAAGTCCCCACATGGCTGAGAATTCTAATGCAGTTCATAACAGCAGCCGATAATGCCTGGCACACACTTGCCATGTATTCCATGAGTTTGATAGAGAAAAGGCTGGAGTTGTACCCAGTGCTTCTAGGGTGAATTCATTCACATAAAGGTATTTTGCACCTTAATTTTAAACACTGATCTAGTGATAATTTTACATTATTTTACCTAAGTGGGGTTCATGCAGACATAAATTTATTACTGTTTCTCTATCAGAATTTCTCTTGATTTGGGACATGTTAGGAAGTTTGAATATTCAGGATTAGGTTTGTTAGAGGTCTCAGTCATTCTCAGGTTAGTGTGCTGACTGACAAGAGAAAAGCCATTTGCTCATTCCTTCATCCATTCACTTATTTGTTCATCTAGTTAGTCTTTAGTGAATACAACCCATGTTTCAGGCAGTGTTAGTTGTGTGCATCAACTACAGTGTTTAGAAGCAATAGGGTTGAACTCTGCAGCATTAATGAAAACTAAGGACAAGTCATCTGAAGGATTCTGAATATTTTAAAGACTGAAAAAGAGAAATGAGTAATGGAGTCTCAGAAAGAATGGAAACTAAACAATTAAGCAGCAGAGGCTTGAGTCTTTAGGAGGATGCCTTAATCTCAAAGTAACTTCCAAGGATCTTTGATCTTTATCGGTAAGATTCTAACCAATCTGCCTTGGGGCATGTGCCTACTCTGCAGATGCTGGGGCTGGGGGAGCGAGGTGGACAGGGAGGCTGACCAGATATATTCTGAGTGTGGGGAGGAAATAGATAAAGATACACACACATATAGTATATCTATGCATATGTATGCATTGATATAGTGTATTATAGAATATATGGTATATATACTATATATGTTCTCTCTATATATATTGAAATACTATATATAATATACTCTATATATGACATATATACTATATTCTTTCTCCCTTCTCTCCATCTCACCTTCCCTCTTTCTTCCTCTATTCTTTTTATATATCATTTATGTACTAAACATTAATTGTACTCATACTTATGCTAGAAAATAGATTGTTTTGTGAAAGATATAAAAGTTAAAATAGCTCACAACCTAGGAGAGAAAATTAACCAAAAACAAGCAATTAACAATCCACTGTAATTATGGTTAATTAAAAAGATGTAGAAGTAGTTATGAGAAAACAGTAAGGTAATGAAATTTGACACCAGATCTGAATCCACAATAGATCAATGTGACTGTATTAAAAAAGGTAATCCACAAATAACCCATTTTTAGTTGAACTTTTATGTGAGAAATTTAGTCAAGAAAAAACATTGCTTAAACCAAAGTAATGGCATGTCTCCTACTTACTAATAACAGTGTATTCATCTAAATGCATATCTTTTTTCTCTTTTGCTGCCAGAAAACTCCAGGTTAAATTTGAGGTCATAATGAATTGTATATCTTTCTTATATTTCTACAAATTATGATTGCATTTTATATATTTTTAATTAAATATTTGCGGATACTGGCACATCTTATTTTCATAAAAGCAGATAAAATACTGAGTGTTTAATTAAGTAGTTTCCATTATTTATGTGGTGAATATTACTTATTATTTAAACTATATAGCAAATATAAGTTACACATAAATTCATACTGCACATTGCATATATAAACCATGTTTTATAATAATTTACAAGTTATTTCAATTAATTTACTCTTAAAATATTGAAATATTTTAAAATAATATGCAAAAGAATATGTAACAATCTTATACAAAAAAAAAATTATACCTTCTCTTAGGAAAAAGATTCAAACTAATCTCGTGTTCTAGTCACAGAAAGAAAAAAATAACTCTGCTCTGTGAATGCTCTTTCTTCCTCTTCCTTCACTTCATCCACACCTGACTTTGGTGTTCAAGAATCCATTACACTAATAAGTTTTTAGCCTGACTTGCTGTGAAAAATAATTGTCTAAAAGATACCTTTTGGTTTCACATAAGGGGTGACAGGTGGTCGAAGCAACACAATGTGAGTTATGTGGTGGGATATATTAGGGAGTCTGCCATTTGTTGTAAGTTTAAAAAATTTTAAGTGGAATAGGTATTTTAAATAAGCCATTTATATTAATGATTGCTTATAGAAAAGTAGTAAATACATAAGGACTCGATTTTAGAATTTATTTGGAGGAAAAATAAATTAAAAATGAAGTATAAGATAAACATTAATTTAAGAACTTGTTGGGATTTAAGCTTAAAATGTGATGCTCTTTCAAACTAAATTCATCTTTAGTAATTTTTTCTCTTAAAAAAAAAAAACTAAATAGCCTTATCACATTACAGCACAAATAACCAGGACAATATAATCCTAATAATTTAAAGCAAGAATTATTTTAGGAATCAGTTGACATATTTATGCAGCAAGAAGTATAATTAAAACATGGCATTAATTACTGTGGGAGATAAAGGAAAAAATGAAAGATTATAAGCTACATTTGTTAACAAATTATCTGGCCTTTAGAAAATTATAATACCTCTCTGAGTCTCACATTCTTAATATGTAAAATGAGATTGAGTAATTCCCTATAGCTCACAATGAAAAAGAAAATCTCCTAAAATATAAAGATGTAGCATAAGAATTAAATAACTGTTTAAATTTGAATTGTATCACACAGTGAAGGACAAGGCTAAAACATATTTTGATAGCAACCAACTAGTTTATATTAAAAAAAGCAGTGAAGAAAGGAATGAAAGAACAGACATGTTATAGACTAAACAAAGGGAATAATCCCATATTTTTTAAATTTAATTTAGACAGAACTTTGAAAACCTACAAATGTAATCAGCTACGCGCTGGGTGTTATAGCAAAGAAAAATTTAATAAATGATTTTTCTCAAATAGGTCAATATTCACAGTGGAGAAAATATAATTACATTAATCATTGTCTGTACTTATATTTGTTTTAATTTGCACTAAAAACAATTAAATACAAAGAAAAGAAAGAGTATAACTGGAGTGAAGAAGATGAAGAGGAAAAAATCAGAGGGCAGACGGTTGATAAAAATTCTAATAGATTTGTGTCTTATTGTTAAAAATTATTTTTTTATCATTCATATGAATGAAGCCCATTTTGAAAACCAAAATTGACCAAAATTATCATTTACTTTTTGTTTTTCATGACAATGTATTCTGATAAAAGATGATTACCCAAATATCCTAAAGAAATACAGGTAGCATAGCTCACAATTACACTTCACTGGAATCATCAAGTGTTTAAAGAATGGAATTTAGCTAAATTTTATGACAACATACAGTAGACTAAAAAAAATCATGAAATTCTTTTTAAAAAGTTTATTTTTAATATATTGGTCAAATTTTGCAGTTCTCTGATAATTACACATCTAACTTTCCTCCCAAAATTAATCCTCTTGTTGTTACTACATATGAAGTAACACTACTTTTGATCTGGTTCATCTGATAATTTTGAACCTTATTTTCTTTTTGAAGTAACCAACCCAGAGAAGATTGAACTCAGTTACAAAGCATAACAATTCATACACATTTTATTGTGTTAATTTTTTTCGGTTTATTATAAGAAGACAAGGATCAATCAGCAAAATCAAACTCCAGATGTTTAGATAAACGTTTTAGTTATGGTAGGATTGCAACTCTTGGGCTCTTGGGCTTCATTTGGTATTTAATTTAGCATTTATTTATTTAACTCATACTATAGGCCCCAGTTGATATGGCATAGCGTTTCTTCATTTTAGTTGGATAAACTGAGAAACACAATAAATGATAACAGAAAGAACAGTAGGAGATATTAAGAGAAAGTATATTAGAATGTAAGACTTGTACTGGAAACTCTCTATATTAACTTTGTGCCAAGAGGTGATGGAAGAGCATGTACTGAATATCTCAAAAATTGCCAAATGAACAGAAATTAGAGATCCATTCATCAGACTGAAAACACTAAATCCGGACATGTTGTGGCTCATTTGGAAAACTGTGAAGAATTAAGAGAAAAAGCATGTTTGGGAGATTCAGAGAAATAATATATCTATGGAAGGGATCTGATTAGAGATACAGAAATAAAGTTTGAGAACTTTCAATATTCTCAATTGTGCAGAGGCAAACGTGATAGGTAAGAAAAGAAGTAGTTCTATTCTCTAGGATAGAACAGGCTGGAGTGGAGACGCAACACTTTAAGCTGAAAATTTTTTAAAAAGTAAGAAAGACAATAAAATAATGTAAAAAGGGAGACAGTGAATTAAAGAGACGATAGGTACATCAAAAAATAACATAATTAGTATCCAGTAAGAAGTAATAAAGGGTAAATGGATAAGAAACAGGGAATCTCTCCCAAAATGAATATAGGAAAATCATCATAAGAGAGAATAATTATATTTATTATATCAAAGAATAATGTCAACACAAAGATAACTGGTTTTCTCAAAAATATAACCTAACCCCTCTCCACAAAGGAACAGAAATTGTACAAGATATAACAGAAGAAAACTTTCCAAAATTTTTATAATCTTCAATGTAGACATTTAAATTTTTACTATAGCCCAGTCAAAATTAATAAATAAAGACCTTTGTGCCTTATTCTGATAATATGTTAAGAAACACAAAAATAATATATTACATGGGAGTCAAAGTGGAAAAAAAGAAATACTGTCACACTTTTTGCACAACTAAATTCTAAAAGGTAATAAGGAAATATCTGAGTGATTTATTTTTTTACTTCTACTGACACCAATGTAAACACACACACACACACACACACACACACACTCACACACCCACACACACACACACACACTTGTGGTTTGTACAAAAGTGATCTTATCGTACACACTGTTTTATATTCTACAGTTAAAAAAAAATTATCCAAGACTTGTATTCATAGGCAAGTTATATTTCAAAAGCAAGAAAATTATTCTCCGATATTCAAGACTTTGTATTAGAAAGGTATGCTTCTCAAAATGAAAACTTAAAATGATTCTCCAACTCACAGAAAGGCATGCTTCCTAAAATGAAAACAAAGTTATTCTCCAACTCACATACACAAAAAATAAGCTGTTAGTTATTTAAAATGGGGAATATATCCTATGTCTATTTAACTGGTTTATGGTGATAGGCAAAAAGAGACAATATATTTCCCATAAGGAGATAATATTTATAATGTAAAAACAATTTAATATAATTCTAGATTTCACATTTTAGATTACAGATAAGAAATTCCAAGAAGTTTCTGGGAAAAGAAGAGAATTTATTTTAAAAAGAGGAGACAACTCTCTGTTGTTAATATACACATTCTCCTCAACCAGTAGCTCCTTAACTCTCATAAGTAAAATGCCAATCAGGTTTGCATTACCTCCTTAAATTCTGCATTCCATGAGGACAGAGACTAAGTCTTGTTAGTCACTTTTCTGAAAAGAATAAAAGATACATGTAGATGGGAGTGTGAATACATACATGCATGCACATCCCTCAGGAAATCCCAGACTATATTTACTTTCAAAATGTAATAAATTACTGATATTACTAAAAAAAATCTTAATTGTTTAGAGAATCAAATATTTATAGTTAATATGTGGATTAACAAAATGAAATAGCTATTATTGGCCATTTTCAGTGGCATACTTTAATTCTACAATAATTAAAAAAATGACAGTGATGGAGACATATCTGCAGCATTGTAGAGTATCTGCCAAATTCAGGAATGCCGAAGTTGCTTCTGCAGAGTAACCCTGAGTTTGCACACCGATTTAACTCTGCACCCTATGCAAAGGTTGAGATTGCAATTTAAGCTTTAAATGCCAACCCAACAGAATAACACTAATGTTTTCTGATGAGGCTAGATCTGTGTCTTCAGTTTTTATGAAATGTTAGATTTACTGATGTTTTATTTGAAATACATTCATGATTAAAGAGATAAAACAAACAAAAAGTGCTGTTCTTTGCTTGCTGTATTTTATCCTTTCACTTAACTTTTTAATGTAAATTTGTCTTATGATCATCTGGATATAAAAGACATTGTGAGCCCTATAATGTTAATTACCCTTCTTCCCCCATAAATTGTCCAATTTATTAGAGAATTAAGGGAATTACTAGTACCCTTTAGATAGTTCAAATTCTGGTGGTCCGTTATGCTTTTTCAATGTCAAAAAGGTAAGTGCTTAGAGGTAAACTTTGATTAAAGGGTCAACAAATCCTTTTATCCTTTCACATAAAAAAAAAATGACCTTGGCTCAGGATGCTTCTAGCTCTACTCCCTTGGAAGGCCAGTAAAAATGAAATGTCAGCTGTGTTACTGGCAATATTGATTAACAGCAAAGTCACCCTGAGTTGGTAGGCTCCATCTCATCTAGAGGTCTAGAAATGAACTTTAAATACTTTGTGGGAGATAAGAGCTTTGGTCTTACTTGGATAAAGTAGTCTTTTGAAATTTGGGACAGAGTAGCTCCAGCCTCTACTTGTGCAATCTCATACGCTCATTTCTTAGATGACACTTAGGCAGGTACACGAAGTATGGCCCCTGGGCCATTACATAGATTGTTGTGAAGGATTCTGTTGAAAAAAACACATTGAGGCTGCCCTGCTAGCATGCTGCTTTCTCGTCTTTGATCTGTCCATGCCAAGGAGGACTTCTTAGGTCTTATGAATTTGAGGATCTCATTCAGCCAAAGACCCCCAAGAGCAGAGTTATTAGTTATTATTAAGCATATTAGGTATGATAATGATATTGTTCTAAAAGGAAATTAATGCTTTTAGAGATTATTATAATGTATATAATAAATAGATATGTTGAAATATAGATAGATGATAGAAAGATAGATAGATAGATGACAGATAGATAAATAGATGATAGATACATAGCATTGTAGCTAAGCAAGAGTTAAGTAGGAGTGAAATGCCATGATGCCTGAGCTACACTTTCAAATATGTAAGGGTTTTTTTTTAAATGAAAAGCAAGAAATAATAGTTTAAGCAAATGAGGTAATGCTGTATAATTTTCAACACTGAGTAATAGGTATATGAAATTTCATTAAACAAACATCTCCTTTTATGTAAATGTAATTTTTAAATTAATTTTTTACTTACTATGTTTTAGAATACATATATAAATGAAAGTGGGTAGAATTTTATTTTCAGTTTGGAAAAATTCATATAGAGAAAATGCCCAAAGGGTTTGGAGAAAAAGAATAGGTCATATACTACAAAACTGGCCTAATCTTTTAAGAGCTGGCATTATTGGGGAAAGAAAGACTCAAGGTTGTGTATACAGACTTTTATATTTGACTTATTCACATGACCAGCTAATAAAAATTGTAGCAAATAATTCTCAATAAAAACTCCAGAGCTCAGGAAACTGTATTACTAACGTGTGTGTGTGTGTATGCGCGCGTGTGTGCACACACACACACGTGCGCGCGCGCGCGCACATACACACACACACACACACACACACACACACACACACACACTCACAGCCTTTATACTACCCAAGGTCAGATTGAGGACATTATTCATATTAAATAGATTTGGTAAAACAGGGTGTAAACTCTACTTTTTAAAATTAAAAAAAATAAGCACAGTCTAAAGAAAGCTACATAAAATGAAATTTGCTGTTTGTTTTTGCAACTATTACCTCCCATTTAGTTATTAATAGATAGTTTCTAAGATGACTTATCCTTTACCTCAGAGCCTGCATATAAGTTGAAACTTTGTTTCTTTAAAAATAATATTCACTTAATTTTTTTCAAAATGTTCAAGACTTTCCTGAACTTCTCTAAAGAAGGATTTATGTCAATAATTTGCAACAGAATCTTTATTGGAGTAGTCTAAACTAGTCATTGTTCCTATTAGATTGCTTTTTAAAATTCTGCAATTTATTTTTCTGTAATCCACATTTTAAAATTACCAAATAAATAAATTAGATACCTAATTATTTTCAAAAGTAAAATATCAATACTCACATTGGAGATTAGCTAAATTTATAAATATAATTAATTTATATATTGTTTTAAATTTTATTAATGTGTATCAAATTGTTTTTAATGTACAAAAAAAGGTTTTTATCAAAATATGTAAGTTCTAAAATAATAGTATCTCTTATGCATTTATTTCAGCTTTCTTTTTGGGTCAGGTGAATTAGATTGACATCAATGTAAGTAAGAAACTCAATTACATCCATTTCACACATCTTTACTTTTAGTTTTTAGGACAGTCTAATGTCAGGTAACTAATGACAGACTGCAGAGGGAATAAGATGATTAACGTGCCACAGCTAGTGAACAACAAAATCCTTTGGGAAATATAATAAACATTTTTCACCTCTGCCCCAATGTGTTTACACATCTCTGAAACTTACCCTTTAAACAACAGACACTCTACAAGAAGATGAAAGATGGCAAAAATGTAAAATTAAAAAACAACAATAACTATATAACAAAGAAATGCCATTAGATGATTACATGAAAGGAAAATGGGTATTTTCTTAGTTTTTACCCTGACCAGCCATAGCATCTCCTTTTTCTCATTGGGGAGGAGATGCTCCTTGGTGTCTGCTTGGATCCTCCGAATAGACTATAAGTTCAGTAACTGTGATGACACCCTTTTCTAGTGTTTTTCATATTACATTTATGAAATGTCTTTCTTACATGGAATCAAAATACCATCTTCCAGAAAATTTGACCCATTGATCCTAACCCTCCTCCTCTAATGTTCAAGTCTAATTCTGTTACTTATGTCAGTTCTAATTGTCACTAAAGATTGTATCATAATAAGCTGTACCCATCTCACTTATAAAATTAGTACCCTGGCAAAGGGAGACAAAAAAATTAAACTTTTATTCACACTTTTCCAGAATTTTAGGATTTCCCATCCAGTGATATGGGGGTGGGTGGGGAGGAGATACTTATATATAATATATGAATTATATAATATTTTATATATGATTAATATAAAATAAGAGTCCTACTTTATTTGCATAATATCATCCATAAAGTTTCTTCTCTGGATTTAGTAATTCAGGAAAATAGAGTTCTGATTCATATAAAAAATGATTAAACTTGATCATCTTTATACATCAATCCTCTCTAGATCCCTTCTCCTGTAGACCTTAGCTGGTGCCTAGAAGATATTGAAATTTGTTTTGAACCCAAATGTAGGAGTACCGACACCCCGTGTTCTTATTCCTGTTCCAGTGGTAAGAAGTTACAAAAACGGACTCGTGTACTCTAAGCTTAAAAATTACTTTGTAGTAGAAAGACAGTGTTTTTAAGACAAGAGAAAAACCTTAGTATGTTGGGGAAAACTATTTGAAGTGCCAAAATTATGCTCAGAAAGCTTTACTGATATAACGAAGTTCTTGATTACTGTAGAAAAACACATGGTATTAATTTTATTCTCAAACTTTAGTGAGCAAAATCATCTGGGTTGCTTACAAAAATGCAGATTCTAGTGACTCACTACTGGACACTCTGGTGTAGTTCATCACCATTGGAATACAAGAATCCTGGTTTACGGAGTTGACCCCTGATCAGAGTGGCAGTTAAGAATGCTGATCTCCAGTCTAAAATCCAGGTATAACTGTTGACTCCCCCAAAACTTGAGGTATCCCTCAGTATCTGTAGGAAATTAGACCCCTGCAGATACCAAAATCCATGGAGGTCCCCTATATAAATTGGTATAGGTCAGTGCATACAGTTGGTCCCCTACATCTGCATACCTCCAACCATGGATGGAAAACAATACAGACATTTACTGAAAAAATAATCCACATATAAGTGGACCTGCACAGTTCAAACTCATGTTGTTCAAGGGTCAAATGTATTGTAATCTCCCCATCCCTAAGTGATTTTGACTTAATAAACCTGCTTACTTAATTTTAGAAAATGCTGTTCTAACAGACACAGATAGCTCAGGTAATGCACTTGATTTTCTTTGAAAGGGTGCATAGAGGGGATTAAGGTAGGGGAAGAATTTTTTCAGGACAAATTACAAATATCACTGTTTTTGAAGAGAGTCTTCCAGGAGAAGGGCAAACGTCATTTTATCAATTGTACTTTGAGATCAATTATGAAATTGCCTCAGATAAAAGTTAATAAGAATGATTATTTCTTACATAAACATTTTCAGGCATCCCACTCAATGGTAATTTTTTTGACACATGTGGAACCACTCCATTCTCTTTACCTTTGTAACCTCTAGTAGGTAGTTAAAACCTGTAATTACAGCTCTAGGAGTACAGAACATTCAAATCCATTCAACTTCTTACCAAATTATAAATGTGATCTTTGGTTTCCCACCGTTGCTTAGTTACATTTCCTGTTCGTCCAAAGGAATTCTGATTAAAGCCATGCAATGTGGGCATGCTCAATACCTGAGAGGCATGACCTCTCACAGTGCAGATGTATGTGCCACACTTCATTTTGTTTTCCAGGCTAGAAGTTGAAATAAACTTCAATGTCTCTTTCAGTCTCACTGTACATCAGAAGCAGATACTCTTACCCTGAGTCTAGAAATATAGTTGATGATGGACACATTTACCCCTCCCTCTCTCCCATTTTTCATCTCTCCTTTATTTTCATCTTTCCCTTTTCTCTCCTTCCTAGTCCTTTAACCTCTATCATAATTAGCAGCAGCAGCAGCAGCAGTGGCTGTGTGAATTTAGACGTTACTTAATTCATATATGTAACAGGATTCTTACCTTAAACTGAAGATAATAATAGGACCAACACGGTAGCATAACTGCGAGGTCTAGCTGAGTCAATATACACTCACTGCTTATCATGGTGCCTGATACATAGCAAGTATGCTGTCAGTTTGCCATTATGATTAGTTTCATTATTACACCAACAATTTCCACTATTCCCACCCCACACTTCCCCATCTATTGAGAATATGTGACATGTGTATCAGACACTGCAGTAACTGCTTCTACATTACTTATTTAAGCCTTATAATAATTCTGTGAGTAAGATTATATCAATATACTTTAGCAGGGAAATGGAAAAGGGAAACCCAGGAAGTTCTGTAGTTTTGTGTTCACATACAGTGACCCAAGTAGGCTGATGCAGCCCACATGTCTCCACCAGTGGGAAATGAGGATATCACCTGGACTAGTGGAGTCAGGTAAGAGGCTTGAAATCAGAGGTGGATTCTTCTCCAACTCATGAAAAAAAAGTTCCACAGTGAGCCCACACCACTCCCAAGTTTGAAGGGACTGAGAAGTTACTTGGAAAAAGAGGCAGGGAAAAGGGTGTCTTGGCATGCGATCTTAGAGACCTCTGTCTCTGCTCAGACAACAACCAGCTTGTTAACAAAATGCGGATGGCTACCATTGTTAGGCTTGTGATCACAACAGGCTTGTGAAATGGGGGACTGTGTAAACCCCTGGGGCTAAGGCCTCTCACCACCTTTAGCTTCAAGGCATCTACCTTCTAATATATGACAAAGAGGTTCCAAACATAAATGAGAGAAAAGAACCAGACTGTAACAAACAAATAATAAATAAACACGTGCCTTCATTTTCCTCTCCTCCTGCTGCCAAACTAAAATACTGGTCCTTGCTTAACTAAACCCAGGTTCTCTGTTCACAGAGCAACAGAGGCTTGTTGACGTGAGGAGAATGCACAGAGGGTCATGTTAAACCTTGCTATGAGGTCCAGTTTTACTAGTTAAGCCCATGGTCAAAACTAGTTAGTGTCAGAATTGAGATCTGACTCCAAATCAACCTAATGTTTAATTCTATCACTGAATCTCTCTCTCTTTTTTTTTTTTTTATACTGACCATGCCCCAAAACACACTGCCTCGTCCCACACTCACACACATGGCACTTCTGCAGGGTCATGCTCCATGCATCGTCAGAGATCTCAGGGAGGATTAGCTGTTTCCCACCCTCCTAAAGGAACTGAGGACAGAGAATGGAAAACTGATGATGATTCCCACTGCAGTGTAATAAACCACTCCAGAGTAATAAATTACAACAGCAACCTTTTATTACAGCCAAAATTTTCAAGAATTCATAGAGGACTATGCAATGATTCTTTTATTTCCCCATGGCACCAGCCACAGTCACTTGGAGCTGACAGATGAAAGACCAGGGGAGTCCAAGATTGCTTCACTCACATGCCCAGCACTTTGGCAGGAATGGCTGGAATCTCAACTCAGCTGGTTCCTCTCTGCCTAAGCTCAGGGCTTCTGCACAAAGTCTGCATAAGGTCTCAGTACTCTGTAAACAATGTCTAAGAGATCTGGACAGAAGCCATAAGGCTTCTCATGTCCTAGCCTTAGATGTCCCAGAATGTCACTTCTGCAGCATTATGTTGGTAAAGCAATTACAGGGCCAGCTCAGATTTCAGGGTCGAAGTATGACACATCACACATCAATGGATGGATTAGTAAAATAATAAATAAATAAAATAAATTGTGTCCATCTTTAATCCTCCCTTTGATCACAAATTATTTACATTCTCACCACATGCAAAATATTGCTTGTGAGCCCTCCTCCACACACACACATGCTCATCCCATTATAATACCAGCTCAGTTTCAAGGTACATGATATGATTACCTAAATAAGGTCCAGGTGTGGATGAAGCTCCCCAAGTGCAACTCCTTAGTGATGGCCTCAGTTGACCTACAGTTGACCTACAGACCTGTGAAATAAAGGAACACATTTGTCTTCTACATACCCAACATGAGCAGCATAGGATTATTGCAACATTGGAACACACAATCCTGTTCTCAAGAAGGAACACAGAAGTCCAGGGTAACGACTTTCTCGCCATCCTTCCGGCCCTCACCAAGAGTCTCTTCCTAGAACTTCATCTTCTATCTGCTGCCACGTGGTCTCAAAGCCATAGTCACATCTCTCAGGTGTGCATAGAATCACTCGAATCTCCTCTAGCCCAGAGGGGAGGAGAATGAGGCTGTGACTCTGAATGGGCAGAGTCTATGTAAAAATAAACAAAGTATATTTTTATAGCTTATTTATTTGAAATATGCATTAGACTTTGGTTATCTAACAGCTCTCTCTTTCTTTTGGGTGACAGTCTTTTAAATTATCTATAATTATGATTGTTATCCTTATTTTTTTTTTAATTTACATTGAATGCTCCCAGAAAAGGTTCTTTGGACCACAGTTTCAGAACCTTCATTTAACTTTTTCCCAAAAAATTCATATGTGAGAGGCTCATTCCTATTTTAGTTTCAGTACCTTGATTCCAGGTCAAATTTTATTAGCTTTTTTTAAAGATATACTGTTTCATCCAACAACTGTGTGTATGTGGAGTAATTTTTAGATGTGTGTGTGTGTGTGTGTGTGTGTGTGTGTGTGTGTGTTTGTAACATGCCAAACTGCCTTAAGGCGGGCTAGTTTCTGAGGTAGTAGACATGAAGAGGACCCAACCTAACTATTGAGGGGCATATACATTCTTGAGGGCTACCCACAATTTCAACATAAAATTTTAGAAGAATGCCTTAGAGGTTTAATGGAAGTATTCATAGAAATTAGATATCTTTATTTCTGTTTCAAATCTGAGTTTGATATCACAATGCTATAAATAAATATGTTTTCAGTAGAGGGAGATTATATGTAGCCTACAAACCACAATATTAATGGAAAACCACAAAGGAGAAAAGCTGATGACAGAGACTTTATTTGCAAATTTTACTGACTCCCCAGTCATGTCTGGACTGTATTCCAAATCATGAAGGATCCACTCTGAGCTGAACTCAGACAGTATAAATGCACAGCTCATCTATCAGTCACTGAAACATAAAGGTTCTATGCAGCACACTTTAACAGAAACATAGTTCATCCCCACTCTCAAGGTCTTATAAATCATGAATTAAGAAAGATAAAAAATTAGTTTTACTTAACTTCTATAATTTATGCTGAAAATATGTAATAGAGAAATGTTGTATAAATAAAACTTAATAGTGATAATAGCAATAACTTTAATAAAAATAAAGTAACATTCATTGAACATTCACTTGCTCCAAGTAATATTTGATGTTCTTCTTATATAAGGTAACCTTTTAATTATAATTCTAACTAGGACATTCTTAAAAGTGAAAAGGCAGACAATTTATAGTTATTCTAGGATTGTCTCATGCAAAGTGGGATGTATGATTGCCTGGCTACATGCTTTGCCTGATAGAGGCCCCTCACAACCCTGACAAAGGAACTATTCTCAGTCTTCTTTTACGGATACTCGGTAAGTTGCACAAGGTTCCACAGGGACAGTGGTGCTGTCATCCTGGTCTGTCTGACCCTAGACCTGCAGCTTATGATTCTGGTACCTGACCATGCCAACAACAAGGTTTTGTAGGAGGAGGTCATCCTATGTTTCTCTCTCTCTCTTTCTCTCTTTCTTTCTTTCTTTCTTTCTTTCTTTCTTTCTTTCTTTCTTTCTTTCTTTCTTTCTTTCTTTCTCTCTTTCTCTTTCTCTCTCTCTCTCTCTCTCTCTCTCTCTCTCTCTCTCTCTCTCTCTCTCCCTCCCTCCCTCCCTCCGTCCTTCCCTCCTTTTCTACTTCCCTTTCTCCTTCCCTCTCTCTCTCCCTCTCTCCCCATGTGTAACAGATTCTGTCTCATTCATAAACACTGTCCCTCTATTTATTTCTCAGACTGAATGAGCAGAGGAAAAAGCACACAGTAGCCATGCCTTACCTCTGTCACTATATTTCCTAAAACATCTTGGGATCCAACACTAAGCTGTTCTATGCTGTGAATCTAATTAGTTTTTTTTTTCTTTTTTTTTAAAAAAAGCAAATAAAGCTGGTATTGAACCTTGATGCCTGCTGTATTGAAGTGGGACCAGACGTTCAAGAATCATGGCACCATCTATTAATCACCATTGACTCCCATTCTCCAACTGCACACAGATTCCCCTCCAGTCATATTAAAATGTGATTTGGCATTTAAATGCCATTCTTTTAGCCTCTTCTAATTGCTATAAGCATATAAAATTGTGTTCCTCCATTCTCAGGGCTTTTAGTTCATAGATTCCACTTGTTTTTTTAATTCCTCCTTCAAATACTTTTAAAAATTTGCTTTACAAACGAATAGAACAAACAAACAGAGACTCATGGACAGGAACAATAGAGTAGTAATTACCAGAGAGTAAGGGGGAAGAGGAAAGAGGGGAGGTAGATGAGGTAAAAAATGTTTGCTTTAAAATTTTTATATTTTATTGTATATTATATATTTTAAAAATGCATCTCCATCAAAAGGCAGATTTTTACATATTGAAATGTATAAGTAAATATAATTTTAAAAAGTAATTATATTTAATTGTATTATGTAAGTTATTTTTAAAGAGATGTTAAAAATAGCTGTCACAGAAACCCATAAACTTAGGTTTTATTCCATTTTATGAACAGAATATAAACATGGGTTCATATCCCCACTCTGCCATTTTTTATTTGCAGAACCTTGGGAAAAGTAATTAAAAACTAATCTCTGGGCTGCTTTTCATTTGTATAAAGTGGATAATATTAAAAATCTACTTAATCAGATTGCTGTAAAAATTAAATGACTGGGGAAAATATTTGCAAAAGACATATCTGCTAAAGGGTTGTTACTCAAAATACACAAACAACTCTTAAAAGCAACAATATAAAAGGCAAACAACCCAATTTTAAAAAAATGGGCAAAGACCATAGATACTTCACTGAAGAAGACATAAAGATGAAAATATGCATATAAAAAGCTGTTCCACATCATATGTCATCATGGAAATGCAAATTAAAAAGAACAGTTCACTACATAGGTATTAGAATGACCCAAATCCAGACCACTTATATCACCAAATACTGACAGAGATATGGAGCAGCAGGAGCTTTATTCACTGCTAATGGGAATGCAAATAGTACAGCTACTTTGGAAAAAAGTTCGGTGATTTCTTACAAAACTAAACATACTCTCTTACATGATTCAGCAATTGTGCTCCTTGATATTTACCCCAAAGAGTTCAAAATGTATGTCTAAACAAAAATCTGCATACAAATGTTTGCAGCAGCTTTTTTCATAATTGCCAAGACTTGGAAGCAATCAAAATGTCCTTCAGTAGGAATGGATAAATAAACAGTGGTACATCTAGACAATGGAATATTATTCAGTGCTAAAAAGAAAAGAGCTATCAAGCCATGGTAAAGACATGATGAAACTTAAATGCACATTACTAAGTGAAGAAAGCTAGTCTGAAAAGACCACATACTACATGATTCCAACTATATGAGCTTCTGGAAAAGACAAAACAATGAAGACAGTAAGAAAATCAGTGGTTGTCAGGGGTTAGTGGGGAAGGAAGGATAAAATGGCAGAGCACAGAGGATTCTTAAGCTGGTGAAAATAATCTGTATGATATCATCATGATGGATACATGTTATTACACATTTGTCAAAACCTACAGGCTCCAAAACACCAAGAGTGAACTGTAATAAAAACTATGGACTTTGGTTGATAATGACATGTCAATGTAGGTTCATCAGTTGTAGCACATGCACCACTCTGAGGGAATGTGTATAATGGGAGTGGGGGGCTATGCATATGCAGGAGCAAAGGGCACATGGGAAATCTTTGCACTTTCCACTCAATTTTGCTGTGAACCTAAAACAGCTCTAAGCAAAATCAAGTCGATTACAAACATTAAATTAGGTTTTTACAATGATTTTTTATTTTTATTGAGGCATGTTGACATATAAAATGTTGTAAGGTATTTAAAATGCACAAGGTGATGATTTGATATACATATCCATCATGAAAGGTGCCCCTCCTATCGAGTTAATTAACACATCCATCTCAGGAGCACACGCCAGCAGAGCACTATGGTGCTCAGTCCCTATCTCTTGATCTTGCCAAGGGATCTTCTTGCAATTTCCTCCTGAGGAAACTGAGCAGGATGAAAGTACCCAGAAGTTACCATCCCCCAGGCATTAGCCTTCAGCCATGGAGAGAAGGAATCCAAGTATAAATGCCTTAATATCCTCACTTCTTGGGAGGGAAGCCTCTGAGGGGAATTCCATAAGAGGAACTAGGGGTCAGCAATGGGAAGAGTCCCAGCTGCCCTTTGGGGTAACCTGTTCATCAACACACTGCACACCGGCTTCCTTCTTTCCCTCAGTGCCCTCACTGGCCTTCTGGTGCTTCCAAGATTATTTACCAAATCAATGGCTTGCATTCAGTCTGTATCTCAGCATCTACTTCTGTGGATATATCCTCAGATGATATATTAAGAGCTTAATCAAGCAGTGAGTGAGTCTTAAAAAAATGCCTTATAGGGAGTCAGTAAAGAAATCTTTTAGAAATCTAGTTGTGGTGTTGGCACCGTGCAGTGAAGATCTCTTGTCTACGCCCGCAGCAATGCCGTTCACCGAGCCTTTGCTGTCCGTGCAGGTCTTCGGACGCAAGAAGATGGCCACAGCTGTGGCGCATTGCAAACGGGGCGACAGCCTTGTCAAGGTGAACGGGTGGCCTCTGGAGATAATGGAGCCACTCTTCAGTACAAACTTCTGGAACCTGTTCTCCTGGGCAAGGAGCGATTTGCCGGTGTGGACATCCGAGTATGCGTGAAGGGTGGTGGTCACGTGGCCCAGATTTGTGCAACCCACTAGTCCAAACCCTATTGGCCTATTATCAGAAATATGTGGATAAGACTTCCAAGAAGAAGATCAAAGACATCTTTATCCAGTATGACTGGACCCTGCTGGTAGATGATCCCCATCGCTGTGAATCCAAAAACTTTGGAGGTCCTGGTGCCTGGGCTCACTATCAGAAATCCTACCAATAAGCCCATCAGGGTTCACTTTTATAATAAACAGTGGTCATAAGAAAAAAAATTCTAACCAACAACAAGCACCACAAAGTGAATCTTTAGGTAGCACTATGCTAAGCACTTACAGGCATTAGCTCATTTGATTACCACAGAAAAGCCTTACTGGGACTGGTATACTATTTATTCCCATCCCCTCTCTCCATTTATTCCAAACAAGAAGGTAAAGCACAATATTGCACTGCTACTATATGACAGAGTCAGGATTTAAACTCGGTTTATTTCAAAATCCATACTCTTACATTCGTCCTACACTTTCTCCCATGACAGCTATCCTATAAAATTAGCTCTGTGCAGACTAGCCAACCTATCAGTCAGGTACCTGATCTCAGATTTCACGTTATCTTGCCAGTATCACTTCTCCAGTGGCAATGTTAATCCATCTCACATACGATTCACCATGATGATACAGGAAATACAGTAAGGACTTCTGACAGAAACCTTGTTTTTATTCCCCCACAATTCTAGGTAACTCATGATCCTGTTTCACAAGCATTGGCCTCCCTTCAAATATTACAACATGGCTGAATCAATAACTAGAGTGCTGACATGAACATATGAGAGCATCTAAATTGAGTAGCCAAGAATACTTGGGGAATTCTCTCACTCAGTACCTGTTTAGATACAAGACTCAAATGTAACCAGTTGAGGGAATGGGCTATATTGCTTGCTTTCTTTATATTTCATGCCATTGTTGTAAATAGTAAGAATTAAGAAATGATGAACAACTAGGAAAACTCATTTATTTATAATAAAAAAATAATAAATTATTTTTATTATAACTATATATTTATATTTTAGATCACCAAAAATTGAAGCATGTGTTATTATCAAAACATCATAGATAGTTTGCTATCTATGAAAGCAAAGAAAGGCTTTTGAATAGAGATTTTAATATAATTATGAAGCCAGCTATTTCTATTTACTTTTTATAATTACATATGGGGCTCATCAGACCCCATGATATTCTGGAAGAGTTTATACATTGAAAAGTCAAATAGTTACAGAAAAAATACCCTTCTGAAAAGTACAGAAGAATAAGAAAGGCTAGTGCTATTAGAAAGAGAAAAGCAAAGGCACAAAGAAGTTATATGACCTCCTCAAGGTCACAAAGGGAGTTAGCGACAGAGCCAGGAACAGTGGCCAAATCTTTTGGACTCATTGTCCAATGCTCAATCCACCATACTTTACTCTCTCCATGATGTGCAATTTGCTTCTTAGCTCAAGTCATTCAGATGTGCTCTTTGGCAAAGTGGGCTGTTCAAGGAAGCAGAGCCTTCCTTCCTCTCAGAGTCTCCCTTGTATCAACACCAGCAGGAGGGCTGCCTTCCTTGTCATTCTGCCACAGCTTTCCCACAGAGATATTCCACTGGGTGGGGCTCTGAGTGCCCACTGAGCCTGTTAATCCTTAACTTACACAGTTTTTTGGTATAGAACATCTGTGGATTCCAAGAATGAGCAGATGGCTCTGAGCTGTGCCAAACTCAGTACCTCTCTCCTCCCAACTATATTCTTCCCTTAGCATCCACAGACTATGGCAGGAGGGACCCCACACTTCTCCAAAGCAAGAGGACAGAACTGTGTGCAGTGATATCCTTGAAAAGGAAAAATTCTTACCTAACTTGTTTTATCTCTGTTATTAATGCTTACTAAACTTGTGCCATCCTCAATTTCCTAAAGCCACCTAGCTGTGGGAACATATGGCCAATGGAAGACAGACTCATTTTATTGGAGAAGTCACTTATCCTATAGATATTATTTTAATTATATTCTCAAGACATGCCTGTTGGAAACTTCTAGGTCCACATGCTAAAGAATGATTGCAAGCAGAATACCCTTAAAATGTGTCTTCATTATTTTATGCTACTAAATCTGTTTGAATAAAATGAAAATCTCAATCTAATATTTGTTAATGAAGTAAGAATTTTTTCCTTACTTTAGACAAAAACACAAAACTTTGAGAAATATTATAAGCTTTGTCATATATGTGTGTGTGTGATGGTTTAAAAGAGCCATTTTATTCTTCATTTTAAAAAAGCAGTTATTTTCTTTCTGCTTGAAGTAAAATTAAAATAAAACACTAAATTAAATATTTACGTTTTATCACTAACATTGACCTTTAAAATAAACAAACTGCAAGTCTCACTGTTCTACTAGCAAAGAAATATCATGGAAGAATTTGAGAACTTTATTTAGAAAACTAAAATTTAATTATAGGAGCTAGGGGATTATGACTCTTCATTACTTTACTGGGTCCAAGTTTGCCATTTAGCCTCCTCTAATTCCATTCACTCGAGTTTATTAAACACTCACTCCAAACCAAGCTGAGTTGGAAAAACCCATGAGTCTTTCTTTTCTGTGTGACTCCTGTACTATTCATGCAAAACACTACACTCCCAACATTCCACTGCTGACATTTCTGGTCACCAGATGTGCGAAGAGGTGGCTTGCCACACCAAGCGATTCCCCACAACAGTAGCTGAGTGTCCTGCAATTTCTTTTTTCCATGCATCCCCATGACCCTTGGCTAATTTTACGTTTTTCTGATTGATAAATGCTCACATATGAAATCTGCTTATATTATATTTCACTATTATGAAAGACCTTTCTGCTGTTTTCTGTTTTTGTATCTTCAATTTCCACTATGCAGTAAATGCCCAATAAATATTTGTAAAGTGTGTATTAAAATGTATTAGAGGAATAGATCTTAATTGAGATAAAACAATACTAGCTGTTTTAATAGTTCTTGAGAGAAACTGTAAATGATATGCTGATGGGTTTAAAAACTTTTGATAATTCCCTGCTGCCTATTAAGTAAAGTCTGCGAAGGGACATCTCACACATGGGCACATGTTTTAAAGAGAGGATGCTGGTTACACTGTACAAAATGGATCGCAGGAGTGAGAGTCTGACCACTTAAGAGTCTTTTAAAATACCCCATTTCAGATATCTTACAGACCTGAATTAGGACAGTGATGGTGACATATGAATGATATTCTTGACTAGGTAGGACTTAGCCACTAACCAGATGGAGTAATGCCATAGAAGATGGTGACTATGGTTTTGAACTTGAGTGATCTTGAGTCTAGTAAGCCACGATAAAAAAATTTAAAAAAAAATAAATGGAGAAAGGAGGAAAGAAAGAACAGCTTCAGGGAAGTAAGACCATTTCTAATTCTGGATACATATCCTTAATGACTTCTAGGCACTGCATAGGTGCCTTGCTAATGCATGATGCTATCATCTTTAAATAAAAGTGATGTAATTTTGACTCATTTCCTTTTATTTTATCTGCAGTGAAGGCTGAGAATCATTGCTCAGCTTCCATTTTATCCTCTCAAAAGTGTTTTTAGGTTAGTGTTTAATATTCTCTATGCCATTCTAAATTCCAGTTTAACTATTCATTAGGCTTCCACTATCTGGTTCAATCATCATAATCTCCACATTTCAGCCTTATTTAGTTTGAGATATTGTGGGAGGGGGGAAGCTATCTGGAAAGACGGAAAAAAATGTAAGTTGCACTCCATGAGAGTGACAAAATTCCTCTGAAGGTATGGCGTTCTAAGATTCGGGGGCATAGAAGAGATGCTCGCAGATCACTATTGTCACAGTTAATTCATAAACCTGGATGTTCTTCAGAGGTAGAAATTCATGCCACTCTTCTTAAAAATACTTTAATTACTTGTGGGGAGGGGAGTTCAACACCCTCTATGGGTGGCTTTCTAGTCAAACCAGTTCCTCTTCAGGAGAGTCGTTATCAGCTTTCCTAACTAAGGCAAAGCCACCTACTATACAATTCCATTGTTCCATTTAATTCTAGAAAACTAATTTGTTACCCAATTAGAGATTTGGAGATATTTAGTTTTCAAAATCTGCTTTATAAATGAAGAAAATATATATTACAGGAATCTCAGATATATGTGTTATTTCGATAATGACCTTAGTACAAACACAAAATAAAACAAATAAAGATTAAGTCTTAGAAAAAAAATCTTATATGTGTATTAGATTTACCAGCAAGCTCCACAGTAATGTGGAATGAATTGTTGATCTACTTATATGCATGAGATAGTTTGTTACAAACATTTATTTTTAGAGATTGTTATTTTCTAACTGCACAACAAATTGCTGTTATTTGCATAATAGAATTGTTTGTTTTTTTGTTGTTTTTTTAATCCAGATTGGGCATTATTAATATTTAGTCATATTTAAAATGGATGATTTGGCACTCAGTGTAAGTATAAAGTACATATTCTCATTATAAGTTTTTATTTCCACTTTTCCAAGACTATAGATAGCACATGTCCTATCTAAAACACACTGTGCCTTTCAGATAGTTTTGAGATCGGAGCTTAAATGCAAAAATCAATGAAAAAATCTTGGATATCTGGGTTGAAAAAATACATGTGCTCTTCATAGCTTCAATGTGTCTTGTACAACGCCTAAGAGAGCTAACAAATACTTAATGAATGGATCTTCAATGAAAGATCAAAGAGTAAAAGTTACTTTCAATTGCAAGTATTTTTATAAGATCAATAGCATATCTGACTCACTTAACTTTCTTACTGGTAAATTTACATAATGATTTTATGTTTGGTAAAAGGACATTTTCTAATGAATTCAATTTAATTGAAATTAAGCAATTATTAAGTTCTTAAAAAGTTTTACGCATTGCGTTGAGCACAAAACATTTTTAACTTCAGAATTATATATTCTGTTACAGTCTATTATAGTATCACATTTAAGTAGATGAACATGCAAATCTCATGATTTGGGTTCTATGGCTTTTTTATACCACTTTTCCTTATGTATTCCAAAATTACAAAATAACAAACATTCCTCCTGGCAAAGTGAGAAATGATTTTGAGCACCTGATATAATGATATAATAAAAATTCTTTTCGGGATAGCACATACACTGGAAGATGTACATATTCTTCTATATTCTTGCTTATTGAATATGATGATGGGTGGTTACTGGATGCTGAAATCCACCAAAGGGGTTTCCTGGATGTTGAACAGGGTAAACACTACTAATTAGGTCACCCTACATCCTAGCAGAGAACAGTAGGTGCCAAACATTAAATCTTCAGGTTCCTGTCCCTGGAAGATTCCTCCTTTGATTTTTAGAAACTCTCCCAAACTTCTTATTCGATAGTCCTACACTATCAAACTTGGTTAATGTATTTGCAGGTATAATAAAAAAAAAATCACTCTGCCAATTTATATTACTGACATGAATTGAGGATGCATTCTCTCTTTACTGTACTTTAATTTTCTTGGGGACAGGGTCTGTGTATTATTCATTCTTACATTCTTAATACCCAACATGATTCCTAGAACTTTGAAAGTGTTCAGTAATCATAGTTAAATGACTAAAACTGTATTAATAGTTCCTATTGACCGAACATTTAAAGTCTATAAAGTACATATTATCTAATTCATGGTACTTCATTTTTATTTCCCCAGCATCACTTGATGGGTTATTTCCCCCCTTTTCATATATGTAAGAAGTAATTCTTAGAAAAATCACATTACATAATGCAACCTTGGACACAAAATTGTTAGTACATCTTGGTATTGTAGTATTTTGGTATGAGTTCCATAATAGCTTTCGCTACTCTGTTATTGTAAAACAAAAAAATAAATATTTTATATAATATTATTTTAAAATGCACTCTGGAAACCATTAGGGTTTAAAGTCAGTAATCAGAGTTTAAATTGGTTTTGTCACTTGGAATTTGTATATTCTAGGGGAAAGTCACTTAATTTTTGAGTATAAGCTTTTTTTTATGTATAAAAATAGAGATAATATCTACCTTATAGAATACTGTGCTCATAATGAAAGTTAATGTACTTAAAAATACCCTGCACAATATTTAATACAAAGAAGACACCGAAGAAATGCCATTATACAAATTTATCACTTCTTGTGCTGATATATTTTTTCAATGCTTAATATTAGAAAATGAAACAAAATAAGAACTTGGATAAGAATGACAATAAACTTCTGCACCATATTTTAAAGTGCATCTAACACTGAGGAAACTACTATTCATTAAAAAAAAAGTGTTTTCAAAGTCAAGTTGGCATTTACTTTGGAAGTGTGAAGCGCTGTAAATAAATTACATCCAATAACTTTAAAGGTGGGTAGTTAAGTTTTTGCAGACATAATTTGACCTTTTTAAAAAAATTTAATTAGATGTGTATATGATTTGCCTATCTAACTTTCTTAACAAAAGGTAGAGAAAGGGCATTTCACAAAGTGCTGAACATGATTTGATTAAATGCAATTTTTATGAGCTGTCATAGTCCAGTAGGTGGAAAATGTTTAATGGTGTTACCTTGAGAAAGGTATGATTACACAGGAAATGGCCTGTGTGACACAGGAAGTGACAACACTGCCATATCTCTGCCCAAAAGTTTAAGCTTAAAAATCAACCAGGAAAGTGTTTTTTTATGACCAAAAGAGTAGAGTTAAAATATCTGTTCTATCAGAGTAGAAAATAGAATAAAAAAGATTCAAAGTATATAGGGTAGAAGTTCAAGAATTGTACAAACAAGGACAAAAACCTTTCCCTATAAAATATAACAACCAGCTGCCATTTCATTATGTATGTATGTATGTATTTATATTAAATCTATTGGTGTGACATTGGTTAATAAAATTATATAAATTTAAAGTGTACAATTCAATAATACACAATCTGTATACTGCATTACATGTTCACCACCCAAAATCAAATCTCCCTATGTCACCATATATTTGGTCCCCTTTAACCTCCCCCTCTTTCCTTTCCCTTTGGTAACCTCTAAATTATTGTCTGTGTCTATGAGTTTTTGTTTCTCTTGTTCATTAATGGCTTTCAGTTTTATATTTCACATAAAAGTGAAATCATATGGTTTTCAACTTTTTCTAAGTTATTTTGCTTAGTATGATGAACTCAAGATCCATCCATGTTATTGCAAATGGCAGTATTTCATCTTTTCTTATGGCTAAGTAATATTCCATTGCATATATGTACCACATCTTCTTTATCCTATCATCTATCGAAGGGCACTTCAGTTTTTTCCATGTCTTGGCCACCATGAATAATGCTGCAATAACATCGGAGTGCATGTATCTTTATGAATAAATGTTTTCAAATTTCTGGGACAGATATCAAGAAGAGGGATTGCTGAGTCATGTGGTAATTCTATTCTTAATTTTTTGAGGAACTTCCATACTGTTACAAATTACATTCCCATCAGTAGTGTATGAGGTTTTCATTTTTCTACAACCTCTCCAACACTTACTTGTCTTGTTAATAATAGCCATTTTAACAGGTGTGAGGTGGTGACTCATTGTGGTTTTGATTTGCATTTCCCTAATAACTAATGAAGTTGAGCATCTTTTCATATATCTGCTGGCCATTCTGCCATTTTAAAACTACATAGTTAATGAAGGCAAAGCCTCTTTAAGAATGGTTAAAAGATTAAAGATAACATAAATTTGGAGCAATATTAGTGAGACTGATCTTTCCTTCATGTAAGTGCTAACATAATATAGAAATCTAATGTAAATAATCAAGGAATATGGGCAGCTCAGAGCAGCAGAAGTAAATGAAAACTTGCACACTGAAAAAAGAGATATAAGAAAGAGTAGTTCATTCAGTAAAGCAAAATTAGTTGAAGTTTTTCACCTTTTTTAGTGACAAGAGAATTAGAAAGCATTATCAGAATCAACTTAAATAAGTTGAAATTTGTAAGATAATTATATATGTAAGTTAACCATAAATTATAAAGCACAGAACCCTGTAAACAGGTCTCTCCTGCTTTTTGAAAGTTCTCTTTTGAGCCACTTCATTTTTATGAAAAACCTACATCGACATTGCATGTTTTATCCAACTGGCAGAAATACAAAGAGGATTTTTGCTTTTGCAAAAAAAGTCAGAAAGCAAAAATAGCATCCAGTATTTGCTTTGCAGCAGTGTTATAGAGGCAACACACATCCCACGCGAGTGACACCACCAAGCTCTTTCTCTGGGAATGACACTTAGCATCTCAGCACCCAGGCACCATAGCTTTGAACTGTGTCTGTGAGCATCTGTGCTTCATCTTGACTTATTCTGTGGATTCATTAGCAAGATCTGTCCTAAGGTATCAGAAAAGCCTAAGAGAGTTTGTAATAGTGTTATGCTTAGCCTAAAACTGGACATAATTAAGATTGTGATTGTGGTAAACAAAATAAAGACATGGTGTGTGTGTATGCTGAACTTCCCTGCATCCAACTTTCCTACTATTTACAGGCCATGAGAAGAATCTTGAAAGCTGCCAAAGTTACCATTGGTTCTGCTAGTAGCAAACTGGGTCTCTTTTTGTTGGCATCTGACAAATTAAAGAATGGACGTGAAATTTGGATAAAATGCAATGTTTACTGCTTGAGTGGATCAATTGGTGTACAAAGTATGGTGTGTAGTTATTATATCATTTCTGCTTTTACTATATGTTAGTGTTATTTTGGGTTTTACGTGTTATTTCGTATGATTTGGTAGGTTATTCTGGGGGTCTGCGAATATTCAATTTTTTTTCCATATGAATTAAAGGTAATTGCTTCTTTGGTTTATGTCATTTTGGCTTATGAGGGTTTCATAGAAATGTTCTATTTTCAAATAGCAGGGGAAATCTGTACATTGTTTGTGTGGTTGTTGACACATTATTTTAGCATTAATATTCTGAGTTGAAGAACTTATCTGGGAAGCTACACAGATAAATAATCTATCAAACAGATTAAACCTAAAAAGTTATGTACAATATACCATCGTCTCTACAGGATAATATGCACTGGTCTCATTTAATACGACGTGCCTATGCCTCACAAGTTATTTATTTAAAAGAGAATTTTCTTTGGAAATATATTTTAAGCACAATTAAATTCTTTGGAAAAAAATCTCCAAAATCATACTTTTCAAAATTATTTGCCAAAACTCTGTTTTTCTTCTAGTATAATACTGAAGTAACAATATATTTTCTTTTTTTCTAAATGAATAAATTCTTCTATATGATAGCCAATACAGAATTTTGCTTCAACCATGAAATACTGTCATAAGGCTATGACACTATTAGCTAACTACCATGAAGTTTTTCTCCAGTAGAAAATATCATGGTGATAACACAGAAACAAACAAACAAGAAAAGATTGAAGTACTATTGCTGATAGTTTAACAAGGTGTTAGCTATTACCATGGGGTGATGTTCATTTTCAGCTATTCATTTGTGTTGTATGAAAGCATGGCTCTCTCCTGAGCTCCCTGGCACAAATCCACAGAGGAAATCAAAATTCAACTGCATACACTGTTAGTCAGAAACACATGCCATTTGCTGTCCAACAGACATCAGAGTGGAAAAGAGTCAATAAATCCAAATGGCTGATCAATTCTGTGATCTAACTGAATTTTTATTCCACCATTAACGACTTCCATTACTTCAGCAATATATGTTGAGTGGCTTATATGCCAGGCCTTCTCTTAGCCTCTGAACCTCTGAACATTATAAGGTTCCTGTGCACAATGAGCTTTCAGTCTAGTAGGAAAGAAAAAAAAAAGCAATTATAATGCATCATAAAATGTATTATGACAAAAAAAATCAAAGAATGAGCATGAAATTTAGGTGTGGGAGAGGGAATTAAAGAAGATATTCTGTGGAATCTGAAGAAAAATTAGAGTATCTCCAGGATTATTTAAGGACACATGATGAGTAAATGTAAGGATCTCTTCAACCAGAAGAAAAATGAGAACTGAAAACTGAAGGAATGTCAGTACAAAGTGTGAGTTAAAGTTGGTGTGGGTTGAGGTAGGGCTGGGAAAGTGTATATCCATATCAAAGCCCCTTCAGGATCAGATCTCTAATTTCTATTTCTGTCTAGAGAAGAGAAGTGGAAAGTCATTAGAAAATTTTTAAAAACTTAAAAATTTGTAAATATAAATATGATCACTTTGTTTGTTGGAGTGGACCAAGATTGACTGTAAGATCATTTCAGTAGCCATGGAAGTGTTTCTAGTGAGTGAATACAGTGACTTCAAATAGGATAATAATGGTAAAAATGGAGACTATTGAGACAACTTGAAAGGGGTATGGAATTTATGATAACGTTTAGTGTTTTTTTTTTTTTTATCTCTTTGTGCAAACTTTAGGCTGTTGTTCTAGTTTAGGGTGGGGACAAGAACATGTAAAGTGATGTAATCTAATGTCATTCTCAATAGAGGTGACAGGAAGTATCCATCAATCTTGGCATGACCTTAGTGATACTACTCTTCTACTGGTCTGGACAATGCCAAGGAACACCGAGGTAGTTTGTGAACCACAGTGCACCCGTGATTCAGCCAGGCATGGAAAATTCTGCTAGAAGCACAAGAAACTCTGTGAGACTCTTCTCAGAATCACCAAATGTGGTGGCATCAGGATTATGCTGGGTTCCTATAATTTAACGCTTCATTCCCTACCTTTCTGATTTTGTCACCTGCTCCTGTCTCACTCCTTCATTTTGCTCTAGTTACAGTAACTTGCTATTCCTGGAACAAATTTGACACTTAGTAATCAGCATTTACTTTTGGTTTCTGCCACCAATTTCTTCTCTTATTCTATTTTATTTTTATTAATAGTATTTCTTATCACTTAATATAGTATATCTCTATTTGTTCATTTATTTTATGTTTCTCTCACCAACAGGCCCCTCCTTTTCAGGCAGTGTAAGCTGAATGAGACCAGAGAATGTATTTTTTTCCCTTCTAAATGTTTGCAGAATTGAAGAAGAAAAGAATGAAAGAAGAAAAAAGGAAAGATGACAAGAAGGAAAAAAAAGGGAGGGAGGAAGGAAAAAGAAAAAAAGTAAGAAGAAAGAAAAAGGGAAATACAGAAAATTTTTAAAAATAGTATTATTTTTTTTTATTTTTATTAGTGTAAAGTGTTTTGTATAATGTATTTAGTTTGGCCATGAACAAGGAATACTGTTTTCGCTGTTAATATATTTGTCTCCAGTATAAAGAAATTTAAGATAATCAATATGCCAATAGTAGTCTTTATCATATGCCATTACTAGTCTAAACAGTCCGTGAAATCTCTTTTATTTATATCCATTTCCCCTTATTGAAAATGCAAGCTTCTATTAATTTTCCCATTATATTGGGGATAATTTTCCCATTATTTTTTCAATGAGAAAATCTAGATTATTAAACAAAAAAAAAATTTGTTTAATTGAATTAGAGTTGTGATGGTTTTTTAAAAAAAACAGAAAGTAATTTTAGGTATGAAATTTTGTTCTATGTTTATACTACAGTAAATAAGTTGACAATGGAATAAGAAGAGCCAAATAGCTACCATTTATTAATTAACTAATACTTGTCAGATAGCATATTAGCTACCATATGCATGTCAATATATTCCTTTCTATAAATGAAGCTTTCAATTAGATAATATCCTCACTTTACAAATAAAAATATAAA
This sequence comes from Macroglossus sobrinus, assembly GCA_004027375.1. Classification (NCBI taxonomy): domain Eukaryota; kingdom Metazoa; phylum Chordata; class Mammalia; order Chiroptera; family Pteropodidae; genus Macroglossus; species Macroglossus sobrinus. The sequence goes on along the minus strand of PVKZ01000648.1, from coordinate 361,664 downwards.
GGCTTAGAGAAAAAAATGAGAATTTAATAAGGTTCATTCACAGCAAAACATATTCACATTTAGATCCATTTATGTCCAGTCTATATTTTTCCAAATGTTCAAACACTTGGCCTTTATTCTAGTTAGTTATTGTACATGTGAGTAAAGCAATTATTTCCTGAATTATTCAATAAACATTCATCAAGTGTGATTACATATGACAGTCTGCTTCCATATCAAGCTATTTATTTATTTATTTTGCTCCCCTTCTTAAGCCGCCTTATTTTCTTTTCAGAGCAAAGATTTATTCAACATAGCAATATAAAATTAATTTTAAAATAAATGAGAAAAATAAAGAAGAAGAGGATTAAGTTTGACTAACAAAGATAGAGCTGGAATAAGGTTATTATCCTACCTAATATAGAGTCTGATACACTTACTCAAGGCTAGGCAATCCCTAAATAATTTCTAAAAGTCACACCATTGAGGTAATATAAATTCGTCATAACATTTACAATTGATGACATGGGAAAACAAAACAAAATAAAACAAAATTACATTTGAGGTAAATATAACTTTTCCCAATGATAAAAACTGAAAATTCTTCTTCATGATTAGCAACATACTTGGCCGTCAGTAGCCACCCAAACAAGTCTCATTGAATAAAAGACTGATATCATAAACAGTGGCCTCTAATATACACAAGGATTTCTTGGGGTTCTTTCATAATAATGCCCTCAACAGAGTTAATGCATCATGCCAAAATTTGATTTACTCAGTGCAATTATGTGGTGATAGAAATCAGTGTTGACCATCAATATGATATTTGGCAGATTCGATTTGCAGATAAAATCTAGAAAACATCAGAGAACATGTCTATCTTGTGTCAGGCAGTGTGCAAAATACTGAGGAAATAGGTCTGCATGTTAACCTTGCGTAGTTCATAACCAAAGAGAAGAAAACGACATAATGAAAGAAGTATACAAAAGACTGAAAGGTGCAATAATGAGGTGTATAATAAGAAATTATAGTAACAAAAATAACATGTCAAAACTGGATTAACAGAAACAGAGATATTGCATTAATACCATATTCAGTCAGGATACACTAGGTTTTGCTTCTGTAACAAACACCCTGCCAGCTTAATCTCCCTTTTGATGTAAAAAAATTTTATTCTTACTCATGTTCTATGTCCAACAGAGTTTAATAGGAGGCATTGATTCGTATGTGTGGCAAATGAACCTTAGACTCTCAAGGGGCCCCCAGAATTCCTGCTTCCTGCCGTTTATACCTCTGTGATCCTCTTCTCTTGAAAAGGTAAGAACTGTGATTTTTTTCACTTTATCAATAGAATGTGGCAATGGTGATGTAGTATGTCACTTCCACTACTAGGTTATGTCATAAAAAGACTCAACTTGCTAACAGATTGTTTTCTAGAGATCCTCCTTACTATTACTAGCTTGATTAAATGAGTGGCTATGTTGGGAAAGCACCCATGACGAGAAACTGTGGGCAGCCTCTAGGAATTGCAGGTGGCCTCTGGAAGATAAAGATAGCTTCAAGTCAACAGGAAGCAAGAAGCCTGAACGTTTAGTCCTACAGTTCTACAGCTGCAAAGAAACTAAATTCTTACCAACAACCTGAATGAGCTTGGAAATGGATTCTTCCCTACTCAGGCCTCCACATGAGAACATGGTGCAGCTAAAACCCTAATTACAGACCACTGAGATCCTAAGCAGAGAACTCAGTTTAGCCAAGTCCAGATCTTTGACCAACAGAAACTGTGATATAATAAATGTGTGTTGTTTTAAGCCAATAAGTGTGTCCTGATTTGTTAACAGCATCAAAAACTTTATCTCAATATGTGTTTTTTCTATCTTACAAAGGGAAAGGCATATTGTATTTCATGCCACTGACACTTGATACATCCATTCAGAAGCAACACACATCACTTTAGCTCACATTTTACTATCAGATAAAGTTGTGTACAATATTGAAAGAATTAGAAAGTGTATTACTGCCATATATCTACAAGAGGAAAAGAACTAGCACTAATTACAGTCACGCATTTTATAGTGTGCAGATTTCTGTTAAACAAGACATAGACTGTGATGAAAATAAAGTTATCTTAAATTAATGTAACAGGAAGAATTACTAGTGAAAAATCAGAGCTTTTTTGACTGTCACACTTCTTCACTAAATCTGTGATTAAAATTCTCTTCAGAATATGTGCAATCAATAAATATTCCTCTATCAGAGAAGCATCATCAAAAACAAATAATTGTTAACCACAGTAAACACTTTTACAAATAAGTATTTTACAGATAAATAGTAGGGTAATACTACTTATTAGAATTCATTATTATATTTTCCTATTATCTCAGCAAACACATCAAACAAGTTTTTCAAAAGCTATTCCAAAATTAGATCCTCATTTTTCTTAACCATATATGTGAAGATATAATAAACTTTCTCAGCAAATAAAATAAAATGCCTCTTTTGTAAAATAAATCAATTTTAGTTCCCTAGTTACCAACCAATTTGACCTTCTAGTTCAGTATTCTTTTTACCTGACTTTCACAAAACAGTTCCAATCTAACAAGAACATAGACCTGTTTAGTCTATCTAACTAAACTCATAGATGTTCTGACCTTAATTCCTCATTCTGCCTCAAGAAAGATAAAATGACATAAACATCTATTCTCAATATAGTAGAGCCACCTATCTTGTGCTTAGTTTCACTCAAGAACAGATAAAAGCATTCTTAGTCAAGGTTTAGGGCTTGAAAGTCTTTCATTTCCAAGATGAGCATGGTAAAATTGTAAAAACTGTTTCTCATGACAGAGCCCACATATATTTATATTTATAGGAAAGATGTATAGGATGAGAATAGCTTGATGTCTACTTTCACTCTTTTTTAGTAAAGAATCATCTGCCTGCTTATTAAAAAAAATGAAAATCACCAACTTGTATAGGTATCTGTACTTGGATCTGAATGCTCAAGGTTGAATTTGATATTACCTATACTCTGTGACACTGACAGCCCATGGGAAAAATAAAAAGTGGTTCACATGATGTTATAATTATATTCTTTTAGGTGTAAGTGCGGTGATTGAGAGAGGATCAGTTAATAAAAAAGCACAAACTTGGTACTCAAGATGAAAAGTTGATCATAGAATATTTCCTAAAGAATATTAAAATAATATTAAATAAATAAAATATTAAAATAAATTTAAAATAGTGTTATTTTATAGCTAGTATTTATGAGTTGTTGCTATTTATAAGACCTTCGCTAAAAACTTTAAATGCATTTATAGTTGTTATCATCATGACAATCCTACTGAGTAAAAGTTACCAATACACCAGTAAGGATATTAAGTTTAGAGAGATCCAGTAAGCTAGTTAAGACCAACCATCTAGTAAGGAGTGGAGCTGGGTTTCCAGCGATGAGAGTTTAATTATTTGACCATCCTACCCCCAAAAATGGTGAATGAGAATCTTTAACGGACAGTACACAACACTCCAACTTAAAGGTGAGCAGAGATAGCAAAGACCATGGTACAAGCTATTCAAAATGGTTGGAATTTGAAGGAAATTAAGGAGATAGAAGTTTCATCAAAAGCAAAGCTGAGTTCATGAATGGTTTTCTAATGGCATGACATGTAATTCAGCCTCAATCAGGAAACTTAATAAATAGTATTGAATTATGAAGCTTGGATAAAATAAACATCTATTGCAGCAAGGACTTACAATTTAGAGGAAGGGAATATATCTATATTAGAGGATTTAATCTCAATTTATCAGTATAGTAAACCTGCAGCAATATAAATTTGAGATTAAAGAATAAAAGTATCACTACTGGTGAAAAAGAGCAAAAAAGAAAATAACAGGGAAGGATTCTTTAAAATTATGTGCTCCACTTCAGAAAGAAAACCGATCCATTTGGGCATCCTTGATGAGATCCCAGCTATTCTTCTTTTAGTTCTGCATGAGAGAAATTTAGCTCTTGAGTCATAATTTACTAGCATTAGAACTTGTGTCCACTTCCATGATAAATTACATTTCCATCTCATTAAATTCTAATAATAATTGAACCTAAAAACTGAGTTACAAAACATAGGAGGCAACACTGACATATCAAAATGGAGAAACAATCTAAGGAGAATAGAGGAGATTTCAGTACCTCAGTATCAATATAAAATAGAAGATTAACAAAGAAATAGAAGATTTAAAGAATACTAAAAAAAATTTAAAACTTGATCTCTTCCATCTGACTTATTTCAATTAGCAAAATACCCTCAAGATCCATCCATATTGTCACATAAGGCCATATTTCATCTTTTTCATGACTGAGTAACATTCCATTGTGTGTGTGTGTGTGTGTGTGTGTGTGTGTGTGTGTGTGCGTGCGTGCACACGCACGTGCACATGTACCACATCTTCTTTATCCATTCATTTGTTCATGGACACTTCCTTAGGCTGCTTCCATATCTTGGCTATTTTAACTTGTGTATAAAACTAACAAAACAAAATTAACTCATAGATAACATACAATAAAATTATGGTTACTATAGGGGAGGAGAGTGATAGGGTGGACAAGTTGAGTAAAAAGGGTTGAATACATGGTAATGGAAGAAACTAGACTTTTGGTGGTAATCACACAATATAGATATCAAATTATAATGTTAAATGCCTAAAATTCATATGTTATTACCAGTGTTACCTTAACAAATTTAAAAAGCAAACAAATAACACACCACTGAATCTAACAGACCTTTATAAAACACTTCTCATAAAGCAGAATATACATTTTTCTTAAGCTTATTTGGAACACTCTCCAGATAGATCATATATTAAGCCCTAAAACAAGTGTCAATAAATTTTAAACGATTTCAATTATGCAAATATATTCTTCAAAAAAATAATAAAATAAAAAATATATAAGGAAAAACTTGGAAAATTCACAACATATGGAAATTAAGCAACATACCCCTAAGTGGTAAATGAGTTAAAGAAAAAATCACAAGAAAAATTTGAAAATACTGTGAGATGAATAAAAATAATAGCAGAATATATCAGTTTATGGAATGCAGTCAAAGAAGTGCTTAGAGAAAAATTGTAGTTCTAAAACACCTACATTAAGAAAGAAGAAAGATTTCAAATCAATAACCTAATCTTAAAACTTGCCAGCAAAAAGGAAGAAATCATAAATATTAGCACAGATATAAATAACAAAGAACAGAGAAATAATTAAGAAAAATCTAAGAAACTAAAAGTTGGTTCTTTGAAGGGAATAACAAAATCAATAAACTTTTAGTTAGAATGATAGGAGAGTGAGGAGGGGAGGGGAGGGATGTGGAGAGAGAAGAAAGGGAAGTGAGAGAGACACACACACACACTCTAATTCCAATTAGAGGGCATTACCACTGAAGGACTATAAGAAGATATTATAAGGGACTATTTTGAACGATCATATGCTAACAAATTGAGAACCTAAGTAAAATGGAAAATCCTAGGTAAATAAACTACCAATTCTGACTCAAGAAAAAAACAAAAAGTTTTCATAAACATCTAACAAATAATAATAAATTAGTAATTTAAAAACTTCCCACAAAGAATGCTCAGAATCAGATGACTTCACTTGTGAATTCTATCAAATATCTAAAAATAAATTGACACTAATCTTTCACAAACTTTTCCACAAAGTAGAAGATAAAGGAATATATTTCAACTCAAGGCTAATGTTAAGCTTATGCCAAAACCTGACAAAGACATTTCAAGAAATGGAAACTCCAGGGCAATATTTCTTACAAATAGGGTGTAAAAATCACCAGCAAAATACTAGCAAACCAAAACTAGCCACACATAAAAAATACACATGATTAAGTGAGACTTATTCCAGAAATGCATTGGAAAATGTAGTCAATATATGCACCTAAAAGCTAGAAATGGAAGTAGGAAGGAAAGGAAAAGGGAAGGAGAAAAGGAGGGAAGAAGGAAACAGATAAGATAAATTGATCAGGAATATGGTGAGTTTCAAAAAAGTGCATCTTTAATAGAAACTGAAATAGTCAATTAATATTAACAACAGTTTAAAGAAAACTAATAATCCTACTGTTTAATAAGCACTTTAGGAGACCAAGATTGCTATTTAAATAGACATATTTTCAAAGCTACCAATGGAACCATTCTGGGCAGTCAAAATATATAAATCATTATAGAAGTTATACATTTAAATATTACTTTTAATTGAAATGGAAAGTTTTCTGCCCATAGACTTACAATACGCTTTCAGAAAAACTTTGAGGTTTTAATAGAGAAATCACCTATGAAATATATTTTAGAAAGAATTATGTTTTACAAAGTAGTCACTGATGGCTGTTTGCTCAGAAAAAGAGAAATCTATAAGTTGGTAAATGTTCTACCATCAGTCAACAATATTATTATGAATACGGAGGCTGTGCTGTTTTACAGGGAGAAATACAATTACCTTTAATATGGCATGTTTATATATTCCCTTCCCATAAGTCTTTGATAAGCTTTTAGCAACCTGTATACTGATGAAGGGCTATTTGCTAGAACAGGATGCCCTTACTTGAAAGTGAGATATTTAAGTTTAAGGTCAATTATATGTACTTCCACTTCAATTAAGAGGACATGCCTCATAGTTTAATTTACAACAGCTAGTTAAACTGCCTAGAAAAATGCTTCAGAGTGCCTAAATGGCAATTCGTCATAAGAAAAAAAAAAGGCAGGAAGTTCAAATAAGTATCAGAGTAGCACACGCATCACATATTATTTCATTAATTCATTAGTAAAGTACTTAAGATAAAGAACTGATCATGTATAAATATTCCTAATCTGTATAAATATTCTAGAAAAAATACAAGTAGTTCAAATGCATATAATATTGACAAGTAAACTAAAGAGATAAGTGATCTTCTCGACAGCTTTATGTAAGATTAAAAAAAATTCTTTCTGACTTTTTTCTATAGATTTGATAATATTATTTATGTCCAGATTTTAATTTCTTCATATCAATGTTTTGATAGTTTAAATGTCTTGTGATTCAAAGAGAAGGTATTATACATAATAGTAGCTATCATTTGATTGACACCTCTCATGAACTAGATGTTGGGCTAAGTTAATCTGTATACAAATGTTTTTAAATAATTCCTTAAAAATTATGTGACTACAGTTTATACAATAAAAAGTATATATAAAAATATTTAGGTAATAAAATAGCCACTATAGAAAGCACTAGCCTAGATAACATTTGAGACCCCATCTATGTTCAACATCCATGAATCTTTAACCTTAAGACTTTCATTAGTTTTATATCAAATAATCTTCTCTAAAACCCATTTCATAGTGTAGTTATGTGTGCCATTCTATAGTGTTGGCCAAATTATTCATATAAAGATCCATGAAAACATCAAAGAAGGTATGAATGAGTGAGTGTGACCTCCCTGATCTCATTTATTGAAAGCTGTTTTTTTCAGAATTCGGGTAGCAGAAGTATATCTGACTAAAGAACTTTCTTCTCTTGTGGGGAGTCATACCTCAAAGAGCATAAATCATGGAACTCCTTTCACTTTGGTGCTGAAACCTTTTATTGATTTAAGGGTTTGCTTTAGGAAGAAATGTCACAGTGTCAAGACAAGTGTGGGTGTTATGTGAAAAGTGCTTATTTACTTTGCTTTTTGGGAAACAATGCTATGTTGCTATGACAACTGCTACATGACTGGTTCTTTTTGAATTTACATGTGTACACAAACATACACACAGTCACTTTCATTTTCATATACGCACAACCTATTCAAAACATATTTGTATTCCTAGGCACAGATTATTCATGTGAATAACTAAACAGAAAAATTTTGTGAAAATATTTTTCCATCTTACTAAAAATAAATTGAATCAATAAGAACTCAAGATGAAATCTTTTAAAGTAGGTATTAGCCATTTAAATGTAAGGGTTTAGAAAACAAGGGTTGAACTAGGTAATGAGCTTAATATTCATACTGACATTAGAATCCTACCTGCAAAATAGGGTATAAAGCCTTACTTAAAAAGAAATAGTTTAGAATTACAGAACAGTTTAAGGGACTTCAAGGTTTTTTTTTGCATTTTTTATTTGATTTCTAACATGCTATGATCCAAACATGTACATATTGTATAATCTTTACATTTTTTCTCTGTCCTTAAACTACCTGTAGTCATATGAATTCATAATTTATTTATTAATTTGTTTTTATATAAAAATAGATATGAGAAAGAAATTTTATATTACTAGAGTAAATAAAAGATCCAATATTACATGTCATAAAGCTAAAGTAAGTGCAAAAGGAAATGCATACATTCTCCCATCTATGTACCATCAAACATAATCTTTTGTAAAGCTAGTGAATTTTTAATATACTGGCAAAGACTTCAGTCAGGTCTATAGCATGCTCAACAAGTGTCTACTTAATCATTACCTCTACAGAAACGAAACTCATTATAGCCAAGAAAAATTATTCTTCAAATAAAATATTCTACTCAATACAGTGTATGATTTACACCTTAAATTAGAAGTCGTAGTAGCTCTCTTCAAAATTTTCTTCTATGTAAATATCTCTTTCAATGAGAGTATTTTTTTTTAATTTTATTTGTGCATGTATCTTTTTAACAAATTCTGTTATGGCCATGCTAGATTCTAAGAATAAAAAAAAACTATTAAAAATAGCCAGTGTGCTCAAAGCATATATGTTCTGGTAGGCATAAGGCAAACAAGATCTTCATGAGTACAAACAGAGTACGCAGTGGGAGCAAATGAAAGTGGACCTACGGTCTGCTGCCATGATTTCCTAAGTCATAGAGTAAAAATAGAACTTGTATTGAGATGAGAAACAATTGTTTGCTAAGTGAAAAAGTGGTGCAAAACTTCTCCAGGAAAAGAAGACGTACATGCAATGGGAGAGGTGGGAGAAAGCTAGGTCTGTGTAAAATGGCTGAAGCATCAGGTATGAGTCTATAAAAATGGAGAGAACTTCTAGGTGATGAGTCTCATCTAGAAAGTAGGAAGAAACATAGCAAAGACATTGATTTTTAGGCAACATATTACGATGTTATCTTGTAGACACTGGGGAGTCGTTGACTGATATTAAGAAATAGAAGGGTATATTTCAATTCGTGTTCTAGAATGGGAAAATTGAAAGAAATGTCTATAATGGAGTGTAGAGTTTAAAAACTGATAGAAGTGAAATAAAGAACATGGTTGTTCACCCAAGGGTTGAATCATGTGTCCATTTAGCTTAGTAGCAACAGTAGACTGGGAGACAGCAAAGAGATAGAAAAGACAAGGTTTTGTCACTGACTCTATACACAAATAAGAGAAGATAAAGAACCAGGCTTATTTGTGCATTTTTTACTTGGGTAACTATAATGAAAAGAGAAAAAGTAAAGAAGATGAGTCTATCTAAAGACATGTTAAGTTTAAATTTTCTTGAGGACATGATATGGATACAGTGGTTTAACCTTCTTAGGAAATGTCAAACCTATAGCTATAGATTGAGTTGGAACAGCTATTAGATATTTTTATTATTATTATTTTTTAGGTGAGGGCACCCTTGGTTGACCTCACAGATTGCAAGGACCTTGTCAGCTTCCTTATTTCTTAGGCCTATAGCCCCTGGTCTTCTGAGGTGGTCTCCCATCCAAGTACTAACAAGGCCTGACCCTGCTTAGCTTCCGAGATCAGATGGGATTAGGCTTGTTCCGGGTAGCGTGGCCGTAGACTAAAACAGCCTTTAGATATTAATTGAAGTTTTAGTGTACCACTTTGAGAAGAGGATAATACTACAAGAATATTGAGGAAACAGATCTTTAAGAGTGGATTCTAGAAACATGATCTACTAAAATTTCTGGTCATTCGTTTTCAAATAGAAATGATAGTTTGGTGGAGAATTCAAATCAAGGCAAACTAAGATTTCTGTATGATCTGGTAGTGGGTGGTTCTCTGGTGACTAATGGGAGTAGTTTCAGAGAAATGATGGTGGAGAATAGGTGTAAACAAGTGGAGAAAATGAAAGTAGAAGGATCTTTCTAAAAGATTACCTAAAATTTAAAGGTGGAAAAATGAGCTGATTGCTGGAAAAGAATTTCCACTTTCAACAGATTGTGACCTGCCTCTTGAAAGAGCACTGCCCATAAGACAATGCAATATTTCACATGCATCTCACTACAAAAAACAGACTATTTGGAAGAAGTATCTCTAGTCAAAGCAGCATTCCTCTCTGTTTCCATCCACAATTCATCATTTTCCATTCTCTCCAATCCCACATTCTACAGCTTGAAGATCACTGTCCAGAGACAGCCACTAAGCTATTGGGAAATAGACTGGAAGATGAAATGTAAAATAGTCTTTTAACTTTTATTTAAAACAGCTTTTCCCAGAAACGTTTGAGTATATGGCCATTTTCTCATGAGAACCTTGCTAATTAACGGTCTAGAAAACATTATCTGAAAAATTTTAGTCTACATACAATAAATGATACCTTACATAAACAGCAATTTGGTATGCAAAAGACGATAAAATGCTATTAAATATTTATCTTCTTGCCTATGTTTATTTTAACACCTTTTACTTGGAAAAAGTAAACATTTCTCCTTTCAGCAGTAATTCTCAGAGCCTTTACCATCTGACTCCACATGAGTAATTGGTTTATATACCATCCTCCACAAGAAATTCACAAACCAATTTGATCACTGTATTATGCTATTTGTTTACTAGATTGTACTTGTTGTTACAGTTTAGGCTATTGTGGCACTAGTATTCTATGGTTTATATTTGGGGAATTATAATAGAAAATATAGAGAGCCTACTGTACACTGGACTCTATTCTAACCACTTTTCATATGTCACTGTTTATTTATTCTTCCTAAGAACACTATGAATTACATGCTATTGTTATGCTGGTTTTGTGGTTATGAACCTAAAAGGTTAATTCATCTGCATAATGCCAACTACGGAGACTTGAGTCCGAGGGACCTGACTCAGAAGCACATATATTTAATTATGATTCTTTACCACCTCTTGTGTGTTCATCCTAATAGATGCTGAAAAGTTGTTCAATACATGCTAATTCCCAAAATAACTGATTTGCTCCATCATGATCATTTTTTGTGCTCATTTTTAGCCTCAGAAGGAAGTCAATTGGCTAAGACTTCTGATACTTTATTAAGGTCTGAGCATTACTACAAAATCACTTAGAAATTGAACTTACGAGAAATTTTTATTAAATGGGTTTCTCACTTGTCAAGAAATGACTTTGGATACAGTACAAAGTTTTCATGGTTTCCTTAACTCTTTTCCATTACATAAATTCAATTTCGCATTGACAAAGTATTCTAGACAGTACTTTCTAAAAGGAATATTACATATGCGGTCTTGTTAAAACCACTTGGCCTTCAGTTTTCTATGTCCCTGTAAAGAAAACCATAACCTGTAGGATGACTGCCTGCTGAGTTATATAGCTATAGAATTCCACAATAATCCTGTTATTCTTACTCCACAAGACATTTCTCTGCAGTATGCTGTACCTGTATATTATTCTTACAATGCAAAATCCTATTAAAGCCAATGGTGCATATATCCATTTCATTTCAATGTGACTTTGTATAATAAAAATAAAATACAGTGAGGAGAATACATAATTAGTTGCCTGCCCATACTTTTCAGTACAATTAAATAACTGAGGAAGTGAGAAATTACCTGAGTACAAAGGATACATCCACAAAAAGATAACTGTTAATTTAGGGTATGTCACAAATTACACACAATCGCTGAGGACTTTCTTAGTCTGCAAAGCATCAAAATACCCACAGGGGTGATTAATATTGTTCCCCTTCTTGGAAGAATAATGTCAAAACACACTATCCATTTTCTTTTAATTTCTTGACAATTACTGTATTCCTAAGTAACAAAATCTATGAAATATGTCTCATGAGCTATATTTAATTTTTTAAAAATAAAATAGATTCTCCTTTACATTGCAATCAACAGTGTAGTAATTAACTAAGTATAGTTTTAGTGGTTTTAAAACATTTTCCTATTATTTCACTATTTTTTCTTCTGAACACATAGAATTAAAAAATTTAATATTAAAATTTTATTTTTTTCTTGACTTTCAGTTATTTCTAATGAATGTATTCTATTGAAAGAAGGGGTGATACAGAAGAGCAGGAGGACAGGATTTACTATGTGAAACAAAACAAATGTTACTGGTAGTTTATAATAAAGTACTGAAATCCATTATGTTAAATTGCCTAAAGGTGAAAAAATTAAGAATTATTAATTGGTAGTTACAAAATACTCACAGGGATATAAAGTATAGCATAGGGAATATAGTCAATAATATTGTGATAACTATGTATAGTGGCAGCTGGGGACCAGACTAATCAAAGGGAACATCTCGTAAGTTATGTAAAGGTATAATTATGCTGTATCCCTGAAAGTAATATAATATTAAATGTTAACTGTAATTGAAAAATTTTAAAAATTAACTGTTCACTAAAGCAAACTTGATCCCCACCCCCCAAAAAAATCTATCAAGTATCAGTTACATGTCCTAATACACAATGTTCCATTAAACAGATCCAGTTTCTAGGTCAATATATTTCCAGCCCATGCCTCTCACAATTAAATTCTTCACAATTATTCTGTGGCACTTGTTATTCATTGATTATCTTCTCAAACATCACAGTTCATTTGAAAGAACTTGGGCTCTGAGGTCAGAAACTTGGGTCATAACCCCATTTTGGGCATTTTTTATGTTACCTGAACTTATATGATTTATTACCTCTAAGCCTTATCATCCTTATATATACAAAGTTGTTAATGTTTATCTCACAAACTATTTAAGATATTGGTTTCTAAAAATGTATGTAAAACATTTGTCATAGTAGGAACTCAATAAGTATCAGTTACCTTTCCTGTCTACAACTTGCAAATATTAAATAGCTCTTTTATTATAGTGTATTTCCTCATAAAACAGTAAACTTGTTGACTTTCAGGACTATTCATATTTCTTTTACATCTTATCTGTCTTGCTGAACATCTTAGACAGCTACGTCATCATTCTTGGGTAGTATGATATTAAGATATAAGAAATATAGATTTGGTTTTCATCTTTGGTTTCTGGCACAGATAACCTAAAGCCCTTGAAATTTCTTGAGTATTAGGAGTGAGAAGACGTCCTGTTATTCATAATAATCACCTTTCAATGACATCTGACTTTATGCTAATGAAGTGACTTTTTCTTGGCCAATGGGACTGCTTTAAAGAGAAATCATTCATGTGAGTAGAAGGTTGGACTTTCAATACCACCTCTCTCTGACCTCCTGAAAGTGAAGAGGAGCTGGAGGTTGCGTTTAAACATCAATGACAAATGATTTAATCAAACATGCCTCTGTAATGGAACTTCCTCCCAAAACCCTAAATGACTGAGTTTGGAGGGCTTCCAGGTTGGTGAACACATCTACACATCAGGAGGGTGGCACACCCCAAACTCCATGGGGACCTCACTCTATGTACCTCTTCATTAGGCTGTTCATTTGTATCTTGTGCAATATCATGTCTAATAAACCAGTAATAGTGAGTAAAGCCTTATCCTGAGTTCTGTGAGTCATTTTATTAAATTATTGAATCTATGAAGGGGGTTGTGGGAATGCCCCAATTTATAGCCAGTTGGTCAGAAGTACAGGTGACAACTGATCACCTGGGACTTGGGTTTAACATATGAAGTTGGGGGCAGTGTTATGGCACGAAGCCCTTAACCTGTGGGGTGTAAATTAACTCTAGGTAATATCGGAATGAATTATATTGTAGAGCATCCTATTGATGTCCTCCAAAAATTGGAGTATTGCTTACTGTAAAAAAACACACATTTGGTGTTAAAAGTGAAGAGAAACAGTTTTTTTTTTCTTTTTGATAGTCTTTTTTTCCACCCAAATCTTGGTAGTCTTTTAAAATGCAGGTGACGTATTAATACTTACATAAAACCCTCAATAACCTCCTACTCCGTTGTAAGATTTTCTCCCTTTGAAGTCAGAGAAATGAGTTAATATAATAGAAGTTTAGGTAAAATCTGTAAATCTAAAAATAAATCATATCTAGTCATCCCTGTCTTCTTATAACTTATAGTCTAGCTGGAACTGTATATTTATGAGGAGAGAGGTAAATATATATGTATGTGGTAGGTCACGATGTCTTTTGCACCTGCTGTCCACCCACACATTCACAAAGTAAGTTCTCCATAACTGTTAAAATTTAGAGATTTTACCCAGAATAGCCAAACACTCTTTAAAAAGAGAATAGAGTTGTACTTGCATATTTCTATTTCACTGCAAAGTTAGAAAAATCAAGACAGCATGGTGCTGGAATGAAGAGAGACATAGAGATCAATGGAACAGAACTGAGAGTACAGAAACAAACTTTTATATTTATGGTCAATTGATTTTCAACAAGGATGCCAAGACAATCTAATGAGGGATGAGTAATGTTTTCAACAAATGGTGCTGGGACAACTAGATAGCCACATACAAAAAAAAATGAAGTCCTCTACCATACATAAAAATTAATTTAAAATGGTTCGTAAAAAGTAAAAGTTAAAACTATAAAATTATTAAAAGAGAACATACGAGTAAATTTTTGTGGTCTTAGGCAAAGCCTTCTTATCTATAATAACAAAAGTAAAAGTGAAAGAAAAAAATAGACTGCATCATAGTTAAAAATTCTTGTACTTCATAATGACCTATGAAATATGAGATAATATTTGAAGATCAAAGATCTGATAAGGGTCTAGTGTATACATTATATAAAAAGAACTTTCTTACAAAAAGAAAATCAATCAATTTTAAAATGTACAAAGGATGTAAATAAAAATTTCTCCAAAAAAGATATACAAATGCCAGCAAGTATGTGAAAAGATGCTGAACATCATTACTCATTAGGAAAATGTAAACCAAAATTATAAGATATCACTTCACGAGCATAGGGTGGCTATAACCAAAATGATGGAAAATAATAAATGTTGTCTGGGATGTGGAAGAATTGAAACCATCACATATAGCTGGGGAGAATGCAAAATGGTACAGCTACTGTGGAAACATGTTTGATAGTCCCTTGCTGAAATTCTAGGACCTAGTAATTCCATATCTAGTATATACCCAAAAGACATGAAAACAGGTATTCAAACAAAAATTCGTACTGAAATGTTTAAAGCAGTACTATTCATAATATTTGAAATATGTAAATAGCCTAAATGTTTATAAACTGATGAATGGATAAACAAAAAGTGGTATATATATATCCAATGGAATGTTACTTAGCCATGAAAAGAAATGAAAAACAAATTTATGCTACAACTTGCATAAACATTAAAAATAGTATGCTAATTAACAGAATACAGTCATAAAAGACCACCTATTGTATGATTTCACTTGTAAAAATATAAAGACAAAAGACAGGTTTGTAGTTTTCAAAGTCTGGGCTATGGAGAGGGCTTCAGGGAAATTAAGAAGTACAATGAGTTAGACACACTTCTTGGTCTGAGGGAATAGTTCCCACAAGAGTGACCTTAAAATTTAGACATCAGTTTCAAATTTGTGGGTGGCCCTCACTTCAGAACAGCTAACTAAAAATTTGGAGGTTCCCACTATTACCCTCAAGTTTGATAGTTTGCTAAAATGAATCACAGAACTTTAAAAACACTATATTTATGATTATAGTTGTATTGTAATGAAGGGAAATACATTAATATCAGCTCAAAAAAGAGATGAAAATGGCAAAGTTTGAAACTGGTCTAAACGTGAAGCTCTCCATCATTCTCTCCTTGGATTCCTGGATGGCCTTACCTTCTTTTGGCTATGGTATATGGCAAGACTCAAAGACTGTTGTTACCCAGGGGAGCTCACCCAAGATTTGGTGCCTAAAGTTTTTATTGTTGCTTGATCTCGTACTGACTTCATGGCTGACTTTCACTCGCAGATCCACTGAAGGTTCAGGCTAATACTTTGAGTCTCTAGCTTCCCTGGAAGCTAGAAATGATATGACATATCCAAATTCCCCATCATAAATCATGTTGATAGAATGTGGTCAAAGTCCCCAGGCAGACACTCCTATCAAGTAGAGCATTATAGGGACCTAAAAGTCACCTCCCAGTTGCTGAGGGAAAAAGCCAGACTCTTTTTGGATAAAGTTAATTTGTTACTGTTTATCAGTATAAAAGTTTCTCTTTGGGATGATAAAAATGCTCTTTAATTGACTTTAGTGATTGATGGTTGCATAAAGCAGTGAATAAAAACTATGAAATTTTATACAATATAAGAAAAAATATATGTTATGTGAATTACATCTCAATGAAACTGTTAAAAAAGATTAGAAAATTTTGGTTGGAGTGGTCTTTCCTAATTTGCTGACGGTGCTGCATTTTTAGTTTTTATTACTCTAGTTTGCATTTTAAGTATTTAGGCTTTTATGATCATCAGCAATATTCTAAATGTTTTCTTTTTGCATCTCCCTAGTTCAAAATATAGCTCCATTTCTACATACAGAAAAAACATTGCCAACTTATTTTCCTAATGTTCTCCTTTATCTAAGGGCTGAACAGTTTCTCAGGGGCCTTAAAAAAAACTGTGCTTATTCTCTACAATAAGAAATTCATTCAAAGGTGATCTTGAAAGGTGGCAAAGAGTGGGCCTTTGATAGATAGGAAACTTTAAGTGCTTCAGCAAAGGAGTTTGTCAATGAACTCCAAATTGAAGATGAGAAGCTGAACTTCAAGTTCAATCATACTGCAGCAACTATTGCTAGGAGAATAAAACCTACGTATTAGGGAGGAAAGGGTGAAAAGGCAGGGGTAAGGGGTGGAGGAGTAGGGAGTGGGGAATGTCTCATACAGTCTAAAATAACTTTAACCATAGCATGCTTTCTAAAGGGAAGTAGAAGTAAATACAAAATCTTAAAGATAGAAACAGTCTCTTCTTAGCTTGCATAAATCTATCGATGAAAATAAACTGTTGGTAAGATTTCCCAGGGACACAAAAGAAGGGAATAACCTTTAAAAGCATTCACCCTATGCCCTGAACATAGCAGAATGGAGAGACTGGGTGTCTGTGTTTCCTGTTTGGTAGACTAAGTTTGATACCATGTTGGCTGTGGTTTGAATCTCAGCTATTTCACTTTCAGTGTGACTTTGGGAAATTCACTGAATATTATTAAGCCTTAAGTCCAATACCTGCAAATTTAACATAATAAAAGCATACATCTCAGGTGCTTCATTGGATACAATCAAGTGAGATAGTATATGAAATATATGTATCATCTTATAAATGCAACATATGGATATATTGATAGTATATTGATACATAATATCATCAGTAGAAAATCATCTCATGCAATAATCTCATCATGTTAGGTAGTAGTTCTATTTTACCAAAGGGTGTGGTAGGCATGAAAATTTGGAGAAAGGCTTATGTCACAATGTAAAAACAAAAATAATAATTTAATTTCATTTAGAAAACTTCCTAGATTTTAATATTTTTGTATATATACCTTCAAATCAAGCAAAAATTAAGATGTAAATAATGACCATATTTTTTCCATTTCAAATGACCTTTATAATTCCCTAACATGAAACAGGAAAAAAATATATAATTTTTTCTTAGTTCTTTATTTGAACTCCTCTGTTGTTGTTTTTTTTTTTTTTTTTTTTTTTTTTTAGTAATAATCACAGAATTTGGATTCACCATATAATGAATTAAGTCACTGTGGCATTTAATAAATAAAGCAAGCCAATCAGACCAAGAATGTTTAGAGATGTTTTTGTAACTTTGACTGTTGGATAATTCATTACAACAAAGACTAGTGAATGAGATTTTAATTATCTTCTGAAGAAAATTTTAATCACGATAAAAGCTCCATAAAACGTACTAATTTGACAGCTGATGACATAAGCAATTAACTGTTCACAACAATATCTACTGTTTTAGGTAAAATAATTTTATCAGCAAACAAAAGGCGATGTTGCAGTCTATTCATTCAAACCACACAGCACACTAGAAAATAAATAAGCTAAAAATGAGTCAGTGTTGGTTCTGATTTAATAGCATTAAATTTTAAAATGCCTTTGAATTGTTAAAAATGACAGGTTGAAGGGGTTGATAAAGCATTTAAATATTATGACTCTATCAATTAAATGTAATAACTAAAGAAGAAAAATAACTTCATCCCAGGTTGTGTAAAAATAGCAATGATATTGCTTCAGAATTATTTTGTAATCAAGGCAGAATAACTGGATGCTTCTGTGTCAGAGCTCAAGGAAGGCTCACTGTAAACTCATGTCCCACATTGCTGCTGAATTTCATTTGTGTGTGTCTGTCTTATTCCTACAGTAACTCGATGCAACTAGTACACACACATCAGAGTTGCTGAGATTTTCTGGTATAAGTTTTTCTATAAAATTGATACAATTCTTTGAAATGGTTACTGGATAATTACCTTTTTAAAAAAAGGAAAGGAGAAGAGGGAGGGAAGAAGGAAAGAAGAGAGGGAGGGAAGTAAGGGATGAGGAAGGAAGGAAGGAAGGAAGGAAGGAAGGAAGGAAGGAAGGAAGGAAGGAAGGAAGGAAGGAAGGTGAGAGAGAGGAAATGAAAGAGGAAAGCTAGTTAGTAACTAGTTTGTTTTCATGTGAATGTTTTAATAGAACTAAATGAAACCATTTTGGAGGGCTCAAATGAAGAAATGCTTTCTGAAGTTTATCTTAGATATATGCCTAAGAGTTTGTTTTCACACACAGACACACACATGCACCCCCACACACAAACTCCTGAGAAACATATATTATTATTAATTCCAGAGAAGAAAACAGTTAGGTGTATAGTTGATTTTGATTATGCTTATGTATTTGTAAGATATAAAGATGGGATTCAGAACTCTCCAAAGAGTCAGCCAGTGATCAGGCTACTTCTGGTTTGAGAAGAGCATTGATAGCTAATTAAGGTCAAAGCATCAGATGCATTTCTTTGTGATCCTAGGGACCGGGAGACACAAGAGTAATTTTAGCAATGACCAGTGTGGCAGGATGGATGGGAGGTAAACACACACATGTCCAGGTTTACAAACATCTCCCTGCTTGGGCCTCAGAGAACCCTCTGAGGGAGAGAAAGAAAGAAGCAATTCCATCTCTATCTCTGGGTCTGAGTGCTTACTTTTAAGCACATGCTATTCCTGAGAATTAAGGGCAGACAGATGATTTGTTGGTTTATCTCCTTTAATCTACAGAAGCCAAAAACGTTTGTAAGCCCCTTGTCTACTTCTCACAAACCTCAAATCTATCTCTCCTTCAAATTACACATATGTCCATTTCTTCACAACTTGTCTTTGCTTATTTTAATTCTAGTTGCTGGAAGATAAGTATCAAGATTATTCTTATATAAGGAAAAATATAAGACAGAAGCACCATTCACAATTTGCATCAATACAGTGGAAAAGAAAAGAGCAGCCAAAAATGTGTCCTAATTTGTTGGTAGAATCTGGCAACCTCTGTCTCTTTCTCCCTTTACATACACACTTCAGAAGGTTCATAGGTAGAATCAATTGCATTACCCACATTCCTCTGCATAGTCCTCCATCATCCTGCATAGTCCTCCATCATCCTGGCAGACTCTTACGACCAGGTGAATTACAATGATGTGAAATAATAGAAGTTAGTTTTTGAGTTGGTTTAAGATCCTTGCAAAGCAAACATACCTAAAAACACATATGGACATTGATAGAATAATGAATAAAAAGATATGATATATATATATATATATATATATATATATATATATATATGTATATATAGAGAGATATGTGTATACATAAACACACACAGATATAGTGGAATATTACTCAACAATGAAAAAGAATAAAATATTGCCATCTGTGACAATATGGATGAACCTACAGGGTATTCTCGTAAGTGAAATAAGTAAAACAGAGAAAGACAAATACTGGATGATTTCACTCATATGTGGAATCTTAAAAAAATGAATAACTAAAACGAAAACAAAATCATAGATACAGAGATATCGATGGTTGCCTGATGCCAGGGGGTGAGGGAGAGACAGGTGAGAAGGTGAAGGACAGTAAAATGTACAAATTTCCAGTTATAAAATCAGTAAGTCTGAGGGATGTAACATAAAGCACAGGGATAATAGTCAATAATACTGTAATAACTTTGTACAGTGACAGATGATTATTAGATTTATTGTGGTGATCACATTGTAAGATATATAAATGTCAAATCACTCTGAAGCTGATATAATGTTGTATGCTAGCTATACGTTAATATAAAATTTTTAAAAAATACTTAAACATATATGGAATATTCTTTACTCCCTCATTATGTTTTTAGTAAAACAGATTCAGCATGTTTTTATGATTATATCGACAAAAAACTTGGCTGGCTGAGACACTGCCGACATCCAGTCAATCCCCTCCTTTCTGAACACAGATTAAAAGAATGGCAGATGGTGCCAAGTTGTGTAAAATATTTTCCCCCACTGCAGTCCCATCCTCTTCCATTCCCACATCTTTGGCAGTCTTCCCCAGCAGCTGTGTTGGCAGTGGTGACAGAGCATACCAAATCAGGGAGCTGATGAGCTATAAGAACTTCCCTATTCAGATACTCAACATTCCCTTGGTACTCACCTACCAGTCCCTGAAGTTTATGAAAGAACTGTCCCGCTTTTCTTAACCAAAGACCCCCTGGAGAGTCTCTGTCTTGAAGGTGATGTTTTTTATTGTCATACAAATTGGTTTACAGACCTTAGAGCTGTTTCTTTACTCACTCAAGGCTGAACATAGGGACTCAGGCAAATGCTTGAGGACAAGGAATAAAATGTCATTCCAAATGAGGGTTTTATTTATCAGAAACAAAGAGTCAAATAAAATATTTATTGGATTTGTATTACAAGTGGTAAGCAAGAATATAGCTCGTGTGTTTCCTTCTCCTAGTCTGCACTTATCCTTTTTGCCCCACCTTGTGGCAAAGTGTCTTAAGTATTCCACCAAATCAATTATTTAAAACAGGTCACTTCTCAAACACTGTACTGTGTGTGTGTGTGTGTGTGTGTGTGTGTGTAATTTTACTAAAGTAGTGAATTCATTTTATAAGGAATTTCTGCTACTAGAATTTCACATCAAGTACAGGTGTTTGACAGCAAGAGATTGCTATTCCATAACCCTTCTCCCACTCTCCACCGCCCCCATTCTCCATGGAAGCCATGATAAGATAAATAGACCCAGGAGTTCTTTTCTTAACACTGAATTGTTACCTTAGAAATGTTACTGAAGGAAAAGTTTATTTATCCTGTGTGTAAGTCACTCTAAAAAATGCAGAAAAAATCTATGAATTCTCTAGGGACAAAAAAAAAAATAAGGATGTTTTATTGATTGCCAGGATAATATGAGATCAGCACGTAAGGGAGATCAAGATCTACTTCTAGAATGAAAATTGGACTCTAGAGGGAGAGATGGCAGAGTGACAGAAATGCCTCAGGTGATGTAAGGGGAAGAGAAAAAGGAAACCAAAGAAGAGAAGGATTCTCAGATATGCAGAGACATCAATCAATGGGTATAACATGCTCTGCACTCCCCATGTGCTCATAATATTTTACACTTTTTTTCTGGAATTAGGTTATTTTGTAAGTCTTCTAGGGAAACTAAAAAGTCACATTTTTTTTTAATCTAGTTTGAGTCATGAGCTCTAATGGCTCAAGGAAAATGACATCTGGACTCTGAGTCCAAGAATCAATTGATCAGCTCTTCAACAACAAAATTCCTTTGATTTTGTTATAATTGACAAGAAAGCAAAACTAACTTAGAATTTCTTCAACCACTCTATCAGTGATATGGTTCTGGGAACTTTCTAGTGAGCAAAGGATAACAGATGAAAATTAATTGCATTTTAGTCGGTATTTCATATTGAAAATGTATCAAAATAATAAATATACCACTTGGTGCCCTAATGGTCTTATTTAATTTGAGAGGAGAACAATTTATTTATAAGATTTTACTTGTATCCTCTAAGCCATTATTTTGTTTTTGTTGTTGACTTATTTTTTTGTTGTTGTTTGGTTTCCATAATGCCTGGGGTAAAACTTAATGCTTTTCTTTTTTTCTGAGGAGTTTTGGTGCTTAATCTTTGATGTTTTTCTGCAGCTGAGATTATACAAGTTCCATAATTGGTTATTTTACATTATAAACATATGAATGGCAAGAATTCATGAACTATATTTTACTACCTTATTTACATAGCTGGAAATATGATCCTTGACATTTTAGAACATTAAGTAAACTTACTGGTGGATTATGAAAGTGCAGGAAGACTGGATATTTAATATCCTATAATTTTAATATTCTATAATTTTTAGCACAAAGAAAGCTCAGGTGGTATACTGACCCTTTTATTATATTCACTAAAACAGGTAATTGACTTGTCCAAAACTCTGCCAACAAAGAAATGAGACTATTATTTATAAAAACGTTGTAGGGAAATATGGGATTATGTATTTATATTTAATCCTCAAATATACCCCTTGTGAGAGAATTATATTCACCCCTCACTGAGAACAATGAGGGTATAAATAAGTGAGAAACTTTCTGAGGTCGGACCCAGATTTGCCTCCAAAGACCTTATTGTCTTTGCTGTAAATTAAACAGTAGAACACATGAAAGGGATTAGTATTGAACAATTCTGGATGAAAACTTGAGATGAACATTAGTGAAATAATTTATTATTTTCCTAAATTAAAATAATAGAAAGAGAACTGGTTACTTAAAAACTACCCAGAGAGTAGAAACCACGAGCTTTCTGGTGCCTGGTTAGTGCCCAATACGTAGTTTTCAAATCCCTGGGAGATTGTTTTTGAAATTGTGATACTGATTCAACAGAATATGTGTAGATCCCAGGAATCTCTATGAGTGGGAACTGATAACCCATTTTTCTTTTTCATTTTGTTTTTAAAGTCTCTCCTCCACAGCTCAAGCGATTCTTATTATCATTCAGATCCAAGAAATACTGAGGGCCTTAACACGATTATGTACTCCTCCACATCAAAAGTGGTCCAGTTTGGGAAGAGTCTGATTCCAGGCCAAAAGTGGAATGCCAAGTGGGGATTCAGCTGCTTGGGCAGTTTTCCAGAAGTGCTTACACCTGGATTACCATATGTTTCCATGTAGCAAATAAGTTACGGTGCTGAAAAATGAACTCATGTGTAAAATTAAGAGAGTTGCAGTCAAAGCTAGAATTTTACAGATATGGAGATATTATGACAATCATCAATCTATGGCTAACAGTAGAGATAACTATTTATAATGTGTTCAAGGATTATAACACAAATTTTAACATGACAATATGTTAAACTATGTTTTTTAAAAGTAGTCTAAGGTGATTTTAAAGAAGGAAGTGTTTCCTTGATGTATTCCAGGGCATCCAGTGACAATTTAGGACCATAGACAGGGAGGATAGAGGCCTAGATTGGCCTCTAACTCTCTAACTTCCCATGGAGCAAAGCAAATGTCTGTGTGTTTGTGTGTGTCTTCCTTTAAACAACAACCAATTTGTACTCCTTCCTCGTGGAAGAAGTGATAATTTCTCTTTGAGGCAAATGGAATTCTGTTTAGAGAAACTCCTTTATACAGTATATTGTTCATGAAATATATCCCTTCATAATTCATCCATGTCTTAATGTGAAGGAAGAGGACATACAATTTCTCAATAGCATAACAATAGTCAGGGGATAAATGGCAGGTAACTGGCATGAAAAGGAAGTGAGGGTCAAGAGAAGAGCCTGAAAATGTAGCTGATGAGTTAGTTTGGGGTGACAGGGTAGCCAGAAGAGCCAAAAACCATATAGCTTTAGATAGAGTTATCTAATTGTTTAATATTCTCTGCAACATCAAACTATAACCCTCACTCACCATTCACCATCCCCAATCCTGTGTGTGCACATGCACACACACGCACACACACACACACACACACACACACACACACACACACACAGGGACACATGCACAGCCCACATAGCACATGCCACCGTCAATGACATAATTGAAATTTCAGTAAATATTGAATTGTACACCAAACTCTTCTCAATAAATTCTGCATGGCTCTTTATAAAAACAAGAAAAGTTCTGATTTGCTCAACTGAGAAGCCAAAGGACTAAAAAGGGGCATTAGGAGTTAAGGCTTGACTGAATTTAAGAATTTAGGAAAAAATGGAAATTAGAACAAGAGGTATCAAAGTAAAATACTAGTTCTCTAAAATTCCTGGAGACATTCCAGCTACAGGACAGATGAAGATTTAAACTGGTTTTACTTAAATCTTACAAGATAAAATGAGCCAGCAAACTAGATGACTTGAAGCATTCCAGGCAGCTAGAGTCTGCTTTTAATACAAATTTGCTCATAATTTCTGCTTAGACATAAAAATGATCATGCTTTCCAACAAATGAATAAATTAATTAAATAAAACAAAACAATTCAGCTTTCATTTTAAATTATACAAAATATATAAAAACATTTTTTTGAAGGAGTCATAGCAAGTTAGGAAATGCAATGCATTTTAAATTAACATTATTAACAAAATAAAAATGAGAGGAATATATGTATTTGCTTATGTATATGTGCATATATATGCATACATATACTAAATATATATATATGTACATATATATATATATATATATATATATATGTATGTATTATCATCCCCCTCCTGCTGCTGCAGAAAAAATGAATAAGGTGCCTTAGTAGTGAAACAAAAGGCAATCTTTCCACAAACCATCAGAAACTATGCAGAAAAACATGTTTCATCCTAGTAATTTTTCATCATTAATAAGTAATGGAATTACTCATATCTATTCAGTAGGCTAAATGGCATTGATTACTGAAGTGCTCACGTTACCAGAAAAATAATATACTCATTAAAAGGGCAGGGAAAGAATAAGAATAAAGAGTCATGAGTGATGGTTCTGGGTTAGCATCACAGAATCAGAATGGAGGCTCCCATAGGACCATTCTCTTGGGTTAGTTCAGTCTTGCTCAAGTTTGTTCCTCCATTTACCTGCATTAGACTAAGGGTAAAGTTTAATATTTAATCAGGATGAAAGGGGAGAAATGATGCAGTAGTCCAGGAATTTCCTTCATAAAAGGAGGATATGCTATAAAACTAAAGAAGTTTAAGCCTTGGCTCTCTTTGTTTGCTTGTCCTATATGACCATATATTTTTTGTAAAAAAAATCAAGTAACAATTTACACCATAAATGTTCAGAGTACTCTCTTTTTCCAGTTTGACTTCCTTCCTACAGCTGTTATCGAAGAGGCTATGGAAAGATGTTTGGGGTACAAGCCCAAACTATCCACACCACCACTTTCCTGTTTGTACATCTGTAAAAACGTGACTTTACTCTTTATAACATGACTTTAATATTCTAGGAAACTCTTGCCAAGGCAGGTAAAAGTTGCAAATTACTTTGTTACTTTCAAGACCATCTCCAAAACAATGTTTATGTGAACATCAAACTGTTCAATTAAGGATATGTGGTTCACTTCCAAAGATTCTTTGAATTAGGTTTCAAATATCTCACCTTCTTCTGTTCATCAATCTTGAGCTATTATGCAATGATCCTATTTAACCTTAATGAAATCACGTACTGAAAGATTCACCTTACATTAGACTCTAAACTCTTATCTATACACAAATTTCTCCCTCAGCTTATTAACAGATTATTTGGATGGTATTTTCATGAAACTAGCATTTGACATGGGAATCTGGTTAATGGAAAGTTGAGTTGGGAATATGTTCAATTTTGGTTTAAAAGGCTATATTTATGTGATTTTCAGCTGCTTCTCTGTCTGGTTTAATTATTGTTGGTTGTGCTGGTATTGTAGTGGCTTCTGGGAATTCTCTTTTGGTCTGCTATGCCAACTCAGCCAGGGTTGTGACAAGAAAGTGAAAATCTAGAGGTCCTGGTACCTGTGGATGATATGAACCTGCTAGGTGGCAGAATTATATGAATAATGCAGGAGAAGCAAGATTAAAAAATTCTAATAGAGGCTAGTCTATGGAAATATTATCCAATCATCAGATATGCCCAATGAAAAGTAAAGAATTCAGTTCTCAGTAGTATCTAGTCAAAAAAGAAAGTTCTTTCATGTCAGAAGTAGACTAATAATACATCCTATAGATTTCCATATGATCCATGCTTTTCATTTTTAAAATATTTGTTTAGTTGCTGCACAGGAAAAAATTAGAAGTCTAAAGCTTACATGTAAAAAAACTTGATAATTTTCCTAAAATTTGACAATAATTCTAAATATTTACATATTACTGATGAGTTATACAGTAAAAAGACTAATTATCAATAATTTAAAAAATCTTAACCATTCTAGAGAAAAGATTAATTTTTCTAGTCTCTCTAATAAAAATCATCCCACAAAAATCTTAACCAGAAAAGAGGCGAAGAATATGTAGTAAAAAACTGTGGGGAAAAAAAGTTGTATAGATCTGTACCAGATAGTTATTTGACATAAATATTAAGTTATTTTTTCATGGGTTTTGTGATGTTTGTAATTTGGGGTGTTGTTGTTTCTTTTAATTTGTATTTTATTATGACAAGTCTTCTGATACTAAATCAGTTTTGTACCTAATTCTCTATTTGTGAGCCCTTGATTCTTGCCACCCACCCTCTTTAAGATACATGGGTTCAAAAAAAAAAAAAGATGCATAGGTTTTACCATGTTGTTCAGAAAGGAAGGAAAGAGCACAATGAGAAAAAGGAGAAGGTTGCATTTTAGCTGATTACTAGTTTGCTGTGTGATGTTAGGCAAGTTGCTGAATCTCTTTGAGCCTTTATTTTTCTACCTGAAACAGGTGATTATTTCTCCTATTTCACTGTATTGGTTACTAATTAAAAGTACTAATAAAATAGGGAATAATACTTTTTAATAATTGTTACATGTCATTTCTTTGCTGTTATTTCCCCTCAAAATGATACATGGACTTCAACTGAAAATTCCCCACCTGTCCTAAAAACATTTGAATTGATAATTATTCTCCAGGTAAAGTGTATTAGAATTGGTGTTAGTTCATATTAAAAATAACTGAGCCCATATCTCTTTGTCTGCAGAATACTTTCAAATTCACAGAATGTCTGTACTTTGTGTCTAGAAAAAAAAAGAGGAAACCTAACAATATAATTTCAAATAGAAATTACATCATTTTGTTAGAAATTACTTCCATCGAATACTTACTAGTCGTAATAAACAGACCCTTTTGCATGACCTGATTACCTTATTAAGCCTTTTACATTATAATACATTTAAGGAACATTAGTCAAAAAGCTTACTCAACTTGGCTACATTGATTTTATTATTAGGAAAACAATAGTGAATGAAATTTCTGTTAGTCCCACCAGGGGTTGGAGGTAAATGTGACTGTCCTGCTCTCTGGCTGAAATGTGGCCCTACATTAGCCACATCCTAGAGCAGGATTTCCAAAAGAGGCAGAGTCAGTCACTCCAGAATTCCTTTGCCAGTTGGGGGAAATTTTTTTTAAAAAAAGGAAACAAAATAACAGATGAGCTGTGCTCAGCACAATAGTATTAAGGTTTCATGCTGTGGTTTTTGGATCAAAGCCAACTGTTTTTGTTCTGGTTTGGACATCACACCTTGCTGGCCTCACAGTGTTCAAAACACAAACAGGAACGGTTATCAACATTTTAAAAAAAACGGTTTTCATGAGATTTTACACACAAATCTGGGTTCATTTAATATTTTGAAACATCAGAATCGGTCACCATTTGGCCCTCATACATGGCTATTATCTCCTGAAGGAGAGTAGCAACTGCCCTTTTATTAGCAGCTCCTTATACTCGATTTCTTCTAACATTTTAGAAAGCCCAAAGCACTTTCTAACATAATGTCCTTTTTATTTTCATGGTCCCTGTGGAATTCATTCAGAAAACACAGTGTGGCTATGATGTCTCATAAACTGTTCTAGGAAGACTATGGGGCAACTGGGATAAACATGGTTTTCATCCTCAAGAAACTTAAAATTCAGTAAAAAGAGTCATCTTCCACACTTATATGGGAATCCAGGTGCTTGTTTCTTTGTGGTTTATTATCATTGTTATCAGCCCTATGAAAGTTAAGAAAGAGAGGGTGATCTAAATCTCCATGCTGAGAAATCCCACAGGGCAGCCTCGGGAAGGCTTTCCTTCTGAAGTGTGAATGAGGAGGGGATGCTGATTTATTTTCCACAGATGAGGGAGTTTGGACTAGGCCAGTAGTTCCCACCCACTTGATGTTCAAAATTACAGGAGGAGCTGCTCAGAAATGTTCCAGTCAGAGATGGTGGAAGACATGTCAGCCCTGAGTAGGAAGGGTGGGACTGTGTTCTCACACTTCTGCTCTGTCTGAAACTCCTGTGTGTTCATTCCCTCCAGTTATAAGCATGCTCACGTCGGTTGCCACAAGGCTTGAAACAAAAACAGGTGCTTCCGAAATGACTGATACCCTGTTTCATGGAATGTCTGTCTTCTGCAACAAAAACAATTCATTTGCATTTTCATTCAGCTGCTAGAAATCTCATTTAGACATAAGTCACAATAAATACACTTTTCGGAAACTTTCATAAAAACATATGCCTACTTTGATATTTTCATCCTTCTACCAATTTTTCCAAAATAGTAACATATGGTGGGATTATCACAAAAATCACTGCAACAGAAGATTCCCTTTAAGAGCCTTTCGCATGCTCCTTGGTACAACAAACAAGGTAGTTCTTGAATAAGGTGTCAAAGGCTTTGATGCATGCACAGTATATCAGCAATAACAATCATTATTATTCTTGCTACGATTCTTTGAAAGCCTATAAGTGTGACACTGTGTAAGACAATTAATATTGACTCCATTAAAATACATTTCCTAAAGTATATTCTCAATAGTTATTTTTAAAAGAAACATTTTTATTATTACCATGTTACTTACTTCCTTTAAGCTGAAAGTAGCTATGGAAATAAATACAATGTATGACATGCAAACACACACACACACACACACACTTCTAGCTTAACTCTTCTGTGTGCCAAGTCTCTGAACTTCATGTTTGCCCCTTCTTCCTTCTACTTTTTCCTCTTCATACAAAAAAAGATTGGCAAGTAAGAGACTTAACATCATGTTACCTTCAAATAAACTTTATCTTTGACATCACAAAATTTTTTTAAAAGAATTTAAAGGAAGTGATTTCTTGCCACCTTTATCAACATTATTTGATTTTCAATTTGTGTCATCATTATCACCTCACAAAATACAAGGCAGCAGTGCACATGTTTATAGTTTGTAAAATATATAGACCTATTATCCTTCTCTTTATCGACAGAGTTTGGTAAGTAAAAACGCCAAGCAGGTGGCTAAAGATAAAAGAATATATTTCTTGTGCACAGAGAACTAGAATGAAAATCAGTAGATTCAGGTCTTATTTGATGGGTTGCAGCCTCATTGAAAATTAGAATCACCTAGAAAAATTCTGAAAAATAGAGTTGTCCAGGTCTCTCAGGAAATTCTCATTGAATTGGTCTTAGTGGGTCTTGTCTTGGGCATTTTTTGCAAGTTTCACAGATATAGTTTTAGTTCTGCCTCCAGCTCAGTCTGTCTCTGAATGTATTATCCCTACTCACTTAGTCCCAGGCTTCGGATTTACAGCTGAAGGACATTTGAATTGATTATGAACTCTCAGATGTGACTATTAGAATCATTTAAGAAGTGTTTAAAACTGCAGAATCTCCAAGGTTTGGGATTCTGATCCCCACCTAGGTTTGCAGTAGCCTTTGAGTTTAATATGCCATAATCATGGATTCCTTTGCATGAAGGTCTAACCAGCTGAGATAACCTATAAAGCAAACAATTAAAAGCCAGGTAACAAATGATTGTTGAAAATGGCATATACTGACATGTAAAATAGAATATACCTATGACAGATAAAAATTATCTCTGATGTGGCTGCCATTCAATTCTAAATCATTTTGTGAGTCTTCTGATTTCTAATTTGTCACATGATAAGTATTGTTTGTTGTCGGTAATTTAAAAGGAAGTGTGGAAATTTGTTAGCTATTTCCCTTTTTGATTTGTGACCAGGGGACAGATTATAAGACTGAAAGACAAATGTTTGGAGCTTTGGGTATGTCTAGGCCAGAACCCATGACATAAACTTTATTAATATTCATGCTCCCACCACAGAAGTTCCTTAAATTGTAAGGCATCAAAGCATCAGAAGTACACAATGCAGAGCAAACACATGCTGATTAATCTCAGAATAACTTTATAAAGTAATTTAAAATACGCATTTCACAAACAGTTTAATTCCTAAGCCAAATACTGATGAAATAGGAAAGAATCCAAGAGCATAAAAGGACACGACTGAACATTTGCTGTAGACTAGTAAAACGGACATGAGATGACAACTGGTGGAGAGAGTGCTGGAGTTGGACATAGAAAGATTAGCTCCAGTCCTAGAGCTACTCACTTGATTAATTTATTAGATGGTTAACTCCATTCAAGGTGGTGGGCGAGGCACCAGGATTCAACCAAGGAAGATGTGAACTCAACTCACATTCAGAATCTGGCATTAAAAAAAAAAACATAAAATTCTACTTCGCATGTGTGTGTGTGTGTGTGTGTGTGTGTGTGTGTGTGTGTGTGTGTGTGTTTCTTATGTGATAAACAGAAATGTAAACAAGATATTATGAGACCAGATTATAAACTATTAAAGTTTTGGGGCAGAGATGACTTTTTAGCTCATTCTTCAAAGATACGGATTTGTTTTAGCATGCATGTGTGTATAATATCGAGTCACTTTTACCTATTTACAATTATTTTACCTATTTAGAATTTTGAAAACTAAGAAATGAATTACTTTTGCTGGTTATAGTATTAATTGCTAATTAAATAAATATTACTATCATGTCGGCTTATATAGCTCAACCTTACCACTAGACTATTACTCCTATGGGCATTTTTTGTAGCATTAATTTAACAAAGTAGATGTCACAGAAAGCTATGTGCCAAGCCCTGCGTTGGTCACTGAAAATGTACTGGAGATTCACAAATATCCACAGCTTCTAGTCTCAGGGAGCTTTCAGATAGGTGCCTATGGTAGGTTCTGGAAGATTTAGAATGTGTAAATAAAGTAATGTGATTGTCGATTTTAAACACCATAAAGTTGTGAAGTGTTGTTAGTCTTGGATTAACTGAAGTTGCTCATATGGCTCTTCCCATGACCTTAGCTCATAAGACAAATGGAAGCACACTTGAATGTCAGCCCTGTCCACAGAGCAAAGTCAACTCGTGGGACAGAAATATGGACTAGTGATAAACGACTGTGTCTGGACCTGAGGGGTGCTGGGCAGCGGGACACGGCAAGATCAGTGTAAGCCTGTTTGTTTTCTTTTCTTCCTTTATTAATGATCTGATAGACTGAGTTAACAGTATAGTAATCAAATTTGCCAATGGTGCCACACAGGGATCAGTGTGAAAGCCTTTGAACCAATACAACCAGAAATTATAAATTTAATAGAAATGAGATGATGATGGAGGTTATCAAAATGTGATATACAATTAATTTTGAAGAAAGAATTGCCCACGGGTAGAAAAATGCCCAGAAGTAACTTGACATTGATGAGAAAGCACTTGATTTTATGATTTGTATGAGTTTGGGATTCAGTGTTAATTTATTCTTTAAAGACCATAGTTTTGTGGCTTATTCTTTATTATTGCATTATGTGCATCACCTGATTAAGGAAAGTAACATACTCTTTGCAAGAAAAAACTTTGCAGATGTGGTGAATAAGATGAGGGGATTGATGGGAGAGTCCTTGATGGTGAAAAGTTGGTGATCACTAACTACATCTCTTAAAAATAAGTACTTAATATGTTTTTACTAACAAAAGAAAGATATGATTCACAATGAGCTCAGGCTTAGCTTAATTGATCAGTGTTTTACCCAGAGTTGATTATTATTCTAGCCCAAAGCAAACATATTTGATATGGTTGTTAATCTGTGTGGCAAATTTAAAGAGAATATTTAATTTCTGGTAGAATGGCTAAATATTTTAATTAAATGAAGTCCTCTCAAAGAAATTCTTAAGCACCCTAGAAGCATTAAGAAAAATGGTTAAGAGTTATCTAGATTTTGATAGCCTAAATTTTTAATCTTAACTAGCCATTTTATTTATATTGGGTCATTTTGACATTAATATCTCATCTATAAAATGGTATCATTTCACCTACCTAAAAGTTTTTCTGAATGTTTTTTGAAATAATGTGTATTCAGTACATAATTAAGCACTAACTATTGCCCTTACCTAGTTTCTTAATGTAAAAAATATAGGGCTAGAAAAACCTACCGCTTGTGGTGTTTGCTAGGATTAAATAAAATAGTATATGTACAAGTGCCTAAGGCAGTGTTTGGCACAGTAGAGGAGTCATTAAATTCTAGCTCACTTGCCCTTTCCCCTTGGCTGTGTGTTTTTGAAAAAAAGACAGAAAAGGCAAGCTCAGTGGAATGCCTTTTTATGAAGCCGGCTTAAAACAGTCATCAACACTGAAGTCATTGAATGTGTTTGGTTTCCATTCAAAATGTTACTTTCAGAAACACACAGAGAGTTCATTTGCATAATCACTCTCCAGGCTAGGAACCTGTCCCTCAGGGGTTATCATTATTTAAATCTAAGTCAGGTTATTATCATTCTTCATGCTGAGCAGCTTGGCTCCGCTTCCTACCCCTTCTCTTGCCAGTTGCAGCTGCATCACTCTAAATGAGAGCCTGACCAGTAGCTACTGTAGAGGGGAGTTGAGGACAAAAGGCAGTGTGTCCACATGGAAGGAGCCTAACCTCAGAAAGTAATAAAGACAGAGTTCAAATCCCAGCTCCACTTCCAATTTGGGGAAATGACTTTACCACTTCTGAAATGCAAACTCTGAGGTTCTCCAGAAGTTTAACTAATGCTATGTAGATTACCATTTTTATATGCCATTCTTACCCAAGATAAACTCTTTAATTATATTAGCCTTTTTCTTTCCTGCTGCCTCTGCTCATTGAAAAGAAGGAACCTCAGAAAAGAAGAAAAGACAGGGAAAAGGGAACCGGTAGTGGGGAAAAAATAAGAGAGATTAATTGATATAGATTAAAATGCTACCTTTTCAGGGAAAGAGGATATAGACAATAGTTTAAAGTCAAGAGACACAGCAAAGGTGAACATGAAACTTCTCCTTAGGTGTTGTGGGAAGGAAGATATTAAAAGTTCTCCATTAAAAGAAAGAGAATCCACTTTACTATGAGAACCAGAATGGAGGTACCAATTAGACAAAAGCAGGATAAAAGACGTATTTTAACATCTATCAAACAAGAGCTGTATGATGGACATAATGAAATGCAGAGAAAAGAGATCACACGTGAGTTATCTTCTGTCTTCAGCAAATTGGAATACTTGGCTGATTTAATGCTCACTAAGACTCCTTGAAGTAGTTAAGGTAGTCTGCCTACTTTATGTTTGAGGAAACTGAGGAGCAATCGGTCCCAGACTGCTCAGCTGAAAAGTTCCTGAGTTGAATTATAACCCGAATCCAGCTAATTACAAATATCCTGTTACTACACCACATGCCTTCCTCTTGAGAAGCGAACCACATTAGGTCCTCTGCTTCTTAAGACTATAATAAGGTGCCCAGTATAGCTTATGGGGTTTGTTTATGAGCGTGTGAAGGGTTTCTAGAAGAGGATATTTAGGGGATACAGACAATGGGGAAAGGTGTCAATGGGGAATCAAGTATATACTTATTGAAGACCAATGGCCATCAAAGACGCTCCTTACAGAACAGATGAAAATGAAATTTGTTATAGATAACATCATGTTTTCTTAACCATTGTACATATTGTTTCTTTCCACAGTCCACAGAGTGTTCTAGAGAATTAGGTGCCAGAATTAAAAAGTAATATCTACACTCCCTTGTCCTCCAGAGGTGTGCTGTCTAGCAGAGCAGACAATAGCCCGTGTAGCTATTTAAAGATATTTATTAAATAAAATTAAACATTCATTTCCTTAGTATTGTTTAGTCATATTTAAAGTACACAATATGTTGACCATATTAAATAAAACAGGTATAGAACATACCTATCATCACAGAATGTCCTACGGGACGCCTGAAGTTGGGGCTCATAATTCAGATTTTGATTGGAGTTAAGATGCTAAATTTATTGCTACCACCACTCCCCAATGTTTCCAGCTAACTATCACTGTGGTATAGGGAGTTTAATCTTCAACCGTATAAAGAAAGAATGTTGAATGAACAGACCAAAGCTCAATGTATTAAAGTAATGAAACGAAGGGCGACTGAGCAATAGGCCTTGATTCAAATGCAAGTATCTCTGACTTCGCAGCCGACTGTGCCCCTGTGGATAATAATCTCATACATAAAATACATGCAATGCGTGGAATAGCTTTATTGTATGCAAGTTTGGAGAGTAAAACAGAAAGCTGGGATTGCTAGGGGAAATCTTCACCAAAGAAAGAATGACAAGGAAAGGTTCTGACACGGAAATAAAAAATGCAGAGGTAGACAAAATGCAAACAGAGAGGAGAGAATGCAGCAAGACATCCTGGATTGTCTTCTCAAGCCAGTTCTGTTTTATATGTTTTGTTGAGATTTTCCAAATGATATGTTTCAGGTATCTAGTCTACCTTGTATTGTGGATATAAACTTAAGAGGTTGTTGTACTCTCAGGGAGTTCAGAGTTTGTGGAGAACATACCTTGGCCAAGGAAACAAATTAGGACAGCACGACTGTAGGTCCTATTTCCTATTAAACTTCATCCATTCATAAGATCTAATAGAATCAATATGGAGGGAACTTGGGAGATCGGCAAATTCCACTTTCTGGCTAAAGAAAGACTAGTTTTATCTTTATTCCTGGTTTTATCTTTTATTGCCTTGATGGACCTGGTAAAAGCGTTAAATATAATGCTAAGAATCTGCATTGGCAAAAGTAAATCTTACTTTAAATAGCACACTGCCATATGTACAACTTTGGGGCAATAACAACCTTTCTAAATATTTTCCCAATCTGAGGAGTGAGAATATTCATATTTTTATCTAGGTGCTGTAAGTGAATATTTCATGTGTAGAATATGCTTACCCTAGGGTCTGGCCCATGGTAAAGTGAATAAATGAGAGCTGTGTCACCTTTATAGGCAAGGGACATATTTGAGCAGTTCTAATTACTACAGTCTTCCTTATAAATGATGTGTTTATAAAACATTTTTTCCTTTTTCTATTAGTGTAATATCACTTTCTTCAAAACCTCATAGTAATGATAATGATTACAATGATGCTGATGATATTATTTATCCAGAATTTTAACATTTCAATCCAATCTCCAATGAAAGGGAAAAAAGACATATATCATTGCTTAATAGTTATTTTAAAAACTCCTTTGCGTAGTTCCTCACAAATAACAACTGGCTGCAGAATCAAGTCATCTGTTCACATTTTATGGAAAAAATAGTAAGCAAAGCGAGAATTTCACCTTTTGTGCATTTTGCTATTTGTGTGGGGAAAAAAATATATACTTCTGTAAAACTAAACTGTCCAGGTCTGCTTCATCACAAAAGATCCTATTCCCCAAATTCTGTCAGTTTCCTGCCCGTTCTGCATGACTCCACATCGAACATCCAAAATGAGATTACACAATGGTACTGCCGTGGAGGAAACGGCTTCGTTATCTCAATTCTCTTTCAAGAACTTTCACCTCATCCTTCTTGGTGACCTTAGCCTGTCCTGATATTTTAATAACAGAATTATTTTCACTATAGTTGTGAGAGAACTACATGTTTGTTCAAGAGAAACTGCCTATTCAAAATTAGCAGGCAACATTAAATGTATTTTCTTTTTCAGCCTTAATGTGGTATTTCTGAGAAGCCAGACCCTAACTATGTATTCTAGACTGAGGTTTTATGGCATTACATTTTTATGAACTTAATTGTCATCAGTTTCCTAAATTCAAGTAGCGATTTTAGTAATAGTATATGTGCTTCATAAACAACAAGAACATATGCATAATGTTGTTTAATCAAGAAAACTAAAACATTAAATCTTCTGTGATCTTTTTTTAAAAGGAATTTTTCTTAAGATGATATAATTTTAAGAAATTTGTTGTGCCTAATATTTCTTTCTTGTACTGCTCAATGATACTGCATTTAGCTTCAAATGATTAAAATAAACTATGCAATTATGTAACCAGAATATATTCTCTGAAATTTGCGAAGGTTAAAAGATATTTAGAAACATAGCTTTGATTAGAATATAATGCTGAGCTTCAACTGGCTTTATTAATTCTCATCAATAAAAAGTCTGCCTAAGTAACTCTAATTGACAAATAGCTTGCACAATCCTATTTTCCAAGTATTTATTCAATTATTGATGCTAAGGGTAGCAAAAATAACTGTCGGTTTGTGTTGTATCTATTGTTTTTCTATAAAGTTTCGAATTCTTCTTTTCAATAGGCAATCTGAATAGCATTATGAAATAAGACACATGTATATCGGTTTAAGTTTTCTACCAAGAAACATGAGGCAGCATAAGATAGAATTCTCAGAAACTGAACTGCTAACCTTTCCTTTTTTTTCCTTGGTCCCACTGTTTCTTCCATTTAAACATCTAAAGTCATTTCCCATACAGCAGTGATATCTTAAACCAAGGTGAACAACTGCCCTACTCTGTCAAGAACTGAGGGGTTTCCCAGGATGCAAGGCATTTCATGCTGAAACTAGCAAATTTCTGGGCAAGCCAGTAAGTTGGTTTATTGTCATCTAATAGCTCAGGAATATGCATTCATCTATCCATTCAGTATTTACTGTGAAAACCATTTTTAAGAGTTTCTGGTTAAGAGATACACAGATAATTTCCATAATTAATTTCTTTGAGAGAAGGATATGTTTTAAACAGATGAGAGAAGGTGGAGTGAGTGGGGGTGGTGGAGAGAGAGAGAGAGAGAGAGAGAGAGAAACAGACAGACAGACAGACAGACAGACAGACATATACACACAAACTCATGGAGATTGAAGACTATAGTGACCTTAAATACCTCCACTGGGGCCTCTTCCAATGAAGCCATCACAAAGAAATGGTTATTCTATTGATTCCCATGGCTCAAACAAGCCTATGTTCAATTTATTCTAAATGTACCTTATTCAAGAAGAGCACAACGTAAGGAGTGATTATGGATTAAATAATAATGAATAGCTTTATCACATGTCCCTTGACGAGTGATTATAGATTAAATAATACCTTTCTCACATATCTCTTGACAAAGGGTTAAAGATCTGATGAGAATTTATTAGAATGCCGTTGACCAAGAAATTTTCATTATTTCTGTGATATATAACATATTTAGATAATACTTGGGATTATTACTAAAAACATTATGCCAGAACAGCATATCTCTAGTAATTATCTATATCTATATCTATCTATATCTATATCTATATCTATATCTATATCTATATCTATATCTATATCTATCTATATCTATATCTATATCTATCTATATCTATATCTATATCTATATCTATATCTATATCTATATCTATATCATCTATCTATATATAGATATATATAGCTTTATATATATATAAATTATATATATATAGCTTTATATACAATCATATTAAATGACATTCATAAGAACAATAGATATAACTTTTACAAACTGACCAAATAAGAATTTTTCTACATAAAAAAATAGATACATTATTTATTTCTCCAGTGCCAAGGAGGGAAGGAGAAAAGAAGAGAAGAAGTGAGAGAACAATGAAGGAAGTAAAGGACTTGAGGAAACTATTTGAGGCTTATGACAATGAAACAGATAATAAGTGAACATGTTTTCCAAAGGTAGGATTATTAGAAAATTTTTCAATAAAATTTTTAAATTTTAGAACAATTTAGATTTACAGTAAAATTGTATAGACAGTGCAAAGAGCCCCATATACTCCAAGGCAGTTTCCCCCACTATTAACACCTTACATTGGTATGTACACATATCTGTTACAATGAATGAACCAATACTGATATACTATTATAACCTAAAGTTCATATTTTATTTAGATTTCCTTAATTTTTATCTAATGTCTCTTTTCTGTTCTAGGACCCCATCTAGGATACCACATTAAGTTTGGTATCTTCTTAGGTTTATTTTGGCTTTAAGAGTTTCTTAGACTTATCTTGTTTTTAAAGAACTTGACAGAGGAATACTGGTCAGGTGTTTTGTGAA
The DNA here is from genome assembly GCA_004027375.1 of Macroglossus sobrinus. Taxonomy (NCBI): domain Eukaryota; kingdom Metazoa; phylum Chordata; class Mammalia; order Chiroptera; family Pteropodidae; genus Macroglossus; species Macroglossus sobrinus. Next base: position 323,271 of record PVKZ01000648.1, on the reverse strand, counting down.
ACCCTCCTCAATTAGAATTTGCCTTATTATGTCTTTCTCATAATTAGACTGGAGTATGGGTTTTTTAGGGGAGAAAATCATGAAGATAAACTTTCATTTTAATCACATCATATCCCTGCTTGGCACTGGAGAAATAATGTATCTATTTTTCCATATAGAAACATTCTTATTTGGTCAGTTTGCAAAAGTTTATGTATCGTTCTTAGAAATGTCATTTAATATAACTCTGTGTGTGTGTGTGTGTGTGTGTGTGTGTGTGTGTGTGTGTGTGTGCATATATATAAAATTGCTAGAGATTTGATATGTTCAAAGGTATATATGATTAACATGACATTACTGTCTGTTTGGACGCTGATCATCTATCTGCCTTAAGTGACATATGTCAGGTTTTTCCAGTGGGAAGTTATCTCACCCCCCACCCTGTGCTCTTTAAAAAGAAGTCACTATAAACAACTCACACTGGAAGAGTAAGGAACTGTATTCCACCTCCTTGGGGAAGAAGTACCTATACAAGTTATTTGGAATTCTTCTGCAGAAGAGATATTTCTAATTCTCTTCCCTTGTTTATTTATTTATTCAGCATTTTTTTCATATCAATGTTGACTCAATAAATGTTTTCATTTTATGACAACTTATAATCTAAAACTATTTTGTTGCTTATAATTTTCCAGCTTTGGTTATTGAAAATACTTGTCTTTTGGCCTACCCCCATGGATGTGCATGTATATCTATTTCCTTATTCTCCTTCCCTACGAAATATTGCAGGCTCATTGTTATATTGATTTATAATAAAAAATATACACATTTTCATCTGAGTCTGGTTCCTGGCACAAGTCCCTAAAACCATTGGAATTTCCTAAGTGATGAAAGGGATTTTAAAAAAAAAAAGTGTCTTTTGTTTTTTTAATGAGGGGACTTTTAGAAAGCACCTACTGATGACTGCTGGTTGCCAGGGGAACCAATCTTGTGATTAAGGATTTGGCATATTCATTCCCACCTCTTGAACTGTGGGGAGAAGGGAATAGCTGGAGGTTAAATCAGTTTCCAATAGCCAATGAGTTAATCAATAATGCTTATTAAATAAAACCTCCATAAAACCCCAAAGTTTGGCGTTCAGAGAGCTTCCCTATTGGTAAACACTTAGAGGTTCTGGGATAATGTCACATTCAACGAGAGCATGAGAGTTCTGCACCCCTTACCCCATACTTAGCCCTATGCATCTCTTCTATCTGGCTGTTCCTGAGTTTTATCCTTTTACAGTAAACTGGTAAGGTAGTAAGTACACTGTTTATCTGAGTTCTATGAGCCACTCCAGCAAATTAATTGAGCCCAAGAGAAAAAGTTCTTGGAACCTCCGATCTATAGTCTGTCAATGAAAACTTGGATTTTTCATGGGGTGCAGGGATTTGCAGTCTTGTATGTCTGAGCCCGTGTGTGTGATCTGATGTGGGATCAGGTCAACAGTGTCAGAAACTGAGTTAAATTGAAGAACATCGAGCATTGCTTCATGTGGGGAAAAACTCTATTACATCTGATGTTAGAAGTATGGTGACTTTGGTAGTAGTGTCAGAGTAAAGGAGAAACACAGATGTTTTACTTGTCTAAACAGTAATCTTATATATTTCTCAGCCCAGTCCTAAAATCAGGCATTTTTCCAAGAAGTCCTGGTGTGTTTTATTGAAAAACAATTCCATCTGCATGTGGGCTTGCTCGTTGCTTCTGGATGACATTGTTTGAGACCCTCTTAACTGACAGTGCAAGAAAATATGTGTAAATTTTGACCCGTGTATATAGGCATATCTAAAAATAGTTTTTTATGTTAACATCTGTATTTATCTTAAGCTAAACATGAGTTCATACTAAGGTCTCCAACTCTAATCCATTACAACATAAATCATTCTGGTTTCCTACCCTTGCTTACCTGTAAACCATCACTCAAACAGTGAGAAACATGGCTTATACTGTCCATTTCCTTAATTGTTCAACCCCAATATATGTGTATAGGTGCATCCAATTTGTGAATGCATACCCCTGTGGCAAATGTCTCTATTAACTGGAGTACAGTGCTTATGTATACTCTCTTTACTTTTTGTCTTATAGATTCCACTCACCTATATTATGGTTGTTTCATATATTTGTGATGCAGTTCTATTTTGTCATATACTGCATTCCAGCACAAAAACCTCTGACTTCTTATATTTAATTGGCCTATATTAATCTGCTTATTACTATTACTAATTTTTAATTTTCCTATTCTATAAAGCTTTGAGGGTTTTAACAAATGGGTTTTACCATCACACAGAAGAGGTTTTTGTCCTAGAATTTCCTTGAGCTTCATCTGTTCAACCCTATGCCCCCTATATTTGAAGCCCTTTCACTGTATCTATAGATCTGCCTTTCCCAGAATGCCATATAATTGGAATTATATATTATGTAGTCTTTTCAGACTGGCTCCCCTCACTTAAGAATATGCATTTAAGTTTATCCATGTCTTTGCAGGGCAAGATAGCTCATTTCTTTTTATCATTGAATAATATTCCATTGTATGACTATATCAAAGTTTGTTTATTCATTCAGTTATTAAAGATATATTGGTTGCTTCCACTTCTTGGTGATTATGCATTAAGCAGCTATAAAACTTTGTGTGCAAGTTTTTGTGTACACACGTTTTCAAATCAGTTATGCACATAACTAGGAGGGTAATTGCTGAATTATATACCAAGACTATATTTAGCTTTGTAAGAAGCTGCCAAACTGTTCCCACGTGTCTGCTCTATTTTATATTCTCATTGGCTTGTTACTCCATCTTTTCACCAAAAATTGACAGTGTAAGGTTTTAGATTTTAGCAATTCTAAGGTTTTGTTCTTTTAATTTGCATTTCCTAAAGACAGATGATGTTGAATATATTTTCATGTTTATTTGCTATCTATCTCCCTATCTGGTCTTGTCTTTTCATTTTCAAACTATATTTTTATAGAGGAAAACATTTTAATTTTAATAAAATGTAACTTATTTTTTTCTTCTTAAATCATGCTTTTGGTGTCACACCTAAAGAGTCATCACCTAACCTAAGCTCACCTAGAAGAAGATATGATATAATTTGATGTCTAAACCTCAGTTTTTTAGTACGCTTATCTCTGGGATATAAATTTTACAAGTGTTTTGTAGCTTCCTCTACCCTTGAGTGAGACAGGAAGGTTGTAGTGAACTGGAGTTGAAGAAATACCTTCTCTCCAGGAGAATAAGGCTCTAATAGTCTTTTCCCATAAAGTATAGACCTGTTATGAAAAATACTGAGCATATTTCACAAGACTTATTCTTCTCCCATCTCTTTATGAGGGACTTGTACTTGGTTCTTCACTGTGAGAACCTGCTCAGGTCCCTGGAGGTAATGCTTTCAAAGGTATAGGCACTCTCTTAAAGCTGCAGCACCCAGAAGTTCTTTATTCTTATTAGATTACACTCGGCCTTTAGCAAGTCTTCAAAATTAAGACTTTGGTGTTCTTACTAGTTATGGCTTCAGAAATATCTGTTCCAATTAAGCAGACTCACTCAATGTGCCCATCTTGTTTTCCCTGTGACTTCTGACCTCTGAAGGGACCCCCAAAAGTAGCTGAAATTCAGGTTTTTCAGTTTTTCTCTTGTTATAAGGTTGGAACTTACAAATTCCCAAATTTTCACATGTTGGAGCCAAAAGTAGGAATTCTAATTAGTGTCATTTTTAGATAAAATTTAACTATTTTAAGTCATATTTCACCTAAGTAGAGCCTGAGAAAAGGATTCATGTTTTAATAATTTATGTAGGTATTGATCTCATAAAGCTCTAGAATGGGAACATAAACATGAGACAAGGAATGGAAGCAAACCAAAATGGTCTGTTAATGTACAGATTTGTCCTGCTTGTAGGAGGTAGGCCTTACCCTATGGGGGGCAGTCAAATCCTGCTAAGATCTTTGGTAAGTTATGTAAAACCTACAGGCAAGAAGCTTGGTAGTTACAAACCAATTCTCATTTGTCACTGATTGAATATGCCCCTCAGGATTTCACCTGATAACAGTAAGATGTCACTGGCCAAAGTAATAAGAGGAAGAGGACACTGATGATCTTTGCTACACCAAGTTTCATAGAGATGGATTCTGAAGCACATATCACATAGATAGTGAGTATTGCCAAGGCTAAAAGACTGGATTGACTGGCTCCTGTGTTCTCTCTTCTCTGTTCTCTCTATCCTCTTTACCAAATAATCTTATCCCCAAGAAAATAGAGTACTCCCACAGTTCCACAAAACTCCTTTTCTCTGACACATGTTCTCTTCAGAATGTAGCAAGTATTTCAGACGATCTGGGAAACCTGATGGTTCTGCAGTTTGACCCTGCAACAAGCCTCCAGGGGCAGCTACCGGAAGGGTCTGGCTTGTGAACCAGTGATCTCAGTCTCAACATTCAGAAAGACATCTGCCTTTGAGGATGAAGCAACTGGGCAGTGATGGTGTTCGTGCCTGCCATGTTTGGTCCCCTGAAAACGCCCTCCTTGCAAAAGTATACTTTAGAGATCATTCATATTTATAAGCTTCACTGATTTTCCATCTAAACTTGTTAAGAGGAATTCAACTTGTAGTTTAAGAACTTCTATTAAAAAAAACTTTCCATTTAAATTATCTCAGAATATATTCATTTGGATTGTTGGAAATTTACTTTAATTCAGGCAGTGGTCAAGGTGTGGAAGACATGGATGGATAGATTTAATATTCACAATGTCCCTAGAGTCACTGAGGTACAAAAATCTATTATTCTCTCTTTATTTTCAACAATTACACACTCTCTAAAATTCATGTTAAATCTTTGTCCATGTTCATTTTACTTATTGCTACTTCTCTTGCAATTCTGGAGCAAGGCTTTCTTTTCTGATTGAAAAGCTATTAACTGAAATCTCTCCTTGATCTGGTCAGTATAAAATAGGGATAGTAGAGAATATGCTCACCTGCATACATTCAAAATCAGATTCTGTTCTAACGATGACTCTTCTACTTTGGCGTGGCTTTTTACAAGTTGTTCTTTTAAGTTATGTAGTTTGGGGCAAGTTACTTAACCTGATTGGGCATCAGTTTGTTTATTTATAAAGTAGGTAAATAATGGACTTTATCATAGCAGACTACATGCTCAATAGAGTTAGCTGTTATTAGAGGATTCCTCAGGCCTGAACCTGTTTGCCAATTACACTTTATTTTATGATGTTTTCTCATCCTAACCTTAAACACAATCAGCAACATCACCAATAACTGTCTCAGAAATCCTACAGAGATAGTTTTTGTTGTTATTTCAAAAAGTACCTGTTTCAACATATAAATTTGGTTCTTAAAATTAAAGTATATTAAACCTTGGTATGTGATCTCCAAATGCCCCTGCCTCCTAGACAAATTCTTCGGATATAATTAAATCAAAATTGACTTTTTTTCGGAAAATATGTAAAGTGATATTTCTTCCAGGTTTTGCCAGTACTAGCTGAAGATAAATGTACATAAAACAAACAAAAACCATTTAATCCCCCCAAAAGTCTCCCAACAAATTAGTCCAGAAATACACCCATTTGTGCTGACTTATCAGTGCGACTTCCTGTTGAATTGTTTCCAAGTTGGGCTCCTTCCTAATTTAGAACTCTGCAGACTGTTCATTAAGTTTACAGCTGGCTGAAACTGTGTTTGCTTTGCATGAATTTTGGGTGAGAAAAGAAACCTAAGTAATATTTGTCAAATTCATGAAATTTTTATGAGAGCAAATAAAACCCCTAGTTTTCACTTGATAAGTATTTTACTTCTTGGTCCCATGGTCTCTTGATATAAAATCATGGATAGAATCATTAGAAGGATTTTTTTTCTTTAGTTGGAATACATTATTGGGTGATTTAGATAACTGTAAAATTAAAATAATTATTTCTCACTGAAGTAGCCACTTTTGCTTAAAGAATGTGCATGCCCACTTTAATTTATGAATTCAAAATCAATCAGTTAATTAGAGTTAAATTCATAGTATATCAGACCTTCTCAATTCAGCAGCATTTCCTTGGCATCATAGGCAAGTGGTTTAATACATAAATTGTTTATTTGGTCCAAGAAATCAAATAGGATTTTTTTCCCTACCTGTACCGACTCCTTATAAGACCTGTGGTAGTTTGAGGGTTTATGAAAATATAGAGTGTAGACAAATCCTACATATTCACCTTTTTTGCTCCTTAGCAACTATACCTACCAGGAATTCAAACAAAATTTAGAAAGAAAATGTAAAAGACATGTAAGAATTTACATCACATGTCACAGAACCCTTGTCTTAAAACAAGTATCTGCACCCAGGATCTATTACTGGTGGTTTATGTGGTTTATTTTATTTGCTGCTTTGTTTTAATTATGCAATGATATTACCCAGCTTAAATTCACTTTCAAGTAAATAAATGATACTTGCTACAAGATGACCAAATGAAATAGCTTTCTCTGTCTATCCTTCACCAATTGAGTTAAATGTTCCTTTTCTTTGCTCTCATAGCGTCTTCTGCAGACTTAACTTTACTTGTATTTGAAATCTGAGAGACTTCTACTTTCGTGAAATGCTTAATTGCTTTTCTTTTTAAAACCATGTATCTTTATCTATTTTGAATAAAACATCAACAAGTTAGTGAAAACTTTAAGCTAGTAATCATCACCATTATAATAATATCATAAATATCAATAAACACAACTGTGAATGAATTGTGAACCCTTTGTGTGTACATGTGTACAGCCTCTCCATTATCCACATCCCAGACCAGAGTGGTACATTTGTTACAACTGATGAACCTACTTCCACACATCATTTTCACCCAGAATCCACTGTTCAGGTTAGAATTCACTCTTGGTGGTGTACAGTCTACAGGTTTGGGCAAATTTATAATGGTACATATTGACTATTAGAGAATCATAAAGACTAGTTTCACTATTCTACATATAAGATTTTATAGCAGGATTTATAAATAAGACTTAAGATTTTAAATTATGCAAAACTATGAAATATATATTATCATATATATCTGCAGAGGTAAGTACATCCTGTCAGTTTCATTCTGTGCTTAGTTCTGGCACATTCTAATTCAGTATAGTTTACCTATACACACATACACAGAAGGCAGAAGTATTTTTCATCTTTGTATCTCCAAAGATAAGCAGAAGATCTGGCAAAACTATGAGCCTCATGATGTATGCTTTAAATTAAAACCAACAATAGCCTATTTCATAATGAAAGCAAATATTTCTTTCCATGCATCCTATTTTGTTGCTATTGTTAATAAATGAACCTTGTAACACAAAATTTAAGAGAATCTCACCGGGGAGAAAGACTGTGCTGAAATTAGGTTTTTAAATAGCACAGCAGTTACAAAGTAGACAAACCCGACAGGCCATTTCTATCCTCATTTGCTTGTACTCTCAGGTCTGAGGGACCTTACTCAGTTTCTGAGTCTACACAAATCAAACATAATCAGACCAGTCTGTCCTTTATGTTTCACTGCCCAAGTATCACACTATTTCCCAATGTCCTTTGGGCTAAAGCTGAAAGCTTTTTATCTCGGCATCTAAGGCAGCTTGGTGATATACCTAATATTAGAGTCCAACGAATCACAATGGTGCACAGAGAGCTAAGGTCATTCTGGCTTCTAAATGCTAATTGTTCTGCCAACAGTCTTCATTTACAAAAGTTTTAAACGCCAAGATTATACCCTATTTAGCACAAGGGCCAGGCATACATTCATTAATTAAATATCCAAAATAATGAATTATTAGAAAAAGAAAAAAACCTAAAGGAAGTCATATATATATATATATATATATATATATATATATATATAATATAAAATATAAATATATATAAACTGTCGTAGGAGAGAGTGAGTAAAGATTCTTAGATTGCCATAGAATATGTAAAAGCAGATTGAAAAAGAGAATATGTAAAAGCAGATTGAAAAAGAGGCCTATTTCTGCTCCTTCCCCCAGCCCTTTCTTTTACATGAATGAGACCTTTGCCCTACTCCACAGATTTGCAGGTAGGTTAATGTGTTAAGGCTTATTATCTCCCAGGTGAGATGTCTGTGTGTCTTTTATAAACTTAGTAGGAAAAAATTTATATTACGGTGTTTCCATTTAATTTCAGGACCACTATTCATTTGTTTTCCTTTTCGTCATTTTCCCTCGTCTAGTTGTCTGTATATGTGTATATCAGTCTGTGCTGTCCGGATTCTCCCTCTGAACACGGTTTCCCGCTGCAGCAGTTTTGACGGCAGGAGCTTATTGTAACAGAAACGGAGGGCGTGCTGTGGAGTCCACTTTGGAAATCCTTTTTCGGGTGTTTTTTATCCTTCTTATTAGAGGCATTCCAGGGTTGAGGGTAATTCCTCAAGTACCGAAGTTATGTCACGGGCCTCTGGCTTAGCAACAGTGGCAGACGCCAGACGAGGGGCGCAGAGGGACATCTGCGCAGGGAGAAATCGCGTGGCCCCTTGCCAAGGGCGCATCTCCCACTCCGAGCTCTTGTGTCTCCTCTGGAACCATTCTCTAAAAAGGTATTTTTGCTTGTGGTATGTATTTCAAGGAGACTTGCGGACCTAAATATTACCATACGTTTTTAAAAAGCAAAACAGAATTAAAACAATACCCCCAAGTCTGTGTTTTGGGGGTCATTCAGGTTCCTGAAAAGATTTCTTAAATTTTTGTGAGCTCTTAGTAGTGACAATCCATCAGGACACAATGGGTACACTTTGTACTCGCCTAAAGGACAAATGGCTCAACCGGTTTTTTTTGCCTTTTTTTTTTTTTTCTCAACAACGGTGTGAAAGAAGAGCCTGTGGTTTGCAGATATCAGTATGATTAAAGAAGGAAAAATACATTAAGTGACTTCGATTCAGTGCCCGTGACTCATCAGGCACTGTATTAATTACTCTACATTCCCCAGCTAATTATATCCTCATTTCATCTCTCTGTATTAGGTGTGTCATTTTGGAGATGAGAAAATTAAACCATATGAAATTAAGTAAAAAGCTCCAGGGTTTACACACCTCGTATACGTCAACAGTGATATTAATGAACAACTGTGACAATAGAATTTGTCTTCCAAGTATTGATGTTGGTTCCAAAATACTGGTATATGGTGCTTTTACAATTTCTTAAAATGAGTATAGGGAAAGAGAACAGACTTCAAAATCATAAAGAAAGAGGCCCAGAATCAACGTTTTCTACTTCCTGGGGGAGAAAATATACATATACAATGTATAACTATATCTGTGGAAAGAATAATAATAAAACAGGTTTATAACACTCATCAGGACAGTTCAACAGTTTTAAGTCATATAAACAACTCTCCCATAACAATACTGGTGGCCACCAATTATAAGTATGGCAATAGATGAAAATGAGGATGCTAAGATACTTTGCTGGTGTGTTTGACAGAAAATTTAAATATACTCAAGTGTTCAAAAATATAATAAAATTTATACTGCATTTAAATTTAAATGTTATATACTTATATTCAGATTATGTATTTTAACTTGGCTCATGTGGGTTAAAGAAAGGCCAGGCTGTGCTTATTTTCCCTGAGCTTCATTACTGAAAGTTAATGATCTTCTATTCTATTTTATTACACCCTGCAGTTTTTTGAGAAACCCATAATTTCTAAGTAGCACCACTAATTAACTAGATGCTGCTGTTTGCATACAAATAATAGTTACTGTAATTCTGTTCATCTTTATATAAGAAACAGAGCACATTGCAATGATCGATTCCTTTTCAATTTGATAAACTGGTTTTCTAAAACTCCATAGGAGTAACATTAAATATGGCATGTAAGAGTTTATCTTTTTAAACATCCATAAATGAATACTGGCCAAGAAGTAAGCTTGAGGTAGTATAGAGTGTCTAGATTTAATGACATTAAAGCATGAGTTTTGCCTTGTTGCAGGGAGGGTATATGTGAAGGTACAGTGAAAAGATAGCACTCCTGAGGAGTACTTCTAAACCTCATCAGCACGGGTCGGTATTAATTGGCGCTACTTTCTGCCTGTATAAATGTTGTGGGTCTTGTGTAAACAGAAAAAAAAAAAAAGCTTTTAAAATTCTGATTTCAGCTCATGACTTAGAATTTAATGAAACTGTTCAAGTTCAGCACTTTAATCTCACAAATTGGTTTATCACAGCCTAGTGGCCACTTCTTGTTGTATAATAAGCACAACAAAAAATATCTATGAACACTTAGAAAATTAAACCAAGGGAAGTATATGCAATTCTAAGCTCATTAGAAGCAATTCATATTTTCATCTGTCTCATTAGAGAGGTTTTTATGAACTGAAAAATGTACTTTTGTATCTTTTTTTTTTAATTTTCAGGCCAATTGGTAGGAGCAAAGTTTTCTCATTATTCTCAAACAATATACATATATATTTTTAAAGCACAACTTGAATGAGGAGAAAAGCAGAGCAGTGAAAATATTCAGAACAATCAGGGTATGAGAAGACAAACTATTGCTTTCCAGTATGGAGACAATTTTCATTGAAGCCTTCTATATTATAACTCAGATTTCATGCTACACAATTTCAGGACCTTCTATCTAAAAGAAGCATAATTGGCCTTCTGGACAAAAATCATGAGGTCAAAAACAGAAAATGAAATATCGACATGATATTCATTAATGCTCATTGCTTCAGTCTAATATGAAAAACTTTGCCATATCAAATACAATATTTGGCCTTTGATAGTGTAGATAGAAAACAGTCTTCTGTATTTTCAACACACAAAAGGAAAAGTGTGTGTGTGTGTGTGTGTGATCAGTCAGATGCAAGGTAAAATTTTTAAAATTAGGTTCTGACTTTAGGAAACATTTCTAAATAATACCTATGTCTTACTAATCTTTAGAATGGGCAAAACTATTTCTATTTAGGTTATTTTTAAAAGTTTGATTCTAATATTGACAAGCAATATAATTTGGACCTGAGCATGGCTTAAGGGTTTGCCTTAATATTCTTCATCCTAAATTTGTTTGAGCTGGAATATATTGAAAACACTTAATATTTTATAGAAGGGTCTAAATGTTTATTGATTTCAAACTCTACCTCATAAATTCTCGAATTAGGTGTATTGAATCAGATTCCCCTATTACCTAAGTAATTCCTGGGCTTCAGCAGTCCCCTTGGGACATTGTAGTGTTTGGGGAGAGGAATTGTAATTCATATCTGTGCGACCTTAACAGAAGAGTGAACCAGTTTTTTAGTTTACTTTCACCAACTACAGTTTCACGTCTTCCTTCTTGGGCTTTGCTTTTTGACTGTAAGGTGGTTGTGGAAGTCGGTAATGAGGGCAGCACCTTCCATTCCCTTGTTCAGGTCCCTACACTGAACGTTATTGGCTTCTGACCTCACGTTACCCATTCCCTTCTTACTCTGGTAACAGTATTCTATGTTTTTAGTGGAGGGGTGATCTACCTCACCCCCATTGTGAGCAGCTGCCAAGTTTTATGTTCTCCTCAAATAAGAACTGAGTATATAACAGAAGCATCGACACTCAGTTTCTCTCTCCTAGAACTCTGAAACTCCAGAAGAATTAATATGCACAGAAAAAAAAAATTATTTGGTGTCCCTTAATTGTCACAATTCTGCCATTTACTTTCTACCACCTGGATTCTTATGAATGTCCTGGGTCCAGATCAGGTTCTTCAACCATTTCTTCCATTCTGGGAGATATTATATACCAGAGGTCCTCAACCCCCTGGGCCATGGACTGATACCAATCCATGGCCTGTTATGAACTGCGCCACACAGCAGGAGGTGAGCATCAGGCATGCAAGCAAAGCTTCATTTGTATTTGCAGCTGCTCCCCAGTGCTAGCATCACCACCTCAGCTCCATCTCAGATCACCAGGCATTAGATTCCCACAGGAGCACCGGTCCCTGGTGCCAAAAATGTTGGGGACTGCTGCTCTATACCCTTGCTACAAATTCCTTTTCACACAGAGGCAGTTTCTGTTACTTGCACCCCCAAAATCACAGTTAACACATGACAGGCATTACCGATTAATAATGGTACATATTGAGATTCGTCACAATCATAAGACTCTTACCAAAAATAAAAAGATCACAAGTTGTAATTAAATCAAGTTGGTATCTAGAGTGAAATAAATGGATCATCCAAGGAAAGTTGATGCTATCCTTTATCTCTAATATTATAAGATGTCTAGAATCTATTGACATTGATTAGATGTCAGACAAATCTACAATTCCCCACAGGCCTGGCCCACCATGGCTCCTTATCTCCATGCAACACATTCCAATTCAGTACTAAAGAATCACAGAGTTTTGGGCAGTATTATGAAGCATTTCCTGAGTAGTGCAAGAAAGAACTAAAAGGAGGTAGGAATGAGGCAAGAAGAAGAAAACTATACCCAACAGTTGCTAGAAAATTACATAAATTAACTTTTTAAATCATCTATCTATCTATATATACATGTGTATATACATGTATATCAGTTATATCTGTAAAAATAAATGGTTTATGTATGCAACCTTTCTTGTATACATTTTATACACAGTAGTTAATAAGGGAACTTCATTCATCATCTTCCTTTCGATACCACTTCTTCAAACTTCATTTTTCTTCATCAGATTTAGATAATCTGGAAAGCCAAATAGTGATGACCAATTTTAACTATTCACTATATACTAGAATAAAATTAAGATAATTAAGATAGATTACTCACTATATATATATATATATATATTCATATACATATATATGAAACTACTTCTGTATAACATAAAGAATGAAAATCCACACTAGAGTAGGGTGGACCCTTAATTCATTAGGAATGGTGTCCTTCTAAGAGAAGAGACCCAGAGAGAAACACACACCAGAGGAAGAATGCCATGCGAGGTCAGAGGCAGAGACTGGAATTATGCAGCTGCAAGTCCAAGACCACCAACAGCTGACAACAAATGCCAGGAATTAAGAGAAAAACATGGAACAGATTCCTCCCTAGAGCCTTTTGGAGAGACCATGGCCCTGCCAACACCCTAATTTCACACTTCTAGCTTCCAGAACTATGAAATAATACATTCTCTTTAAGCCAGAAATGTTTGAGGCCACTCATGTGACACTTTGTAATGGCAGCCCTACGAATCTAATATCATCTATTTTCATTTACTAATTCATGCACTTATTTGCCCAACAAATTGTTATGGATTTCACTTCTAGCACCCAGGCATAGGGCATTATGTGTGTCAAAATGAATAATACAGGGCTCCGATTCTCGAGAATTCACCACCAATGATCTTTTCTCCAGTACCAATAACCCACTGAAATAGTAATTGATAAGTGCTATAGAGAGTAAAGCAGAGTTTGTGACTTACTAAATGCTCTATCAGCTGGGCATAGGACAGTGAATTGCAAATATCTGTTAATGAGTGGACCAATAAATCAATGAATAAAGACATCAATGAGTGAAAGCAAAGGAAGAGTAAATATCTCATCAACTTTGGCATAGGAAGGATTCCCAAGCTGATGTCAGAAAGAAAGAAAGGATTCTGAGAGATCTAGAGAAACAAGCAGGTGAGGAGGATAGCCAATATTCTGAGTACAGTAGCATATTCATGATTAAGGAAGTGTGAAACACATTATTCTTTTTAGTAATTGTAAATCATTAAACATGACTGGAGCACAGGATGGGTGATGGCCCGAGGTGGGTGGAGGAGGAGATATTCTGAAAAGGAAAGATGGGTAGAAAAATGTTATAGAGATGTATGTCTTGCAAAGGAAGATAGATTTTTATCCTGAAAGGCCATGGGTATTACTGAGTCTTTTAGACAGGGGATGAAGTTGGCATTTTGCATGGTGAAGAATACTATGAATCTTTACTAATTTGAGTGGAATATAATCGGCTGGAATGGGCAACTCCCCATTTAGGCCCAAAACTCTGCTGCTTGTCAACAGCAGTCTTTTTTTTTGTGTTTGTGTGGTTACATTCTAAAATTTCAGAACACACCATCAAATTTCTCATTAATTCTCTATAAAAATGGATGGATGTTCATCTTTACCTTTACTCAAATTTCATCTCCATTTTTGGCCCTAGATTCATGTCCATTTAGATTAAAACTACTGGATCCTTACCTATTCTATTACTTGTGAAATGAGTGGAAAAAAGAATAGAATGGAAGCCAGCTAATTTAGAGACAATATATAAATTTTTCTAGGAAATATTATATTGCATCAGACACATCATAATCTGTTCTTAAAATCCCCATATAAATTAACCCATCTTGCATTACTGTTTACAAGTTAATAAATAAAAATGAACTGAGTGCCTACTATGGGCTTATCTCTTGACACTATATATAATGTCACTATATATATACATATACATATATATATGTATGTATGTATATATGTGCGTATATATATGTATATATGTGTGTGTGTGTGTACATATATATGTATTATATATATATATATATAATCTGTATCTGGCAGGAGCCTGGGGAATTTGTAGTAAGTGAAGACAACGTGGGTGTCATTTGGAAGTCTGCCCAGGATTGAAAGCCTGCTGTTGCTCTAAGATGTCACCTGGGACCATATCATCAATCTGCCCACCTTTCCTGAAATGGCTCTGATGCCGATCAGTCTGGTTTCTCTGAGTATTAAAGTAATGGGCTCCTGGCTCTATTTCAGCTCTGTCAAAATAGCTGTCGAGCCTCTCTATTGCCTTTCTACGAGGATTTAATCTACTCCAAGTTCTCTGACACATTATAAGGAGAAAATCTGTTTTCACTGTCACTTTTCCTTTCTCAGGCTAGGTCTGCACCAGAACATCTTTGCTTTGGATAAGACGGTGCAGACTTGCTATGAAAGCCGGTGTTCTCATCCATGCTATGAGTTGTCTAACTTAATCGTCTTGTTTCCCCCCACATCCCCGAGGCTTTCTGCATGCTGTTCTCTCTCATAGGAGGACCTTGTATATATCCCTACACAACTTATTTTCACCTCCTCCTTGAAATTCTGCAAAATTACACCTTGTAATGCCTATAATATTCTTGTAACATATTTACTTGTTACTATTATCTCTTTCTCCCATTGGATAAACTCTCTGATGACAAGAAAAAATCGTACTTTGGTAGTAATATTAATACCAATAATACCAATAATAACAAAAATATGGATTGCATTCTCTGAGCCAAACACTGGGCAAAATGCCTTTTAACAATGTATTATGTCATAGTATCCTCACATCAAACCTGAGGTTGTTGTGTTTGTTTTATTTGTTTGCTCGTTTCAATTTTTTAAACAAATAGCAAAAAGGAACATGATGCAAGCCCCTGTAGCCAGTATGTGATGAAGTCTAGATTTAATTTCAGTCCAAAAAATTCAATAGCCTTTTCTCTTTACCTCTGAGTCCTACTTCTGATCACTGAAAGTAACGTATATTTGCTAAGTATCTTTGATTATCAGAATCAGTCCTCATGGAAACACATTTTGTGACTGTAGAAACAGAGGCTCAAAGACGTTAAGCCATTTCACTAAAGCCATGCAATAGACAGGCAATAGACGCAGTGTCCACTAGTTCAAAAACTGTGATCTCCTGTATTCTGTAAATATTGACCTGACTTTCTATATTTCTTTTCTTATGCAAGAGTCTATCATAAGAGTTGACAAAGGTTAAACATTTGGAGAACTAGCTTGGTTGCTTCTTGTTTATTTAAACAGCTCTTCTTGAAAAAGAAACAGTGATCTCTCATAAATTTTTGTCTGCTTAATTCTGTGTGTATGTGTGTATGAGTGTGTATATGAGTGTGTGTGTGATGTTAAGCAGGGATTTATTCTTAAGGTCCAGTCAAAGCCTTAAGGTCATCAACAACTTCCATTTCTTTGGATATAGCTATGGTGCAGGGACACGTAAAGGTTAATAGGTCTAATTTAAGTGAATATTGCTTGAAAGGCTAGGAAAGGCATGTTCTCCCCCTTTACATGTTGTCACATCAGATCGGCAGCCCTGAACTACAATGTATGTATTTTCTGACACAACATGGCACTGATACCTGGAAGATAATGAAGACGAGAGATGTGTATATAAATGGAGTCAGAGCACCTGGATTAGGTGAGCAGTAAAATATTGCCTACTTTTAGACTTGCAATGATGTGTACCAATATAGTTCCTCACAGTTTAAGCACATTGATTCAGATAGCATCCTAACTGACATGCTTATGGAGCTGATATTCATACTCCAGCTCTGGCACAGACAAGTCCAGGACTTGGGCTGAACCTTACTGGATCTCAGTAACTTCTTATCAAATAGGACTACATTCCTACCTAAATTAATCGCTGGGAGCATGAGATATGATAACATACATTAAACACTCATCAAACAATCTGTGGCCATGTAACCAATTAATTGGTTGATATTAATTAAGCTATCTAACTGCTCTTTTTTTTAATTGCCTGCTACATGAAAAGATAATGAACCTAATATTATTGGTCATATACAACGTCCCCAGCACTATGCTAGAGGCTTTACATTTGTCCACTCACTTAATCCTAATTACAGCTCTAAGAGATGACTTCTATTCTCACCTCCTTTCTATAGTTAAGGAAATGGTGGTTCAGACGACTCTCACTTACTCATTCTGTATAAACAGTTCACTGTGGAAAAAAATATTTTGTGTCACAGAAAGTATTTGAAAATTAGTTGTTGTTGTTGTTGTTGTTGTTTTTAAGTAGTCCAGTGAATACTGGCTTTTAAGAATATGCATTTAAAGGAAGATGCATGTTATTCAAAGAAAAAAATCTGCTAAAAAAAATTTAAATTAACCAAGTAAGTTTATTTCCAAGTGAGAGTTGCTATAATACTATAGAAAGGAGTTTTAACTGAAGAAAGCACCACTCCTCTTATTTGAAAGCTAAAACTTCAGGAGAAAGTCATCTATTCATGCTTAGCCTCCATTTTCTTTTCTATAAAATAGAGATAGTAATTAAATCCCAGTAAAAACCTACAACAACCAACCAAGGAGATATTGCACATATAACATAGAACAAAGGTCCAGAAAAATCTAAGTTGTTCAAAATCTTCAAAATATTATAATTATTATATTAATTCACATATGAGTTTGAGCTCCTAGTTACTACTTTTTCAGCAAGACATGTATGAAAATGAAAATAAAATAAACTTGCAATCATCTATTAAACAATCATTAGCTATACTTTGTTCTTGTAGAAGCAAAAGATTTGGACAGATTCTTGAAAAGAAATTTTATCTGAAAAAAATATTATTTTATCATGGAAGAGATAGAAAGTTACATAAAAAAAAGTGAAGAAGCACTGAAAAGAACACTTTTGAAATGGCAATTGGATTTATTTTTTCAGCTAACATTCGTTTGGCAAAATTCCCTTTACCTTTCAGTCTCCACAGTGGTGCTGTTGCTGGAGTAGGTGCTGACCTTTGTTTAGTTTTACTGAAAGCATACATTGTACACACCATTTTCAAAATGAGAGGAAACCAGAAATTTCAAAGGTCTTACAGAGCTTCCTCATACTCAGTTACATTTAGACTGTGCAACATTCTTTAAAAAGATAAAATTGTTCCACTTGTTGAAACACCTGAATTTTTCCTACCTATTCCTGTCAATTTTGTTTTTGTTTTTAATGGATCTTACTAATATCTATAATTTCAGGATGTTGATGCTTAATAAATGCCTTCCATTAGACAGAATGAAAGACTAGTACCAAAAGTATTTTATTCAAAGTCCACATCATGACTCATGAAGGCGGTATACACCTAAGGGCCCCCAAAAGCTGTACACTGAGCACCAACTAGGACAACATTTTCTCTCCTACCACCAAGCTTGGTGTGATCAATCTTTTCCAATTATATGATCTATTTTGGTGACAACCTCTTGGACATAAGTTTTTCAACAATGTAAAATGCCTTTCATTGTCCAAAGTAAACATTCAAAAATAAATTTCTTAGTTCATTTCTGAAATAGTTAATTTATAAGAACAAATTCCATCCTTTCAAGATGAGACTATGGGGTACTGATTCTATCACCGTTGTGGAATGCTGTGCTCAACCCTTATGAGTGGTTTTACTGGCTGAATGCAACCGAATTAGCTTGGCCAGCTTCTACCCTTTCCCAGTGCCCTCTCTGAGTAAGTACGTTGTGGCTTCTGCTTATGAAGATTGCAAAAGGGCTACTGAGCACCAGTGAGGACCTGGCATCTTCAAATACAAAATCATCAGATTTCAGATTCATTTAGTATCCTTTACTGAGCCCCTTTCTCGGGCAACCTCTCATGGCATCTCATCTTACCCAGAAGGATTTTTAGGACTCCTATGGCTTCCAGTTTCATCTGGAAGCTGATAATTCCCATCTTTTACTCCCATCCCTGGCTTGCTTGCCTCCTGAGCAGCAGACCCATATTTGCATCAAATCACTATCCAAATTCATCATTTACTAAACAGGAGTCAAAAATGGTTAAAATACTCTTTATTTTTAAAAAAGATCTTAAGGATGCAAACAACAGAAAACTCTGCATATTTCTGAATGATCCTAGATGGCTCTTTCCCATTTGATTCATATGCCCATTGGCTGAGAGTTCTGCTATTCACTCATACAAACACATTATTATGTTCAGTTCTTGCAATAAGTCTGTGAAAAATGCATTTTTATACCTTATCGATGAAAAAACTGAAGTGTGCCCAAGTTCCTTTTGTTAGTAAGTGGTAAACACCCAATTTGATCTCAAGTTTGGCTGAGACCATACCTGATATAATCCATTATGCAACCTAAGAAGCTGCCTTGAAATTTCTCATTTCCTTACTTGCTTAGAGGTGATTACAGTTTTTCTCCCAAGGAAATTAAAGAGATACATTTCCCCATTTAAGTGACCCAGGTACCCCGAAGAAAGAAGCTAGTCTGCTTAACATATTTCAGGGGCTCCTGAATTAGTTATGCTCTCCTACAAGGTTGCTATAATTCCTTGCTAGCTATCAATTGTTTGACAATGAGTGTCATCAATCAGCCTGTAACTTTCATTGCCAAGTGCATTCTATTTTTATATACCCATGAACTCACACATTTAGCAGGGAAAGAAAGAAGTCTTTCTCTATAGGATAAACAATGAACTGTGTGTGTTTCATGTAAAATACATTATTTTACAACATATTATTCAGAAATATACTTTACCACAGACAACAAAGTCTTTGAAAAAATTTGTAATATACTCCTCCTTAAAAACTATTTTTTTTCTAAGAAGGTTTGCTACAGAGAGCAGACTGAAAAAAAAAATGCCTTCTATTCTGCCATTTTATAAAATATGTCTCAGCAAATAGTCATAAATCTGTCAGATATTGCAACCCAGTTTGGTATTATATACTAGGAAAATGAACTCAATAGCAATATAATCTTACTTTCCAATATAACTGAACTCAGGGAAAATATCTCAGCAAGAATGCAGGCATAGCAAGCAAATAAAATCTAAGTACCACAGATATAAAGTTTATGATAGCATATACAACTTTGGATATTGGTGTTTTCCTTTTATTAATTCTAATGCAAACCCTCAATCATATTCTTCTTTTTAATTTGGTTTAGCACTTTTTCTTTTCTCTGAGGAAAGTGAAATTATATTTTATTACCTTTTTATCTATTTTGTGTGTGTTTATTTAGGCTTATCCTTCCATTTGAAATATTATTGGGGCCCTATTTAGATACCAGCCTATTTATGCAAACATTATTTTCTCTGAGTTGACTCACTGCTATCCATATCACAGAGATTTATTGATAGTGTGTTTCAATTTATCAAATGAGAATTTTAATTGAAAGGTGTATAGAACTGGTTCAAATTGCCACTTGAAACATTTTAGGATGTTGGCTCTATAGATGGCTTTTTTCAAGGAGAGGACAGATATATTTGGCCAACTTAATTTGACCACTCATCAAATTTTTAAAAGAGCATTCCTACTTGTTGTAGAGAGTGTGTACTGACTTTGGATTTTTCTCAACTAAGTCTTTGGAGAATGATCACCAAGTAGATTGACTGAAAGGAAATGAAGCAGATCTTTTTTTGGAATAACTTTGGCATTCATTAATACTATAACATCACCTACCAAGCATTTATTGAGTAATATAGAAGTTAGCATGTTACTGAGAGCAGAAGAATGAAGAGAAGAATACAAAATGGTAAGTCTCTCAACAAGAGGGAGCCTGGCTAAGTTATATGCTAATTAGTCAGAGAAAAAAATAGCTTCTCATTAATCCAGAATACAGAGAAGTAAACTTTAATTTGACTCACCATGCTGCTTATACTTTAATGGTTTATTTGCTTTTTAGGACAATGTAGGAGGTAGAAAAGAAAGAAAAATCAAGATGAGAGAAGAAACATTAACAATTGTTAAAGACAGAAGAGAGGCAAAAATAAATGGTGACAAAAGCAGGATTAGAATCCTGAACTTAGTTTTTCAAGGACTATCATGTAGTGATAAAGAGAACTATTACAATAGTCAACATAAAAAGATAGAAGAGAAAAATGAAAATGAAAAACAAGAGATCTCTATTAGAAGATTCAAGAAATAAAAGGAAAATTCAAGGCTAGACAAGAAATGTTGAACAACCAACAAGAAAGCACATTATCTGACCAAGATAAATAAAAGAAGGGTAAAAACAGTATACTGATAATCTGTATAGAAGAGACCAAAGGATGACAAATAATCTTGAGAATATTCCTATGAGGAAGAACCTGTAATTCTAGAAAGTGAAGTGAAAGTTTTTCTGAACATATGGGGAAGAAATACATTACCAGCAGTAGAAGCAATATCAATAGAATTATTTCAAACTACAGACATTGAACCTGTCAAAATCCTAACAAGAATATGTCAACAAATATTCGA
The DNA here is from genome assembly GCA_004027375.1 of Macroglossus sobrinus. Classification (NCBI taxonomy): domain Eukaryota; kingdom Metazoa; phylum Chordata; class Mammalia; order Chiroptera; family Pteropodidae; genus Macroglossus; species Macroglossus sobrinus. The sequence goes on along the minus strand of PVKZ01000648.1, from coordinate 302,340 downwards.
CAAATATGGAAAACAAAACTATGGCTTACAGACTAGAAATGTTCAAAATACATCCCAACTTTTTTTTTTTTTGGCAAGGCAACCTTTGATTAACTTCACAGATTACAAGGACTTTCTTTATCAGCTTACAATAACTTATTTTTAAAAATTTTTCAGGCCTACAGTACCTGGTCTTCCTAGGTGGTCTCCCATCCAAGTACTAACTAGCCCCAACCCTGCTCTGCTTCCAAGATCAGATGGAATTGGGCTTGTTCAGAGTAGCATAGGCATAGACCATCCCAATTTTGAAGAAAGGAGATGTTAGGGAGTACAGTAGCTAATGGACCATTGATCTAATTTCCCATGCAAGTAAAGTGATGCTCCAGGTGATACAACAAAGGCTTCTACCTTATACAGAACAAGAAATGCTGGATGTCCAAGCTGGATTCAGAAAAGAAAGAGGCATTCAAGATCTAATTATGAACATTTGTTGGATACAAAAGTGCTCCAAAGAATTTCAGAAGGTTAATGTATGTTTTATTGACTACAGTAAAGCATTTGACTACATGAAACATTAAAAGCTATGGGTTGCTCTGAAGGAAATGGGCATGCCTCTGCACTTGATCATCCATATTTTAACCTGCATTGTGGACAGGAAACCACTGTCAGGATAGAATATGGAGAGACATAATGATTTCATATAGCAAAGGCATCAGAAGAGGGCACATTTTATATCCCTATTATTTAATCTGTATGCAGAACACAGCATATAAAAAACTAGGTGAGACAGAGGAAGGAATAAAAACTGGTGTAAGAAATTCAATAATGTAAAATATGCAGATGACACCATCTTATTGGAAGAAAGTACCAATAATTTTAAAGGACTTCTGATGAAAACAAAAAAAGAAAATGCCAAAGCAGAACTGCATTGAAAAATCAGGAAGACAAAAATCATGACTAAAGAAGTATACAACTTTAACATAGAAAATGAAGACATCAGCATTGTTAAAGATTTTGTTTACTTTAGTTGTTATCAATTCAAATGGAGACTGCAGACAAGAAATCAAGAGGAGTCTGAGACTTGAAAGAGTAGCAATAGAAGAATTCAGAAAGATCACCAGGAACAAAGGTATGTTATTAAAGACCAAGGCTAAGATCATCCACTCACTCATATTCACAATTATTTATTACGAATGTAAAAGTTAGATGGTGAAGAAGGCTGATAGGAAAAAAAAAAATATTCATTTGAAATATGGTCTTAGAGGAGAACTCTCTCACCAGAAAGATAGACAAGTCGGTCCTACAGCAAATTATTCCTGAAACATTGCTGGAGCAGAAATGACAAAACTGAAGCTATCCTGCTTTGAGCACATCATAAAAAAGTAGGGTTCTTTGGGAAAGACAATAATTCTGGGAAAAACAGAGGGCAGTAGGAAAAGATAAAAACAAATATGAGATGGAATGACTCCAGAAAAGAAGCCACAGGCATGTGTCTATGGGAGCTGAGAAGGCCTGTTGAAGACAGGACACTGTAAACATCGCTCATTATGAGGATTGCTAGGACCTGGAGCTGACTCAACAGCATGAAACACACATACTTATTACTTATGACTTTCCACTTTTTCTCCACCAGTTTTTTTTGCTCTAGTCAGAATACATATCTTACAATTAAAAAAAAAAAAGCCCAAATGTCTCTTCATGTACAAGACTATACATGTTGTACTCTGCACAGACTGTCATCACTTTTCCTTCTATTTCCCTACCTCCTCCTTCTTGAGATTAGAAATCAAATATGTTCTCCATAAAGCCTTGATTATTTGACTCCCAGGGTACTGTGCTTCCTCAATCTCGGCTTCATGGCATTATATTTCTTTGTTTCATTATCTGAGTTTCCCAAAGCTTCAGGAAGGAACGACAGTTGCCTTGCTTAGTGTTGAATACTAAAGCACATGTTACAAATTTTACCAAGGGGAAGCATTTAAGATGGAATGGTGGCAGAATAAAAGTCATGGGTTATGGAAATTTAGAGGAAGGGCTGAGGAATAATAAGAGTCTTAGGTTTTCCAAAGAGAAAGATTTTAATAAATAAAGTATAAAAGTTACCTCGGGGTTAGATTAAAGTGTTTCTTAAATGTCAATATAAACACTCTGAACTTAAATCTATAGGCAGTGGAATACTATAGAATAGCATCAGACTGGACAATATGTCCTGAAATTCAAGAACTAAGACCATAAATGTGTTATATTTTGATGTATATGTGAATATAGAAGGGAAAAAAATTAAAAACTACCTATGAAGCAAAAAAATACATTAATATTCATGTTAAAATTAATATTTAAAGAGAGGAAATTAGCATAAATGAAGCACCGACTGTGTGACAGGTACTCTGTAATATATCATCTCTTTAATACTCACTACTCCTCTTTGGAACAATTCAGTCCTTCTCTTTAAAATGGGAAAACTGGGGTCTAGTGACATTATGAACACTGACTTTCACAACTTCACATAAAGGGCTCTTTTCTTCCTTATCTTTAAATATCTATAACATACCCTAGATCTAGTCACTAAACAATCCCCAAATATTTTTATAGGTTCATTTTAACAAAAGTGTTTATTTCATGCACTCCCCAACAATCATAATGGTAGTTAGGATTGTTTTCTCATTTAGAAAATATGGATAAAATATGTCTTGGCTCAGGCAGCCATAACAAAATTTACTTTTTCACAGTTCTAGGGGCTGAAAGTCTGAGATCAGGGTTCTGGTTCAAGGTCAGTTTTGGTGAAGGCTCCCTCTGGACTTCTCCGCAAGGGGGGATGGATTCCTCTTGCTGTGTGCTCACATGGCCTTTCCTCATTGCTTGTATGTGGCCCCACCCTCATGATCTCTCCTAACCCTAATTATCTCCCCAAAGCCTCATCTCAAAATACTATCACACTGGCGGTTAAGGCTTCACCATATAAATTGAAGGATGAAGATACAAACATTCTGTCTAGAACAACATATAAAACTATGAAATTTATCTAAAAGCGTACTGGTTTGGATAGTGTACCCAACATTCATATCCTTCCTGGACCTCAGAATGTGATCTTATTTGGAAATGGTGTCATAGAGATGCAAATAGTTAAAATGAAGTCCTTTGGAATGGGATGGGCCTTTATTCCAATATAACTGGTGTCCTTATAAGAAGAGACAGAGACAGACATCCACACAGAGAACAAACGTGATGCTGAAACAGAGGTAGAGACTGAAGTGATGCTTCTACAAGCCAACAGTTGCTGGCAAACACCAGAAGCTAAGTGAAAAGCATGAAAAAGATTGTCTCCTAGAGTCTTCAGAGAGATTGTGACCCCTTCATTTTCAGGCTCCCAGCCTCCAGAATAGTGAGAGAATACAGTACCTTAGTTTTAAGCCACACTATTTGTGGTAATTTTTACAGTTCCCTTGGGAAACTAATACAGACACAATCCTAGAAAGTGGGTGGACTCTTACTTTGGCTTTAAACTTAATTTATGTCAGTGTATTGGCATGGAATAGTAAAAATATAAGGATCATTTGCCATAAAATCACTAGGGAAAATGTCAATTCTTATTTTTGTTATCTCTGCTCTATACTTCTTTATCCTTATACTGATTATAAAATTCATGTACAATAGCTACTATTTGAACTAATGATGATTATTAAATCTAATATGAAAAAATGTTTTTTTTTTAAAGATGAAGAATCTGGTTAAATCGTTTAAAATAGAAGATTAGACACTACTTCTTCCCTCTAAACTCCATCTATTGGTTATTTTATCATGAAGTGCCTTTCTTTAACAAGTGCCGATTGCCACAAGTATTTTCAATAGCATAAGGATTCTTAAAATTAGAAAAGAGCAAGAAAATCAACACCCTTATTTATATGTTCTAAATTCTAAGCAATTGCTGGTATCTTGACATATTTTCTTCAAAATATGTAGAAGGAGGAAAGAGAATTCTAGAGTTTCATTAAACTCTCCTTTAGCCTTCCAAGATGTTTCACATGCAAGGGCATAATAATGTTATTGAAAAATCATAACTTTTTCTAAATGTTTATATTTTATAAGAAAAGGACTTTTTTGCAAAGCTCAAATTTAATCATGACTACCCTCCCCTAAAATGGTAATGAATCTGGATATAGAGAGGGTGGAATGAGGAACCTATAAGAACTCTGTATTTTCCACTCAATTTTCCCATAAACCCTATACTGCTCTGCCCCCAAATAAAGTCTACTAACAGTACTGAATCTCAAGATAGCCATATCTTCTCAGGGTGAAACCTCAAGTTAGCAGGTACTTCTTTAAAGCCATGTGGGCTATTTTTTTGTGAAGCTATGCTGAGAAACGTAGGGCATCCTTGCATGACAGTGTTTGACAAGTCACATATGTAAACAACTTGCAGATATGTAAGGCATTTTGTTTTCTTTGCATGACATATACCTGCTATACTGCCTGCACAGCACCTGGCTTACAAATGGTACATTTAGCAAATGAACAGGTATATTTACATGTGTTCTTGACTCAATGAAAACTATTTTGGACACTTATCCTTCCTTGGAAACAATTTACTTATTACCATGTTTTAGTAGGTAAAATAAATCTTGCACTAAATTGAGATTTTTCAATAGGTGATAAGCTTGGTGTAGCAGAAGTCATCAATACTCACTTGACTGAAGAGGGTTTGGATAAAAAAATACATCTTCAGGATGGTTTCTTTAAAATAATTAAAAGGTAGGGCCTGAGAAGTGGCACTTACTAACTCTATTGCATGAGTGACTAGATGAGAAAGATAGAGACAACATTTACATAATCTGCTAATAATATCATCCTCTACCAGATAAATACAGATAATCTACTGGAGAAATAATATTAAAATAATAAAGTTTGTTTAAAAATATAACATTTTTACATATTAAAAATAAAAAATTTGATTATATAATAATGAGATTTCACTCAGACATAAAATATAAAAACCTCAAAATAAAGCTTAGTAATAAGCTTAATTAAATTTAATAATCTGGTTCTAAAAATAAAATAAGACTTTATGGAACAATATAAAAGGTCAATTTTATTAATTAGAGAGACAATGTGTGATTCTAAATGTGAAACAAAATATTATAAATGAGCCAATTCTTCTCAGATTAATCTAAAAAAATGATGTAATTCTTCAGAAAATGGTATTGTGAATTTTCTTAGAGGCCTTTCAAAGTGATTCAATAGTTTATCTGAAAGATAAAATGGTCTCAGGTAACCAAAATAAAGTATGTGAGTACTAAGATTATCTGCCTTAATAACTATTTTTTTTTTAATTTTACAGATCTGAGGTTAGAAGTTAGACATTTTTAAAATGATTTTCCACAGATAAACAATATGCGTGGGCTAAGGCCGATTATTAAAGTAAAAGCTCATTAATTTCTTTATTTATAATCTTATTTTCTCATCTGTGTATATTTTCCACAAATTTTTTTGAATGCCTAGAAAAGAGCTTGTATAGAGGAGCTAATATTAGAAACTAAAATGTTCATTTCAGAAAGAAATAACACCATAAGCAAAGTAAAGTTGACCTATAAACACAGAACCTACAGATATAGGAGTAGTTACCTCTGATGAGCTTCTTTTCTCTGGTTTCTTCTAATAATGAATATGAAATTTTTAAGAATTTTGAGGAAGTATAATGCAAGGGCACTGGACTGGTAATCAGTGGCTTTGGATTCTCTCCTACCTACTGTCACTTACTTTATCTCCTTGGCCTCAATCTTTCTGTCTATAACTAGAGCAGTATGAATCCATATGTTCACACAAGTTTTCAAGTTTTCATTCCTCTTAAATGATGCTACTTCCCTCCTTTAAAGTTGCATTTCATTATGTCAGGTAGAATGACACTGACATTTAATTTTTATAATTATAACATAAATACCAGTTTGAACTACATTTCAATGTTCCTATAAAATCAAAGTATGAAATATATAGTAGTTTCTGTGTATGTGCTATTTTTTCCTCCTTCTAAATACCAAAGAACCAGTTAAGTGTCATTGGAATGAAAGCGGCAGTGTAATTCATAGTGAAAAAAAAAATCTAATTTACCAAAATTTTAATGCATTGTTGAGCTCTCTGGGCATTATTACAATTGGCTATAGAAGAAAAATTGCCAGTGACAGAAGCAAGACAGTCACAATATATACATGAAAATACAGAAAATCAGTGTTTTTCAAGTCAAGAAAAACATTTAAGTGCAATTGATAGTTTTTTGACTGGGATTTAGGAAGATAAGTCATCCATCTACCCTCAATATCACGATATATAGGTGAAGAAAATTGACCTTGAAATTTCCAGTCACAGATGACATAAAAAATGATAATAAAGTGAGCTTTCTAAAGCACAAATGCTGTCATGTACTTACTTTCTCAACTTAAAACTCTTCATTTCTTTTCCACCGAAGAGAGAGTATAATTTGGTCTTCAGACCATGACATACAGGTCTTTGCTTTTTTCTTAATCTTGATCACTCAATAATTGATTTAGAAGAGCTGGCTTCAAGCACAGACGTGCCTACAAAGCACATATCCTTAATCACTGTGCAACACTGCCTTCAGAAAATGAGGAATGCACCATTCTCTCATGCTGACCTCCATTCTTTGAGGCACTAGATGAACAGGGATTTTGCTCTGACATTTGTTGCAATGCTTTCCCATCTCATAGAATGTCTTCCAAAGTGAAGGTTAAGACAGATGCACTTTCTGTGGGTTGCTTAAAGTGACAGTTTTTCATTCACAAAAGCAATAGACGGAATACAACAATGTATCAACTAGAATAGTTATTTTTTTCCTTGTATTTCTTTCTTTTCATTTATTTGCTATTTAGGTAAAACTAAAGCAAGTAGCCTGGCATTGTTTGGGTGAAGAGAATAGTAAATTCTGTTGTGTTTTGAGTGTCTCTCTTATCTCTTGTTCTAGAAAGAACAGTATGAGTTAGTAGCTCTTGCTTTGACCCAATGTTTCTGAAAAGTTACTATTTATATCATTGATGACAACAACAATGAAAATGGGGTGTTTTCAGACCCATTTAGACACAGCTAGTACTGAGGGCATGTTATCAGCTTCTCCTGGGCATTCATTACAGTCTGCATAGGGATTGGGGCAAGTAAACAGACAAGCATCATCTATCAGAATGTGCAGGACCATCATTCAGTTGTGACCCTGTGCAATAGCAAACACTGTTAATAATAATTAACTGAACAGACTTGACTTTTCTCTATAACCTGCCATTGGAAGAGAATGGGATCCAATTTTGAACAGAGCAAATCTTGAGGGTTTGAGACAGTTTAAAGGGGGAGGACTCAAGAGAAGGAAACTGGATTTCCTTCTCATAAGGCATTAGAGGTTCAACTTATTAGAAAAATAAGAATTGTGATTGTACACTATGAATATATAGAACAATTAGTAAATATTTTCAGCAATCATTTTATTAAAATACACATATTAAATGTCTATTATTCAATCTTATTTCATATTTTTGTCTACCAATTAGTAGATTTCTATATCATCTTTGATAGGTGTGTAAATGAGGACTCAGAGAAGCCAGGGATCAAATGCAGTGAAAATAATTAGAATGTGACTCCTACTCAATCACTGTGAAGCCAAAGCTTCAGTTCTTTGTACTATAACTCTCTAACTTACTCTTCTTACTTTAAATTCATAATGTCAGGTATAAAAAGGAATACCCATGTCCACAACTTTTAGCATACTACTTAAGCATTTAAAAAATGGAATTAACTTTTATCACTAAGGGCTTTTTCTGTACCCTTCCTCCTCTTATTATCCATTCTTATTAAAATATTTTTGGTATATTTAATACTATAAATCAAGACACCATAATTTCAAAATAAAAGTTATGAGCTCTAATTTACATAGCTGAGTACAAACTCAAAGCTCATATCATTTGATGCCTTCTAAGCACAGTAAATATTTTTTGAACTTTTTAAGAAAGAAGGAGCCATGGCTATGAGGAAACTCAAGAAGCAGCAAGAAGGAACTTCATTTTCCAAAGAGCCTTTTAAAATTGCTATTTATTTCCTTTTTTATTTTTTAAACTTTTTATATCTAATGCCTGTTTCGATATAATCAAAATCAAATATAGAAGAAAATGAACTCACAAATTCATTACAAACCTAATATGTGCCAGAGACTAGAACACAGACCATCATTCTTTTTTGATAATTAACCTCATATAAATGCATAGCAAGCTAGTAGAAGATAGGTGGCTTGCCAAGAGTCACACAGCTTTTCAATACTGAATGCAATGTTCAAACTAAAAATTGACTAGCTCCTAAGCCAGCATTCTTTTAGCTTTCCTATTATGTTGTGATATCATCAGGAAAAGTTTATTACTCTTGTAAAAGTTCTTACTTGTCTCTTCCATTGCAAAGTAAAATTGGTTGGGTTTTAAAATAGTCCAAAGAGAAAAGATAGGAATGACACCATCACTGAGCATGTGATATCTCCATCATGAGGAGATTTGTTCACGATGAATGCTTGATATTTGACATTCATTTGCCATAGGGAAGCCCCCACATTAATAAAGAAATGATCTATTACTTGCCTGGAGGCTTAAGTGGTTAATAGAGAAGTCATTATTTTGTGGAGAAAGAAATGTTCTATTCAGCCAGTTCATCATATTTATATATTTAAAGGATACATTGTGTTGGCACCCAAGGGTAAAGTAAAATGGTTCTGTAAAAGAGTAAAAATGCCACTGCAATTTTTAAAAGATAAATCAAGTAAATTGTTCTACTACCTACTAAATTTTAGAGCTGGTTTCCAAATTGGGGAATAATTCAGAATATCTAAGATAATACATCAGAAGAGAGAGCATAACCCTTCCATTCTATTTACTGGTATTAGAGTTTTCCACAATCAGAAAGTCGCTGGTTCAACAAAGAGTTTGCAAACAAAGAAAGGCCTGCGTCTTTGGCACTGAAGGTCAACACAGGACCCAAAACTTTAATCCAGGAGTTGTAACCTGGCAGACCCTAGGGTGTCACAGATAAGTTTTGTTGACCTACTTTGTTGACCTACTCAAGGTTGGCATATTCAATGTTTTTAAGTAAATTTTTGGGTAATAATAAGAAAACCTCAAGATTTTATCATATAAATGTGAATTGCAAGTAATTTTTTTCCTACTTTTTCAAATCTAGAGTCTGCTGCCAGTTGGGAGGAGGTTAAGAGCAGCACAGTTTTTTGTTTTTGTTTTTGTTTTTGGTTTTGGTTTTTGGTTTTAGTTTTTGGTTTTGTTTTAGTTTTCTTTTTCTTTCTTTTTTAAAACTGTTCACCTTGTTTTTTTCTCCATTCCTTTCTCTTATCCCTACTTTTAGGCAGCTAATTACTTCTGCAGTACAGCTGAAATATGGAGAATGAGTCAAAATATTCTTACATCAGCTATTACAATTTTGATTGAGAATTTCTTAATTTGGCAAATATCCAGACACTGTTTTTTATTACAGTGAATAATTTTTGGGGCTCCTTAGTATACCCTTAGCCCATATGCAGAACCTGAACTGCAGTTTCTAAAATGGCTGCTTATCAATTCCATCCCCCTCCCTGCACCCCATCCTCAGCAGGATCAGTGGCCTTGCTTATTTATACAGTCTGCTTGGGCTCTGTCTATTTCAAGGTGAGACAGATGTGACTCATGCAAAACCCACCTACAGTGAAGCAAGATTTGTAGTGGAGGTCACACTCAGTCTGTCCCTTGCTCTCTTTGCTGTTCGTCTTATTCTGCTATCTGCTACGTCTTCTGCTGCTGTTGCTACTACTACTACCACCACTACCACCACCACCACCACCACCACTTAGTGTTTTATTTTTCTCACTTTTAGCTTTTTTTTTCCTATAGATCTTTAAGATAATATAAATTGCTTCCCAAATTCCAGCTGTCCAAGTTGTTCTCAGAAGACCTCCCCCGCTCTCCCCCAAAGAGGAAGAGGGAACACACTGGTGATTTTTTTCCAATGAAATATTCTCTCTAATCTCTATCCTTCATAAATACAAATAGTAGCACCTAATACTTCCTGAGTGATTTTTCTCTATTAGTCATTGTTTTAATTAAGCACATTACATAAAAGGACTCGTATAATACTCAGAATAACCTGAAGATGTAGGTATGGTCAATATACCCATTCTACAAATATGAAAACTGAGGCTTTGCAAATTTGAGTAAATTAAAAAAGGTAACAGAATGGGTGATTCAATATGTAGATAACTGACCTCAAAATTTTGCTCATAATCACTTTACTGAATTGTTTCCTGCCTCCCATCACTTACTAGTGACCATCTTATATTTGTAATTATTTTATATTCTAAGAAATAAAATCAATATATAGCGAGATCCTACTTTTTAAAAAGATATTTTAAGATCATTTAAGATTATTTTATTTAATTAGTATAAAATGAGACTAAATATTATGATTACTCCCAATTTAAAGCGGAAAAACTAAGGCTAAGAGAGATGCAACAGCTAGCTGACATTAAGACAGTTATTAGGTGGTAGGCTGAAGGCATGAAGCCTGGTGCTCTGCTTGCACAGCCTGTCACACCTCCTTCTAGAATGCTGAGAATTCACTAGCTAGCTCTTCTATCGTACCTAAGAGAATTTAAGACTATTAAGACGTAGTGAATATATCAGTTTTATTTCAAGCTTTAGTTCAATTATATGAGAGCCAGTTATATAAGAAATGGAAATCTTTATTGGACTACGATAGGGCAAGGTGAAAAGTATATTTCAGTGTGTCATGTATATATACATATACATGATTAACTGGTTTAATAAGTTTTATAATAATCATTATTGTAACACATGGCTTTATCCTATATCATATGCTAAACATTATGTTAGAATGTTTAATGTTATTGCAGCTATCTCTTTGAAAACAACAGGACACCATATTCATGGGTGAATTAAAACTACATTAATTGTTCAGTGAATATCTTCATCTGGCAAGTAACTGACATTAGGTAACTAAGACATATTCACTTTGCCACCATAGTAACCTTGAAAAATATAGGTGTAATACCCAATATGTCCTCATGGCAGATGTCATTAGCTGCACACTGAAGAACCATTTCCCTCCTTATTTCTTGCCAATAGAACAGATGTGAGTCAGTAACCGATTAGAAAAATATTCTAGGAAGGTAAGTATGAATCATGATTGGTATAACACGGTAATCTCAGTCTCCTTTACCATCTTTCTTGAAGATAGATGTGGCTTAATGGTACAGTTTGGATCAATATGAAGAAATTAGTATCTTCTATGGGAATTTCTCAGAGATTTTTCTTTCATTTTGGCAAAAAAAAACCACACAAATGAATCAGAAAAGACCATTTAGAATACCTCTTCTTTTCTTCTTGTTTTGCACATATTTATTTGAGACACTGGCGCTGTAGTTGAGGTGGTATCCTTGTGATTTCTAGGCAAGAGTTCAGCATGACAGTTACAACCGAGCATGGCACAACACCATGACAAGAGGAACCAGGCCCTTGATGGCACTGTTATGCCACTGCATGAATTTAGAATTGCCTGACTCCTTCCTTCTTGGTTTATAGTAAATTCATTGTCTCTATGGATTTATTCATTGCCATTCCAGTATGCTGTTACCTGCATATGAATGCTCTGACACATATTAGATGTCTACTCTGAACCCAGAACCCATGAAACTGCTACTTTGTGTAGCAAAAAGGACTCTGTAGATTTAATTAAGGGGAAGAACCTTGAGATGGGAGAGTATCTTAAATTGTCCTGGTGGTCCCAACCTAATCAGGAATCTGTAAAAGCAAAGAATCTGCATCAGGCTATAATCAGAGGGAGCTGTGATTAAAGAAGAAAGGTCAGAGAGAAGCAGACTTTGAAGATGGAGGAAGAGATACAAAAGCCAAGAAGTATGGTAAAAGCAAGGTAAAAGCAAGGAAGCAGGTAAAAGCAAGCAGCAGGTAAAAGCAAGGAAACCAAATACAAGAAGAGAATACCAAAAGGAGCCCAGCTCAGCTGCCACCTTGGTTTTAGCTGATGAGACTCACCGGATTTTGGAGTTTTAACCTATAGGACTGTGAGATAATATATTTGTGTGGTTTTAAGCCATCCAATTTGTGATAATTTGTTACAGCAGCAAATAGGACACTAACAGAATTACTAATGCTTAATAGTTTTGGCTGATAAATTTACATGGTCACCTGATCATCTTCAGAGTTGGAAAAATAACCATCACTCTTCCAATCAAGGGATAAAGGATCTGTAGCGAAGATCTATACTTTTTTAACAACAATTTACAAGGGCTGTACAGAAATATGTTACGCTTCAAATTTAAAAAAAGAGTCTCTTAAAATCACCAGTGTCAATGACAACTTTTACATTCAGAAAAAATATGAGAAATGAAAATTAGTAAGGCTGACAATGTGAAGACAGAGAAGTTTATCTTTGTTAAACATCCAAAATGACATTTAATAAACTTAATCCTTAAGAAGGGTAGAGTAGTCTGACTTGCAACAAAATATTTAATCTCTACGCCTCAGTTCTTTTAATCTGTGAAACAGGCTGTTGTTACTAGCAAGGTTTGTGCTACTGGCTATCTAAGATAGTGGATATAAAGTATCTGACACATAGTAGGTCTTTAACCTAAAATTATCCTTCTCTTAAGCAATTAATCAAATACTTTTACAAATAATTATCTGAACACTTTTCCCTAACTGGATATTAAATAGAGAGTCATTATACAAACATTTAAAAAGACACATTTGGTTCATTGGTAGATGAGGACTTTCCTCTCTCTCCACTAAATTCTCCCTAATAGCTCTTGAGTTACTTCCAGAAGACCTATGTAATGTTAAAAACGATTCTGTCCTAAAAAAATAAAAATATTGACCTTTAAAAATTATGATGTCTTAAATTTACAAAGTGTATCCTATAGAGAATATAAAGATGTCTTATATAGTATAAAGCTTCTATGCTATCAAAACTTTACTCATTGAAAGGGGGTCACGGGGATTAGTCTTTCATTATGACAAATTTTTGATAATTAAGAGGACAAGCAATGCTATGCTGCATTGCACAGACATGAACACACATACCCATAGTCCTCTCTGTGTTAAACATTTGACGATTAAGAAGATAGTCAAGTGTGTGAAGTCTTATAGAAACATTTTCAGCCTAATTAAATAGATAAAAATAAATTTAATGATAATCCTGAGTCATCTTGCAAAGACAAAATATAGAAGATTATTACAAACTAGAAGATTATTACGGCAAAAGAGAAATGTATAACCATTTTCTGCCTTTTGAAATAGGGATACGGTCCCATTCTTAACTAATTCTTGTTTTTTTTATTGCTTTTCTTAAAAAAATTACTTTCTTTTTGATTTTTATGAGTTTACTTGTAATTATTTTTATCTTTTAACTTACTCCTCTCTACTGTCAGAATATTGGCTAGTAGTCATTTATTTCTGTTGTTAATCTGGTATCACTTACTTTTTATATTGCTACTCAAAATAATCACAATAGCTTTTTGACTGTCTGTAAAACAAAAATAAACAGGCTCAGAGAGAGGCTTGAGAATCCTAACAGAAATAAAGTCCACTGGCAACTTTGGGTTCTCAGAAGCCTATTTCTCTTACTTCGCTGAGTCATGCAAGTGTGTTGAACCAGAGTTGTCCACCCAGTTCATTCAGTCTTATAGCTTTTTTATACCAAACACTGAGACCAAGATTCTAAGACTACATCAGCTGCTCTCCTCATCAAAAGTTATTTTGCCGTCAAGTACACTGTAGAAACTTGCCTCAAGGTACATAGCTACCCTGTGGGCAAGACAAAAGTAGAGAGCTCTGGAGCCAGTTGCAAGGGAGCAGCTGATTGGGAAATGAAACCTGGGCTCCTCAGTCCTTCCAGCCACTCACTAATTAACCTCCCAATAATTGGAAATGCCATTTTTAATTACCATCATTCCCCTCTTTCAATGTGGTGAAAGCTAACTCTGTAAGGCACTGGGGTGCCATTATGTTACAACAGCTGTAAATTACCTAAGTGATTAACGTGGCCTCTTTTGATGCCCCCAAGGCCTGCTCCCCTGGGGAGCAACACAGTCAAACGCCAAACTCAGCATCATGGGATGGAACACATGTTTTCAAGATCTAACCTAATAAAACGATCTGACGTGAGGAGAGCCTTGCTCTGAATCTGGTATGCCAGATGGTTCCATGGGAAAGGCTGGGTCTCACCTGACACTCAGAGCAACCTAGACCTTCCTGAAATGTCTTGTCATGTGATGACATGCCCGTTGCCCTCCTGTCCTTTAACACCTTTGTGCTGAGTGCAAACCTGCCTGTCTGTTGATTTTTGTTCTCTAGAGAGAGACTTTTGTTCATGGCCTCTATCCACACTTTTGTCCTGATTGAGAATGCCAACTTCCTTCACCTTTTGCTCACTCTGTTTTCTCAAGTGGGAAGTTCTACCTGTTCATGTTAGCCTGGTCAATTCCTACCTAGTTTCTAATTTCATTTCTGGGAAGTCTTTTTTCACCCCCACACCCTCATTGATCAATCTTTGCCCTATTGCACATATCAGGGTCAAAGGATAATACCTATTTGGCTATTTGATAAATTTTTGTTTTCCCAGTTCATGCAAAGGCTCCACAAAGACAGAAACTGAAACACTTTTGGCCCATCGTTTTCTGCAACTAAGGCTCTGTTTGACATATAGTTTTGGCTGCTTAATGTTGTTGAATAAATTAGTGAATTCATCATTTAACTACTAGCTCATCTTCAGGAGTCTTCTCTTGCCAGAAGCATTTAAGGAGAAAAAAGACACAACCTGATGTCCACTAAATTGCCTCTTTCACATAAACGTCTTCCAACAAGTGTGCTTCTCTCTGACTGTTGAGGATGTTCAAAATTTTGTGCATTGTTTTCCTTATTTTTCAAAGCTGAATTCAAATGGTTTGAAAAATCAATTGAGTTAGAATGTAATGATTCAAGCATAGAAGTTGTTTTTATCGTTAGATTTAGATAAAAATTATTATCCTCCCACTGAAAATATCCCAGGATCCCAGTTTCCTTATCTGTTAAAGGAGAAAATTATATTTTTAAGTGAGAATCATATTTAGCCTGAGAGTCATTTCATTCTTCTGAACTCCAGAATGTCATATAATAAATTTGCGTTGTTTTAAACCATTGAGTTTGTGGTATTTTGTTACAGCAGCAACAGGAAACTAATACAATCATTATCATCATTAGCAGCAGCTGCCTCTCTCTCTCTCCCTCCCCCATATATAATTTAGTATGTGTTTTTATAAATTCACATTTATAACACTAAACACACAAACAACAACAACAAAAAACCGTATATATCCTTGGGTTGACGGAGGCACTTAAATGGTAACACGAATGGTAAGTTCCAGTGTCAGGAACAGGTGTGATTCAGAGTGAGCTTATTCTCTCCTCTCCATTGCCGTAAACCAAATCCTACATCACAGTCATTAATCTGTTAATTGTGGCACTAATTTTATGGCAGGATCACTTTCCCGTTATCAATCTCATTTCCTCTACCAGAAGGGGCTTTCTTTCACCTTAGAGGTGAGTCTCAGCTGCAGAAATATGCCCTTCATACTGGAAAGGTCATGGTGAGCAGAAGGGAGATGCTATTAGCTGGACACATCTGCTTTCCAGGTGTCAGTAAATTCTATACTTGGCTCTTAGGTGCAAAGTTATATGTGCCATCAGTGAATAAATAGACCGGAGAGAATTAAATAGAATTGATACTGCCTGGATGTCAGTCTCATATTAGAAAACACAAAAAAATAATAATAGAGAGAGGGTACTTTACACTGCTCAGCCTTATTGAATAATTTCATTCTTCCCTTGATTACCCACAGATGGAGAATTTGAGACACAATTCAAAGATTAAAGGGTACACTTGGCTGGAATACAATACATGATCAATAAATGTTTATTAAACTAATATACTTTGAATCTTTTATATAATAAAAACTGAATTAGGAAAAAACATTGGAAGTAATGAGTATCTTCCATTGTCATTGTGCTTCTACATTTTCTCATATTTATAACTTTTATTATAAAATGATTAAATTCTGATGTGAGATCTTGCTTTATAAATGAAATTTGAAGTGTCTCTATATGATTAATTATATTAAATTTTTATTTGTTGCTAAGTATACTTCCTTAAATATAGTTTTTCTGTATAAATTAGTTTTTAACCAAAAAAATCTATACTTCCAGACTCTTTATGATAGCATTCAATGTGGCTTCTTTATGCAAAATAATTACCTCTCCTAAACCACATAGTAAAATTAAAATGAAAAGAAAATATTAAACCCCAGACATTCATTATTCTGACTAATCAACTGCTTATTTTTCTACATTTTTTGTTTTACATGTTCCCAAAATAGTTATTGCAATTATAACCAAAAAACAGTTTCAAATATTTTATTTTCTAAGACTTTACCATAAAAATTACAAACATAGAAAATTTGAAAGAATTTTATAATGAACAAATGTGTAGCTACCATATGGATTCTATTATTAATATTTTGCTATACTTGTTTTATAATCACCATCAGCTGAAATCTATATTTTTCTTTTTCCCATTTGTAGTGCTTTTTCATGCTGCTGCAATTTCTTAACTATCATTTCTAATGTGATTTTTTTAATAAGCAAAGTGAAAATTCTTTTAAAGCATTATAAGTGATCTATTCAATTTATACTTAATAAGCACTCACTGAGCACCAATTACGTG
Source organism: Macroglossus sobrinus (assembly GCA_004027375.1). Lineage (NCBI taxonomy): Eukaryota > Metazoa > Chordata > Mammalia > Chiroptera > Pteropodidae > Macroglossus > Macroglossus sobrinus. The sequence continues at coordinate 285,552 of PVKZ01000648.1, read as the reverse complement.
CCTGTCATTGTTAGGTGTTATGGCTATGAAGATGAATGAAACACCTCTTTTGCCATCAGGAGGAGTTCCCTACTGGGAGGAGAGACCCGTGTTTAATTGTACTTTGTATAATGCAATAGGATAATTACAGCAGTAAAAAAGTATGTACAAGGTCGATATATAGTACAGAAAAAGATATCATTAACCTGGTCTGGTCTAACTAGAGAGAACTTCACAGGAAATTTAACATCTTAACTTACTTTGTAAAATACAGTGACCAAAAAGTTTGTTTCCTACCCAAATAGCAATCTGCACTCCCCACCTCATCCTATCTTCTTATTTAAAGAACTACTGTTGATTTAATTGTCTATAGTCAAGTTGTTCAGGAAAGGCAGTTCTAGCCATAGTCCCAGCTTCACTTGGTAAATTAAAATCTGTCTAAGGCAGTTAAGTTGGGGCCATCTCCATTATCAATGATAGACTTAAGTCCTGACATGTATCATAATTCTGGACAATGAGACCTGATTTCGAAGTTGTGAAGGGGCTTCTAGAAAAGGTTTTTCTTACTCCTTAAATGTAATATTCAAGAAGAAATAGTTCCTCATTTGTGACATATGGCACTTGGAATTGGGGCTTTCATCTTGGGACCTTGAAAAAACATTGCTATCCTCAGTTTATTCTCCTTAAGAAAGAGTAGAAACCTGAGTCTTTGATGATATCCACTGAACCAATATATTTTAACCAAATCTGGATCCTGATACTTTCAGACTTCTTATTATACATGATAATATATCTCTTTGTTGTTTAATACACTTTAAGTTGGATTACTGTCAACTGCATCTAAACAATAATCTGCTTAAACATATCTGTTAACTAGGTAGATAAGGAGTTGGGTGGTGACATTTAGGCAGAAGAACACCTGATACAAAAACGCAGAGGCCTGTTTATAAAAACGTTAAATGGCACTGAATGCTTAGTCTCTGAAATAAAAAGAGGGCAGAGTGAAGAGTAAGAGAAGGCTTGAGAGAGAGAATGATTATACCAGAGCATAACAGGGTAAAACTTATTTTCAACGTTTATATGATCAAAGGTAAAATACATCTGGCTTGGGGCTTTTGAAATAGCCTACTATCTTGAAAATGACACAATTATTGCCCTCATGATTTTTCTTTAGCCTGAAAATTTCAATGTTATTATAGCTCTGGTACCAGATCATAAAATTTTAAATTAGTGACTCAGTAATTTCTTCTTCAAAGGAGAGTACTTTCTTATCATATTAGGCTTACAAAATCTGCATAAACTCTGCCTATATAATCCATCAGGGTGACATGATCACTGAGTACTATTTTTCCCCAAAAAATACTAGAGGATAATTGAGAGCAACATTCTATAATGCAAATATCATCACAAAAAGGTAGAAATAGGTCATAAATCAAGTCTTAGGCCTTAAACTTATTTGTATAATCTTAGTCAAGTTAGATAAAATTCTGTATTTTATTACTTCATCTGAAAAAGTGCAGGCTAAATTAACTCCCTTCTAAAAAAACAACCTGTGAGAAAATGGCACACACAGGTTAGGTGGTATAATTGATAGGCTCATCCTTCCATTGTTTACCATTTTTTTCCTCATTGAAAATTATGAATTGATGGGATGACATTAGCATAAAGACACTGCCTTTGGAAAAAACTGAAGCCCGTAGCCCAAATATAACAAATAATGGATCTAGATATATTTGCATAAATTCATGTCTAATGGTAGTTTTTGAGACTCACTATGTAGCAAACACTGTCAACCAAAAATAATGTATAACAGACATGAGTTAGAGCTCAGGAACTAATTTTTAGAGAAAAAAATAATGTTTACTTAACAAACCTCTGCTTCAATTTTAACATGTCTAAGATGTGACATGGTTCTATTGATGTTTAAAGATGAATATTTATGGCAAGCTCTTTCAACAAGTCAATATTCAACTAGTGGAAGTGGGTCTGATCAGGTTTAATTTCAGACTTGGTAGAGCAGACACTGGAACTCAACTCTACCTCATTCTCCACTCAAATCTTCTGTCTCAAGGGTGTCTGAGAGTAAGATGAGTGAGCATGTTGGAGCAGACTTGTCAAACTGAGCATGAGTGTGATATTTTTTCAGTTCTCTTGTAGACTTCTCTCTTTTTAAGAAGGATACTATTTTTATCCTCATGGTTTCAATGAAGAAATAGAAAGTTTAGACGACCTGACTATGGTAATACAAGGTAATACAATTAAGTAGTTACTTCAGAGAGAATCAGAGAGATTGTGTGTGTGTGTGTGTGTGTGTGTGTGTGTGTGTGTGTGTGTAAGAGAGAGAGAGAGAGAGAGAGAGAGAGAGAGAGAGAGAGAGAGAGAGAGAGAGAAGAAATGAGAAGAAAATATTTCATTCAGTGCTTTCAAATTTTTTGCCAAGGGAAGAATTCCTGTAAAAAGTTCTGTTTAAAAGCAATAGAAAGCACTGCTCCTCCCTCCTTTCAAGTAGCTTTGCTAAATATCTCTTGGGATTAGATTGTCTGATCCGACAGGTACAATGCTGTTTCTTAATCTTTGGAAAAATACCCTCTCTCTACTTGACTTGACATAACCTGGCTTCAAGCATTTCAAAACTTCTATAAACATAATAAGAAAGGAGTGTGTGTTTGTGTTTGTGTGTGTGTGTGTGTGTGTGTGTGTGTGTGTGTGTGCGAATTCTGGCATAAAAAAAAAGAAGAAAGTTTCTATAGCCCCTGATAGATATGATAAACATAAGAATATCACTATTTTTGATATGAGACTTATGCATAGAGATAGCATTTTCCTTAGGAATTGGTACCTGTGTTACACTCTACCTGCATTCTTTTCACCATTTCTTAAGCCAATTAAAGCACCAACAATATTGCCTGTAGAAGTCTGTTTATTGTTATTCAATGTTTTGCCTTTTTCCACAGAGGATTTGAAGGGTCCTTTGGGTTATTTAAATGGAAAAAATAATTTAGCTACAAGTAAATTATTGTCTCTGTGAAAGGGTTTCAAGTTGGCTTATTATCTAACTATTCAACAAAATTCCAAAGGAACTTTCTTAAATGCCCACAATGTGCCAGTCATTGTGCTAGATAGTAATGCCTGCTAAAAATTAAGGCTCTTAGTACCAGTTACCAAGTTAAATAGTATTTATCACATTGAACACTCATAAAAACATTTTAGCTGAATGCATTTACCCCATTTTGCAAAGGAAAGTAATTCTCAAAGCAGACATTTCACATAAGTGCATTAATATCTATTTTGCAAATAGGCAAACTTCCTTGCCCCAGGTCAAACAAATGATGAAATTGAATCTGGTTTCATGAACAAGAGTCTATGCGCTAAAATAACAAGCCATACTGCCTAATAGTACGCCCTTGCCAGGCATTGTCAGAACAGTTTGAGAAAACATTTTAGGTATTCACAACGCTCGTGAGGACCATAAAGGATACAGAGAAAATTGAATGAGGCAAATTTCCAACACACAAGATATCCACAGGCAAATGGGCTACACATGCTGCTCAGCTCTTATTCAAATCAACAAAGGTGTGATTGAAGTAAGTCTTATTCACAGAGGGATGGCATGTCACAGATACAGAACTTGAGCCTTCTGTTTTAGCTTTTCTGAGAGTGTGCTTTGTACAGAACTAGATCCAAGAGGGGACTGTATTAGGTCAGTGCCCTAGAAGCAGATCCTAACATACAATTTCTCAGCAAGTGGGGCAATTATTTTAGCATACTTCTGTATATAAAGGGGACTGAGGGAAACAGAATAGGGCAGGGGGCACAGCAAAGGATATATGCAGTTTTGCTTGGAGTCTAGTCTCAGCCTGGTTTCACAGGAAGCAAGGAATGTGAAGGGCAGCACGAAGTTCGGACAAGTTGTAACAAGGTAGTTGGACTTTTGCACCCCCTGGATCAGTCAGTCAGTCATTGGCTATAGATGTTCAGGTAAGTGTTTAACAACCAGCTCTCAAAAAAAGAAATAGTCCTTGATTTATAGACTTTGATGATTTTCATGATACAAATATTCCTCTATGACTGAGCTCATGCTAGCAACACTTGACATCCCTGGATGCTGAACTGGGAAGAACACAAGTTGGAGCACACAGGATGGTATGAGCTGGATCCAGCACACTGCTGGGTGTAACCATCTAGACATTTCTGAGAGATAGCCTTCTAGAAGCGTCAAATTGTATTTGCAGTCAAAACTCCCAGATTCTAGAGAATGGGGCACCAGCCCAACACAGAGGATCAGAGAGGGTACCAACAGTGTTTGCAACAGGCATTAATAGTTGTTAGTTGCTAAAATGGCTTTGTAGACAAATGTAATTGTGGAACATTATGTTAAATAAAGATAAATTTAATTGTCTAATGAAGAACACCTCAGGCTCTTTAATATACTATGGTTCGATTTGATATTTTAAGAAGATGACATGCTTTATAGGGTTTTCAAACATAAATTTACTTGAAAGATATTTGGCTTAGTTATCTAATACGTCTAGAGCTTTATGTAGAACACACACACACACACACACACACACACACTTTTGAAAGAGTGATTTTTTCTTGGACTACCTGCATCAGAATCACCTGGGTTTGTTCTTAACCTGAACATCCCTAGGCCCTACTTTAAAAAAATTAAATCAGAGTCACTGAGGACTTGAACCTTAAGGTGACTCTAATACACCCTAAAGTTTGAGAGCCTGCAAACTGCCTGATATATGTACTTAATCTTAGAGCATACACTGGCTCATTATACAATGTATACCCCCTGTTGAATGGCTTTTACTAAACTGTGATTTAGCGTCATACAACCCACTTCCAGCAGTGATATGAATGAGCACTAGAAAATCTGCTTTGGAATTTGCTGGACAGTTGTTGCCAAACACATTAACTTCTACATTTCTCTGTGTGGTCTCAAAAGAAGCATTACTTGAGAAAAGAATTTGAGAAATAAGTTGCAAGAAGAGTTTTGCTCTCATGATAGAAATTACAGGTTCTTAGCACAACTGGCAAAAATGCTTTCCTATGATACTGATTACTAGGAAGCTTAGAAACAAATTTGGGGTTACCTTAAGTAGTTCAAGAAATTGCTATAGCTAGGCCATATGTCTGCATTTTACCCTCCCTTACCTTGGCAGTAATAATAACAATAATAATAATAATAATAATAATAACAACAACAACAACTAACATGTATCAAACTTATACTAAATTACCATGCTCTATGTTAATCATTTTATAAGCAATAACTCATTTAATCTTAAAATACCCTAGGAAGTACATGCTCTGGCTTACAAATTAGGAAACTGAGGTTTAGAGAAGTTACAATATTTTAATCGATTTTGTATGCAATGAGTAAAGGAGATATTTGAACCCAGAAAGGCCAACTCTGAAGACGGCCTTTGCTAAATTTTTCTCCCTTTTGTAACAATTTACATTTTTAAAGAAAATCAGATTAGTTTGCTAAGCTATCATAAATATTTTGTGAAAAAATGATATAGTACATTTAAAAATGTAGGAAAAGAAGCAAACATTTAAATAAATAAATAAATAAATTTTAAAATGAATGTATTTCAACATTGAGGTAATATAAGTATTTGAATATTTGGGGATGTACAACACAAGCAACAAGAATTAAATTTGATTGTTTTCCTTTTCCAATGACTTTATATGTTGGAGAAAATACCAATATTCCCAATTTTAAGGTAGTCCACCTAGTTTCTTTGAAACAATGATATATAATTAGTGAGCAGAGCTTTCAGCCATCATTCAATCCATATTTATATTTTAGTTAAATTGCTAAGTCTTAACTTATAGTACATGTACAATGTCTATTATGTACTTTCAAAATGGTGGATTTAAAATTTAACACATTTTTAATTAATCATACATTCTATCTGAAGAGTAAACAGTAAAAATGTCCCAGAACTGTATCTTAGAAAACTGAAGCTATTCAGTTAGTTTACCCAAATCATGATTATCAAAGGCAGAATTGGGAATTAGGCCAGACATTTTTATAGTCTAAAGCCCAGGATTTTTACACCTTGTCATATCCCTGAAATATATTTTAAATTAAAAAAAAAATCAACAATTTTTCACAAAAATTGAATAATCTAAAACCTAAGTTTGGAGAAAATAATGTTGACAGTCAGTTGTAGACATGAATGGACATTTTTAACAGAAATACTTATGAGAAGCTTTAAGAAACATTACCTAGGGAATGCAATCAACAGAGCCCACAAAACCGGACAAGATTTTCTTCTTTTTCCTCATTAGTAGTTTCATTTGTTTGACTCATATCTTTAATTAATAGCATAAGCTTAGTTGAAGATGCAAGATGAAAGTGAGAGAAGTGTTAAGTTTTTAAAAATGGAATCTTTTGAGACACAATAATTACCACAAATTTAATTTGGTTGTTTGAGGTGGTGGTTATTATAATGTATAAAACATGTACCAAATATCCTACTGATTGAAATAGGAAAGAACAATTAATTACTAGACTTTTCACAAAACAATTTTTTATTCAATCAGAAGAAATATTTTTTTTAAAAATAGAAAAAAATAATTTACGATAGATATTTAAAGTGAGAGCCAAAATATAGAAATAATTTTTTGAGAAAGAGTATCTATCTGTAGTTGGGAACCTAGCCTAAATGATGCTTTTAGCTCACTCCAGGGTAGAATGAGATTACATAATATATATCCACTTTGGCAGGTTTTCAAATTAATGAGACTGTGTCGGAAGGGAAATAATGGTAAAAGAATTTAATGTCAATAAAAACATGCCATTCTGTTTTTTTATAGGAACAAATAGGTTTAATAGGAGATGTCAATGAATGGACCACTCAGAAAACATTACTGTGATATTCCACTATGTGGCAGACATAGCAGAATTGAGGTGACCCCCAAAGAGTCACACACTTGTATAATTGTCTCTTCTTGAGTGCAGTAGAATCTGTGCATTGGTTCTAACTAATAGAATTTGGAAAGGTGAAGAGATATTGAAAGTGTAATTAAGGTCACAAATCAGTTGATTTTAAATTAATTAAAAGGTAGATTATTCTCAGTGGCCCTGACCTAATCAAGTGAAAGCTTTAAAGAATGATTCTCTTGCATGACCAAGTATGTCATAAGAGGCATGTGGCAGGCCTCTAGGAGATGAGAGCAACCCCTGACTGACGAAATGCCAGAGAATGGGGCCCTCTGTTCTACAATGGCAAGAAAAGAACAGCTTTCTGCCGACAACCAAATGAGCTTGAAAGAGGACTTTGTGCTCCAAAAAGGGATGCATCCTGGTTGATGTGATTACAACCTGTGAGCCCTCGTAGACAGGACTCCTCATAATGCCCAGACTCATTAACTACAATAAACATATATTATTTTTAAGCCCCTAGATTTTCTGTAATTTGTTAAGCAGTAATACATAACAAAAGCACACTACTTGAAGTGTTTAATGCATATTCCTCAAGAGAAGAATAAACAAGAAAGGGCTTGTGAAACACCAGACCTTAGTCATCTCTCACCGTGGTGTTCTCATTTATATGCTCTTTGCTATGACCATTCTGAATTATTTGTATATTATATGTCCCGCCTGCTCTTTTACAACTGCGAAAATATATATATATATGGTACCCTTTTCCAGGAATGTGCTTTCCCATTATGTTAAACCTTCAGAATCCAGCTTTAGTAAACACCCACTGTTTGGGCAGAAGCGGTATTTATTCATTCTGAATTTCTTAATATAGATCCCTCTCCAATTCTGAGTTCTCATGGTTGGTAAGAAGCAAACTCCACCTTTGGTTCCAAAGATGGGAAAGTAATTCAGTTTTGTCCAATCTGATCAACACACCTCCCTGGCCACAATGATTAGGTCAGATATGGGCATATGGTCAGGTTAGCATCAATACATCTCCAGTCAAAGATGTATAGAAGAAGAAAGAATTCCTATTTTACCTGGAACTTTACAAAGCTCAGATATAAATCTGAAGCTCTTTGAGGCCATCTCTTAAACCTGGCAAAGATGCCAAAACAGAAAAAAACGAAATAAGGTATGCATGAAGATGTGCACTCCTCAGTAATATCATTTGGGCCTTAGCATGCCTTATCATCTAGGTAAGGCATGTCTGAATGTGCCCTTGGATAATTAATTTTTATTTTTATTTTGTGTAATATAAACCTAAATTAATAATACCATACCACTACAGTTAATTCATTCTATAAATATTTTTATTAAATGTTTCTTGTAAGGCAGTATGAGAGAAATTATGAGGACCATTCTGATAAATTAGAAGTGGTTACTGTCCTTGAGGAATCATAAATAAAACTATTATGGAGGGAGTATAATTTTGAAAGACTAACAGTAATGAATAAAAATTAGCATAAAAAAATAAAGAGCTGAAATCTGCTTGAAAAAACAGAGAACATTTGTGATTAGAAGATGATATTTGACTTATGCTAGATGGATGAGCAGGATTTTAACATATTCAGAAAACATATAAGGGGATTGCAATTACTCCTGGTTGAAGAAATAGTAAACAAACTATAAGTTTGGGAGAATGAAATTATTCTGGTGTCGAACAAACTATTCATGAGTGATGTGGTTATAGAATGAAAAGAGAAAGACAGTTTAGAGTTATAGAGACACTTACTATAACCTATAAAGGATTTAGACATAATTAAGTGAAAGAAACTATCGGTATTTGAGGAGGGAAGTTCAGTTTTATATATTTCAGGATAATAGTCCTCAAACTTTAATGGGCATTGGAACAAATATACCAACTAACATGCAGATTCCCAGACCCCACCGCTAAATATTCTGATTCATTAAGTCTGGGGAAAAGCCTGTAAATATATACTTTTGATATACACTCAAAGTAGAGTAAGTATCAGTGGACCATCTATGACCCAAACAAGGAAAATTTAAAGAGTGAATGAGTATGCTCTTTATTACTACTTTATGACAACAGGCATACATCAGGACTATCTCCAGTATATTGAGATGTGTGGTATTTGGTTAGAATTACTCCACAAGCAGAGTCTGAGATCAGGGCTTAGAGTCAGAAAGTTTATTGGAAAGAACAACAGAGAAGAAGCAGATGCAGACACAAAGAGATAATGTTGCTGAATTGATTTGTGTTGCTTCTTTAGGACAATAATTCTGATGGATTTCAATAGAATTTAGAAGTGGTACCATTTTGAAGACCATTATAAATTGCAATGTTCTTAGCAAGACGTGATGTGAAAATCATTAATTCATTAATAAGACAATCATTAACTTATAAGAAGGAGGTAGTTACAATGGGAGAATAGATTTCACATTTGCATGGAATGGATTAAAAGTACCCATAAATATAAAGATGCAAGTCCAGAATCTTGAAGAAGAAATGAGGTAGAGATTCAGGGAATATCCATATAGGCATGACAGATGAAACCCTAGGAACTAATAAAATCACTCAGAAAGAACTGAGAAAGAAATCTGGACAAAGGAAACCAGTACTGAGGAAAGAAAGACATGAGGACAAACCTGTTATTCTAACTTATTTTGGATGAAGGAGGGTATATATCTGGAAGAGTCTAGTATGCTTTGGAATTCTGAACCAGAAAGGGAGAACCACCAACTACTAATTAAAAGTATTGGCAGAAGAGACTGTGTTGTGCTTTCTAAAGGAGGCAGAAACCTCAATTTGCAGACAATATTAATAAAAACAGTCTTGAGACAGGATTTGGTCAGTGTTTGCATTTCTCTTAGTTAATTGTGGCTTTCTGGGGAGAGGAGTGATGTATGAACAGAGGGAGTAGGTTTTGCTGAAGCCCAAACTGTGTATGAGAGGAGATATAGATCAGTCATCTTAACATCTCAAACTTGGGTCATGGCATAAAGCTACCCACCAGTTCAAGGAAAGATAGCAGGGGTTTTGTTTTTAATGGTAGTACATACAGAAATCAAGATAGTGACAAAGGCCCCCACACAAATGCTACAGGAGATATTGGAAACATAAGTGGCCTTTGAGTATGTCACCAAGTGGGGATCTAAAACAATAGGTAAGTTTCCTAGTAGACTAGAAATCACTGTTTTTTAGCCAAGGAGAGAAAGATGGACCTAGTGAATCTATCTCTGAAGCTAAGAAGAAGGATAAAGAATAATAGTTTTATTCCTGATTTTTCGTAACTCAGGCTTTGACCTGTGACTTGGCTGTTGCAGATCAAACAGAATATGAAGGCATAACTCTGACTTATAGATGTTTTATATAAAATAGACAAACCCATAAATAAGATACTACAAAGGTTTTATAGCCATCATTTTCCAGGTGTTCTGGAAGAAAGATGGTGACATCTAGAAGTGTTGACTTCTGCTTCCCTTCTCCAGCCAGAACCTGATACTATATTGGACCTAAGCAGATGGAGAGCAGTTCTTAGAGTGTGAACCTTCTTGATTTGAATTTCAGGAGAAGAACTTCTTATAGGTTAAGAGCATTTTCTGTGTTCTGCTTGGGTTCATATATCAGTCTGGCAATTTACTAGATATGTGATCATGAACAAAACATTTAACACTATGAGCTTCAGTCTCCCCATTTTTATAACAGGTGATACTAATACTACCTATTATTGTAGAGTTATCATGAGGCTTTCCTAACATCATTCATGTAAAGTACCCATATTGCCTGAGCCATAATACTTATCACAGAATACAGACTCAATACAACACGGTAAACTTATTACTTATTACTGGTGCCTAGACATCCATAGAATATCAAATGTGATATAAAATCATTTCCATTGTTTATTTCAGGCACAAAATCAAAGAGGTCACAGTAGTTTCTCATTTACCTGTGTGGTTACATGAGAGAGAATAAAGACACAGAGGAGGAAACAAGGGAGAAAAAATGAAATAGGTTGGAGGGTGAAGAAAAGAATGAAATATGTTTGTGTGAGGAAATGTAATCTTCACTTGGGTCACTTGCAGAAAATGAATGCTTCTACAGTTTATGGTCACCAATACACTGCTATGTCCCTAGTCCATGGGGGTGGGAGTGGAGGTCTTTAGAAACTAGGGTCTTGCTGTTCTAGCCCAAGGTTGCTGGAAGTTCAGCATTTACATGTAACAGCATGGTGCCTGTTAGATTTTAACTCTGTTTAATGAAATAGGTTAATACTATGTTTAAAATGAAAAAGAGAAGGGAGAACAAAGCTGTTATTCACTTTGAAAAGACCTTTGCTTGAAAATCAGAAAGAGTAGGTTGTAGAGGGTTTAATAGTACCTCCTCAAAATGCCCACCTATAACCTGAGAATGTGACCTTACTTGAAAAGAAGGTATTTGGAGAAATAATTCATTAAGATGAGATCATACTAGACTAGGGGTGGGCCTTAAATCCAATCACTGGTTTCCTTACAGAAAGAGAACAGATTCAGAGACACATACATCCAGCAATTTAAGTAGTATTCTTTCTACAATCCAGATTGCCAGGAGCCACCAGATACTAGGAAGAGACAAGCAAAGATTCTTCTTCCCTAGGGCCTCCAGATGAGAAGTGTAAACTCAGGTTATTGCCATTCCTCAGGAGGCAGCTATGGAATCAATACCCAGATTTTACTCTTCTCTCAGATCTCCTGACAATGCTCTTTACCCAAATCCAGCTGAAAGGCAGAGGACAAAGTGACTCTCTGATTTAAGCCAGTCTCCTGGGGCCTGGAACAGGTGGAAGGGGAAAGGGATGAGGGTGGGGCCAATGGGAAGAAAACACACTAATACAGAGAGCAAATGAAACTACTATTAATATAGGTACAAATGTAGGGTTAAAACATACGTCTCCTAGCAAGTTGTATGAAATAATTGAGTTATCAGCTCATAAAAAGAATATGTTTTCACAATATTGTTCACTTAAATTATTCTTTTGTTCATTCAACACTTTCTTCAAGAGAGAGAATAAAGTTCCATTTTCTAGTAGCTGGAGTTGGTAGTATTATAATTTATATGTAATTTTTAAAGACACTGAAATACTGATTTCATCAGGATGATTTATTTATATTTGTACTTTAACCTCTACAGCATTTCTTATAGGATTGATGTTCAGTAAAAAAATGTTTCTAAACTATTTGAAAAAAAATCTAAAAAATTTGAAAGAACAACTATACTTTATATAGATTCTCTACTCTAAATATTAATACCCTGACATATTCTCTTTATTTCTATGTAAGTAATTTTTTCTGAACAATTTGAAATCACATTGATATTGTAATAAAAATTCATTCCAAAATACTTCAACGTGCATCTTCTAAAATAAAGACATTCTCATACGCAACCAAAATGACATTATCATACCTAAAAACATTAACAAAATTTCCATAGAATAGTCCAGTTATAACCTACATTTCACTTGCCAAACTCCAAAATACCTTTTGTACATTTTTTTTTCTTCTAATCCATTATCCTATAAGTATCAGACATTGTATTTGGTCATTGTATCTCTTTAGTTTCTTTTAATTTAGCATAAGAACCCTATTGTTTTATTTGGTTGGTTGTTCATTGTGCATTGATTTCTTTTTCAGAGTATAAGACAGAGTTTTAGGGCATATTCCACATACTGGATTTGAGAGCCTAAAATTGGTTTTAAAATTACTAAATACATAAAATTCTAATTCTTATTTCACAGAATAAATGATAATTATATGAACCCAAATCACATCATAAAAGGACAGAGGAATAAGAGGAAAAGGAAAAGAAAATAATGAAGAGAAACAACTTTATAACTTATGCATCAGCAGTCACAAAATCTCCCATAATTAAGAAATTAATGTAGTTACACATTTCTAAAATCCAGCCTTGTATCATGATACTATTAAAATCAACCAGATAAGTTGGAAAACACCAATAACAACAAATCAGTGATACTAAGTATAAAAAAGTGAGCTCTTATAATCTTCCCATTAGGAATCCTCTGAGGTTTCCTTTTTCAGCATTATTAAATCAGAATTCTAGATGTGTATAGGAATAACAGGATGAAATGGTTTTAATAATGTGTTCAGAAGGGTTTTAATAATAAATGTGGGGTTCTTAGCAGTGCTTAGTAGATAGAGATTAACTCTTTGTTTTCCTTCACTGTTTTATAAATTTATTTGGCAATTTATTCTGATAATTATGTATGCTAAACCATTTTATCTTAAAGCAATCTTGTAAATTTGGCATCATTATTTTATTTTAAATATAAGAAAAACAAAGCTTAAAAAGAGTGACCATCTGGCCCCAAATCAACCAGCTAATTCTTGAATAGTCAAGACTAGATTCTAGCTATCTGTCCTAGTAGTCTTCAAAATCATGGAAAGAAATCCTTCTGTGATTATATTAACCTCATATAGAGTTTCTAATGTAGTTCTGAAGAAATGTAGGGGGGTGGGAAGTATATTAGCTTAAATTCTAAGGATCTTGCCAAAAAAATGAAAGTTTAAAAAATATTTGTTGCATAAATAGGTAAGTTAAAACCTTTTCTCTTAATTGTTCTTCTGTAAAGTTCTAAACACAATGCCATGAATCTTTTTGTCAGTCAATGAGTGCTAATTACATTAAAAAGTCATCTTTTAATTTGGCAGAACTTGGTGTTGATCATGTTCTTTGGGTGTGAGTCTCAAACCTGGCTAGGGAGACAGAATTGTAATGAAGTATAATTTATCCTTGTTTCTTTTCTACTGTATTCTTTCTTAAGACCTACATTTGATGGAACAACTTTTGAAACGTAATTTTATACAACAGATGGCTTATGATGATTTCCTATCTCAGACCTTCTCTCAGATTTGAGTAGCATTGTATCTGCAAAATGTTTCCAATATACTAAAAATCTAAGATTTAATGCATAACTTTCTGTGTTTTAGAAGTTATTAGATATTGTACTTTTCTATTTCTTCGTCAAGTATACCTATCAATTATCTATGTAGCCATCTTTTATGAATGAATTTTACGTGGCATAAAAAATTTACATTGACTTAATAAAATACAAATTTATTGTTTGTTTGTTTATTTTTTTCTCAGATATTAGGAGTTCTGGAGTTAGGCAGTGGTTGATTCCATGGCTAAAGAACATAGGAATAGATACTAAGGCCTGTCACCTGTGATCACGTGGAAGAGACCATCACATCTAAGTTACTGCCCTGAAAATGGTCAGGGATACAAGAAGAAAGCTGCGTGATAACTGAGGTTCTCTTAAAATGCTTTATTTAACTCCTTTGACATGTGTTCCTTGGATATCACTCTGACTAGAATTAGGCCACATATCAACCTTGATTACAAGGAAAACTAGAGACCCTTTCAGTGAAGGATATTGCCCCCCCCCACTAAATCTGGGTTCAGCTGATATAAGTGAAAGAGAGACTGGTTATTGGGTAGGCAGCTCACAGTTTCTGCCTTATGACACACCAAGCAGATATGTACAGAGCAGTAACATTGTACAAAAACAAAATTTTGTGTAAAAAAGGAATTTTAAAACTCACTGATGTTCCAATCCTGAATTTCTAACCAAATTCAGAAAGTAGAATATATATGTATATGAATTATTTCATGTATATGTAAAATCAGAGCTAAAGAATTTGACAGCTTTTGAGTATGGATACTGCTTGCTTCATCAAATCTCCTGATACTAAAATAATATTATTAATGATATTATGTAAAAACTGTTGCATCAGCAAAATACTTAATGGGTTGTATAGTAGATTCATTAGCAATTTCTACTTATTATCGATTATCTTTCAGAATCTAGCCATGTCAATGCGACTGACTCAGAGGTATTAAGTAGTTAGAGAGAAACGGAAAAGAGTACACCCATTTGCCCATTAAACGTAATTACTGACCAATCATAAATCACTTACTGAGAAAATTTTGGTGCTTTCATAGGTTTTATATTTTAATATCTCGTTTTACACATGGGAACACTGAGGCAGAACAGAGATGTGACATTGTCCAGGTCAAACAACTTATCTTTAGCATAAATAGGAGTGAAATTATTTCTAGCCTCATAAATTAGGTCTATTTCTATCACATCTAAAACCAGTTACCTTAACCCTAAATCCTTGTCTCTGTTTCTATATTTATTTCTATTAGTAATACCATTATTATATCACCAGTTGGAAAACTGCTGATCAAGACTCTCGAAGGCCATAATTTTTCAGACATAGATTACAAGATATTTCTAACATAATTTAAAAGTTAAATATAGATGCAGGAGATAAATATGGTCTACTTTCAAAATATATTTTTTAAATATGCAATGTCAAAATTTTTATCTGTGCAGATACCAGTTGACAGATTTCCTGGTGTGTGTGTATTCTGTGCAGTTTTTGAAAAATGATAATTTTCTTAAGTAGAAATTTAGAATCACACTTTTTCCACTTCCAATCCTATCCTTAGTACAAATGTTACATGTAAATTTACACACATATATACAGACTTGCACATTCCTATATATAGAAGTCTCAAGGTATAACAGTATTCAAGGGAAAGAATCTTATATTATTTGGGGATATTTATACAGTATTTGAATTTCTATTTCTAATATGATAATGTGTGTAATATTTAATCTAATCATAATAAAAATCTTCAGAAAAAATATTGAAACTAAACACAACAAAATGTTCAGGACAATAAATTTATAAAATGGTATTAAACATGTTTACAAATAAATTAAAGTACACACTTATAAATAAGGTTTCAATCTAACATGTAGAATGAACTCTAGGTTACATCAGAGAAAACTCACTTATTATTTACCAAATAGCATGCAAGAATTATTAGAAGCACTAAATAGAACACATAAAATGCAAAATTATTTTTGACTTTTAAATCTTCCTGACTGCAAACATATTTTAAAATGGAATTATCAAAAGTAAGTGCCTTGATTTCAGGTTAGCTAAAATTAAAGCAGATTATTAAAGTCTGTCACCATAGTTTTTTGTCAAATTCACAGAAATGGTCCAGCTAATTTTGTTTCTGGAGTTGTTGTTTTGTTTTGTTTTGTTTTCTCTGAGAAGAAAATCATTCATATCTAAATAACTTAAACCATACACTATATATTGTATTGAGTTTATTTTATAATGTCACATATATCTATATGTGTTATATTTCATGGATTTTACATGTAAATTATACTCTGAAATGCATGAAGAATGATAAAGAATGGATGTGAATTTTAATAGAATGTTTTAACAGGCTTAATTTGGATTTAGATGTTTAATCAACAGGCAAATATACTTTAAGTATGTGTCATTCTCAGTGAAATTCTCAAAGTGTAGTGGGGTTTTAGAATTAGAATTATGGGTTGCTGACACAGATATCAATTCTCTTTTATAATTATACTAATTAGTGTTAATAAAATCTACCTAAAGCAATCACTCAGTTTGCTATCCAGCACTTTAGAGGAGAACCTCTTTCACTATTTCTGGAATATACTTAAAGATGCATTTTCAGAGGAAATAATATGAGATTTTTTTAAATTGTAGAAATGTCCATTAAAGTCATGCAGATAAATTTAATAATATGATTTAAATAAATTACATTTAAAAAGTAATTGCTAAATAATATAAATCAGTGAATTTATATCATTGCAGGAATATTGTCCCAAACTTTGTAGTATTAAAGTAACTGCATCATTTGCTATGCAAGCTCTCATTACTAATAGCTCTCAAAAGAATACAAACCTTGAAATTATGACAGGTATAAAAAAGGAGTTAAAGAGAATCTCATAGTGCATTGCCGTGTTCAACACATATTTTCAAGAGTCAAAAAAATTAAGATTTATAGGAGATGACTGCATACATTGAAAGGAGGAACCACCAATTAATGAGCACCCACCACACCACCAGGCATGTTTTCATCATGAGAGAGAAATTAAACAACATATACAGGAAGAAATAAGTTTTGGGCAACTTGTTTAATCTCACCAAATGTCACACAAAGCAATGATGTCTCTAAAGTTTGAATTTACCTATCCTGCAGTAATGCCCACTCTTTCCTATTATTTTTCTCCAAATATACATTATCAATATGCACTCAAAGTAGAGTAAGTCAATGGACCATTTATAGACCAAACAAAGAGAATCTAAAGAGTGAATGAGAGTGTTCTTTATCACCACTTTACGACAATAGGCCCACATTGGGACTATCTCCAATATATCAAGATGTGAATTTGGTTAGAGACTGAGACAAGGACTTAGATTATATCCATTATACTGAAAGGACGACACTTTAAACATGACCTGGACTGAATATTAACTTGGTTTAAGCCTGGAGTTTCTATTAATTTCGTCAGAGCTTGATCACTGTTGTGGTCAGAATGAGACACTGTGGAAACGAGAACTGAGGATGTTAGAAGATATTCTCCAACATCTATTTATGCAACTGATTTATTTTTTACATCATAAAAAAGTCTTGCTCACCCCTTTGGTGTTTGTCTTCTTAATGGAATATATAAATTTGCAAATAAAATTTTGAGGAAGACATAATTCAGCCAACTTTATCTATTTACATTGCAAATAACCAAGCTCTTAAAAAACTCATTAGAACATTTAAAAATGTGTTCTTACTTAGATATTTCACAATCCAAAATAACTACCATAATTTTATGTTTCTTTCCTATTTTACTTACTGTCTATTTTTGGTCAAGCTTAGCAAGATAAAGGGCTATTTAAATAATCTAACATTTCTTAAGCAGTAAGAATAATACAAATTTGGAGTCATCATCCTGGGAAAAAAAGCAAAATTAGCACTAATTACAATAATTCCTGCAACAATACAGATTTTTGTGGTAAAATATAATGACTTCAAAGATACTTATGCTTACTAAATCAATTATATTATTTTATGTAATAGAGGTTTCCTTGAATCATTCTTACTCTTCCACATCCACACATTATAAATTACTTCCATATATTTCTTCTTTGCTAGTGAATAGTACCCCTCATTTATACTTGTTAAAGCATATACGATAAATGTAAGAGAGATTAATTATTGTGAAAGTCATTTCATTCTGATGATCTGTGGTTGTCAAGATTTAACTCAAGCCCTAAATCCCAGTAGAGCTCCCACCTACAGAACATTCTGGGAGTGAAGGATGATTGAAATGAGTTGGTAAGAGAAGTTTATGATGGAAAATGGAAATTAAATAAAATTTAAATAATTTATTTCACTACAAACTTTTTAAAATATACATCTTTTTTCAATAATGAGAATAGAAATCTATCATGTTTGTAAGCAGTCTTCATGGACCCAACCCCACACCAATACTAATAATGAATGACAAGTTTGCTGAACTCAGCTAGAAATTTAGGTTCACCATCACCATGTCCTCAACCTTGTTTTTCTCTTAAGAAGAAGGACACTAAGTGTGGACCATTGATACTAATTAGATACAGAAAGGATAGTTTAGAGGATAGAGGATAGAGTTTTTGGCATGGCAGGAGAAATCCCAATCAATCCATCCTCCCCATCTCTCTCTGTCTCTCTGTCTCTCTCTCTCTCTGTCTCTCTCCTCCCCACCTCAATTCTCAATGTAGTATCTTTAGATTTTTCAGGTTGTTTCCTTCTTATTGTAATTTTATGCTAAATAAGTAAATAAAGTGATGCAGTTGGAGTTGCCTTCTGTTCACCCAGGATCTTGTTCTGAAATTGTCTAAGACTATAAGAATTATGAAGAACCTGCTCAAGCTCTCATCGAGAAACTTTCATTTTTTGGTATGTTTAACCTTGGGTTTATTTTCTAGACAATTTTTATCACTGAAATGAGAGGCAAGCTATATTTCCTAGGTGTGAGATAAATGAACAAAACAAAAAAAAAGTCTTTGATTTAATAGTTCCTGATCTAATATACATTTAGGTTGTCGCAGATAATTTTGTCAAACGTTCCTTCCATAAACATATTTAATAAGTACATCCTTATGTGCTAATGTGCTAATGAACACTTTCTGTAGTGTAGTTTTCTATAAACATAACTGGCTAGTAAATGGATAAGTACATTTAAATATTTAAATACCTCCAGTTGACTTCTATTTTTTTTTTTTTTTTACCAATATACACTCCTGCTGCAATGGTTGATCAACTCTTGAAATCCTTTGCTAATATCTAAAGGTGTTTAAGTGAACAGAAACAACAAAGGTCATACACTTGTCATCTGATGCACTACATAGTTCTGGTCTCGATAAGCTTGATGTTATATAAAATGAATAAAAAATTATTTTCATGCACAGCTTTTATTTAGGTTGGAAGATATATATGGAAAAGATAGAAATTGAGGTTGTGATTATGTTCAAGGCTCTTCTGTTTGTTGTTAGAGGTGAGAATAATATTGATTTCTCAGAATTTTTCTGAAATAATACCTCATGAATATCAGGCAACTAGCACAGTAAAATGGTATAACTAAAAGTATTTTTTTCTTAGATGAAACCTCGACCACAGCTGTTGAACAAAATTGACTTTCTCTTGTCTTTCTCCTGATTTCAACAAAAATAAATTAAATTTGAGAAATTTATATAATATTGGCTGAAGATGTGGGCTTTATATTATATTTATTTATGTAGTTAATCATTTATGCATACAATATTACTGATTACCCATTCTATGCTAAACACTAAACTGGGCACTGAGAATACAGAGGTAAGAAATAGTATCTCTCTAAGAAGCACACAGTCTATTTCTTGAACAAAGTAGCTCCAACAAAATGTGAAGAGAAAAAAAGATTAAAAAGTTATAAACATCATGGAATCGGAGAGAAGGGGTTTCTCACTGCATCTCATAAAGCATCAAGCGAAGTCTCACAGAGCAAGAGATGCTTGAGTTTCTTGGGAAGGAGATATTGTAATTCTCCATGTAAAAGATAAAGATAGAAAATCACTTTACAGAGAAGATACAATCTGTAGAAAAGCATCAGGATGTAACAGACAATTGAATATTTAGTGAACTCTGGGTAAAGACACATAAAATGCTTAGAATAGTATCTGGCACTAAACCACTCCTTACTAAATAGTTACTACTATTATTGTCAGCCTTATTCTTATGCTAGTAGTAGTAGCATTTGTTTATTCTTCTCCAAAAATCTATGAGTCAGATATATTTTATACTTTTTACAAATGAGAAAATTGAGATGTAGAAACATTAGGTAACTTTTCTAAAAATCACATTGTTGGGCAGTTGCAGGGTATGGCAAGAACGAAGACTGTTGGTAGTTTAATGTGTCTCAACTTCAGGACTCAGAAAGAAAAATAATTGAAAATGCCACAGATTATGAAAGAAGTTGTATATTGGTATAGGATGTTGTCAGTAGATCATAGAGTTTCTGAAAGGTATTATGTATAGCAGTGTATGATTTGATATATGCTGAAGAAGAGGAAGAAAAAAGCAAGGAGACCAGTTTGGAGGCTATGGCAGTAAATTGAAGAATTTATGAGAGTCTGGACTAAGACAAGAGCTATGACAAAGAAAAAGAAACACATTTTAGAGATATGTATACTTAACTGGTGAGAAATTAGATTTATATTATAGAAAGTGGAAACCATTAACAAAGTTGAGGAATCTGAAACTGAAATTTTTTTTTCTTTTTTTTTAAAGGAAGAGGAATGTTTATTCCTGGAGGATTGCTTTATGTTTCGATTTAAAATGTATTTTCTATCATTTTCACTGTTTATTATCAAGAACATAATTGCATCTTAAGGGTTAATATAAATGCTGATATCGTTAGATACCATGATTAGAAAAAAGTCCAAGTTAAATTACTGTTTTCAAATAAGAGCAGATATCTAAAATCTAGTTGATAACTTTCATCAAATGATAAATATGACAAAGAAAGTTAATTTTACAGAGATTTTTGTTTGTTGTAAACAAAATTATCTGGCACTGTTATGACACAATTCAGTCTACTTCTTAGTGACAAGCTGAAGATTTGTGAATCAATGTAAAATCATATTGGTCTTCAACTGGTTCTCCATAAAGAGTCTTCATCTTATACTAGTAAAAGGGTTGTTGACAATGCAGGTTCTAATTTAGAACCTAGTAGAATTACACAGTTTGGACTCTAAATCTCATTAAGTCTTACATTTTCCAGAGATTTTTGTGATACATCTTGTAAGACTGTTTTAACCAGTTGCATTCAACCATGGTTATAAAGAAATTAAATTTGTTATATCTATAAATAAATGGCATAAATTCACATAAAAATGTCTTAATTCTTAGTTCTATATTTCACTGATTTTCCTATAACGTTCTATGTTTAAAATACATTTTAAAATAGTCGCATTATTGTTTTTTTTTTTATCAATCCACACAGACATTCCAAAACCAAATACATTAAAAATAAACAACCAAACAAAATAATAATACTGAATGCCTGGATAATTCATGTGAGGAATCATTCTTTCCTAAATTAAAAAAAAATCTATCTTCATTCATAATTTTTTAATAAACTCCATTTGTTAAAAAAATGTTTAGTATTTTATATTTTATATGTATTTAATACACACAGCATTTCATATTTTATATATTATATGTAGCATTTTATATTTTATATAGACATAAAATCACACAAACATTTTTTTAAAGGGGAAGCAATAGTGTGAATTAAAATAAAAAAGTTTTCTGATTTTGTTCTTAATAAACTCTAAGAAAAATACTCGCTTCTACAATATTATATATATACATATATACATATATATAATTTCAATGCAATTCAGCAAATATTTAAAGATTGTAGAATATTTATTATTTTTTTTCAAAAAGGTAAACAGAAAAGTTGGAGGTTGGCATATGTATGCACACTTTGATTTGTGGGAGTGTAAATGAGTTCTATATCTTTTTAAATATCTTGAATGAATATTATTAAACCACAGCACTAATCACAGTGCATTATTATCAATGATTTACTTATCTGCCTCTCTCACCAGAATATAATAGCATTATTATCATCAAGAACAGGAATTTGCCCTCTTCAACTTTGGATTGTCAGTGATGGGTCGAGACTGACAGACAGAAATCAGTAAAAATAGATCATTAAACACTCAAACACCCTTATTGAATGAAAGCACAACTTAATAAAAGTAAAAAAAAAAAACTAGTGAGCCATTATCTTGTATGCAGTCAAGTTCATGGATAACAAAAAATAAGCAAGGAAATATTCAGTAAAAGAAAACCATGAATGGTTTATGGCCCAAGATCTAAATTAGCTGTTCACTGAAAAAATAATATAACTAATAACAGCATACTGTATAAGGTAATAAGCACTCAATAAATATGTAAGTATTTACATGTATTATTTTATATAATTCTATCAAATACCCAAAATCAATGGGGCCAGAATTTCAATTTAAAAAGCTCATTAACATGACAAAAATTAATTAAAGAGCAATTATTAGCACAAAAAAGACTAATTAGCAAAACATAAAAAGTAATAAATAATTGGAAGTAAGTGGTATATTTTTAAGATGATATGAAGAATCATACATAGAGTGGATGACTTATTACATTGAAATGGAGTATAATTCTGCAGATAAAAATCAGGGTGAATCTTAATTTCCCTAACAGTTCCCACCTGTTTAATTTACTTATCTTCATTTTGGAGAAACTGAGGCTTGAAAAGGCTAAGAACACCTACTGTGATAGATTCCATAACATACTTCCCAGATCTCACGTCAAAGAGTGTTGTTAGCCCAGGCACTGAGGATGCTCTCACCAGATATCCTTTTGCTATCAGTGACTTCAGAGACTGACTTAGCTAGAGAGAGCCATCTCTCAATAAAGGTGACCAGTGTCAGTGCATAATTATTAAGCCTTGGTTATTTTGGCTCAATTCGAGACAATACCGAAGGGAGATTATAACTCCCTTATAACTCCCTGTAATTGTGCTTGCATTGAAACCAGGATTCTCTCTTTGCTTTTTGCTTTCTTCCCCCACTTCCACAGGTGCTGACCCATTGGGTACTCCTTAACAATCATCCTGTCGGCTAAATTCAACAAAAACTGCTTTTTTGGGGAACCAAACCTGTGACAGTTGTTATCAGACATTTTCTGATAAAGAAGACCATGAGGCAAGGTTTAGAGTTGCACCATCTGTCAACTATTTGGCAATTACGATCTCATCACTGGTGGTAGATAAAGCAAAGTTGGCCTATGTAATAAGATCCAATGGTTAAAAAATATTTCCTAGAAAAAATAGTAATCATGATAAGCTGCTTTAAATAAAGTTTATGGGACAGAATTTCTATAGAAGAGGGTAATAAAGATTCGATCATAATGCTCAGATGCATGATAAAGGTATACACATGACACTTAACGTGCAACTGGAGGACTTGAAGAGTACAGTGTGTCACAAGGTGACTATGATTGTTCAGGTTGAGCGGGCACCAAAGTCACTAATATCTCTCCTCTTTTTGCCAGAGTGGATGTTAGGAGAGTCTATGACAGAATTAGGTCACTGATATCAATGAGTACAATAATATTCCCCATCCTGCCAAAGTCCAGGTAGCTTAAGCATCCAGGTAGAAACAATTATTATAGTTCACAGCAAGATTCAAGTGACCAAGAGGGGCAGGGCTGATTTACAGGAAATTATAAATATATTTAATAAAAAAGAGAATCTCTGGTGGTTTAGATGGGTACCCAAAAAAAGACATTGTTCAATCTATACAATCATGATCCCTTGCCCAATTTCTTAACCAGAGCTAGGTTTTAGTCCCAGAATCCAGTGACTACTGAAGAGATGAGATTCTTTGCAAAAAGAATCCTACAAAACTACAACAAAGGTACATACTCTTGATCCCTACAGTACATTCTCAAATTGACCTATGGCAACGTACTTGAGTTTGCTGTATACTAGGAGAATGAGGTGTTCCGAGCATTTTGTGAAATGCTGGACTCAGGTCCAAGTTGACATTGACACTGAGACCCAGAGACCTTAAGGTGGGGGCATGTAGAAACTAGGGAGAAATAGAGTCCTAGCCAAGGTACTGCTCACAGACCATCTACTGGGACTACAGGCAGATGACAGTCATTTTCCTGGTATCCAAATGATTACTGGAATAAGTATCTTGTAAATCAGAACAACCTCTACATTGGGTGTTGGCCTGTGGTGTACTAGCTAACATAGTGGGGAATACTAAATCAAAGCTTTGAAATAAACGTGTCCCCACCAAGACAGCAAATACAAAATTATTGTATTTTGATGAGACTGTAAAAAATTCTGCCTTTCTTAAAGATGTAAAGAGCTGAAGAGTGGTGGAGCTTTTTATAGTTGCATGATTTAACCCATCTGGACCCCAAAGAAAATTACATTCTGAAGAAAGAGAATATACTACTTCACACTCACCATAGTTTTAATTTTGATCTCAGATGCAGTTCCAAATATTACATTTTAAACTTAAATTTACTAGTGAAGTATTAGTTGGTATTCTCAAATAATTAAACATCCTCCTTGTGTTCCAATAAATAAAACAAGGCTTTATAAGTTCTAATATGTTGCAGCTGAAATAATTCTAGGATCAGAAAAGTTACTGACACAAATTGAAATTTCTCATTGTCCACTCTTCTCTCTGCCTCTGATAAATTTTAAAGCATTTGCTACATGTGAGATTTAAGGTAAACTCAGCATATAAGTATTTGTGGGTATTTACTTATATTCTTATATATTTTTCTTTCAGTTTACATTCAATTTGGTGATGAATATAGTAAAACCTACATTGTGTGGGGAAAAAAATGCACCTAAATTGGATTGACATGGGAACTCATTAGAAATTCAGTTCTTAAATACTGCTTTTCTAGTTTATGGAGCATTCAAAAGCAAGCTATGCTGAAAGAAACAACACTTAACAGAGGCTTGCTGGATGGATGCACAGTTTGAAGTATTAAAAAATCTATCACTAAGTAAAGTCAGGTCATTTGAGAGTTACACTATCATTATAGTATATTCTTATTAATAACTTTTAATGGATTTGGCACTGAGTTTGAGCCAATGGCTCTTATTGTGAACTATAGATATACTTACATGAAACTCAGCACTGTTTATTATAAAGGTATTATTGAGGTTATAGTTCATTAATTGCACATGGTCCTACTTAGAAGAAATTGCTCTCAAATCTGAATGTCCAGGATAGCTGGCCATTGGTTTGTTTTTAATCTTATAGATAATATTAATATTCTCGTTGATCCTTACAGTTTCTGCACAGTCTGCATAGACTGAGTGCAGAGTGCTGAGTGAGAGAGATGGTGAGAGAGAGGAAAAGAGCAGATGTATGACGAAGTCGAAAAAAATGCTCAAGATACATGATCACTAAACTTATCACAACGCCTCACGATTATATATAGATTCTTCTTTATATCTGAACTATTATTTCAATGGACAAAATATATAATGGATAACAATTGTGGAAAGAAAGCCCTAGAATTCACCATACTTTAGAAATATCACAGAACTTACTTTTATACATAAACGTAACTAAATAAAAAGAACCTGTCACACACTAACACACAAACAGAATCAAGACAGAAAGATAGAAGAAAAAAACATAAACCAAGTGGCTATTTCAATACCATCTTGCATCTATAAGTCCTAGCAGAAAGCAAATATCTGGCTCTTGGAAAAATGTTGTTCACAGTAACATAATATAGTTTGTATATAGATAACCATCTTATATTAAAACTATCACCAAGGACATTTTCTCAGAAACCTAACAGCGCAGGTCGGCAAAGCACTCTGTATCTTATAGTGACATGGTTTTACAAGGTAATGGACAATGGAGTCATCCAGGAGAGTGCCACAGCCTGCTAGGGGAATTACCGGTTGGATAGCTTGTTATCAATTTGAAATAGTAAATAAAATTAAGAATGATTTTTGATATGAATAAGTATTTAAATTCAAGAATATATGTTGAGAGCTTCTGGGATTTTTTAAGACTGGGGTGTGCGTGCATGCGTGTGTGTTTCCTCTTTCTCTTTAACCCAATCACTGATCTGTAGAAATAAACTCATGGTAGTAGAGTTTAAAATTCAGAGTTGAATTGGGATGATAGTAACAATCAGGACTGACTATCTCTATAAACATATCTTTCTCTTTTCCTTAAGGCCAATGATAAAGTGAGCCCAGAGACGAGGAGGAAGAAAAAAGACTTGTCAACACATAAGAATTTTCTTTTCACAATCACTGAAAGATGGAAATAGCATGTCAATGTGATCGTTTAAATGGGTCATGTTCAATTTTGTTTATTATGGTAATCTCAAAAACTGAAGGTTACACTTAAAGCAAACAAAACATTTTTCGTGATCTGTTAAAATTCTTAACTGATGCTTACAGAGCTATAAAATTAACATTGCACTTAGTCTATATTTTTATTCATATAAATGTACTTTTTATTAAATAATATAGTGTTAATAAAAAGGCATTTACACTTGAAATGTAAAGAATCCCCCAAAAGTCTGAAACATATACTTTTCTTGTCTTTCTTAATGGTGCCAACTTGCATGCAATTTTAAGCTAAGAAGTTTGGTTGTCAACACCCTGAGGAGAAATCACCACCTTCTTTTACTTATCATGTTGTTCCCAAACCCAACACTGGCCAATAATAATGTTTGAATAAACAAATAGAGAACATCACAGGTGGTAGATAAATGGTATATTATGGCACTGAATATATGACTTTAATATACAATAGTATACAAAACCTAAGCTTCATGAAAATAGTAAGAGAAACTGCCTGGATTCTATATGTAACTCACATATGTGAAACTGAAAATCTTTTTGTGGATGAAATAATATAGCTACATGTGGATGGGTGTGAATTATCATATAGGTCCTCTTAATATTTATTGTAACAAGTAAAGCTAGCGATTAGATTAATAACACGTTATAAGTTCTCTGTACTTACAAAACAACTTTTCATAAAAATCATATCTTATTCACATTGTTCTGTTATACTAGTCAGCTAGAGAAGACTGCTATCATTTTTAATGAATAATACTAGCATTACTGGTATGACAATGGATACAGTGCTATTTACGACTCTTCAGATCTAGATATAAGATTATTGATTACCTTTAGTTTCTGTGACTTCTACAGGCATTAAGCTTCATTGAACCTCATATGATAGTACTGACAAGTGAATCAACAGACAAAAATACATTGATGTAAATCAAAATTACTGTATATAAGACAACATTTGCCTTTACATTTTGCCTGGCACTCAGAAAAAACTCTTGATTTAATTTAGAAAGGATTTTTAGTAACAAAACATACAAGGTTACCTTGAAAATAACTTAGGAACAAATTCAATCATACAACAAATACTTGTTCCTCAATGTTTATAATTACGTTATGCATGTAAGATGGATATATAACAAACATTATAAGACAGGTAGACCTTTTAGTTTTATTGCCACTGAAATAACAATTTTGGAAATACTTGGTTGCATGTGGCTTAGCTGATACATGAATACATTTGCATGAAGATTTGGAATAATGATTAAAATCCACAATGCTTAACTGAATATTTTTAGAAGTAATAAAAGAGTCCAACTTGGGAGTTGCTAATAATCATCATAGTCCTATATTTCCACACCCAACATAACTGGGAGGTTAAATTTTACCATTCATAATGGATCTAAAAATAAAATATATCCTGAAAAATTTAATAAGGAATATGCGAATCCTTTCTGGAAAAAAGTATAAAGCATTACTAAGGGATATAAAGAAAGACAAATACATGGAGAAATATTCTTCATTCATGAATAAGAAAATGCTGTGTTGTTAAAATAACAATTCTCTAAACTAAGGTAAATCACTTTTTATTCCTTAAAAAATCCTTTGGGGATTTTATTGCTAATGCATAATATTTATGTTTGTATGTGAATGTATAAAGATGTGAGGACAGAACTACCTGAATAAAAAAGATATAAAGGCTAAATGTTATATCTTCAGATACCAAATATATAATAAAAATAATTATAAATAATATAATATTATCTACAATGTAAAAAGATATATTAGTGAAACAGAATATGAGTTCTTTTAAAAAATTCAAGTATATCTGGATATATTATAAAATTGGCACTATAAATCAGTAAAGAAAAAATGGATTATTAAATAAGTTAGAATAATTTTAGAAAATTTGGGAAAACAAACATCTGTTGATTATTATTATATGCTATAATGCATTTCAGATGGTTTTAAGAATTACACAAAAATATAAACAAACAAACAAACTCACTAAAAATTGTGATTTTCAGTTTGATTACTATCAGAAAAATCAAAAAATTATTTTAATGTTATTATTTTTCTGCATAAATAATTAAAATATGTATATATCTAGAGATAGAATAAAATTAAACTAAAATGAGACATTAGGAAAAACAAGCTACTTATATATACATGAAACATTTCTTTAAAATAATAATTAACAAAGGCTTAATTCTGAAAATGTCTTTGTAGTAAATAAATAGAAAAAATATACAACAAAATATTAAATAGTAGCTTTTTGCCCTTCTGAAACAGTCTGTTTCTCTGCAGTTTCTCCATTTTTAAAAACTCATGTGATTTGATTAAATTGTTGGACAATTGTATGAGTCTTCTATTGTTTCCATAACAGATAACAAATTTAGTGGCTTAAAACAACAAATTTACTATTATACATGTATAGAGATCAGAAGTCTAAAACTGGTCTCAATGGGCTAAAAACAAGGTGTCAGCAGGTCTGCCTTCCTTCAGCAGGCTCTAGGGGAGAATCTATTTCCCTTCCTTTTTCAGCTTCTAAAGGCCATCTGACTTCCTTGGTCAATGAAAGATGGAAGAAATCCTCAAATCCAGAAGCATGTCATCTTTAAATCTCATTCTGATTCTGACTTCCTTTTCTGCATCCTTCTTATACTTTAAAGGATCCTCTTTATTATTTTGATCCCATCCTATAATTCTGTACAATATTTCACTCTCAGGGTTCTTAACCTTAATCACATTGCCAGAGTCCCTTTTGCCATGTAAGGTCATGTAAGCAAAGGAACCTAGAATCAGGGCACAGATATCTTTTTGGGGACCATTATTCTGCCTCCCACAATTTGTCAAATTTGTTAATGTGTTTAAGGGTGATTCTGATACTTTTATGTACATTTTTTTCTGTCCTTTCATTTTTTTATAAGGAATACACTTTTTTTTAGTTATATTATATATACAAAGATACAAAAATAAAAAATAACAAACAGAAAGAAATCCAAGTGAAAAGAATGTCCCAAATTGGATAACCAGAGATTTATATTCCTAATGTTGCTTTTCTGGTAACTCGGTACATTTATGTGGATAAGTCATTTTGAGGCTCTGCTATTTAATTTCTTAATGTGAAACGAAGAAGTTTAAACTTTAAATACTTACAACTTTCAGCCGAGGACTGAAAACTTGGACTGGGGCTCTATGGCTTTATGAGAGTGTTCTGACTGGATTGGCCGTGTAGCAGAAAAGCAAGCTAATGTTCTCCAGCAGAACACTAATGGCACTTTGAAAGTTGTTGCTAAGTCTGTTGGGTGTTATTTGGAAAGCTTTCTCTCTGTTTTCCATGTTCACTTGTATTGTGGATAATTAAAATCCACATATAATACAAAATTCATTTACTCAGACGACACTTACACAGCAACTAGTTTATGTTAGACATGGTGTTAGGGGATTGCTTCTATGCCATAAGTAATATAACCAAAGCAAACTTCTATTGTTAAAAGATAAGAACAAAGATGAAATAGACATATTTCTGTTCCACAAGAAGCTTAAACTTTAGCTGGGCTAAAGGGATAACTACGCGCCTGAAGGCAGAGGCTGTCTTTTCAGATTCTGTAACCACAGGTCCCTCTAGCACTCTGCCTCCATTGTCTTCCACGATGTGTGGTTCATGATTAAAAAAAAAAAAATCATTTAATTCTTTGCCTAGCTTTGGCCTTAGATAAACCAGTGTTATTTAACTTATCCATGAGGATATGTAAAAGGAAAGTCATAACACCACGTGCCTCCAATTCATTCATTCGATCATGATTTTTCTGTTCAACTCTAGTTTTCTATTTCGATTTCTAATCTCAGTGGATATCATGACTTATTCTCTAATGTAACCAGAATGCTGAGTCATTCTTGATATTTAATCTCCTTTACACACTCTACCAAGTCAAGGTACCAGGAGGAAATAGGTGACACACTCATTAGAATAATACTAAAATATTTTCAATTATGGCAGTCTTTTTGAAGAAGATTGGACAGTGTATAGGGCTACCATAAGAAATAGTACAGTATCCTGGAGCTCTTTACCACTTCTTCCATGAAAGAGCCACTGGAATCCAGAAAGAGAGAGTCCTATAGTTTGTTCTCTTGAGAGAAGCTGTAATTTTGGTTGATAATATAGCTATTTAAGGTGAGTCTGTGTGAAGGTAGCCAGAGGAATAAATATTCTTACCTCACTGTCTTACATCCTCTGTTTTCCTGTGATGCTCCCTATTAGCTGGACCTAACCAGAAGCCACAAAGAAGGGAGCTACCGATGTGTTCTATTCAGGTCAGCCTCCCACGGACAGGAGGATGGTGGAGAAAATAGCAGAGTGAAGCACAAGGAGCAGACTGAATAAGCATTGTGCTGGTTACTCTCTCTGCTGCCAAATTCTGTAAATGCATATATTTAATCTGTCAGTATCCTCCCATCTTCCTTAATACCACCACTATCGTAATATATATATATATATTTTAATTTTGAAAGTTGTTTCCTAGTTTATTATTCTGACCTCACCAGGTACACTAGAATAAACTTTTCAAAATGCATAATCATGTGCCCTCTCCTACTTAAAAAATATATTAATATTTTTCTAGTAGCATTAGAATAAAGGTCAGAATCCTTAACATGTCCCCTTCCTGGAAAGTTATTTTATTTCCTCATTACCTACCTAATGCCTCATTTTTCTTCAGATCCCCATTTAATTCTCACTTCCTTTTTAGGATGTCTTGCTCTTTCTTACAAATCATTTTTCATATTCATAGCATGATCTACTCTACCTATAATATTTCTTATTCTTGTAATGTAACACAAATGTGAAAGCTTCATGGTTTCTCACATAATACTAAGCTCTAACTGTGTGATATTTTAGTCTAATAATGTATCCTAGCAGATTGTATAGACATAATAAATTTATCTTGAATGGAGAAATGCATTTTATAATATTTTCTAGTTATTTTATTTGAGCTACAGAATTCTAATAATCACTATACAGTCATTATAAACTAAATAAAATCATAATAAAATTCTTAGATGGCATTATTTCAAATAATAAATAATATTTCATATTTTCCTTTCTATAAATTATTTGATTTTATTTTGATAATAGTTTCAATTTTCCCTTTCACTGTGTTCAAAATAATTTCATTTTTGTGCCTGTTTGTATGAAAATATTTTCTAAAGTGCAAAAAATCTAAAAATAAGTTAGACTTTTATAAAACATTTTTCAATGAATAAGGATATTTTTATTTTATTTGAGAATTCTTGAAGATAAAAGACACTGCGTTGCCATCAGAACTGTTATTATCTACAAAGACTGTATTGTGGAAATGGATTAAAAAGAATTCTTTGAGACCTCTTTTTATATATACTAAGGAGAAAAAGACTGCACTTACTGGAGATCTCTATTGTAGTTTAAAGGAATATTGACATCCTATAAAGAAAGAAGAACCAAAAAGATCTGAGTCAGAATATTCAACTTGATGTTCAGATTAGAACAGAGGACAAATACCTGCTTCCACTTTTTAAATGTTTTTAAGAGATATCTTTTTACTTTTTTAAAAAACTGTACTCCTGACAATTGGACTGTATTTCATGAGAGAAAGAAAAAAGAAAAAGTATAGATTAAATTCACAAACAATATAAGGGGGAAACAAAAGGAAGAGATATAAATTTGTTCTGTGCTCCTACCATATATTTACACTAGCACAAAGCTTCAGTAAGATTGTTAGCTCTGACTTTTCACTTCTGACACAAAGGAACCACTTTCTAAAGAGAGAATCTGGAAATGGCACCAAGGGTCACTTTCTCTTTCTCTATCTTGTCATCTTGTCAAATGAATGTGTGTATGTGTGTGTGTTTAATTGCACTTTATTAATAAAAAGAAAAGATCTCAAAGAACTGAAGGTATTCATGAAAATTTCTTTAGGGAAACTGTTGGGAGCCATTCTTGCTGAATGCCCTACAGACAGGGTTAAAGTTGCCTGCAAGCTAGAAGTTTGCAGGGAAGGTAAGCTCTTTACTGAAGGAGGAAGATTGGCTTAATGAATAAGCTCGTTACTGAAATTGTTTACATATCTGTGGGTGTTGCTTCTCATGCACATCCTAGGGTATAAATATACTGTTCTTAATAAACTTGGGCGCAGTATTCATTGTTAGCCCTCCTGACTCCATCTCTTTCTCTCTCCCTCTCTCTCTCTCTCTTTTTTCTTAATCCTCAGTCTCCCTCTCGGGAACTATTCGCTCTTAGCCGGCTGGCTCTGGCAGGAAACTAACAATAAAATCTACCCTGTTACCCAACTTAAAGATTCTCTCTTATTTTTCTTCACAACATTTAGGCGGTTCACAACCCTTTGTTTCCTTTTGATAAAACCCCAATATGCTACTCTCAATCTAAAATAATAAAACACATGTTAATCTTTACCTCAAGGGTTTGTTTTTCACTATTGGAAAATTAAAACACTGCACTGAGCATTTTAAAATAGTAAAAATACATAACACACTAGTAATATGTGCTAAAAGACAGAGAAAGTATTATGTAACAAATTATGAGAAATAATAGTTTCTTTGGAGTCCCTCAGTGTCATTATTTTACCCCATTCCTAAAAGAAACAAAACAAAACAGAAAGAAGTCTATGGGGGTATGGCACAGAGAAAGTGAATACCAGCACATCTTACAATAATTATACAGGATCAAAATGTGAATTCACGAATCTCAATAGTTTTATAAAATTTACTTTTAGTTATACTTTTTTTCTGTTAATTAGAGAATTTAAAATGTTCAATAGAGCTACTATATTATAAAAAATCTAGGTAATGGTAATTGAGTTTTGAATCTAGATAAATGAGTTTTGAATTTAAAACTCAACTATCTTGACTCCAATCCCAGCATTGTTTCACTGTCTTTTCAAATGTCACCATTTCCCTATTGTTTGACCCTCAATTTTTTTACTATATAATTTTCACCATTTGACTTAAAACTTTTCCAGAAGTGGTTTAAATCTCAAATGTATGACTCTTGCCTTCTATTATAAAGACTCAGCAGAAAAATATCTCAAAACACAACAAAATTGTTACATGTGTGGATAGATAGCATTTGAATCCAAGGAGACCCAAATGAAAGACATGTTTATTTGTTTAATATAATTACTATCCAGCGGAAACATAGGAGGAAACAAGGAAAATTTGTACCTTCAAGAATGTGTGATTTTCACTTAATTTTAAAATGTGTAAAACCTCCAAATCTAGAAAAACTATATTTAATCATTCACGAAACAAAGATCAGCACATATGTGCTCAACAGTCAAGCTGAAAAAGAACACAGAGAGGTGAGGTCCACTCTCTGATCATTAATCCCTGGAAAACTGAAAACCAGGAAATAAACATTTGTATAGGGTCTATTATATTTCAACTCTATATTTATAAGCATAATGAGAGGACTATAAAACTATGAAGAAAAGAAAATAAAAATAATTGCTACCAGGGCTTTAAGTACATTTAATTAAATATAGAGTGTGGCTTGAATTTCTCAATGACCTAGGCTCAAAGAAGCAAAACATATAACATTGTTCTTTAACTGTGTTTGATTTCTATCTCAAGCTCCTAATTCTTTATGGTGGTAAAAATAACATCCTGCAAATTTAGAATAACCTGTCTTTAATCTTGTTCTCCACAACACTAGCTGTAATTCCGAGGAATAGTTTTACTCACCAATATCCATTCTACCCCAGAGATACAGTAGACAGACTATGGTATAACCATTCTCCCCTTGTCTAGATAGTGGTTTAGGAGCTGGTATGGGAATTACTTCTGATTCAGGAGGCATGAGGGAGGACTTCCTAGGGAAGGTGCTATTAGTAATAGTTTTCTCACTTCTAAAGAATTGAAAAAGGATCAGCCCTCTCGCCTTCCTCTGGATTTTGTTGTTAGTGGTGGTGGTGCATGAAACAGCTGTACCTAACTTAATACTAGATTAGAGTTAAAATCAACCCCCAGAAAATGGTGGTGCCAAGAGAGTCTCTGAGAATCAGAACAAGAGTCTCTGGCATCTCAGCTAAGTCCATTTCTACCTTTGGATGTGTGAAAACAATAAACTTATTTATGACCTAACATAGTTTGAGGCCTGACTTTATAGCAGGGTATTAACCTTAATTTACAGATGAGGAAACTGAGGCTTAGAAAGATTATACGTCTTGCTCCTCAAAACCACAAAATAAGTTTAGGAAGCACAACACCAATACAGATATTTGCCCATGAAATTCCAACCACTTCCCTATATAGTGCCTTGTTTCTTACATCAATCATCATGGAGCTTAGTTTCTACTATACTGTCTTCTAAAATTTAAAACAGTAACTATCTGAGACCAAGAGTCAGATTCTAGTCCCTCCTCTCAATAAATAAAGCATAGTTCTGAAAATATAGTTGGAAAAACATATTTTTAGAAAGTGGTTTAGAAAGTTCTAAATGAGAACTTTGAGAAAAAAGATATTTAATGTTTAGTCTAAGTGTGCCCTCCCCCAAATGATTCTACTAAAATTTAGGTAGAAGTAAAAATGCAGAATATTTTACATTGACTTAAGGTTCTAAATATTGATTCCTGTTTCATTGCCAACCAACCTCTTTCCTCATTTGTCCTAAATTGAAGTATTTTAAACTTTAAGCCCCAGAATGCTTATCACCAATGATGCAGATAAGAATTACTAAAATAATGTGTACAAGCATAAATTGTGTTTTTCTTTAGAACATTAGCTCTTTTTAAAGAACAATTTCCATTTAAACTGGCTTCCTTGTGTTGTCTTGAAGTTTTTGTAATTATGTTCAAGAAACAAAAGAGCATGCCAGGCTCGGCATCCATAACAAATGATGACTACATCTGATTCTTAAAAAAAAGCACTTCTCTAAATTTATAGTAATAGTGTTTCTTCCATTGACACCTTAATGTTTTTATAAATTAACAATTAAAATCTCCAAGTCAATACTAAAATATTAATAAACACATCTAATTATCTGGTCAACATAAATGTAATAGTCTTCTTTTCTATGTTTCTTTTTATTCCAAAAATAATACAATAATAGCGTTAACTTCCTGATAATTAGTATGAAGTCTTCTTGGAGGTTTTAATTCTCAGAGAGATAAAATTACTTTTCAAATTGAGTATATAAAATTCATTAGGTATATGGATTTCTGGGACCCTTATTCTGAATATGTTTCTTAAAAGAATGTATGGTGTCTAATGCAGTGATAAATGTTCTTAAAACATTCTCCAGATGTAGGTGGTTCAAGGACCAGAAATGGAAAAAACTGGTTCACAGAGTCAGTTAAATTGATTTGCGGATTAAAAAAAAGTTCTTGGTCAGTACCAGGAGCAAGATGTTTGTTTGTTTTCTATTAAGAAAGCTTCCCAAATAAGCATTCTAAATTTCTTGGAACCCTTTAATTGAACAGTTTTGTTGTTTGTTGTTAATGTTTCCAGTATCTGTGTTAAAGGCAACTTTTTTAATCTATCTGCTAAACTTAAGAGTATTATGTCTTGGGTCATCATCATCAACATCATCATTATTCTTTTCTTCATTAATAAAGAGCAACAACTATGACTATTTATGGATTTATCATGTGCCAGACTTGGGCTAAAAGTGTTATGGTTTTATAACATATCATGGTCAACTTCTAGGCTACAGAGCTAGATTTATATCTACTGTATTGTCCTGCTGCCAAGCTCTGTGAGATTTGCCATTACTGTTTACTCTCCTTTTATCAAAGTTCAAGCTCATTGGCAAGTTTCTATATTTTCAAAATATAATAACTAAAATAGTGAATAATGTACCTTTTCAGTATCACATAGTGTGCTCAAAAATTTAATTGGCAAAGAGATAGTCTTTGATTCTTTAGATTAGAATAGTCACCCTACACTACAATTCCCATAGTGTCCTTTTATTCAGATTCTTCACATTATTTTAATTACACATCAAATATCAATCTCCCCCATTGGAACAAAGCTCCATAAAGACAAGGGATTTTGCTTTTGCTTCTAAATTGCACTATTTTGTTCATAGTATAACTTTATGACATGTGTGACCAGATATGATATGTCGTATGATAAATGACACAGTTGCCAATATTCTTGGCATAAAAATAATAATGACAAAAACAACAAGAACATTTTTTTTAGCATAGTTGACATTTATTGACATGTTAAATTATTTCTGTTTTGGACCTACAAATTCTAGTTAACGATTTGTGCTGTCCTGTCTGGAATAGCATGGCTACCCATCCCAGGAGAGCTTTGCCAATAAGAGGTGCCCCTTTAAATGTGGTCCTATTCTCTCTCTGATTAATTTGAAATATTTCACCATGACCTTATCACCAGATACACACACACACACACACTCACAAATAAAATCTCACTCCCTAAGTTAAGTCTGATACTATCTCATAGAGACATTGGTCAACTTAGTAGGCATGTTATTTAACAGCAAAGTAGTTAAAAATTTAGAGATATGCTTTCAAAATTTTCCCAAGACTTATTAACATTGGTTAAAATAAATTTTAAAAAAAAGAAGAAGAACATGCTAGGCCAAGAAAAAAAGGACCTAAAGTTCATTGTAGGTAATCCATTATTTTTAGTAATCCCTAAACCATCTTATTTGTGCCTCTGCTCTGAATAGTAAGAGTACTTCTACAGTAATCAGCATTAACTCACAATGCGTCTAAAAGTGAATACTTTTTTTACTCCAGGGCTCATTTAAAAATGTTTGCTTATTTGATGAATACATCAAAAAATATAAATAAATTTAATAAAGGACATTCAAGACCTCTAGAGTAAAAATCTAAAAAGAACATACTGAAAGAAATTAAAGAAATATAAATATTGTGAATTATACCATACCAATGGATTTAAAAACTCAATATTTTTAACAGATCAGTTTTTTCAAATGATCTATATATTCAATGAAAGTCTAAATACCTAACACATTTTTTTTTAGAAACTAGCAATCTGATTCTAGAATTTATAGGAAAATGGAAAGAACACAGAATAGCTATGATGGCTATGATTCTAAAGTTGTTCTCCAAATTTCTACCCTTTGCTATACTTGCTCTGTATAATCCTGAGCTCTTGATTGTAGATGGGCCTGACAGAATTCATCACTTGGATAAGATTACATTACCTGGCATAATTAAAGGGATTCTGCAGTTTTAATGATGGTCCGATATTAGCTGACTTTGAGTTAATTAAAAGGGAAATTATTCTAGATGGGTCTGACCTAGTCAGGTGAGCCCTTCAAAGGGACTGGACTCTTCCTAAATTCAGGAAGAGATTTGAAACATGTGAGTATGCGAGGGCCTATGGAGGGAGCTACACGTCAAGAAGGTCATGAGGACCTCCAAGGAACTGACAGTGGTCTTTGGCTAGACAGCCAACAGGAAAACAGGAGTTCAGCCCTACAGCCCTACACAAAAGGTTAAATTCTTCCAAAAATGTGGATGAGCTTAGAAGGGAATTCTGAGTTCCAGGTGAGAACAGAGTCCCAGCAGACCCTTCGATTTCAGCCCTGAGACTCTGAGATAAGAAACCAGGCATACTTTGCTCAGACTTATGACCTAAAGAAACTTCAAAATAATAAATGAGTGTTTTAAGCCACTAAGGTTCTGATGATTTGCCATGCAGCAATAGAAAACTAATATAACTAATACAATTTTGAATAGTAACAGGAAAGTTAGAGAATATATACTACCTGATTACAAGACTGATAAAGCCACAATAATCTAGATGGTTTTGTATTGCTGAAAAACTATGCATAATGATCAATGAAATAAAATCAGAAGGCCTAAATTTGACTTAGACATACAGTAAATTGATTTTGGACAAAGATTCCTAAGTAATTTAATGGAGAATGATAATCTTTTCAACAAATGGTTCTGAAACAACTGGATATCTGCATAAAAAATATATGAATCCTGACCATTTGTACCATTCTGTAAAACTTCTAGAAGCTAACTTAGTAGAAAAATATTGGTGACATTCATTTAGGGAAAGATTTCATAAATACGATAGAAACACAAAAGAAAGAAAATAATCATAAATTAGACTTCAAAATAGAAAAATTTAGCTCTATGCAAAAACTATTAAGAATATGAAAATGCAAGCCATGGTACAAAAATATTTGCAAAATATTTTAAGAAACTATTTAAATCCAGGATATAAAAATAACTTATGCAACTCACCTATAAGTAGAACAAAAAAAACATTTTAATGGTCAAATATTTTTAATAAAAAGAGATAAGGAACATACGATAATGGCAAATATGCACATGAAATGATGTTCAATGTCACTAATCATTAGGGGAAAATAAAATTAAAACTACAGTGAAGTACTATTACATACCAAGTAGAAAGCTAAATTTTAAGATGCTGACCATATCAAGTGCTGGCAAGTATGTGGAACAACTAGAACACTTACATGGTATTGATGACCATGTAAAATAATACAATCACTTTGAAAAATGGTCTGCACTTTCTTAAAAAGTTAACATACACTTACCATATAGTCCAGCCATTCTATTCATAAATGTTTATTCAAGAGAAACAAAGACATATGTCAATACAAAGACTTTTACATAAATGTAAGAGCCGTATGTTGTCCCCTTCTATAATCTCTGTTAGCAAAGAAAAAACTGAAAAAAAAAAGTGTCCTTACAATAACAAATACCCCCAGAAAAGTACGATCCTTCTTCCCCTAGGCTTTTCATTAACTTTCTTGGGAGTTGATTTAGACTGAAGAGAGAACACAGACACTTTAGACAAGAAAGACATTTGATTCAGTTGTTAAGCAATTTTGAGGTCTAGGAATTTGTAGTGT
Organism: Macroglossus sobrinus; assembly: GCA_004027375.1. NCBI lineage: Eukaryota > Metazoa > Chordata > Mammalia > Chiroptera > Pteropodidae > Macroglossus > Macroglossus sobrinus. Next base: position 246,449 of record PVKZ01000648.1, on the reverse strand, counting down.
CTTAGCCAAGCACACACATATTAAGGCATAATTAGTACACAAGAGGTGTGTAGACATCAGATTATTTCAAGTTCCATGTTTGATGATTGTTTTTCTCTCTTTCCTTAAGTTAAATTATTTTTTTCTTTGCTTATGTGAATTGTTAATGTTATGGGAGAACTATCATATTAACTAACAAATGCTTTTGTATAATGATATCCACATTGATGAAATTCTGATTGATACCCATGCTTTAGAAAGTTTTAGAGATTGTATATGTAGCTGGATATTTTAAGATCTAAAAAGTCAAGTTCATTTTCATAAATTTCATGGAATATGTAATCTCATTTTTATTGACTCTTCTATCTTTAATTGAATTGTTCATTTACTATGCCTTTTCTTCACCTGGTATACTTAAGCAACATGCCAATTTCATCCACTTTGTTTGTGTGTTTAAAACTACTGCATATTTTGGTAAGTCAGTCAATCTTTGTACTTTTCAAATTCAATTAAGTTGAAAGCTTTGTCTAGTTTGATAGAGACAACTGCTGAAAGTGAATGCCTTACAGAAAAATGTTACAAGGACAAAATATCATTTAATGCAAAAAGAGAAAAACGTATCTTTATTTAACAGTGAGGTTTTTTTTCAAATGCGCCATCAATTATATAGAACATATTATTTAAAATCATATGTGGCTTCAAATGCCTCTGTTTAACACACATACAAGAGTTACCTTATTTTTTACTTTACTTAAAAATTAAAAAGATACATTTTCTGCAGAAGCATGTTAATGTTCAATGATTCTAAAAATGACTTTGATATGATTATATAATAAATTTAATCTGTGTTCATAGAAACGATAAAATGAAGTATGACTTTTACTGGTTTGTATTGAAAATTAGGACAACATTCTTGATATAAAACGTTCTCAGAATACGTATTTTGAAATGTCTTATGCTTTCCCCCATCTACACTGGGAAGTCTTAATGCCTGCTTAACTACCATTTTGAGTCAAGAAATATACATTAAACCTAACTCTATGTCAAACACCATGAACTATCATACAGATAGGTTTATGACCATGTTATAATTCTTTAGGAACTCACAATCTGAGAGCAACAACAACAAGTTCATGCTTAATTAGAAAGATTACAAAGGGTATTAAAAGAGAATTATAAAATTCAATGGATCTCTACCACAAGGAGCAATAGAAAAAATTATGGTCAAATTGTGACTTAAGGGTTAAATTAATAAATTTAAAGAGAGATACTTTAAGTTGAAGAACTGGAATAAACATAGCATACAGACAGCCTTTATGAGCTGAGTATCCACTATGGGTAGAATTGAGCACACATAAGTATGTGTGAGGGGTGAGCCTAGGAAGGTAGGGTAGGACTTGGTTGAAAAAGGCTCTGAGGCTCATGGAGCATCTTTGTACTTCCAAACATTTGTCAAACACTTTTGTAGAGTATATGACTGAAGTAAATTTTTATTGCTATAAAACATTTTCCAAATCACCCATTACAACATATAGAATAAAAGAGTAGCATTATATTTTGGAGAGCAGTAGAGTTATAGGAAGAATTGATAATGGCGAAGAAGGTGGAAATGAATACACAGATATAGGGCCGATAGAATTAATAGAACCTACAAATTTTACTGAACTTTTCCACAGACTCTGGTCCTTCCATGAAAGAGTTCAGAAATAGAGATGCTAGGATTGTTTTTATCTTTTTCTCTGAAGTACCAGTCATTGAGTCTGTTCAATGTGATGAATAATTTCAATGACTTCTACAACTGTTTGTTTTATGTATGTCCCAAATTCTGTTTTTGTTTTAAATTGTTTCATTCCTGTTTCGTTTTAATTTATCTTTCAGTGGCTCATGTTTCAAGCAAGGATCTCCTTACTTGTTGGGTGTTATTAGCAATCTCTCTCATTGGAATGTCTCCCCTTACAAGAACACACACACACACACACACACACACACACAAACACACACACACACACACACACACACACACACACACACACACACACTCCACTCCACTCCTCTCCATTCCACTCCACTCCATTCCACTCCACTAGACCTTTATGAGTCTCAAATCTTTGTAAAAAGTAATTATCTCCCACCTAGGTAGACACACTGATAAATTTCAGCTTTGAACAGAAAATTATCTCTGTAAATCCAATAATAACTGTTAAATGTGCATGCTATTTGAAGGGAAACAAATAAATATCAAGGAATTGTTGCAATTCATATTAACAATCATTAGAATAAATCAAACATTTATCTTTTCCATTCTAAGTGAATCTTTCATTTAATTATTTATTATCTACATGTTAGTGAATATAATACAATTAATATAGTGGTTGTTTTTACAAAAACAGTATCTTTCACAACACTAAATGTAAACTATTGTGTTTTTGTTGTTGTTGTTCTCTCATTTGATTTAGGTACTAAAAGTAAATGATTTGGAATATGACATTTCTCTAGTCTCATGTATAAAATAAAGAAATGGATTAAAAAATCTCTAAATCTCCTTTTATCTCTTAAAAAAATCTCTCTCTTATAATTACCAGTATAATTTCCTTTTTAAACTCTGAAAAGAAAATTTTCAGGAACTGTTTTCTAGTGATACTTTTGGATTTGATAATTTAACGAGCAGCCATATCTATCCTCTCAATTAGTTCTCAAAATTCAAAAAGGCAATCAATTATCTACTGCTATCCTGCTTTAATTGGTAGTGTATATTTAAAGATGCTTTAAACATCATTGGTTACATTTTGTCTTTAAAACCTAAAAGACTCCAAGTGGGAGAGGGGGACTCTTTTGCAATATATAATAATGTTCCCCAATTGAATATCTATATTTTATTGCCTTGGTATCTCTAGTTTCCTGATGAAGCTCTGTATACTCTGAGCATTTAGTTGTAAATTTTATTATATAAGAATACCAGGATATCTGAATATTTTAATACACATTTTAAGAGGATCTTTAAAGATACTCACAGATATATTAATTTAATAATTATATAAATCATCAAAAATCAAAAAAAGAGACTAAAAGGAAAAATTGACAATTTTACAGAAAGGCTAGATATAATGACATATTGATATCCTTCCTATTTTTGTTCTACTTCTTAGCCCTTTGAAATAGAAAAATAAGAACAGTAATGATAACAGTTCTTAAATATGTCACCTGTTTTTTAAAACATCTAATTTAATGCTCATAAAAAATTTTCAAGGTAGAAGAACTGTTAGCCCCATTGCACAGATGCAAATCTAAGGCTAAGAAAAGTGAAGTTACTTGCCCTAAACTTCATAGAGTCAGGTTAGGAATTCAAATGTATTGCAGCATCCCAGTTCATCCACTTATTTACCTCTACATGTCACCAGAAAGTAAGTCATCTGGTAACAGGATAATTAACTCAAGACCATCATCTTATTCTATACCCTTTTTATTACTTGATTATCTTCTGGCCCACAACATCCACATTTTTGCCTCTGTAATTCTGAACTTTAATTTATATCACCTCTGGCACTTCCTCACTTAGTATTTTAAGGTGAACAACTTGTTCCAGTTTGCCCTGGGAAATGCTTTTGGTATTAGAAGTCCTGTATTCTGTGTTCCCGCTCAGTCCCAGGCAAACTAGGATAGCTTGCTTACAACTGTCCTGGTTTTACAAATAAAACTTCTGCATCCTGAGAACTCAATAAGGCACAACAAGATGGTCTGTTAATTGAAATGACCCTCAAATGTGGACATCGTCTTTCCTTTATAGACTTTGTTTTGGCTGACCCCATTGTCTTAATCTTTAAACTTGCACTAAGGCATCTGTTACTATAAATGTTACCCCAGTGAAACCTGTCTTGATCCCAGCTATTTGGAGGGATCAGCCTCCATCCTGAGGGATGCTGGACACTAGTTCTCTCAAAAACCAGAAACAATATCATTTTAACGAGTTCAGTTCTAGCATTCATATATTTCACTTTTTTTAGTTCTAATTTATAGTAGGCATTTGTTGACTTTGAGAATGCCAGATTTTAAGTGCTTAGTGGAGAAACATGGGAGAAAGTTGTGTTTCTAAAACATCTGGAGAAACAAATATTTTCTCACTGTTTATTTTCAGTCTACTTTTCCAATTCAATAATATTTGCTTTCTTACTGTAATAAGATGAGCTGGAGAATAATGAGAATGCAAGTTGGTTTTACCTTGAGAAATGCTTCAGAGAAAACAGTTCTAACACTGAAGTTGAAAATTGTAAAGTTTATTAAATCTGCTCTCAAAACCATCAATAGCTGAATGTTTAAAAAATATTGCTAAACAACACTCAATAAGGATAATATGCCTCACATAACTCAGAGAAACAAACTTCATTTTAAATTTCTGCTGAACAAATTATTTGGATTAAATTATTTTTAAAAACATCAGTCTTCTAAACCATTTTATTAAAATTACATGATATTTACATTATATTTAAATCAAGATAAGGGAGGAGCTATCAATAAAAATGTCTAACCTTAGTTTAAACAATTTCTCCATTGATAAAATGATTTATGTTTTCTTAATAAAAATCTGTTTCTTCAAAAATAGAACTAATTATTAGACATGTAATATTTTAGTTCAGGAAGGGACCTTATATTAAATAAAGTCTGAGAGGGTACTGACTTAGAAACTTCACCCAGATATTTTATGAAAATGTTTGCAAGATAGTGTTTAATAGTGGAAGAAATTAGGCCAAAAATTAGACCTGTATGCTAAATTCACCTTTAAGACTGACTTGCCTAATGATCTCAGTTTGAGTTTTACAGATATGGAACATAGGTATCATTAAACTTAATCAGTGACTAATTGCATATTTTTAAAGGTGGAAATTTAAGAGACTATATTCAGTAATAAGAGAAGAAACAAAATTGGTGGATATTCAACTATGTTACATTACCTTGGAGAGTAATTTATAACCAGGTAATAGTTATCACTTTTCAAGCTTTTCTTGAACACATGTATTTTTTAATTCTGAAATTGAAATTTCTTTAAATATTGAATTATTGATATTAAATATTTGTTAATGATTTTATTTTATTAAAGTCACATTATCTTTTGAAAATCCTTTTATCTTTACATTAGCTATTCGAGTGGCAGATGTTATATAGGGCCTGTTGGGTTCCAGATATCAAGCTAAGAGTGGGAATCTAGAGGAGAATATGAGTCAGAACTTTTGGCGACACAGATGTCAGTGTGTCAGACAACCAGGATTCCCTGATCTTTCACGTTAATGATACATATTGACCCAAGTTCTGGAAAACTATCATTGAAACATTATATTGTCATTGAGAATAAAACAGCAGCTGCTTGATTACAAACAGCACCTTTTGGTAGACGTCTATGAACATTAAACAAAAAAAAACCCATTTAATCTCTTCATATTTCTAAACAAGGCTTGAATTTCTGCTGTAAGCTGTCTTCTATGTCAATGAAAAAGACTGAGGGTGTCCTTTAATAATGGACACACTGTCGTTTTATGATATCTTAAATTATCTTCTTCAGCTTGGGAAAAAATGAATTGTTCTCATAAATTGTGGTGTCAACATTCACTCATTTATTCATTCATTCAAGAAATACTTAATTCATCAATTTTGCTTCTAGTCCTACAAACAGAGCAATAAATATGACATGGTCCCCGATCTGAGGAAACTTAAAGTCAAATCAAGCTAGTTTAAATTGAGATAAATGAATCCCTGAAAGATTACCTGATTTGTTCAAAGCCACACAGTTAATAAATGTTGCAAATGTTGGGCCTTGAACTCTTATCACCTGACTTCCAAATTCTTTCTACGGTCCCATGTGATTCTTGTCTAATAGTTTTTAAAATTATTGTTTGAAAATTAAATGACATAAAACAGTCTTTCCTTGAGAAACTTGGAAAATGAATGATGCTATTCATATGTGATTTTTTTAACAACAAAAAAAGAGTGTTTCTAATAGAAGTTCAGTAATGCAAAATATCCTTCCTTGCCCAAGTTCCCTCAGCATTATTGGAACTTACTCATGTGCATTGAGCAAAGACCACACCGAATGGAAGCCAAGTGACAGCTGGTATGCAATTTTTATAGTCATTGTCAAATCTAAATCCCCCTAAATAAGAATGTAAAATTAAAATTAAATTACAATTAGATCCATATATTCTCTCACAGGAACATAGTCATATTAACTCTAGGGGGTGGGAGAGAGGCATATCCTGTTGACATAACTCAGCTGAAATGATTATGCATCTTTTTCATAATTTATATTTTCCCATTTGGTAACCATGACTAAGCTTCTTTAGAAGTATTCATTTATTTACAATCTCTTCACACAATGGTTATTTTCTTTCATTTTGGGGTCTAAATGAAGATAAAATAACTCATTCTCTTCTAGAATAACTGCTCCTTTCAATCCTCTATATGTGCTGTAGCATAACTGTTCAATATTAAGCTTGGCATTTAAAGTATTTAGGATTGACTGAAAATGTTCAGAAAGGATAAAAGCTTAGTGAACTAATTCAAAAAAATCATATTTATCGGAGCCAATTTCTGTTGCTTGACATTTTATGATTTACTTCTAAGCTGCTAAAATAGCTTAAGAAACCTTTTCCTCCTGGTCTGATTTTTTTTTCTTGTATTCTGTCTAATCCTGCCTAAAATTTGTGCAATTAATATCAAAGCAGGCATCAAATCCACTGACAATGATCACCCAGGAATTATGCCTGATTAGAAAGAGTTTTATGCTTAACATGTCTGTTAGTTTCATGATAACTGCACCAGAAAAATTCTGGAAACTGGAGATACTAGTGAATTTCTGGAATACAGTCAAATTTATACAGAAGATGGTTCTCACTCCCTTAGACATCTTTCATCTCTGAGATTGCCATTTTAAAGTTTTTTACCTGTATATCTTTAAAAGAAAAAAAATCAGATAATGTTTACTCTTCAAATTAGAGTTAGAAAAATAGACTTGAGAGCTTTAGCCTGACAATACTGGAATAGTTTACCAAGTCCTCACTGAAGTCTGATATAAGAGGTTACCAAGGGGTTTTCCAGAAGAAAGGCAAAACAGGTTGCAGTAATTAGAGTAAAATTTCCTCTTTTCCCAAATATTTTATCCTTCAAGAACAACAAAGCAAGTTTTCACAAAAACAATGAATGTCAAATCATCTCATCCATTTTACAGTTTCTGTTATCCCTTAAACATTACTTCAAGTTTTGCCTAAATGCTTATTTTATATACTCTATGAAAATTATACTCAACAAATAAATAAAGGAGGCAAGATTTTGATCCTCTCAGAATGACATTTATATCTAAATTTATTCTCTGATTTATATATCCAATTCATCTTACATACATTTATAGAAGTATAGATATATCATCTAAGATTTTATGACTTTCTAAATATCTATTTATAATTAGATAACATAAAGGTGTTTTTGTTTATTTTTGACACTATCTCTTAACAGAGGGTGACAATGGCTGACATTATTAAGCCATTGCATTGTGCCAATCATTTTGCAAACAAATACTGTTACTTAAAATCACTGAATTCTTGACAGCTACAAGGTAGATAATTTGTTTTATAGAGGAAGAAACTGTGGTTCAGAAAAAGGATTTGGGTAATGTTACAAAACTCATTAATGGCAGAGCTGGAATTTAGAAGTAAACAGATTTCAAATCTAGTCTATGATGTTTCATACTTCTTCCTCACTTTACATCAAATTTAAATAGGTTTAAGCCAGCAGGTTGTAAAATATTGCACTTTGTATGTGTTTGGAGCTAGACTGTATAAGGTTTGCCAACTTTATATTCAGAATAACTCTCTGTAAAACAGGGGCAGTTAATATATCATAAACTGCCGTGAGCATTACATGAGACAGAAACTATGAGTATAACATATTTGGGACAGTGTCTGAAATGCCAGAAATTCTCATTAGATGCAAAGTAATATTATTTTTTCAGTTTTTAGATATAATTGATCTAAAACTTTATGTATTTAAGGTATTCAATTTGATATCCTGATAAATGCATACACTGTAAAATGATCACCACTATCTAGCTAACACATATCCAAGGTGATAGCATTTTTAATAGTGGTGGAAGTAATATTTTGATCTTAGGGCCAAAGTGCTTTTACTAAAGTGCTCATCTGCACTTTAAAAAATTGTTTTATTTAAAAAAATGTCAAACTTCCAGAAAAGTAACAAGAGAGAGAACAACACAAAGAGCAATGCCATGCTTTTCTCCCAGATTTTAACACATCTGCACTCTACCTCTCTCTGCCTCTCTTTTTAGTATCTACACTGCATTACCAGGAAACTATAAATGACTTCTACTCCTATTCACTAATAATACATATAATACATATAATAACAGCAGCAGCATCTAATATTTAAGGCTGTTTACTCTTAGACAGGAACTCTACTGTTTTGCATAGATTAATCTGTTTTATTCCCACAAAAACCTAATAAAAAAACATCATCATTATCCTCATGTTGGCATATAGAAACTTTCCTAAAGTGTCGTAACTAGTACGTGGTATGCCTATATTTAAATCTCACCTGAGAGACCATGAACTTGACCACAGTAACATAGTGGATAGGTTTCTGTTGCTACTGTGTGTGAATGACTGTCAGCTGCTGTGGCAAAGCAGTATTGAGTTGTTACTAATTGTACCTGAAGTTGATTTTCACTAATGTAACTACTATAAACTATTCAAGATTTTATCTCCCCTAAATTCACCATAGAATTAATGTGTTATGAAGGGAGAAAACTGATATTAATAAAGATATCAAATACCCTTCAATTTTTGAGTGAACCAGACCTTAACTCTTCTATACAAAGCACAGAGCCAAACATTCCCCCAATCTATTCTGTTTGATCATGAGAAAATACTCAAAACAAATTTGGTCTGAGGAACTTACTTAATGGAAAAATATAACCAATTAAGATTAAGACTGTTTTAATTTTTTAAAAAATCACAATTCCTTACAAAAAAAAAAGCTTTGCTGAATTACCATAATGGAGTAACAGACTACAGAAAGAAATAAGACTTAAATATCACATTCATGCTATTGACTGACATCTCATAATTTCACTCTTCCTGGTTATGCTTGGACATAGTCTCAAAATTATGTTGGCAGCCTCTGGTCAATAGATTAGAGAAAATTCAATTAAGAAAATAAAGCAAGACAAAACAAAGAACAGCTAGTTTTCATCTCTGACACAAACCTCTTATTCAAATACTAGTTTCAAGACTTTTTTATTAAGGAGGCAAGTGTTCTTAAGTGATAATAGATCAACCATTTCTCGCACTGTAAGGACAGACAGTGTTCCCATGTAGCATGCCCAGGAAACCATCTTTCTCAGGCTTAATTTACAACAGCCACATGGTATGCTACTATGGTGTGCTTATAATTTAAGATTACAAATCTGCAGCCATGTTAGTCAATAAACATTCCCTTTGAAGTCACTTCCTTTTGTAAATCCAATTGTCATTTTACATTGGATCGTGACACAAATTTGGCTTAATTTCTTTCCACTTTTATGACAAGTAGAATGGGGCAATTGGATTACAAATTGTTGAGTTTATTTTCAAAGGGTGAAAATACTAACTAACCTTTGAAGGTAAATAATAGTTTCTAGAAATAAAATTGTCCTCTAAATGCTGTAACCTCTTTTGGGGGTCTAAAACATTGACTCCTTCTCCTTTTTTAAATTGCTCTTACCACAAAATAAGTTACAAATTACTCCCAGTATTTATGAGATTTTAATAGATTGAAAATGTATTCTAGTGTTTCTTTTGGAGTAGTGATTCTCAACTATTCTGAGTACTTGAAATGAAGACAGCCTTTTTCTCCTCTGCTCAGATGAGAGGATAAAAACAAAAGATGAACAAAACTAAGAATTTGATCCCAAATCCACCTCCCTCACAATATAAAGAATATTGTCTTAAATTTGTAACATTCCCTTTACTTATCTTGAATAGTTTAATAGTTGATCTCAATATTGCATGGAAAATTCTCCATCGGAAATGTTTAATCAAACAAAAAATGGGTGCTTACACTTGACTTTCATCACTACGTCATTTTTCCCCTTTATGTAACATTCCAATTACTTTCAGAGTCAAATCCAGAAGTGCCCAGAAATTTGAAAACACTGACCGAATCTTTACCAGATATATTATTTACAAAATGTTCAATGACTCCCTTGGCACTGCTAAAATCAATTAGATCAATAATATAAATTTTAAACAATCTCTTAATATATATTTATATATGAATCACAAGTTATCAAGATACTTTAGTATTTTTTTAGGTCAATAATATCCCCTCTCACAAGAGTAAAATATTTTAAAGCAATTCATATACTTAAGCATCCACAGCTACTTCTCTCCAAAATCAATCATAATACCATAAAGGATTCTGTTTTCTGTCAACTTTGAGGCACTTTCTATTTTCTCTCTAAAACACTTATTACTAATAGAATTTTCTCAGCATCTATTGATAATGGATGTTTCCCAAAGTTGGCAAAAACCTAACTGGATTTCCATTAGCTTGAGTGGTCAAGGTTTATTCCAGCAAGATGTCTATTCTATTTGTTACAGTAAGCTAGATGAGAGTGCCAAGAATTTATTCACTGGCTACTTGATTATAGAGGGTTTTTGTATGTAATGCAGACTGTTAAAACGTTAATGCATTAAATTATACAGTCTTTCAAAAATTTAAATGGAAACTTTGAAAACATTTTTGTTTTTTTTGGTTTCCAGTCTCCAAATGCCAATGGTTGGCTATTGAAAATTAATTTAAATTTAAAAATAAATAAAAGCTCATTTCATAGTGATGTCAGAACCCAAGCCGAGAGATTTGTATGGATTAAGTTATGACTGACTAAAGAGAATATCTGTTTCAACATGAGACATTCTGTCTGGGCATCAAGTTAAAGGGGTTGAACATCTATAATGAGAACTGAACAGTGCTGGACACAGCAAGGGTTAATAAAGAAATGACTAAAAGTTATTCTTTGTCCACATGCACTTCAGAATCTTTGGTTGTGGTCGTCAAAAGCAGGTACGTGTCTAGGAGTTATGTACAACAATCTGTTTGAGTGCAGAAAGAACAGAGAATAAATCAAATCTAGAGTGATCTAAAAGTATTGCCCATCCTGTAGGTCTCACAGAATTTAGTGGATAATCAATCCTCATAAACACTGATTACTTCTTACCTCAAATATTTGCATCCCTCGACCTGAGAATTTTCTCTGACCTCAAGAGTAAGGCTCAAAGTTAAAACATTGTATCTCAAGCTATGCTATGACAATGAATCATACAAGTGTTTGCCTGAATGAGCGTGTGCGCGTGTGTGTGTTTGTTCTGCATTCTAGAATGATACACATTTATTTCATTATGTTGGACAAGATTTAACTTCAATATGCCAAAAATTGATGGTGCTTATAACATTTTCACAAAAAATACCCCAGTATATATTTTATTAATAATCAAGAAGTCTTTATGTATCTAATATGAACACTATCCAATGTATTTTCAATTCATTTCAACTTGCATATTTCCTAGATAAAATAGAACACCTCTCACTCTCTCATTATACTGAAAAAATAATCAAGTTTGATGCTGACCTTATGTTCTTCATTACAAATGTATGAAAGCTATTTTGACATGTTCAATGATATAAAAAGATATTTATATTTTTACCAAAATATGCTTATAGCTTTTAATGGCTTCTGAATATTTTTATATACAGTGGTATATTGGTAAATTTTTTTCCCATCAGTTTTGTGTTTGACTTATATCAGAACTTAAAATCTAATGGGGATAATCAAAGTTGAAAGGTAAAGACGTTGAGTGTGGTAATTACACCATTAATACAATTAAGAGAACAAAACTATTTATAAAGACAGTTACACCAAAATGTATGTCTTATAAAGTAATTTCCTTTGGAAAATAAAAATAATAGTCCATATGTTTAGAAATTAAAATTTGTTTAACATTTGCCTAATAAATTATTCAAAATTTGGTAAAAAATTGAGAGATTTATTATAGTTTTATTTCATTTAGAGGACACATTATTCTCCATTCTGAAACACATATACTGATCATATGACTATCAATTTTGATTTAATAGTATCACACACAAGTTAGCTAATAATTTTGATCAATGTATTTTCAATAGGCTTATTTCAAAATACATGTCACTTTTAAACTAGTAAAATTAATTTATGTGTCATTTAACTTATTGTTTGACAAAAGGCAAGATTGGTTAGACTGAATTGTTGGCGCCATAAGTCAGACAATTTTTAAATATATTGCTCTTAAAAGGTTTTAATGTTTTGGGAACTCATGTTCTAAATTATACAACTTTTGGAGTTAGACTAACAATATAAAAACGACATTGAATTTTTAAAAAATATGTGTAGAAAATAAAGAGATATAGATAAAAAAAGAAGAAAAATGGGAGCCCTGTTTTGATTTCTTGATATATCCTAATTAATATTGATTAGAAAAAGGAGAAATTAATAATGTGCACAGGAGTAAAAAGAAATAATTTTTTCCCTATTCAACCTCAAAAATGATAAAGGAAACCATGGCAAGGTCACACCTGGGACTTGGAATTATATTTCTTAGGAAGCTGATGAAGATAGAAGTGAGTATAATTGGGGACTCTGCTGAGCTAAATAAATTAGACATTCCTCAAATGTCTTTCATGCATTCTAGTAGCTAAAATAGCACTGGAAATAGGACTTTAGGTCCCTAGTATTGAAACCTTTGCATTTCAAACCTGCCACATTTCTACCAGCATAATGATGTGGACAGAGTCTAATATGTAAATTGGTCAATCATTTTTCTCTATAAATCATCCTGCCATCCCAAGATTTGACTGGTTTATCCTCCAACTTACTAAAGTCTTGGCAGAGAACATAATGCTGAATTTAAAGTCTTCAAAGAGAATTTAGACAGGGGTCTCAGCTGTTGTTAGTAAACCTACTGGTTCTTCTCAAGCAAATAAGACTCAATTTGAGTAACTTCAGAGTGTGCTGATAATAGTGTGAGAAAAGCTATTTCACATCCAGAATATTAAAAAATATCACAGCTTTTCCTTTTCTTTCTCTCTCCCATTGATTTATTCATTTTTCCTCCATTGAAAAATCATCGAACCATCATTTGGTTCTCCTGACTCCTGCTTTATCTCCTTTGACCAAAATTGCTATGAAGAGTAAACTGGACACTGACAGAAAACGTTCTTTGATTTAAGTAATCGTATGGGAATCAAAGAACACACCAAAAATGCAGGTTCATTTGTTTGGTAAGTCAGTAGCTTAAGTGTGGAAAGGAAAAGTAGTGATAAATTATTGGAGCTAATAGCAATAGGCTTACAATATTTGATTACCTAGATTTAGGAAGTTTTCCTCTTTTTTACTATCTTATGATATACAGTTACTGATAGATTAACTAAAAACACCAACTCAAACATCTCCTAAGTGAAATATTATTTTTGATGTCTTGCTAGCATTATAAATGGCTTCTTTATGAGCTATGTCCCTTGCCAACTACGGGCTATAGTAAGGAGAGCAGAGGAAGGCTTGAGTTCTACATTTACTCTCTGTCTATGATACTTTTGTTATGCAGTATAATGATGAAGTTGCTACAAACAAAGAGATGGTTCAGGAGGCAAACAAAATCAGCATTAAGATGAAAGCATAGATAACTAGAAGAAAATGGAATAGGCTGTTGAGAAAAATTTCTGACATGTGGATACAGTTTTAAATTTAGAAATAAAGAGGCACTCACAAAGTAACATATCAACAAAAAGCTATAAAAAGTCTATTTCCAAAAAAGCTGCCAAAAGTATTTCCAGCAAGTGTGACAAACTGACAGTCTTTATTAATATAGAAAAGTTATACCAATCAATAAGAAAAATAACAAGAATTCAAGAAGTAAAATAGAAAAAAGATCCGAACAAACTATTTGCTGAGAGAAAATATGAAGTAGTTATCAAATACATGGAAAGAGATTTTTATCTCAACAGTAAACAAATAAAGACACATTTAAGTAAGTTATAATGTATTCTTATTAGACTGGCAAATATTTTATGTTTATACAAATATAGCATGTATTATATATTTTATATATAAGTTGTATAATATATGCAATGTTATAGTTTATGTTAAAGATATTTTTGTCATTTATAAAGACACACAAATGTAACTAATACTGCTAAATGTAAGAGAAAACCAATATATATTTCCTAAAATGTTATTGCCAATTATTGCATTTTGAGAATTAAACCCAAATGCAGTTGTATGCATTAATATATGTTTTTGAAGTATTACTAATAATGGTGGAAAATAATGGTAAACAATTGATGTAATCAATAATAGGGGAATGGTTATTATCAAATCATATTATGTTATTAAAATCATATTCTGATTATTATGTAACAAATAAAATTATCTGTGAATAAATGCCATAGAAATTGAGAATATAAATATTATTAACAATTTTTATCTCTGGCATATTTTAAGTTAAACTCGTGTGTGTGTGTGTGTGTGTGTGTGTGTGTGTGTGTGTGTGTGTGTATCTGTGTTTCAGGCACAAAACTTGGACAATTCCTTGATTTCCTGATCTCTTCCACAAACCATGTCTGACCCATCAGAAAACTCTTTCACTTTACCTTCCAACTATATTCAGAATCTAACAACTTGTTTCAGTTACAGTTAATTACCTGTAAGCTGCTCTACTTGTTTGCATAATGTTTTTTTGTAGTAGATTCTCACTCCCATAGGTGGATCCACTGCTTACTTGAGTGATCAGGTCACTCTCCACTACCCATGCCTGTGCACAGATTCCTCCCTTGGGTGATCTCTCTTTCCTTACAAAACGGATGGCCAGGTCCACATTTCAACTCTGACATGAGAAGATTTCTTCTCATTTGTTATTCAGAGCCATTCCTGAGTAGGATAATAGTATAGGATCGGTCATTCTAGGCTTATGCTTAGATACCATGCTAATACACCTATAAACAAAACTTAGTTTTTTTCTATTTCATCAGCTGGCTTAAGTTCTCTCCTGTGGCATAGGTATAAGGTGAAGGAGAGGAACCTGTGGAGCAGTAGTCGATGATGTAGGGTTTAGGCTACTTGCTTACACAGTTGTCATTTACCCTCTGACTTCACTTTGTTCGCATCTCTTGGATATACCATTTCTAATTTTGGAAGAGTTGTTGCTGCTACTTCCAATCTTATGAATTATAGGAAATGACAGCATTCAGTTCATGATAATTCTGATTGTATGGCCACTTGATGACCCATGATCAGATACTTTGTCTCTACAAGGACTTAACAGCATGCCAGAATGTTTTTAAAATCCTGTATAGATTTCTGCTGTAGATGACATGGCTTGGCTCCAAAACACTAGGGTTCTACATTGCAATTCCCCTAAATGGGCTTTCTATAAATTCCATGTGGCATTTTCCATTATAGATAATATCTAGTGCCATATGGTCTGCTGAATCTTATGGCCAAGTGGCAGAAGCTGTATGTACCACAGCTGGAACTAATGTTAATCCCTTTCCTATTCTAAATTGTACTTACAGTGGTGGTCTTCTGTGCCATTCATAAGTAGGTTGAAGCAATGTGTGGAATATGTTGCATTTGGAATAGAAAATGAATAGGCAGACATGGTACTTTCTTATTTGTGAGAGATGTGAGATGCAGTTAATTGCCTTTTATTTTAGAGAAGTCCACCAGACCCTTAAAAACTATACTCATATGGTAATCCCTTGAATTTTTATAGGTTTCATCTCTCACTTTCTGGAGTGCATATGCCTTGCCTAGTGTTTCAGCATATTAGGCATGTCTTGGATATCTGTCTGATCAAATAGGTATTAAAGACATTGTGAACATATATAAGTTGTGTGAGATATTCAAATAATACAGGACACCTTGAACTATATTATGTTAAAGTGAGATATTCCTGGGGTCTTTTCTTGGCCTTCCCCACTGTGACAGCTCTGATTCCACTGGCCAAAGAATTAATGTGTAGGAGGTGGTGGTAGGAAGGTGCTTTCAGTAAGTAAATGGATCCACATCAAAATGATCACTTAATAGTTCCACAAATCCAGTGCACCCACTGTGAGCAAGATATGGCCCAAGACGCTTTTTATTGCCTGGTTACCATAAATCATATCCCCAACAGAAGGAAGAAAGACATAATAAGGATTCAGGTACTGGGTCATTAATCTGAATATAAACTGCTTCATACAATTTTCAAAATGTCTGGACAGTACCTTTTGTAAATATTTAGTTACATAAGTAAATGGTCATGGGTCCCTTCAGAAAAGGACAGAGGATATCATTAGTCTATACCATATTCTTTGTTCTAGATTTATGATTCTGGCCTCTTCTTCAATCAATAGAGTGCATATCTGAAAAGAACGTGTTTCCCCCCCCCCCTTAGGGAGTCTTTACAATTATCCATCTTTGATTTATTTTGATTATATAAATTAACCAATATTCTGGTTGGCTCCTCATCTATCTATCTTGCCTCCTGGGAAAGTTACATTCTATTTACCATTTCAATAGTTATCTGTAGTTCAGGTCCCTTTTCTGCTTATTCCAAGAATAGCCCTCCCCATGGTCCTGACAACTAAGCACCATCTTTTGGATTATAATATTTCAGGGACCCTACAGTCTCTGTTGCTATAATGCAACCAATTTCTATAACAATATATTCTACCATTAGCACTGGCCCTCAGAAGACAGTTGTTAATAGTTTCTCAGTAAAGCTAGTGACTCTCTCACCAGCAAATTCCTTATCAGTTAGTAAATAAAATGTCTTTCATCTTCTTATGAGATACAGTTAGTAGATGAATTTTTCAGGCTACATAGTATTTCAACCCTCCAATACCCATTTCTATAAGCATTTTCATCACTTTTTCTAATTTCCATTATGGAAAAGCTGGCCTTCCTATTTTGCTTACTGTTGGTCATTATTTTCTCCAAGATTACAGAGCCATTCTAGCAGAAGGTTAGCACCATTTTCCAGGATTCTCTACACAGTGGCAAATCTTGTCTCATGGAAGAGTTTTATTGTCAAACTCTATGTTTGCCCCTCATTTCCACCTCCCTAAAAATAAACAAACAAAAATAATGCCCCGAACTGAGTCTCATATATTATCTTACAGCTTTTTTTAGTACATGCTATGCTATTAAATACTATGTCCTTCCATGTGGTGTCATTCCTTCCTTAGCAGATCTAAGATTTTCCCAGTTGGCACATGCTCTGACCTAACCCTCACTATTTACTGGATCACCAAAGACAGTGGGAGTATATCTTGAGGAAGGTCTGTATCTTGCAAAGCAAGGCTGTGCATCCCTGTCAATGAAGGGTGTAGAGAGAGTCCTAGCCTATATCTAGGAGAATTAAGATACTTCTGCAGGCAGAGGAAGTTCAGGGAAATCTGGGGATTCAAGATCTTTGAGTGAGTCAGCATAGATGTTTCCACCCCAGATCTCATGTATCCTGTTATTCTCAATCAATATTCTGACCTGGGAATAGCAAATATATTGGTTTCAAGAATTCAACATTATTTGGGAGCTTTGCTGTTATTAAAATTAAGTTTACAACTCAATCCTCAGCTTTTTCTGTGTCCACACTCTAGAAGATAAAAGTCTCCTTTATATATTACCACAGAAGGATTCTGGCTTTTG
This sequence comes from Macroglossus sobrinus, assembly GCA_004027375.1. NCBI lineage: Eukaryota > Metazoa > Chordata > Mammalia > Chiroptera > Pteropodidae > Macroglossus > Macroglossus sobrinus. The sequence goes on along the minus strand of PVKZ01000648.1, from coordinate 228,715 downwards.
AATTCAGCTTTAATTGCTGATTTGGTTTTAACTTCTCACATACTTTCATTATATTTCCCCAACACATTGAGGACTCAATGTGTTGACACACTGAGGACACAAGAGGCATATGATACCATAGTATTTGTCATTATAAGATCATAGAACTTCACAAATGCCTAGAACCTCATACCTGCCAGAGTATTTCCTTCCATAATATCCCATCTTAGTTTACTATGGGTGAGAGTTTTCACATTTGGACCTCAGTAGCATGCCATATGATGCCATACAGTCTACATTGCCAGCTGGATAGCATGCAATCTAGTTTCATAATCTCACTATAAATATTTAAAGAACACTTATAACTCAATAACTAAAAGATAAACCATCCAATTAGAAACAGGTAAAGGACTAGAAATGGTAAATGGACATATGAAAAGATGCTCAGCATCATTAGTTCATAGGGATATGCAAATCAAAACCACCATGAAGTACCACTTAATACCTACTAGATGTCTACATTCAAAAATATAGAAAACAACAAGTGTTGATGAGGATATGAAGAAACTGGAATACTCATATATTACCAGTGGTAAATGGTACAGTTACAATGGAAAATGTTTGGCTTTTTTTTTTTTCAAGTTAAAAATAGAATTTTCACCTAGATATACACCCAAAATAATCACAAATGAGTTTTCAAACAAAAAATTGTATATGAACATTCATAGCAGCACTATTTATAAAGCCAAAAAGGTAGAAACAACCCAAGTGCCCATCAGTGGATTAAAAGATAAACAAAGTGTGGTATATCCACACAATAGAATATTATTTGGCCATAAAAAGGAAGAGAGTGTTGATACATGCTACAACATGGATGGATCTTGAAAACTTTATGCTAAGTAAAAAAATCTAGATGTAAAAGGCTACATATTTTATGATTCAATTTGTATAAAATAGTCAGAATAGGTAAATCCATAGACAGAAAACAAATTAGTGGTTGCTTTTAGTTGGAGGGAAGGGAGAATGAGGAGTGACTGCCTAATGAGTACAGTTAGGGTGAAGATAATTTTCTGGAACTATAGAATGGCAGTGTTAGCACAATATCATAAAGGTACCTAAAGCATTAAATTGTACACCTTAAAATGGTTAAAGTGATCAATTTTATTTTATTTTATCTGTATTTGACAACATAAAAAAATACCCATTCTAGATTCTGCTTCCTGGGAATAAATGTGTCATCAATATTCTTACACCATATTCTCAGGAGACAGACTTTGAGGCACAGATTTGTCTTGGAGAGGGCTACTGAGAACAACAGTGAGGGGGTAAGAGAAGCAGAACTGATAAAAGGGAAAAGTTAAAGTTCTTTTGCAATTCCCAAGGAAGCCTCTAGAAATTTATAAGTAGCTCTCATAATGAGATAGTCCCTCGAATATTTCAAAATTAAGGTGATGGGTCAGATCTTCATACATGCATTCTTACTAGATGCAGATTGTTCCCAGAGAGAGGACTTACTATTGGGTGAAGCTACACAGTTTGGCCAGATTTCCTGGGGAAGGACCCAGTTGTCGAGCATTAGTATTCAATCTTAGTAGCTGTGTAAATATGTGCCACAGACTTGAAGAGAAAAGTCTGTTGGTGAACCACAGTATCCACTGCAGCACATAAGTCAGAGATCTGTTTAGCACTCCTGTACCTTAAGTGCTACATCAAACAAATCTGATAGTAGAATTCCATTCTGACAATTCTCCCAACATCTTTCCATTACAGTCCACCACTCCCTAGTTGTAATATTTGAACTGCAAATAACCACCTCACCCTTTTTTTTTCTTTTTGCCATTTTAGTAAATTAAATGCTTTGAAACAGCGATGCCTATCTCAGAGGCCTATACTTAGATAAATGTTCATGCCATGAGTTTTCAGGAAAGTCCTGGTTGCAAATATGCTTTCTTGAGGTCCCCATAAGTTCTCATCAAGCCTTTGTTTATGTTATTATTCTTCAACTAAATCACTGAGTATAAATAAATAAATTATCTGCTCCAAATCAGATGATTTCCTTGGATGTTTTTATTGTCCTCTTTTTTTTTTTTTTATTTTTTTTTATTTTTTTGCTCTTCACAGCTTCATGATACCTTTTCTTACAAAAGTCGCCATCTATGGTTACTTTCAGTATACGTCTCTCAGGATACCTGATCCAGCATGGAAAGAGTTGGAGTTTTAGGAGTGTAAGTTCCCTTGGCATCCTCTGAGGATGGATGTTGGAATATGAAGACTTCAGCACTCCTGGCTAGGTTCAGGACATCCCAAGGTACGCTTTACTCTACAGCCCTTCCCTGTGAGATCAGACTGAAGCTGCCCTCTGTGGGACTGTTAGAGGAAAGGGAGCAGATTAGGACCCAGGAGAGAATCAAGAAAGTACATGATCACAGGCAGTTTCCCCAGAAGCTTTTCTTGAATGAATCAATTGTACACGGATTTCTTTTTAGGTTCTATAGCTGGAAACCTACCCTAAGACATTAACTGTGGCTAATTGCATTATATCTACAACTAATAATTGCCTTAATGTTTGTGAACATTTTAGCATAAATATGTCACTGGGAATCAGAATTCCACACCTAAGGTTATATAGGAAACAGTCTTTAATCCAATTATAAACTCCCTGAAATTTGGTTTAAAATAATTTAATGATTACTTAACTTTATAATAATAGATGGTTTTCCTGATTTCTTCACAAACACAAATAGTCCTTGCTATGGTTTAATACTAGCTACATGAAAAACAAACTAAGGAGTTTTTTTGTTTGTTTTTGGTGGTGGGCTTTCCTATTTTTTTATTTGTATCAATGACTTCTTGCTCAAAAGAGCAACATGGTTTATTTCTTCAATTGCTCTAGTTAGGATGTTGATTGTCTGTCTCCCATATTGTCCTCAAGAGCACCTTCACACCAGTGTTCCAAAAGCAAGATCCCCAGAGATGTTGGCGGGGGTGGGGTGGGGGGGAAGTATGCTGAACATGACAGCCTCCCTGCTGGGCGGGTGCAGCCTCCTTCAAAACAAAGAGAGAAGGAGACTGGCTGGCCAACCTGCAGAGTGAAGTATCATCGGTTTATTTTGCTGAAGCCCACACAGTGGAAATTCAACTTCTGGCTGTGTAAGGAAAATAAACAGAGACAATGGCATTTTCACTCTTCTAAGCAGTTTATCCAGATCAATATGGGGAAGATTGCTGCTTCGCTGTTGCTGATCTGAGACTTAATTAAGGATTTTGCTCTCTGAGGTTGACGTGCCATCACCTTCATGAGTGTTACAATATTGAGTTTCTCTTTCAAAAATTTAGAGTTAAGACAATATCAGTATGGCAAACACAACTGAGGTTGATTTTTTTTAATCCATAAGCTAGTTTTTATTTAGTTCTTTTCTAAAGTAGATTTAATATCTGAATAAAACAGCCCTATGGTTTTCTTTTGCCTCATGAATAAAGTCACGATATCATAATACAGCAAAGAAAGCCCCTTTTACTCTTGTTCTTTCTTTATTATTTCCCTCTTTTACCCATCCTGCAAATATATATATATGTGTGTGTGTGATATAAAGATAGATAGAGATAGATAGAGATAGAGATAGAGATAGAGATAGAGATAGAGATAGAGATAGAGATAGAGATAGAGATAGATAGAGATAGAGATGATAAAGATAGAGATAGTTAGATAGATATATGCTAGGATCCAGCTATGTCAAGCAACTACTTTTCTAAAGCTACTTTTATGACCTAGAGCATTTTTTCCCTCACTTGGTGTCCTGGGGCATGCTGGTTTCTTCTGCCTTCACTTTCCCCTATGTCTCTAACTCAACCTTCAAACCCAGCTTGAGCATCACTTCCTTTTGAGAGCCTCTCTTCACTGTGATCTCTTTCCACTATGGTGGCTGCCTTTTATTTGTTCCATAAAAATACTATAGCAATATTGTATGAAATGCTTCATCTCCTAAACTGTGCTAATAGCTACTTGAAAAAAATTTTTTCTTCTTTAAATGCATGAGTTAGCAAAATCTTTAAAAAGAGTGTGAATAAATGTTTGAATAATTATTAAATTATTGAATGTATTTGATTATTCAAAAATTTACTATTTGTGCTGATACATACTTTAAAAATAAAATGATCATTCCAAAGAGAAATAATATGTATGATATATGTTAGTGTCTCTTGCAAATGTATAATTATAAAATATTATTCTTGAGTGGGTTAATTAAATGGCCTATTTGAGAAAGGTATTTCCTGAAAAGATATCACTTGGAACTAGTTTTTTGAAAATGAACATATAAAATCTTTCTTTTTCACAGACAGCATGCTCAAGAATATGAAAACCAATATTTCTAGAATCCTCTTGTAGAGTTTTTATAATTATCAATACTTGAAATTTTATCTCAGCCTTTACAAAGATTGCATTAGCATAAAATGTGTTCTTTTGATTTAATATATTCTTTGAAAAGAAAAATATTCACCAGAATTAAAGAGTTAGGATAGAAAATTATTACCTGCCAGGTGACAAACAGTACTTTACACTGATGAGGAATGTTTCTTAAAAAAATAAAATAAAATGCAAATTACAGAATTTGAGTTGACACTCATTCCTTTTAGAAAAAAATTGCAAAATTCAAATTGAATATCCACTATTAAAGTAATAGGGCTATTCGAATTGTAGCAAATTGCAAATTCAAAATTAATGTATTCTTTTTTTTAATGTTACCTGTGTTATTATGTTTGTCAAATTGTGTCTGTACCTTGAGTCAGCACAATTAGGGTTCCCTAAGCAAGAAAAAGATGATTATACTTGCTACTTATGATTATTTCTTTGGAATATTGGGCTGAAAGTCTAGGTAAATTTTCTTTTTTTTATGATTATAGGGAGGTGTTTTGTAAAGTATTGGTAAGCAGAACTTTGTCTTGAATGATTCTTCGCTTCTTAGCCCCACAACACTCCAGAGAAATAATTCTGTTTTTTATGTCTTCATAGGATTATAGCATTCTCAATATAAACTAAACCCAAAGATGGTTATTCTTGAGAATATTAAATTTTCTAAAATAGAAAATAACAAATTTATGTACTAGGTCCAAATGTTTGTACAACTTATATCATGATTCCTCCATGAATGAACACATTCAAAATAAGCAGAAATTTTGGCATATATTAAGAAATGTCTCTAAGGCAGGGATCCTTCACTGGTCATCACAAGTATGTAATCCCTAAAAACAAAACTGTTATTGTTGTGAAGAAAAAGTACTTTTGTGCCTCTCATTAATTAAATTTCATGAGAATATTATTTTCTGTGCTCAAAACTCTTCTGTGGATTATTATTAAACATCCTAACTTCTTACTATGCTCGAGCCTCTGCCCCCTCCTACTTCCTTGTGCATAATCTTCATCACTCACTCAGCTCCCATCTCCATTCCTTTCTTTAAAAATACTAAGCTCTTCTTTAGCCCGGGACCTTTGCACACACTGATCTGTGTTTTCCTTCACAGATGAATAAACTAGTTCCTCTCAGCCTTCTTCCTCCAATTTAAATATCATCTCCTCAGAGAGGCTGCCATCAACATTTTTTTTTTCAAAAAATGCTTCCCCCAGTTAACTCCTGATTTTCTCCAATTCAGCCCTTACTATTCCTTTCACAGAAATGTCTTAATTCATAATTTCTGTATTACTAATTTGTTAACATTTAAAGTAATTTTAAAACATTAAAGATAATCCACCTTCATTAGAATATAAGTCCTCTAAGTCTGGACTATATCAATCTTTTCTCCATTAAAATCTCAGAGTACTTGGCCTTCAATATATATTTGATGTTTGAACAAATGAGTATAATTTGTTCCTGAATCAACATTTTCTACTATTTTACCTATCTATAGTTATGTAGTCAACCACTCAAAACTTAATGACTTGGAACAACAGTGACTGCTTATTTATCATGGTTTCTGTGGGTAAGGAATTAGAGAGCTTGGCTTGTGTGGTTTGTTTGGGATCTCTCATGAGGTTACAATCAGATGTTGGATGTGACTGCAGTCACCTGGGGATGGAGACTGTAAATCCAAGATGGCTCACTCACATGACTGGCAAGGTTGTGCTGGCTTGTAAACAGAGCTTCCGTTCCTCTCCACATGGAGCTTCTTGAGTGTCCTCCTGGCATAGTGAATTAATTCCTCCAGTGGGAGCAGTTCAAGAAACCAGGGCAGAAACTGCAATGCCTTTTATGACCTAGAGACTAGATCTTAAATGTACTCACCACAAAAAAAGAAATGACAATTATGTGACATGACACAGGTATTAGCTAATGCTACTGTAGTAATCAGATTGCAACACATAAAAGTATCAAATCAATGCTCTGAATATCTTAAACTTATACAATGTTATATGCCCATCATATCTTAATTAAAAATAATAATATGGAAAAAAAAGAAATTACACCTCATCACTCATGCCATATATTTTTTTGAGATCAGTCATAATGTTTAATCAGTTTTCATTTCTGAAATCTCACAATATGTTTTGGGGGGGCTTTTATTTTTTTAATTAAGTTTATTGGGGTGACATTGGTTAATACAATTACATAATTTTCAGGTGTACATTATAATTTGACATCTGTATATTCTATTGTGTTTACCACTCATCATGCCATATTTTATTAGTCACCAGGTCAGCCTTGATTAAGGATGTGAGGCTACTACATAAAAACCTGAGTACCAGAAAACAAGAATCACTGAAGATCCTCTTGGAGCTGACTACCATGCACACAGGCCTCAATTTATTTTTAGTTGTCAAAGCTCTTATTCTCTTCTAACCACCTTTTTTTCCCGAATACCCAATTCCTCTCTTCTTTCGCTCTCCCCAATCTGTTCTTTATTCCTTGTCAAGGACAATTCTGATTCATTTTCTAGACTCTGCTAAACCATCTTTATTTTGTCAGAGTGTCATTGGAACAAAAGTCAGTCAATAATTGTCATCAGATATGGTCTCAGAAGCTACATTCTCCTACCTACTTTTCCTCCTTCCTCCTTCTCTGTCTGTCTGTCTGTCTGTCTATCTGTCTGTCTGTCTCTGTCTGTCTGTCTCTCTCTCTCTCTCTCTCTCTCTCTCTCTCTCTCTCTCTCTCTCTCTCTCTCTCTCTCTCTCTCTCTCTCACACACACACACACACACACACACACACAAAGGAGCCCTGACTAGATACTTACTGGCTTGTCTGAAGTAGGCAGTTTCTGAGGTAGATTTTAGATTTAACTCTAAGTGAGTGAGAAAAATTGTGGGTGAAAATTATTGAATTCCTCAAAACATATAACAAAACATTCATGTGTACACGGCCTATTTATTGGTATACAAGGATCTATTTTCTTTAACAAACTGATTCCTTTCTATTTGCCTTTCCTTGATCTCTAGCTAGTATTAAATACTAGCTAAGCTTTTTAATGGCAAACTTTCTTATTCTCTATCATTCTTTTTCAAGGAGTGAGACAGCTTATTTTAGCCAGGTTTAAAATTCATTTAAGATTCATATATGCTGAGTTCTAGACAAAACACTAACCTTTTGGTGTTTGGCCTTAACTTTGTCAAACATAACTTCCTGCCTTAAAAAAAAAGTTTTAAATGTTAATTAAAAACATTCCAAGTGTCTTAGTCAAAAAATAGTCCTGAACTTAGACCTGTTCTCGCCTACAAAATGATGAGCTACAGTATGAAACATATGGATTAAATGTCTCTACAAATTTAATGTAGATTTAAAAATTAGTCAGTATTTGGAAAACACATTTGCATTTTGATAAATTAACTAGTAAAAATGTTTGAGCATAATCTAATATAAATTGCAGTCAGTTCCAATTCCTCATAGTAAAATGGGGAGCATATGTCCAGATTAGACTCCCAATTTTCCAGATTTTTTACCAGGAGTTCAAAATTTTAATGGGAGCCAAGAAAACTTATAGTTAGATGAGATTAGATGATATAAAAGAAATTGCCCCAATGTCATTTTCAATTTAAACCACTTCAGTAAGTGAAAAATACAGACAGAAGTCTCAGGTTATTAGTTTTGGGGGATTGTAAAAATGGTTGAAAATGTGAAACATTTGGTCATCTATGAAAAAAGGAATTCATAAATCACTATAATTTTCATTAATTTATGATTTGTACTCTACATTCTTCCATCAGGAATTTAAAATGGCTCATATTAAAAGATATATGCAACTGGACTCGTCAATAGAATTAGTGCAAAGACATCTGTTTTACTGATATTTAAAGAGAATTTCTTCAAGTATTCATTAAACCAACATTGATTAGTACCTTACTATGTACATAGCATGGTCTGGTAGAACGAGATATATAAATAACAAAACTTCTGCCTTTTTAATTCAGTGGGAGAAACAGACAGCAGAGATACAGATTGTAATTGTACTGCATGCAACTACATTATATAATAAGATGCCATAGGTTTTATGTAAATATGGAAGATAATAGAGTTTTAAATAACAATATTCATCCTGGCTGAGAAAGAAGAGAAAATGAAACAAACACATTGCCCCAGAGCCTAGTATAATTTGATACCACATTCATTTTTCATCTGAAACAAATCATTTGAGTACTGCAGTGATTGGTGCCTCCTCTGTGAATAAATATTATTTTTCCAGGATGCTCAAGAGAGATTAGAGATCAATATGGATTCATTTTTGTCTTATAATGGGAAATACTGGCTTCCTACAACTATCAGAATCGGGGGTGGGAGGGTAGGTCAGGGACCTCTGCTTCCTACCTACATTTGCTCTTTCATGTACATGTAAATTTCAAATCTTCTTTCTGCTGACAGGTGCACTAAAGACATTCAAATTATTTACCCTGTTCCTAATGTAAAATGGTATGCATTTAGTAACTGAGCCAAAATCTTTTTTTTTTTTTGAGCCCAAATCTTTTTTGCAAAGAAACCTATCTTTAAAATACCAGAGCGGTACAGGATTAGTGAATCTCAGCAGAGGTGTAAGAATTAATCTCACTTAAGGTATTATAACTAGCATATGCAGTAGAGGGATAAGAAGCGAATTCATGATAGCTAATTCTCCCATGACTATCTTACATTTCTTCTTCTCATACCTATTTCCTATTTCTGCTTTCCTTCTACTTCATTTTAACTCCTTGAATTGTTCTTTGTTCTTTAAATGGCTGCAATTTATGTAGTGTGAGAAGCTTCTATAAGCCACTGCTTTGAATCCACAGCACCTACTGAGCACAAAATGAGACCTCCTATAGAAACCTCTTTCATAGCCTCACTGTTGAACCTCTACCCTTAACATCCTCCTTCTCTCAACTCTCCTTATCTTCATTTTATTATGTATTTTCCAATTTTCAGTCTGGTCTTGAAATTGATTCAGAAGATACTTTTCATGACTTTAGGGATATAAACTTGACTCCTTTTAGCAGAAAGCATAATGCTACGGTTCCTACTTATGGGTTATTGTTCTTCTGGTTTGATCCAAACTTAAGGCTCTTATATTCTAACAGTGCTGCCATATTATAGCTGTAAACAATTTGGAATATTGGAGAAAAAATTTTCTTCTGAAAAAAATATTTTAAATTTCAATTCAAGTTATGAATAAGGATAAAAAGAAGTATCTCATTCTGATTTGGGCTGCAGTTGTGACTTGCATAAACTATTCTTTTCTATTAAAAAAGCTATTCTGACTTCATCTGATATTATGTCAGCAAAAGGTAATCTTGAGACTTGCCCTCTCTTGTTCAGTATTTTAATTTTACTCAAGATGCTTTGTATTTCTAGACCAGCAAAGGTAACTTTGGAGTGAAAATAGAATAAATTTTTATTTTTTAAAAAGAGAACAGAGCCTCATTACAGAAACAACATAGAATCTGCCATTAAAATGACTATATTTATAGCATGCTAACGATTTCAACATTGAACTTTCGATTTTGTCTTGCTTTATTATTTTAGATTTGTTTATTTTACTTTTTCTTCCTATCCAACTGGATATTTTTATGTTATTACAAACAGTTCAAACTAACATTGTAAGAGCAGACTGTAATTACCATTTGTTCAACATGGAAATGTGTTTTCATTTCAGTTCCTAATAAGTCCTCTCCAAACCATTCTATAGCTTCCATAATGAACAACTCTTCATTAATGAATACCATTATCTCCAAACCCTAATGGGGCTAAAAAAAATTAGTATTTCACGTGAAATGTTGAGTATTGTGTTCCTATCTCCAAAGAAATTGTCAAACAACACACATCTACCCATGCATACTGTGAGAAAACAGAGCTAGAAACTTCTTGAAGGCAGGGCCCAAACCTTCAACCCCTCACCTGGTCTACTAAATAGTGGCAGAAACCTATCATTGTCCCGCCAGGTGCCCTTCACTTGAGTAGCCAATAAATCTTCGTTAAGTACTTAACTGTAAATGAAATACTTCATTGGCTATCAATTAAAATTTGTAGAGAGAAAATATCTGTCTTGATCTCACCATGGTTACACTAATCCTAATTTGAAGATGCCAGGGCATATCCACCCCATCACATTCTTGACTGAAAATAGATGACAGTGCACCACAGGAACAAGAGAATTATTAAGGCCAATCTCAGGATTATATTCACTTGATCCCCAGTTCCTTCACATTTCATACTGATTTCCACCAAATACCCAGTACCTACCCCCAGAGACTATCTGTAGTTCTACACCTGGACATAGACTTGTTTATTGTATTTTGTTCCTTGGTCCTAACTCTATCTTTTCTAAGGCCTTTAAATTCTTATTAAATCTCTGATATTCCTGTTCCAGACAAACTTGATAGAATATTCTATTCTATGTCTTTTTTATCATTTGGCCTCAACTGTTGTCTCTAGTTTACCAATGTGTTTTAATCACTGGTAAAGGCAGAGATCCCTGTAAGTAATTGGTGCATTCTCTGCATCCATTACCATGTGCAGAAAGCCCAGTAGATGACTATGAATTTATATAAAATTGTATATACTTTCTCCAAACTAAATTTTGTCATACTTTGTTCAAGCTGGATCTCCCTAATGACATTGTTGAAAATAAGACTGTTAGCAAAACGTGTTGCCCCACTAATCTTAATAATGAAGAGTTCTAGGAGGTTCATTTACTCTTCTTCCAAAACCATTATTTTCTTACTCTAGTAAACACAGTATCCCAGATCGATCGATCGATCTCTCCCTCTCTGCCCCCACTCTCTCCCTTTCCCCCTTTCTCCCCCACTTTCTCCCTTTCTCCTTCTCTCCCTCTCTCCCTTTCTCCCTCTCTCCCTTTCTCCCTTTCTCCCTTTCTCCCTTTTTCCCTCTCTCCCTCTCTCCCTCTCTCCCTCCCTCTATTTTTTTCTACCTATATCATCATCCTATTTTTTGTGGTGGGGAGGTCCAGGAACAAGTTATTACAATAGTAAAGTTTTATAATAAAAATACAACACAGAGAGGACAATTTTAATAGTGGAAAACAGTACAATGTTATAGAATCAGGCAAGCTTTTGATTTAGATGGGCTGTGTTCAAACCAGTCTCTATCACTCAACAACACTAGGGACTTCATCAATTGATCCTCTGAGCCTCAGTTTATCTACAAACCAAGAAAAATAGTACCTAGTTTCTAAGGTTTCTGTATGTATTGAATGCTATAATGGTGTAAACCACAAAAAACAGTCTGTCCCATGACTGGTGTTCAAGATATGTTAGTTTTCATAACCATAAGCCATGGTAAACAGCAGCTAAAACTGAGAAACCTCTGTCAGTCAGACACTCTTCTAAACACTTTAATCCAGTCAACAATTCAAAGTGGTAGCTAGTATTATTACTGAGAGAGAACCCTAGGGTAACAAAGGGTTAGGCAATTTGCCCAATTAAGGTAGCACTGTAAAGAACTGGCAGAGGAAGGATTCAAAGCAAGGCAGTCCGATTCTCTTCACTATGACTCAGTGCCATGGCTCATGTTTGAAATGTTAGTAAACATGGGCAATGGATAAGTCCAAAGACAAGTGTTTTTAATTGGTTCTGAAACTTGGCAAAATTTCACAGAAACACTGAGTCCTGCTGAATTAGAATAATTTTTAACAGGTTTAGCAACTGCAAACCAGCGGTGATATTTCTCAAAGAAGTAATGAGTGTTATGGGGACTGTGTACTGTCCTGTGTCACACTGATTTAAATGAGATAGATGAGTTCCCATCTCAGTTCAATTAAGTACAAAGAGTCCCACTGCTGCTTGGTATATGATATTGATTTTAGGCATACAGATTGAAAAAACTGGAAGCTGACTGAAATTTATGAAAAGGAATTAGCAATAAAGTGATTTAATTAAAAGCTTATTGAAAATAACTGAAATTAATAAAGGCGATTGATAGATATGAGAATTAATTAAATTAATAGAAAAATTGCATTTACTTAGGACTTAATAGGACACCACTATAACTGAATAAAATTCAACAGAAAATGGATAAGTAGGTGTTTGAATTTAGATTTATATTAAAAATATTCAATCCTTAAAATAAACCACTACCCTGTAGAGATACCCCCAATCCTTTTCAAATCCATACATTTGTTCAGAGTAGTTAGCAGCTTATTAATATATACTTTAAAACATATGCTTCCTATAAATTTTTTATGAAAGAAAAAAGGTAACTTTATTATTTTTGCTTTTTTTTTTAACAGTTCTTTATTTTTGCATTGTGCATTTACCACCCAGAGTTAGACTTTCTTCCATCACCAAAGTTTTGACCCCTTTCACACCTAGAAAAAGGTAACTTTAACCTAATAAATTAAATAGATTCAAACTATTTTAAGAGGCAAATTCCTATATGGCTTAGGAAAAAATATTCTGAATGATTCACAGTTATAAATATTTCTCTTGAAAGTATTCTAACTCCTTATAAGGCAAAAGTTTAAAAGTTAGTCATGCTTGCAACTACAATATCTTCACCTACTTTTCATCCACTTTTGTATTCCCTTATTTATTTATTTATTTGTTTTGCTATGAGAGATAAAACTTAATTTCCAGAATTCTAATATTTTCCTTAGCCCAAAAAATCCAAATCTCTCCCTATAGGCCTTAAATTATTAGATATTTTATTGAAGCGCAGAAGCCTCAGATAATAATTAAACATCATATTAAATAATTAAACAATGTCAGATATCGTGTTTTGCATGTTGGGTCTGTTAAAAACTAGCCATGTGATATTGGACAGTTAATATTTTGTATGTACTTGTTTATGATCTGAAATATAAGGTATTCCTTCTCTCACAGTCAGTGATGAGGAATAGTCATTGAAGTATCATATAAGACTTGATCTGATGCCTTATATATAGTAGCTGCTTCTTTACCATTACTTCATGCTTTCTCTTCTGGAGATCTGAATTAGAACCAAATTTGTGTATATGTCTTTCTTCCCTAGTGCCACTAACATCTATTCAAATGATAAATAAGAATGCTTTATCATCATGTAAGCCCTCTTGACAAAAGTGGAGATTTTTTTCTGTCTTGAGTAGTACAATAAGTCACACAGAGTACAGCTCCTCGTGGAATAATGGCACACACAATGGCATGATTATCGGTAGCAAGATGGTAGCATGATGCATATTTTCAGCTTTCAGATTATTTTCTTTTGATTAGCTGTTGTTTTAGTATGGATTCCACTGAAAGCAAAGCCTAAGATAGGAACTTGGGATCAGATAGTTTATTTCATTTTAGAGGTGATCACAGGAACTCAGAGAGAAGTTACAGAGAGTCATACATGGATAGAGAAAACGCTAATGAAGTGTATGTTAATGAGTTCTTAACCACTCTGAGTAACTAAATTCATTCTTGCCAGGTGTTCTCTGAAGAGCTACAGAGGAACAGTCATAATGTTCCGTTCAAATTTATCCTTCAAAACTTGGTTGAAACCAAAGTCGGAAACCCATGGCTTGAGGGAGGCCCCGGGGAATTAAATGTCCAATACTTTCAGGCTTTACCTGCTCAAGAACTGAGCAAGTTTTCATGGCTGCAGAGAAAGACGTAAGGCAGCAAAGCTGAGACTTAGCACATACCTAGTGAGATATCATCGATGTACACACAGGACTTTCCACTTTAGGTACAGGTTCATGGTTTTTGACATTTAAAATCAAGATCTTTTATCATGAAACAAAACTTACTGCTCTTCTTGGAAAAGCAAAAGTCAGAACAGCAATGTTCTTGAATTAATATAATAATAGAAATGAAGAGTGGTAATAATTATAGATAACCTTTATTACTCACTACAATATGCCAGGTGCTGTTTTAAGCAGTTGACCTGCACTTTCCAAAGAATCCTCACAAATGAATCCCTAATTCTTCAAGCTCAAAATCTTCTTCCCTACCTTTCCTAACTTGGTAAATATCTACTCCAATATGCAGCTGCCTTGACCAAAAATCTTTGCTTCACCTTTAACGCATCCCAAATGTGAGTAAATCTCGTTGGCTTTACCTTCCAGTACATTCTGAATTTCTCATCTCCTTCACCATTACCACCTTGGCTCAAGCAACCATCCATCAGTCTTCCTGTTTTCTTGGTGACTCCTCCCAACTCCATCAGCATCTATTCTCCTCAAAGTAGCCATATTGTGACTCGATGAAATTTCAAGCCACATCATGTTTTCTTCAGCTCAACAACTTCCCATCTTTTACAGCAAAATCACTGCAATAGTTTAAAAGGCCCTGTGTGATCTCTTAATTTCACCCACAACTCTTTCTCCTCTGTTCTAGACTCTCTAGACTCCATGCTGTTTTTGCAGACCCTAAGCACATGCTAGTCTCAGAGGCATCACCAAGGATATATTTACCTGCAATGTTCTTCTTGTCTGGTCTGCCCACAGCCTGATCTCTCACTTTATTCACTTCTCTCTTCAAATTCTTCCTTTACAGAGAAAACAGCCTATATAAACTACAGCCTGTAATAAATGCAAACACACATTGATTTTTACGAAACAAGCCCACTAAAATAATAAAACCCTACCCATTTATTTGCCTGTAGAGCCCTTTTTCAATAAATAATATATTACATATTATTATCATTTTTTTAAAATATGCATTAGTTACTTCATTCTCTCTTGAAAGTAAATTGCAGAGTGCTGGTATTTTGCTTTTGTGATCATTGCTATACGTACGACTCTTAACAGAGAAACACAGGGTCTATCAGAGTAGATTTTTTAAAATAAGAAGATACTGAATAAATAAATCACACCTCCAAGAGGTAGGTACTTTATTGTCACAGTTTACAAATGTGGATACTGGGACACAAAATGAGATAAATATCTTGCTTTGTCCAAACAAGGCCATATACCTAGTAAATGGAGAGACACATTAGCTAGTAATTAGATGTCAAGTTCTTAAATATTATGCTAACTGCTGCCTTCTTCAGATGGAGCAGGCATTGTTCAGCTTACAGAGTCCCCAACCAGCCCACAGCACCCTTTTAGGTTACCTGCTTGGCCCTGGCTGCTTTTAAATTTGCAATCTCAAGCAGAGATATGTGGAAGAAAGAACATGCACAAGACCAACCAGTTGTTCTACAGATGGTTTAACCTAAAACCAGACCAACCAGTTGTTCTACAGATGGTTTAACCTAAAACCCTCAAACGATCTACATCTATCTACTGACTTCACTGATAGTAGTCAGAATGTGAAAAGGATACTGTGCTTCCAAATCCATATACCCATAGCCTTATCCACTTCTTTCCCAGAGAAGCCTAATTTATTGCAGAACACACCCACTGGACAGGGAGTTTTGCATTTCTCAACTAGATAATAAACTCTTTCCAAGCAGAGCCACACCATTGTAAGCAATGCTGAAAATTGCTTTAATTTTTGTTACTCATTTGAAGCCATCTCACAAGACCTTTTAGCTCTCTCTGCCCTCTGCTTATAAGACTGCTCTTCTGCCACATCTGACAGCTTGCAAACGAGTATGAATCTTTAGTGGTTTCTAAAATGGAAATATCTTGCTTGACACTCATTGTAACAGAAAACCATTTTCAACATTATTAAAACCAAATCATAAATAAGTTTCTTCTTACAGCCTCTAAGAGAAAATTTGTAATGAGATGCATATGATGTGTTAATTCTGTAAAATTTAAATTGCATTGGTTTATTGTGAACAAAATGCAGAGCAGAGATCATTATTTCTCTAATTTACTTGAGTATGACAGACTTCTATCACAACCTGTGCCGTAGTGTGTGATCACCTGAGGCCTCATGTGCATCATCAGAATACTATCTTTTTCTTTTTCATCTTAAGAATTATGACAATTGTAGAGTGTCTTTGAAGACAATTGTATGAGATAGCTTTTTCCTTCCAAGTGTTATATACTATTCTCTGATATCTGCTACTAGAATAGAAAGAAATATTAATAGATGCATCTAGAACTTTATAAGTCATATATATATATTTATGTATATACATATACACACATATACATACATAAATACACATATGCAAATATGCATATATATATATATATATATAATTTCTTTTTAAATGGCCAATTCATTTATTCTACGATATTTTGAGTAATATACAGTAATTTGTTCTCTCTTTTAACTTCATCTTTCACACTGTTAGGCATCAAATGTTTACTTTTGAATTGTAAGTTCAGTTCTGTTTGTATGTCCTTTTTATAAAATGCTTAGGTTGTTGCTACAAAGAAACAAGCATTGTTTTCCAAACTTGGATATGTTCTGTAATTCATTGTCAGTGAAACAAACTTCACAAATTCATAGACTGAAGTTCTACAAGAGAAAAAATTTATTTTTTAATTTGTGTCTATCTTGTTCATTAGTGTGCTACAGTGCCTAACCAGTGCTTTGAACACATTAGGGAATATATCTGGATAGATGATAGATAGATGACATATAGATAGATAGATAGATGATAGATAAAATTAATAAGTAGAGCTATCAATGCCAACGAGTACCTTCTCAGATCTCAATTATCGATGGTAGTAGGACTCTATCCAGGGTCATCAGTACTTATACAGAACTGGAAAGGTGAGGCTAGTTTTGTTTAGTACATGGAATAAAATTTGGGGAGAGGGGTTGGGAGCTGGGTGAAAAGGTGACAGGACCAAAAGTATAAACTGGGATTGAGTTATTAAAGAATTCTTAAAGATTCTTAAGGTATCTTCTATTATTAGTAACACAAAGATAAAACTCTTCAGGATATTAAAATAAATTCAGCTTATAAAGTTATGTTTATATCTTAAAGCTATGCATGATATCCAAATCTTCCACAACACACTTCCAGTACTTTTTTCCCCATAAAATCTTCACAAATTCTCAGATTAAATGCTATCCCTCTTTTCTCTACATTTATACAACTTGAAGAAATGACACAACTCATCTACTAGTCCATAAGCTTACTACAACAACAAAATTTTTTCTCATTTATAATCTGTGATAGGTACTAAACACATTTCATATGTTAATTTATCACATTTCAGATATTAAAAGGAAGCAAAAATCTGTGTTGGTAACAAAACAATTATTATTCAAACCTACTGTAATATTTATTAAAAACAGAGGCCGATTCTTGGACTGTCAATTTTCACTTATTTCTTCCACCTCCTGAGAGCTCTATAATCTAACAATTGTGAATAGCAAAGCAGTACACATTCTTTGGAGAAATTCTAATATTAAAAAATAAGTTAAATACTAATATATCTTACATAAACACACTCTCTCTCTCTCTTACACACACACACTACTACTACTACTACTACTACTACTACTACCACCACCACCACCACCACCACCACTGTCACCACTTTGAATATTCATTGTAGTTATTCCTCTTTTATTTTTTACAAGTAACCTACTGACTAATTGTATAACCTTTGCTCTCTTAGCTATACTATTCATATTGGTATAACATGAAGGGTAAGAATATCTGATCTATGAATTTTTTATGAGAATTAAATAAGCTAACACACATAATACATTTTATATATTATTATAATTTTTAGTTATTATACAATTTTTTATATTGAGATTGAATATTTTTTATGCATCAAGTTTTCTACCTATAACGCACAGTAAAATTTTTTCATGTCTTTAAATATCTTTCCAAAATGTCATTTTAACGGTTTCTTACTGTTACATCATATAAACATGTAATTTAAACCAACATTTTCTTGATGGGTTTTTATACAGTTTCTAATTTTTGGCTATCATAATGATTGCTGTGATGAATAATCTTAGAAATAAATGTCTGTAACTTTTTCCCCCTTTAGGATGCTTTTTGAACTGATATGTAGTACTAAATTAATTTTTTTAAATGTGCCAATATCCTCCCTCCACCCCCATCCCCCCAAAAATATGGAAACATACATCTCCCTCTAGGAGTTATAATGTAATATTATTTTTTAAAAAATTGATAGTTAAGGATTAGTAAATTATTTATATAATTCATCATTTTTAAAATGTAGAATGTTAAAATATTTATGGAACATTTATGCCTAGTTGTTTGTGTGCGTGTGAGAGAGAGAAGAGAAATGAGAGAGGGCATGTGAGGATAAGATTTTATTGAGTGCTCACCTTTTTGTGTGATTATTGTCATTTTAGTAACTATGACGGTAATGGAGCTAGTGGAAGGAGCAGTGGTCAGTGTTGGCCATAAAGAATAATAGGTAATAAGAGGTAACATTTACTTAGAGCTCACTACGAGCCATCATCTTAACCTGTATTATCTCATTTAATGCCTATACTGTCCTAACTGGTAGTTCAATTTAAAGACCTAACCTGATTCTGACTTATTTAAGTACCTTCCTTAAAATCAATACTCATTAAGTGATTAAGGAAGGATTCTAACACAAGCAGTTTAAGCCCTTCGCGCTAATGAAGTTCTATAAGTGGTGGAGCTATCAACATTTTTATATGGAAAATGTATGTTTCCTAATGGTTGTACTTATTATTTTGGTAATTTTAATATTCAGGATATTTTAAATATAAAGTTTGTGTTGGTATGAATTAAATAGAATTATTTCCCCTACTAATCTGTTCCTAGAAAAAATTTTGTCTTTAGATTTTTTTAACCCTTCTGAAATTTCTTCTGGAGAAGCATGGACATTTACATTTTAGAATTTATTTCTAGATAGCCTATCTTATTTTATGTTTTCCCCTGCTATCTATTTGGGAGGCTATTTTCAGATGACTCTTTATGACATACTATTCGAGAATCTGCAACGTCCCCTTCTTGCTTCCACTTGATTTGGAAGATCTATCACAATTTGATTTGCATCTTCTGAGCCTTGTTTATATTTCTCCTTGGAGTGTACACTGTTGGTAAGCACCACGTGCCCTCGGCATTCACCAGCAGTGTGTATGCTCACTCAGTGACTCCCAATTGCAAGCACAGGTAGTTCTTTAAAAAGGAACTTCCTCTGTCAGTGCCTGTTCAGCCCATGTACCCGGCAGATGAAAAGGGCCAAAGAACAAACCTCAGTCAATCACAGAAGAAAATATGTGGATAAATAATCCAGTTCCCCACCTCCTACGTGAGATGACAATTTATCTAAAGAGCCCTACTTGCCAACAGAAATAATGTGCAAATTAGGCATCCCCTTATGGATTTTATTCTCCTGTCTCATTTCTCAATTCTCCCATAGGTGCTTCCTGCCAACCCACCCAACAAACTCTTTTCATTTAAATACTGTTTCACAGTCTGCTCCTGGGAGAACCTAACCTCAGACAATCACTCTTCCAAGCATGGTCTTTATCTTCTCTACTGTATTGGATGCATCATATGTTCCTCCTCCAATTTGCTTAGTGCAATGATCACCAGGCTATCAGCAGATTGTTCCTGAGAGTGATTTGGCCTGACCTGGTGGAATCCTCTTTGGCTGCTTCTTTGCAGCAAAGCTGTCCAGCCACACATCCCTAAGTTACTGGCCTCTCCTACTACTTCTGTATTTGAATGAAATGCTACTTCACAGAATCTGGGATCTATCATTCCAAGCAGCTACTGACGAAGCCATCCTAAGTTGCACGGAATGAACACCCTTTGGGGTGAACTTGGACAAATAAGAAATAGGATACAGGGAAGATTGAGACAGATAGATGTGTTGGGTTCACTTATAAAATAATCAAAATAATTTTACAAAGACTTGAGGATGTTATTTCTAAGAGACTGACATCCCTTCCCTGGAGTTACTTAGAAACTAATCAAAAGGAAGTGATCTTGGCAGCTATTATATGCCACAATATGAGGCATTGAATAGAGTATAAAGGAAATATGAGTCAGGGTGTTGGGAATTTATTGTAACTGGCATTGGCCTAACCTAAGAAACTCATTATGAACTGTGTTAGCTCTAAGAGAGTGCTTTCTTCTGCTATTATTTTAAAAGGGATTAAAAGGCTTCTTGTAAAGAAAGCTAAATATGGAAATGAATAAAGCACAATATAAGCTGTCAATAAATAACTTTTACTAATACTTTAGTATATAATATGCCCAGTAATTGTTCACTATATGTTCACATCAGTCTTTTTTATTGTATTTATCTTTTCTAATGTAATTAATGTTTGAAAACATGCTATTTAATGTCTGCATAGTATTCCTCCTATTGCATATGTATGAGTTTGATAAACTAATATGATATTATTGGATATTTAAGAGAGTTTTCAGTTTTTCATTAATACAAAAAACACTGATAAATACCATTGTAAAACACATAGATTTACACAGATACGATTAGTTTTTCAGAAGAGTTCTTTCTTTTGAGGATTGATTGTGAAAGTTATTTTTAATCTTGAATTATAAAAGCAATATATAATCATAATGATATTAAGAAAACAGCAATCATTCTAGCAAAGCTATTATTAATTTTGTATATTATCTTCTAGACTTTGTTTTTTCACATGACTTTGCTTATGAAAAAAATTTTTAACATGGTTTTTTTCATTGAATATTTTCTCTTATGTAGTTCCAATGTTGCTAGAGGTACTTGATTGCTATTATTCTTAATGCTTACATCATATTCAACCAAGTATATGGGCTATGACTGATAATTGTCACGTCTTTGTAAGATATTTAGTTTTCTTCTAATATTTCATTATTAATAAATAACCACTATATGTGTGTGTGTGTGTATGCGTGTGTGTGTATGCATATATATACATGCACACATATATAGAATGCTTTTTAAAGTGTTAATCACTGGTTTCTGTTAGAAGATCGATCATCATAAAAAGTTGAGGTAACACAAGGGTTAAAAAGTAAAAATAGTCTTAGAACGTCTTATCCTTTAGCTGTTAGATGCAGTTTCATTGGTATCATACTCAAATTCCTTCTAAAGATAGGTGACAGTGGCACACTATTCCATCAGAATGACCTGAGTGGTTGATTTAGCTTTATATTGGATATTGAACTAACATTGTCTAGGAAAATCATTTGTCCTTCTCAGCAGGGAGGGACAGAGAGAAATGAATGCATTTATTTTTATCCTTTACCATACAATGGCATATCCCTGCTCAGTTGTTGACTCAGAAGTATTTGCTGTGTGCACTGGGATAGCCAATAAAACAACCAAAGTCTGTTATCATTTATCTTGATTTAAAGGGAGATGCTATTTCTAGGATAGAACCGAAATGTCACTTCTGCTACAGTCTTTGTTTACAAAGTCAAACCTTTCCAAACTTCCTAAGTGACAATAAAGTTGACTAAAGTTTATTGACCACTTAAGTTCTTTGATGTTCTTAGGCAATTTACATAAGATAACTTACTTATAAACATCAGCCTTGTGAAGTACAGGTCATAAACACCTTCTAACCTAGAAGAAAGTTTTGTCTTTAAGATGTTTAACTGAAAACCACACAGGTAGTAAGTGCAGAATTAGCATTCTAATCCACTCTAGTTCCTATGATAAATATACAGTACGCAAAGTGTCCTGGACACTTACTAGGATGAGGCAATCGGATGAAAAGGCATTTTGTCTTTCTTCATGATTTCATAGTCTGGACTTCCCTGCATACTTCAAAGTTCATGACAGAGGTGTTTCTATAACTTTTTTTTCTAAATTGGATCCAGTATAACACATAGAGAGAACTGTTTCTGCCTGAAATTAAGAACAAGTAGTATTTACTCTCCATGAGTATGGGGTAGGCATTATGTATCTATGGTACAGAGAACTTATGAGCCACCTTTGATTACTTAGTTACTTGATAAGGGCAATGTAGGCCTTTTATTTTACCTTCAGGAATTCAGTCTAAACACATGAAAGTGGATGTTCATAGAAGGAAACTAAAATGTAATGTAAGCTTTCATAATCATGTAGCTCAAGGAGAACCCCCTTTCATTCTACTATCCTTACTCCAATGCTTGCCATGCAGACAAGTTTTACCCTTCAGCCAAAATCTGCATTCCATTTTCACGGAGATATCGTTTGTGATTAGAGGCTACATTCTCAGACTGGGACTTTAACTTTCATTCATTACTGTTATTATTATTATTGTTTATAATAATATTTATTATTATTATTTTATTTATCATTATGTTTTTTATTATTATTTTATTTATTCCTTATTTCCTGATGATGGCAGAATGAGCATCTGTCTGAGCCCAACATCTACATCTTCATTCAGATGACATGGGAGGGAGGGATCACTTTCAAATGGAGGTTGGAAGGCAGAAAACATTGCAGTGATGACAAGATGCAAACTACAACAACAAAACCTCCCCTCAAAAGCTTGAGCATTCATTTGGCTTCTCTGTTTACATTAAATCAGAGACAGCAAAGCACTTGAAGTTTGCTTTTGGTTTTGTTTTTTGAAATGAAGCACAAAAATAAAAATAAGTGGAATGTAAAAAGCAATAACTTTATAAAATAAGCAGGAACATAAATTGCATTGGAAAAAATGAGGGTACCTTCTTTTCTGAGGGTGAACTCAGGCATCAAACTTCATTAGAAGGCAGGACAATAATTACATTGTCTGAGTAAAAGAGTGTGATCTAAACTTTAATTTTTTTAGATATTAAAAAAAAAATGTGTACAACCTATAGGGAAGGAAAGGGGACAGTGGTTCTGGAAATGGCTTACACCAGTCCCAGGCCAACCCTCTTGGTGTTACTTGAACCCTTGGAAATTAGTTCTGCTTGTAAATGTACATAAATACTATAAACATCACTCAGATATTGATAAAAGTTGGATATAAGCTTTAGATGAAGGTATGTAATTCCACTCACAAAAACAAAAAAAAAAAAAATGAAAAAAACAACAGATTGGTCAAAACTCTGGACCAGCAAGGAATTATGACTCTAATGGACTGGACCTTTGCCAAATTGTAGGGCAAGGGCAGTGTCCCAGGAAATGATTTCAAAAAAAAAAAAAAATGCCTACGATGCAGCATATGTAATGTGTCAATTATTTTTAAAATAAGAGATTTAAAGAGAGTTGATGTGATTGTAGTTGTTATCATCAGCTCAGGAGGCTAAAATCTTTTCAAATGGGTTTTACTTTGCTCCAGATATTTTTGGTACTTTCCTCTAAGACGAGTTTTATTACTTTTTACTTCAAATTCGTAGGAGCTGGCTTGATCATCCATCAGTGCTACAGACATGGCACCCCATAGCTAGTCTTTATTTCCAAAAGTCATATCTTCCTTAGGGAACTAAAACTCTTTCTCCCAAAACACTCAAAATAATAGACTGCAGCCTCTGAAGTGAATTGGTCTTCGTTTTTGTACTTTACATGTAAAGCAATTAGATGTTAAAATACAATCTGGTGTAGAAAATAAATGTTATATTATATTATTGTTAGAATGCTATTTTTGAATTTTGGATCTTTAAAAGCAAATCTTTTGGAAACAGGGAGAAATAGTATATTTTGAGTGTCTATTATGTGATGAATATTAAGCTATAGTATTCACTTAAGTCAGTTTTTTAAAAATTTTCATATCCTTGCCTTGCACAGTTATGTGAAATAAGTATTATCTCCATGTTAAATAAGCAAAACAATTTAGACAAGGCCACGTATCAATGGGTAACACCAGACTGAGTCGTCCTGTTTTACTTAAAATGCCATTTTCTCTTCACCACATTACATTGTCCTATAAACCATTATTGTTTATATTTGACAGAGATTTAGTATTTTTTTAGGCACTTTTTCCTTATCACCTTGCTAATAGTATGAGAAAGACATTTATTTGAAATCCCCACAATTAGTCTTAACTCTACTAAAACAGCCTTTTGGACCATAATCATGTTAAATTCATTTCAAAAACTACAAAAAAAAAAAAAAAGAGGAAGACTCTTCTTAAAAAAAAATAAAACTTACTCTTAGATTTATGGGATATTTAAAAATATGTAAAATCTAGTATAGAAACTATATGGCAATCTGAAAAGTGCTTCCCAATTCCAAGTTATAGCATTAAAACATATTTAAATTAGAATTAGCTTGTGTGTGTGTGTGTGTGCATGCACACACATGTATATGCAATTAAAAATAAATTTAAAAAATAAATGATAAGAAATAATTATCTTCTTGAGTCACAAAAATCTAAGGAGACAGAATTATTTAACTTTTCTGTCAGCTACAAGACCTTAGTTGTATTGGCTGGGGTGGACAGTAAAGAGAACAGCAAAATCTGAGAAGAACCGAATTTTTCTTCATAAAAATGAAATAAAGAAAAAAGCAGAATCATAAGAAAGGCTTATATAAAAATTATATAACTGTTCAACCATTTTACTGTACACCTGAAACTAATATAAAATAATTTAAAAAGTTAAAAATAAAAAAAAATTGACAAAAAAATAAAAAAGAGCATCAAGAAGGGGGAAAGGTATTAGAACCAAGAGGATTATTACAAGTTCTTTCTGTATTCCATGAATCGCCACATGTTGCCATTTTAAGATAATTTACCATAAAAATCTACTTTGGCCTCTAAACATGGTCAAATTTACATTTATGTTTGTTAATATACTTAGCTGAAAGAAAATTTCAGGCAGGACTAAACCATACATTGTAATTCAGTTCACGGGTTATCTCTCTGG
This sequence comes from Macroglossus sobrinus, assembly GCA_004027375.1. Taxonomy (NCBI): domain Eukaryota; kingdom Metazoa; phylum Chordata; class Mammalia; order Chiroptera; family Pteropodidae; genus Macroglossus; species Macroglossus sobrinus. The sequence continues at coordinate 203,694 of PVKZ01000648.1, read as the reverse complement.
AAATTCTAATAAAGGTCTAGGGACCATCTTATCAAATAAACAATTAATTTAGTCCATTCTTCATACTTACCAGACGAATATGCCTAAATCCAATGATTTGTCTACAGACATATAATGTTTTTATGTTCTGTGACCCAGATTCACATTTGGCACTAACTCCTGGTCTAGTTCCACTAACAACACAGTTTCATTTCAACGCTCTATTGCAGATAATCAATATAATAGCCTCTGTTTGCCAATGATACACACGATTCAGTAAAAAGTCATATGAGCAACAATAGAGTGTTTCAGTCAGATTGGTGATGGGGCCTTTCCGGTCTTTGTTTGTTTTTAGTTTTTTTGTTTTGTTTTGTTTTGTGTTTAGTGAAGCTCATCAACTGTCACTATTATATTGATTCAATTAGCTTTTTGTTCTAATAGAATCCTAAATTAACCAAATTCAATTGTCTTTTATATAAATATATCAATGCTCTGTATTAATGTATCCTTGAGATGTCAAGAAGTAAAAAAGATGGATATTTGAAAGGAGCACTCAAATATGAACATCAGATGCATGAATTGTAAGTCAGTCTCTGTTTCTGTTTGTTCAGAGAAAGGCTTTCAAAGATCAAAGAATTTCAGAGGGGTAGAGCAATGCTCATAGAGCATTCCCTGAAACTGGTCATAGCTCTCTATAGAAAACGATTACAAAACATATTTTCAGATGTGTATGTTAACAGAGGTTAAACTTATAGAAGTGACTCTCTACATCCTTATTCATGTTTTTAAGGTTTTCTTTTTAAAAAAATTATGGTGAATAAATCTTGGGAAAATCAAACTAGAGTGAAACACAAATGTCTGCAGTATATTCTACAATACAAAGAGCAACTGGAGTCTGACAGATTACCTAAGAAGTTATATCATCTTAAATGAATGTGTTTGCCAATCATCCATTCAGTGGAAATTGCTTCTCATGTACAGGTCCCATGTCAGACCCATGGAATACAGAATATGAGCACTGCTGCAGTCTTTAAAGCTCAAAGGAAATAACACATTAATAAGTACTGTAATAACCCTCAAATGCTCCAAAAGCAGGTATTTGTTCCCATGATGGTATTGAATGTATGTGGGAGTCAGGGAGAGCAGGAGATGTGCCTAGTTTGGTGGGTTACTGGAGGCTTCTTGAGTAGAGGTGATACATTAGTTGGGTTTTGAAAATCGTGTCAATTTTTTTTCCCATGAAACCATTCAGAGAAGATTGTTCTGGGAAAAAAGAACAACATTTGCGAACAGTATGATACATTCAGAGAAACAGGAATAGTTTGATATTCCTACAGTTAAGACATATGTGTAGAAGATGGCAGAGAGAACGGAAGCTTTAGAAGAGATACATAGGAAATAGTTGCTGAAGGCCTGTGATGCTATTTTGTAAGCATTAGCAGATTGACCATTACCCTGATGAAGAATTTTAGGGAGAGAAATTCAGGCTCAGATTTGTCTTGTGTACATTCCTGGGAACTCCTACCATATTCTAGTTTGATTTGATCTCTTCATCATCAATAAAAAATACCACTCTATTTATAAAGCCGTTTGGCTTTATAAAGTGCGCTCTATTTGATGCTGTAGAAGAGTATGTAACATATGTGCTAAAATCTAGGGAGCATCTCCTCACTTTGCCAGCTTTAGTACACTGACAGCAGGCAGCTCTCTGCACACAGCCCAGGTTCCTGCCCACAGGGGTCTCTGTCTCTTTGTTTTCTCTAAGGCTATGGAAAGTGACATCAGATGTAATGCTCAACAGGGACAGAAATCCAAGGGTGTGTACTACATCTTCCTATACTTTGGAAGGACAATTTCAACATGCATTCGATATATTTCTTGAGAGAGGCCCCAGTGAGACTGAGCTCCAGAAACCCACTGCAGTAACTGGTTTGATAAGTCACTCTTTAACTTCCTTTTGTCACTATCCTAACTCCATCAGCTTGCATTCTTGAAATACCTCTGAATAAAGTACCTATGTCTAAGTCCACAGCTGAGGTGTACTTTCAAGAAAACCCACTAAGTAAAACACAAGCCTTTGAGGATAAGCTCTGAATCATGTGACCCAGCATGCTGAGTAGTGGCTCCCAAAGGAACATGGGAAGAATAAATATTTGTCTGGTGATTAGCATAGACACTGATGATAAACTGCAAGATTGGAATTGGGAATAAATTGTTCTTTTTTAATCAGAAAGAAATTGCTTTTACATCCTAAAAGGTATTTGTTTGTGCATGAGTGAAAATAAGGTAATACTGAGGAGACAGTTTGTACTCCTGTTGTTAATTTAGCTTGCTGGGCTAGAAGAATTATTGGATATTCATGGGTATTCACACTTACCTACCTCTGTGGATACAATGTTGTTTTAAAATGTACTTTGAAGGTATCAATGATAAAGCCTAAATTAATTACGAAATTGTCTTATTCTAGTTGGTTAAATGAGTAGGTACTTCCCAAAATTGATTGTTACGCTAATCGTTTCAATAATCATAGAGTGTATAATGAAGTATCTGGGACTAAGGTAGGCTGGTAGTCACCAGAAATGATGCACTAGAGGAAAATATACTTTATAGCAATTTCAAAATTTAATATAACTTTTATACAGATTTAAAATTCATCAAGCAAGATGGTAGCAGTATGAACACTGGAAACACTCCCTAAACAGTGACTTTTTAAACTCTTCCTTCCTTAATTAAAATTCACACAATCATAACTACAAAGAAGAAAAATGAATATTTCTGTCTCTTTAATGATGCAATAATAACCATAGAATTTCTGTTGACAAATAAGAAGTAAAGCTCGATCATCTTTATTTATCTAATGAAAAGAAAGTCACATCTGTCCCTCTGTTTATTCTTTTAAAAAGTAATATCTTAATGAGTTATTTCCTTTGTAAACTATGAGAAAGGAGGATGCCAAACAAGAGAAGTGTTTCTTAAAACCAAAGTATATCTTGGTTGAAAATGAGGATAAAGAGGATTGTACAAATGATTCAGCATATGATATGATTTTGTTTTTTAAAATAAAATGTACAGGTAGATGATGATTAAAGCTTCCAAGTTTTAAGAAGTTAAGATTGTAATAGAAAGGCCCTTAATTAATCTATGTTGTCATAGCAACCCAGTATGAAGCCATAGACCGTGAAAATAAATGTAGCATTTACGTACCATGTTTCACAATGGCATGTGATAATTACAAATATCCATATACATATGTGTATTTTAATATGTTGGGAATTCTATATCTATGAGTATATAACTATAATGTCTATTTTCTCTAAAACTTTTCCCAATCAAATTATAATTAATCGGGATTGCTTTGGTGTTCCCAATAACCCTTTGTCTAGAGGAACACCATCTCTCAAGTTGCATCATGTATATACATTGTTGTGTATATAACAATACCAGGTCATGACCTCTGTAACAGCAGGAACAATGGTTTAAAAATATCAAAGTGGAGTGGCAAATTTTGTTTAGATGCTAAAACTGTAGAGAAATTCAGATATTTTCATGGCACTAAAAGTACAGAACAATTTCTCAAACGAACCATGTTAGTTAAACTATGTTAGTTGTAACTAAATATGATTTTTCTTTCCTTACATTATTATTGTTTAAAATGACTGAGAAAGACAACGTAGGTGATACAAGCAAATGTTATTTAGCACTTCATGAAACAGGCTGTCTCCATCCCCAAGGATCTAGAGAAATGCCAAATGGGGCAAAAGGCAGGAAGCTTTTATAAGATAAAGAATAAAAGCAAGAAAGAAACAAATAAAAAAATGAATAAGGAACAAGGAAAGAAGTACTGAGCTCAGCGTTGGGTTGGCATTTAATGCTGGTTGAGTGGATACAGTGAGTTTATGGTCAAGGAGAACATTTACAGGGACACAAAAGTTATTTAAGTTTTGGGTTGTTGCAGTAGCACCCTGCCAGGAGAGGCTCCATCTTGGAGTAAAACCATCTTTACTTCTACATGATGATGACTGATGATGACTGATGATGATGATGATGATGATGATGATGAAGAATATCACCAACACTACCACCATCATCACTCCTGACTGATTAGATATCCATATCTTCTTAACTCTGAGACCCAAGTTGTCTGGGAGCAAACAATCAGTTAAATTGTATTACTAACTTTATTTTTTGTCCTCATTTTTGGGAAGATAATTATTGTTTGTTCCACACGTATATTTGATTTATATATGTTAATACTTTTAATAGGAAACTCTATAATAATCCTAATAACAGAATTAATAAACAACATCAATGTAGCATGTAAAACAGGGTTACTTATTGAATCTTTTCTAGTGTAGGAAAACCTAACTTTAAATATTATTTTAATTTCTTTGACACTAAGCAGAGTGATGTCAACATTGTATGTCCTCACATCCAAGAGCTATAGAGTTTTATTTCATTCATTCAGTTACTTAAAAACATCTATGTCTCAGTCACCATTCTAGAAGCAAAATAATGAGTAAAATAAGGCAAAGTCTCCAGTTTTGGGAGCTATGATCTGGGAAGAGAGAATGACAATTATAAATGTATGATTATATAGTAAGATAGGTGTTTTGAAGAAATAAAGAGTTATATTGTTTTGTTTTATAAATCTCAGTATTCACAAACAGCTCCCTGGGGGTAGACTGGTAAGTCAAATGAATTAAAAGAACCATGAAGAATTTTAAGAAATGCAATAAAGAATTAGGATGATAGATAGTCACTGAACTACAGCCTCAGTGTCAAGAGGACAATGGTGGCACTTTGGCAGATGGAAGGTAGTAGCAATTATTCAACTTCAGTCACTTGTTGCCTTGCCAGAATACTAGACTAGTGATGCTAGAGTTCATTTTTCAAAAAGAAATGTAAAATTGTGACATTTCCTGCCTTTTGATGATTGGGAACACATTATTATTTTTAATCACAGTATGAGCCAACATTTTGTAACTCTAAGAAAATGAGACTTCATGCTATGTCTGGCCCACAGGTCTTCCATTCTGTGGCTTCAACAATAAATCCAAAGAAAGATTAAAGTGAGAAGAAGGGAAGGATGGAGGCTGTGTTCTTCAGGAATTGAAGAGAGAGAAGCATTTCCTGAGAATGAGGTTTCATATCTCCATGGAATCATGGTAAGTAGGTGTGTGAGTATGCGTGCGTGCGTGCGTGTGTGTGTGTGTGTGTGTGTGTGTGTGTGTGTATGCATGTAGGGGGGTGTTGTACTAATGCCTGTGCAATTTCACACTTCCAGAGACCTGGAGTAACGCCAATAAAAGGGTACCCATCTTGAGGTAGATATTCGGGCATGGGCCAAGAATGATGACTAACTCAGTTTCCAGATAATGTATAAGGAAGGAAGAAAGGACAACAAAATCATTACCATTCATTTTTGTGCCAGTTTTGATAAAAGGACACTTGTAATTAAATTTAATTTAATTCAGAAGAATAAGAAGATACTGCTTCATGGGTCCTGGAGATATTCCTGCCAATTGCACATATTTTAGATCATTTAATATTTGCAACATGTATGGGGTATAGGTACTATATGGTCCCAATTTTGTAGATGTGGAAAGTAAGCTCAGAGTGTTTAATTTCTACACAGTGTCACAATTCCAGTAAGTGTCAGTCAGACTTCACTTTGAGTCCCAGATCTGATGCTAATCAAGGCAGCAGCATAATTTGGGGCTGACATCCAAGTGTTTGACTGTGTGGGTAGTGAAACTACATTCACTTTGAAGTAAGAAATTCTGTGTTAAGATGCAAATCCACCATTTAGTAGTCATTCATCCTTAGGTAAAGCGGGCTAAGGTCTCTAGTCCTCAATATTTCCAAGTCTAAAATTAGTATAATATCAAAGTTCTTTCAGGCTTGAAGAACCTCTGAACGTACATTCTAAACTGTGAAGCACTAGAAAAATAGAGATATTATTTTCATTAGTGAAGCTAAAAAATAGTTCCATATTATAAAGGTTTTAAATAAAAACAGGAAATTTATCAGCAGTAAATAAATAATCAGATAGCTATTTATATCACAGATACATTTCATTGTCCTTGGCATGAATAACAAGGTGAACTCACGACAATTCAGCAAGCTGGTACAGTTAGTACTGGCATTGCATATGTGAGAAAAGAAAGTCTCAGATATTTTAGTCACCTACACTAATCCTATAAAGATTTAAAGCTGGTGAGAGTATGACATGAAATTTTAACGGAAGTCCAATTGATTCCAATGCTCGCTCTTCATTTTTAAGCTAAGTTGTCTCTTATCCTTCATTTATGCTGTGAAGATAGCTCTGAATGTATCCTAGACTCCTCAGCTCAGATGCAGTGTTTTTTCTAGGCTGGGAGAAGGTAATAAAAATATTAACTGAATGATGCAAGGTTTCTTTTACACTAACTTCACTGTATACCTCAAGGTATAAATTCTCTACCTGCCGTCAAAGGTGTGCTAAACCCAAAACACTAAAAAGCATGGATAACCTAAACATAAATGAAACTGAATGGCTTGGAATGAAAAAAAACACCCTGTTAATTCTATCATATGACTAGCAATGTCAGCATGCTTTAATAAACTATTCTCAGAATCAATATTTTTACTGTTGAGTCAGCATTTGAAACATTAATATGAATTATGATACTTCAATATTTATAATTGAGAGATGAAGTGATAGACTATAGTTTTAACATATTATTAAAATTTTCCTATATTAATTGGAAACAATAGGCATACTTTGATGAAAAGTGGCAAACAACTTTTATCTGTATCTCAAACAAGGTTGCAGGGAAGTCATATATTCTAAATCTCCTAACTTTGAACAGAAAAAAAAGCAGATGTTACTACATCATTTAGACATACCTACATGAGAACTGTTTTAATCATTTTTGTTTTGGGTAAATTTTTTATCCCTCTGCAGAGTCTAGGCCACCATCCCTTAATTTACATTTGTACGATCAAAATTAAATTCAGCAGATGGTTTTGTTAATACTAAAACAAAATATGAATTGACCTATTTTTGTAGCCAAGTTTTTTTGCATTTGAGTGGAATAAAAAAGTATGATAAAATTGTACACTATAGCAAACAGGTCACCTTGGGGTAAATCTTGCTTTGATATTCCATACTGCCTTTCACCTGATCCCATTCACAACTCTCTTTCAGACATTTATCTACTTTTACCAATCCTATGTATTTAGCTAGTCACTATCACTGCAGAATTGCAAGAATGCTTTACTAGACAACCAAAGTTACCCACACATTGGTTCATCATGTAAGTATGAAGTGTTGACATTAACTATCTCATCTACATAAGTGCAAATTGGAAGGAAACACCGAAAGCATTAAGGTTGTCTCAACACCACCTCCCATTTACACAACAATGATTAGTTAATAATTTCCTATTAATTAAACTTCAAAAATATTTTTTTCATATTTATTCACTCACTTGTTGCTTAAACATTATTAAGTGTACATCCTCATTTAATATTTCTATACACATTGCCAAAATTTGTGTGGTCTCAGTTTATGTACCTGATTAGTAGGAGAGAAGACAGGAATGACACCTTGATCTCCATATGTGCACATGAATCTCAAAGGAATCAAAGAATGTTCATAGTTACCATTGTACTAACTATAAACAGAAAAACTATGGTTTAATTTTAAATCACCTATTTAAATATCCTAAAAATATCTACCATATTCAACTTATTTCTAGCAGCATAATATAAAGCAAAACACATATTTTATTTATATAATATGACCCTCTCCAAGTAGCTTCATCTAAAAATTCACACATAAAATTTCAAGACTTTCTGTCACAATTAAGTTATCAAAATAAAAGCTTATTTTTGTATCTCCTACTTAAAAGTTATAGCACTATAAGTAACAGAATAGGTCTGAATATTAAATTAATAATATAATAAATGGTTACAATTCTGAAAGTGTAAAGAATAAAACTTCTTCAGAATTATTTTTCCTGCTTCTGATAGAAAGGAAGGAGACTACTATTTAGGGCCAGAAAGAAGTGAGAAAGAATCTTGTCATTTTCCTTGTCTCTTGGTAGTAGTATGACTTTATAGACAAGTACTGTTTCAACTTTGGTTTCCTCACCTCTTTTGTTTCCTTTATTACTTTATTAAGAAATAGTTTACATACAATAAACTTGTTCCATTAAAATAATTTCTGCATCCATCTACTTTGATGTAATTTAATAGTTTTTATAATCCAATGAGATCTCCACCAAAATCAAGATACAGAACATTTCCATCACTGTCAAAGTGACATTTCTGTAATTCATTCATCTTCTGCTCTCTGCGACAGGTAACTAATGCTGTACATTGTGATATCATGCATGAGGACATAATTCATGTAAACAGGATATTTGATGCCTGGCTTCTCTCACTCAGCATAAAGATTTAAAAACCCATTGCTATTTTGTGTCAGTAGTTCTGGTTTTCTATTTTTGCTTATTATTGTTGAGTAGTATTTCCCTATATGAATATACTTCATTTTTCTCATCCATTTACCTGTTGATGAATATTTATGTTCTCTCCATCTACCCCAGGCACTAGTCATTGTGAATGAAGTTGCTGTACACATTTATCTACAAGTCTTTGTGTAAAACTATTTTAATTTCTCTTGGGTATATACTTAAGATCAGAATGTCTGATGGTCTATGCTTAATACTTTTAATTATCTTGAAGAGTTTTGATTATCACTAGAAATAAAAAAAAGTGAAAATGGTCTCAGATGGTGCTTGACTTTCTGTAGCAACTGAACAATAGGTGGAATTATTAATGTTTTTAAAACACATTGCTCAAAATTTCTGGATCAAATATGGTAATATAGAGTAAGTTGCTGTAATGACTAGTTTCAAGGGATGAGTCAGCTTTTTTCTAAAATTATCTTGCAATTTGGGATATATTTGCTTGTATTTTCTAAGCTTTATGAATAAAGGCTTTATTTTAATCATGGGCCAAAACACTTTGTAGTAAAGAATTATGTTCTGATTTTCCTATAACACCATGCTGTTCCTGTTCTGAGTTAAAATACCTCTGGCTGGAGCAGCTGAGACCAGTTTGAATTCTTATTCTGAACTCAAGTCAAGAATTCAAAAGCAAGAATTCAGGCTAATAAAATACGGTGTTATTCATACATATGTGAAAGGTGTTTTATTAGGTAAAGATGGTGTCTTGCTGCCACAGGCAGTGATGTCAACCTCTGATTTTCTTTGTAAAATGATCAGGATGAAATTCATCAGATGGTTTTGTTCAAATCAAAAGAGAAAAAAATCACTTACATTTTTCTTTTATCTTATTCATTTTACTTGAAAAGACCAAAAATGGTAATCAGGCAGGATTGCATATCAAGGCAATTTTGTCACCTCTCAGATAGATTTTTGGTTTTATAGTTGGTGCCAACTTTTAATTTTTCTAAGGCAAATACATATATTAAAACTTTATCTCGGCTGTACATGGCCATAATAAGCCTAAATTTGTGTCTGTTCCTCTATCAATCCAAGGTTTTAGAAATTTGAGATATGGTAAAATGGGAGATGAGGCAAGCAAGTAGGTGAAAGTGGAATTATTATTACAGAGCACCTGCAAATAAATTCTGTCTAATTACCTAGTATACAGATAGTAGGAACCCTTTCTGCCCCATAGTGTTCTCATGGTTGAATGCCTCTTGCTTTCTAATGTCCTTTCAAAAGCCTCTTCTCACTCCAGTCTTCCCTTACCACTCTATATCGGCCCTATCAAACGGCTGCTCTCACATTATTCTGTTTGTTTTTTTCCCAAAACATAACATTATCGGCTCATTTATTTACTGTATATTCTCTGTGAGAATGCAAACTTTCTTCATAAATGTTTTTTTTTAATATACCTAGGATTTTGTATTTATTCAAATATAGTAAAGTCAACAGATCAGGAGATGACAGTCATTGAAAAGACAGTTTGTTATTCAATGTTCCCAAGAGGAAAAGGAATGCGATACCACTGGGGGCCACATGTGAAAGTAGCTGGGCCAATCAGAAGGCAGAAGGAGAAAGGGCAAAGCATGGGCAAAAGCCTGTAAGGAGTTGTTTTGTGAGGAAAAATAAGCAATGCAGGGTAATCAGCTAAGAAAATTTAGGATTGCACAGTCAAAATTGTCTCAGGGGCTCTGGGCTCTCACGGTGGCCTCTAGTTGTCTGAAATCTGGTCCTGAAGTGATTTAAAGCAGGAAGATAGTGTCCCCAAATGCAAGAAACTGATAAAAGGAGGGTGGTGAAAATACTGACTCAGGATTGGTTTGTTTTCATCATCACAAGCACATTGTTTGCTATCTAGAAATTAACTAACCCTTGAGGGGCTTCTCCTCTCTGTTCCAGAAGGTCCAACGTGTCAAAGCATCATAAAATAAAGACAATAAAAGGCACGATTAATATAGCTATATCGACATTCCTTAGAACAGTGCCAGGCAAATGTCAATATATATTTGTTGATTAAATTAATTTATAAAATTGTCATATTAATGCATTGTAGGTAATATTTTATATTATTTCAGCAATTTATTTTAAATTTCACTAAAAGGGTATTATACATCTCAATTTTGGGCAGATTCTTAATAAAATAGGGATTAATGATTTTTACAGCCATTTGTCCAATACCATTATATTAAGCATGAACCCTTTTCACACACTGCTTCATAAAAGAAGATATATACGCACATATACATATATTTCTGTTCACATGTAGATTTCTAGTCATGTGAAATACATCAAAATCATGTGCAGATTCTAGATAATTGAAAAAGAAGATTATGTGGTTTCCATGGATGTGCCAGTTTCTTAAATCTTTCCCAGTCACTCCAACATCTTCCTTCCCAGAAACATGCTGATATTCTGCTTTGGCAATGACAGACTCATTTTGTTTAAACCATTTTTTTCTACTGTGAAGATCTAGATAACATATTTTTAAAAATCAGCTTGAAGATATCTGACATCTACTGTGACAAGGAAAACTTAGGATCCCAACTTCCAGAAAGAGAGGAGAAGAAGAAGAAAAGGTGATTCTGATGTTTATTACGACTTTTCCTCTCCCATAATTGCTAAGTCCAAACTTGGCAGGCAAGAGCTGTAAAGTTAAGCAGAACCTTTTCTTTGCTAAACTCAGAAGACTAGAAAAACAACAATTAAAAATCAATGTGTAAAAATGAGGAAAGGGCTTAGTAAAGCCTTGAGATTTTTGGTTGACTATGGAAGTGTTACATATTAAGAGTATGAGCTATAAAAAGGTCAGCTCTCAAGAGGTCGTATCTCTGATTCTAATCACTCAAAGGACAATTTCATTAAAATTCTGGGTTGATTCATGCACTAAAGCCTAGCTGCCTGCCAGAAGCCAAAAAAAAAAAAATAGTAATATGTAGAGCCTCAACTAATCTCTATGTTTTAAATAAAGTATCAGTCTCTCAATCAAGAATAATGAGGCATATTAAAATATATGACCAAACCCAAGAGAAAAAATAAACCATAAGAACCGAACCACACTTGATCGAGATAATAAAATTTAGAGGCTCTTAGAAAACCCATTAGAAAAGAAGCTAAAACAAGATTAGAGGAAAATTTTAAGATTAAAAAGATAACCTTTAGGAAATAGAGGATGAAACCAATAGAGGGTTTAGGGAGAAGATGGACAGGGACGGACAAACACACACACACACACACACACACACCACACACACACACCACACACACACCACACACACACACACACACACACACACACGATCATAGTTCTTTGTTTTTAAATGGAAAGGGTTCTGTATTTATTTTCTGGATTACAGAAAGCTTTCACTTGTCTTTCTATTTGAAGGCACATGAAGATGCGTTACAGGAGCTAGCTGACGGCAGGAAGAGGAGCCTCCCAGAAATCTCAGAATAGCTGAACTCTGTGGAGACACCAAAGGTATAACTGAGGCCCAGAAAATTCCTTTGTTTGAGAGCATTCTTCATCAACAGTTCCTCTGGGACAGGTGACTCATCTTATATATCAAATGCTTAGTGCTCTGAACAAAGCAAAAATAGCTGACTTCCGACACTTTGCACTAAGTTAATATCAAGGTTAGAATATGTTTCAAGTTATCAATATATTTCTTTAAAAACATATATTGAAGAAATAACTACCACTTGTAGTTTTGAAAATACCACCAGTTAAAACATATTTTAATTAAAGAAATTATTCACAAAAGTATTAATGGTATAGATTTACAGTTAAGCAGTGTTTGTGTTTTTCTTGCATTTTTATTATTTAGAGAGACTGTCAGTGTTCTGTCTAGATGTTCTCATATCTCCCTACTGTTTCTGTGATCTGTTTCTTTAGTTTGAGTGCTTTTCCGTCTAATGGCTGCATCTGTGACTATTCAGAGTTATCCTAGAGTCACTTTTTTTTTTTGACTACAGAAGTGTCTGAAAATTTGCATATCACATATCATCCCAATGAGAAATGGATCTTAGCCAGTGACTCATGCAGAAACATCTAAGCTCAGTTTCCTTTCCTCAAGTAGGGATAACACTAAGATGCAATTTACCCTTCAGAACTGCTGAGAAAGATCAGGCTGAGACTGGGACTTTGCCTGAATTATGTCCCTTCTTTCCCTTCTTTGTCTTGCTTCACCAATTTTTTTATTTGTTTTTCTAGAGAGCATTTTCTGAACAAATCCTTTTCACAGTAATTCTCAACACAGTGTCTTCTTCTGTGGATATCTAAGACACACCAAAAGAGTATACAATAGATAGACTAATTCCAATTAGCAATTTCGATATAATAAAATAAAGTATATCATGAATCTTTTCTCTTTCTCTTCACCATTTCCATTTCTTAATGTGATTTGAAATGGTTTTTTCAAATGAGTCAGAGGGGATGGAAATGCTAATTTACTGGAGCAGATATCTGCTGGTACCATTTCAAATAAAAAAGAAGAGCAAACCATAAAATTGCATGGAATTAAAAAGTAAATATAAGTAATAGTATACTACTTTTAAAAATATAGTTGAAATTAAGGATAGTAGCATGATATACCTTTACTTTGACTCAGCAAGCAAATAGCAAAACTGAGACTAATCAGAGCAGAGAGCTTCAGTATCAGTACAAAGAAGTTGTCTCTCTAAGCCTCAAAAAATTTATCAGTATACTTCTCCTTTTCAACCTTCTATTAAACAAAGCTCTAATTTCAAATAATAAAAAGCTAATGCAAACAAAATGAAATTGATTGATATACATGAACAGTTTTAAACATGGTTGGGTCCAAAGTATTAGGTTCTAAAGTCCAGTTTTTCAATCCCCATTTTTTTGTTCTGTATTGAAATGTGATATACTTTATGTTATTTTTGCTATTTTCTGTGCATTTTCCATTCTGCAAAGGGGATTTTCTTTACCTTTAGGAAATCACCACTTCCCAGACTTTTACCCACATGGTGTGAGTGAGCTTAGCCTCAAGCCCCAGAGACAGGATGAGCCACATAAACTAAATGTGGCTAATCTGTGCATTATTCCAGCCTTCTAGCTACCATGATTGATTCTGGAATGAAAATAATTCCCAAGGCAGAAAATAGCAAAGATGTGTGAACTGATGGCAGTAATTTTGTCATGGGGGGTGGAGAGAGCTTGTTCCTTAACAATTGATCCAACACAAAGAATGGCAGGGATAAGAGGTAGAGAGTGCAAAATGAGGTCCTAATATTATGTTCAGAATCACTTGCAAGCATTATCTTTCTCTCTGCTTCAAACAGAACCAGTTTTGTAATTTGCAGCTGATACAAATTTATTTTTGACTTATCTAGTCCTTAGAGCTTATAATTCTTGAAAAAAAGGCCTGGTTCTTAACATCCCTACAACAAACATTATGGGACATTGTGAGTGGTCCACTTTGGATTATATGCCCATCTGTGACTAACAATTAGGGATGTCAGGGGATGAAATATTCTAATCGTTCCAGTGACCACAGTAAGGGGTGAGGGAGGACAGAAACTGAAACATGGTAATTTAATAAGGATCATTTAAAGAAATGTAATGTGGAAGGGAATGGAGATAGGAAGGGAAGGAGGTAGGGATAATTTTCCAAAGCAAGACTGAGGATTCTCTCACCAGTCCAAAGAGCAGGGATGCTAGTTAAAAATAATGATATATATGTTGTGCCACTGCAAACTCAGGATTTATACAAAATATTGATAATAATGCTTACTCTGCCAATTTTATACAGCATTTTGCAAGTAAAATGAAAGCAAAACTTAGTAGACAACTGCAGATGGTAAAATTTTTTCTTGAGAATATAGATTGAAAACTTAGTCTTAGGTTAATTCTGTATATTTCCTTCCATAGCTATAGCATATTTTTTGCATAAATTTCTCCAAGTTTTTTAAAATTAAATAGTTCATCAAGGCATAGTAGAGAGCAATGTCTTTTCTGGAGGGTTTGCAAATAAAACAAACAAACAAAAAAACAAAGCCAAAATATGTGCTTCCCTTTAGATACCCTCTACCCCTCTATCAATAAATATAAATTCTATTTGTGTCATTATTTTCTGTAAGAAATGGTTGCTTATGAAGATATACTGCTATTCCTTTATCTGAGTTTTTCCCCAAAATTATAATCAAAATCACCATTACATTATTATTATTATTATTATTATTATTATTATTATTAATTAGCTTATAGTTGAAAAATATTTAGTAACAAAGACCATTTGGGGATATAAAGTACATATAGATCCCTTTGAAATAGTATACTTAGTTTTCCTACCACCGAGCACACTATAGGCATTCAATAAATATTTGTGAAACGTTAAATGAATGAAGCTTAGAATTACTATGACTTTGGCTTTCAGTAAAAGATATGGTCTATTTGCATAGGCCATTTTCTCCAGAAAGTTTGGTGATGGTCTCAACTGAACTCTTTATTCCTAAGTGCAAAATATCTCTAAAGAAAATTCAGTACCCATTTAGAAATGCATAACCACCTCCTTTGAACTCTGTCACTTGAAATTGCTTCACTCCTCTTAACACTTACAGTCCTCAAATCTCATTTTAAATTCAGTGGCAGAGAACTAAAATAGGGTTTAACATTCTTGCAGAGCTAAGCTTTTGTGCCCACTGTAGGGCTCAGTTTTCTTTCTTTGTTTCTTTCTTTTTAAAATTTTATTTGGTTTGTTTGTTTTGTTTTTGGCAAGACCAGGCTTTTATCCGCTGCATGCCTGCACTAGCTCTTGCTGCCTTTCAATCAAGCATATAAATTAGCTACAAGCCTTCCGGTGAAGATGCAAAGAAATAATGGCATTACAGTATAATCTCAGCACAAAAGATGCAGAGACTGATTGTGCTTTCATGTGTCTAATCCCTACCCCCCCAACACACCCCACACACAAGTTCTTAAATAGTATTAAGGAAAGAACTGTGACTTACATTCTCTAGACTCCCAATGTGTGCTATTCATTCCTCTGCCATGGCATTTACTATGTTTAACATGACTGACATATTTGCATATCTGTTTCTCCACTCACTTATGTAGTTAGTCCTCCAGAAATCTTAGTCACCCTTTTATTTTGCAAAGGATAGCTACTCAACAAAGGTGAAGGGTTAAGTGTGATAAAGGTCTCAGAGGAAGCAACACATGCTATGTCAAATTAGTCATAAAAAGGGTTCATTTGAATCGGCCCCCAAAATTTGGCTCTGATTAAGAATGAGACCCATCTCTAAGAAATCTTTCTCCTTCAGTATCTTTGATTTTTCAGATCTAGTGGAAGAAAATAATGCAAATCAGTTCTAGAGACAAAATAGGTTAATTATTTTTTCAACAAAATGTTGTAATAAAAAAAAAATAGTTAACTTTGTCCAATGTAATGCAAGTGGTACTTTAGACAACAGACAAGCTATATCAGCAGACATGTATTCTCTGCAAAAATGAAAACAAATCCTTTTCTCCTTTTCCTCTTCCCTCACTTCCTATTTCTTCTTTCTTAACACTTAATTGGCTGTTTTGGTTTTTGGAATCAAGTAAATGTTAATGATATGGCTTCATAATGAAAAACATATTCTCATAAAAAGTTCCCAAATACATTAGCTGATGAAGAGAACTGTTGAGGAATTTTCAACATTTTAGGAGAAGTTAAACAGAGTGGAAGACACAGAGACAGAGAAAGATCATAAGATTAAATGTTGAAATCCTGCGTTAGAGCTAACTGGAAATGGCCCAGAGAACACCAAAGTGAAAGAAGCAGCTCTGTGGAGAAAGGTGTTCCTTCAAAGAGTGAGAAACTGGACTATCTTGACAAGTTATGTGACTTCTGTTTCCTATCATTAGGAAATAATGATTTGTTTCTATACCTCCTTTTCTGTGCCTCTGTTATACCACACTTCACCCTATGCCCACCGAGATGTGACCTGCAATCAGAACCAACTTTAACAATTATACCTCCACCTTTAAATTATAGTCTCACAATTGGGAAAAAAAAAAAGGAAGAAAGAAGGAAAAATGAAACAAACAAACCAATTAATGACTCTTGTTTGGAGTGTAAAGAAAGCAGTAGACATCAAAAAAAGAATGATTATTATTTATTTCTTTTCTTTTTAAAAACTAAGGTTGTTTTTGTAAAGTTATTACCTAATTTATATATGTTCATTGCAAAAAAAACTTAAAAAAATTAGGAAAAGAGAAAAAAGTCTAGAGAAACACTATGAGCATTTAGGTAAAAGATTTATGACCTTTTATTAAGGCATGGATAGAAAATATTCTGGGTTAACCAATGAATAGGGGACATATAGTAATGAAAGGGTTAGAACTCTGTAGATAGTAGAATGTAGTCTAGTAAAAGAGAATATATGAAAGCCAACTTTGGAAGAAAACGGTTTAGGAAAAAAATCTAAATGTACATATATGTACAAAAACTGACCAGAATTAGGACAGTACTAATGAAGACATTTTATCTACAAAAGTATATTTTCAGAAAAGAAAAACTAACATTGTAAAGTAAGAGATAAGGGACAAGGACATGTAAGATTGCCATACACAGGTATGTAGATTGTTTAGTATTCAAAGGTCCTTGGCAATGAGGCAGGTAGGGGCTAGAGCAGGCCTAGGCTCACTTGGAGAAAGGGGAGTCTTTTATTTGATTTGCACAAAGATACTGTATCTTTGCCAAGCCGCTTACTCATTGTGCTGTATCTGGGTGGGGTAAGGAAGGGCAACTTCCCTTTAATTCTAGTGAGCTGAATTCCTGGTGGGCCTGGTCACTGGGAAATATAGATTAGATGTCACAATGAACAGGTTAATTACAGATTGTAACAATAAAATGGTGGATACTGACAAAGGGAGGGCTGGGAGGGCTAAGAGTATAAACAGATAAAGAGTAGTTTTAGATAGAAGCCAGTAATATTTTGCTCTCTTCTTCACAAGAAAGTTATGGTATATCATTCCTGTTTGAAGTACAGGCCAAAAGGAAGTTTCCAGGCTGGTTATCTACTCCCTATTAGTCTTTGACTTTGTTCATATGTTTACTTAAAGGTCACTCATTAATGAGAAAATGAATATCATATTTGTTTTCCAAAGTATGCCATATATTTTTAATTGTGTTACCCAAACTTTATTTCCTATGAATATATATTTTATGTAATGAACACCTGATAGAACAATAGCAATTTAGGTGATGTTATTTAAATGTACTATTTTGTAACATCTGTGATCAGAATACAAGATTAGACTATTGCTTAGGAAAAACAAAACAAAATAAAACAAACAAACAAAAAAACCCAACTTTTTTTATCACAAGCTTAATTAATAAAATATTTTATGTAAACTGGATGATATCCGACAATGGATATCCCAGATGACAGAGAATTCATAACACCATTTCCTACATCCTCTTTGAAAGCCTATTGAGTTCAAAATGGTAGTAACACACCATTCTCTTTAGTTACATTAGGTAACACTTGCTGTTTTGAACAGTGCAATGGATCCCAATTTCAAAGTTGGGTTTTAAAGTGATCAGTTATCAGGAATCTACTACTGGTTCTCAAATCAAACAAGCTCACTCAATGATTATGACCAGGTTAGAAATTATGCACAAGTTTCTTCTTGAAACTGAATCTGGTTATTTGTGCCACCAGACCTACAGTCTTTCTGCAATCTCATGACTTTCAATGATTCTTAAAAGTAATCCACAAGAAACATCACCATATTCAAATGTGCCATACTTCTCAGACTACGTCTGGACACCATGATTTAAACTTGATCACTTCCCATTAATCAGAAATAGAAAGGATAAGAATTTACGTTAATCATATCTTCCTGCTGGACCTTATTTATTCAGAAAATATTTAATAAAATTTTACCATGTTCAAGTAAACATGTGAAACAGAAAGGTGAATAATACTCAGGCAGCAACTTGAGAAGAGATAATTTGTCTAGCAGAGAAAAACAAAAGTTCAAGTGCCCAACTTCACAATCTGTCCAAAATTATAGTTAAGAACCATAAAAGAGATATTAATAATGTGTTCTCTGAGAAAGATGTCATTGTTTACAACTGAAAAAACTTTTATAGGGGAGCTGCCATTTTACCCAGATCTCAAAATACTTGTAGAATTCTAATAAGACATAACAGGGAGGGATACAAGAATGAAAATAGGATAAACAAAGGCATGAAGACTGAAGTGCACAGACACAGACAAAAGGATTTAAAAGATAAATTAAATTGGAGAAGATAGTGCAGTTTAGTATCCATTGTTTAAATGGTCTTTTTCTTTAAACCTAATCACACGTGACAACCAAAATGTTCAATTGCTATTATTATCTTGAATACTGATTACTTCAAAATTACAGAATAGATTCACAGAGAAATGGTGCTGTCTCTTTTCTGAGTGTTCACTGGAAACAATGCTTATTTTTGTTGATGTTTTAATAACTAGAGAATGGGTGTGACCCCCATTTTGGTGGGGGTGGCTGGCAACTAGAAAGTCCAGACTCTCATTACAAACACTGTAGTGGGTATCATGGCCACTTCCTCATAACTAGTGTCATCAGTCTTTCAGTTGATAGTGCTTAATGATGGACCCAGCCTCAAAAAGGGCCTCATTGCACTAAGGGTATCATCTTTCTCCTTGGCAATGGTATGTTCAGGAAGAAGATGTGAACAAATCATTGCAAATGAGATGGTAAAGGCGATATGATAAAGTGTTCCGGAAGAGTTCTTACTGCCAAAGACAGTCCTAGGAAGCTATCTTTTCTCAACTGTTGGACAACTTTACCAACAATCATGTTTTCCTCAGATTGTAACCAATAATGCTTTAGACTTGAGTCAATATTTTATTTAAAATTTTGTTTGTTTGTTTTTCAATTACAGTTGATATGCAATATTATATTTGTTTCAGGCATACAACACAGTGATTCGACATTTATATACCTTTCAAAGTGATCATCCTAATAAATTCAGTACCCATCTGACACTATGCACAGTTATTACAATATTACTGACTATTCCTATACTATACTCCACATCCCCATGACTATTTTGTATCTACCGATTTGTACCTTTAAACCCTTCCCAACTTCAACCATTCCCCTAACGCCCTCATCTGGCAACCATCAACAATGTTCTCTGTATCTACGAGTTTGTGTATTTTGCCACTTATTTTTCTTTGAAGAATTAAAATATTTTAAATTTTGGTGAAGGACACATGATTGTGAGCTATTTTATCACTGTGTGCTGTCTAATATGGTATTCAAAAGCCACATGTTGCTCCTGAGAACATACAATATGATTAGTCCAAAGTGAGATGAGTTACATGCATAAAACGCACATGAGATTTCAGACTTAGCACAAAAAAACCCACAAATGTAAAATATCTCAATAATTTTACGTAAATTACTTGTCACAATGATATTTTAATACACCGACTTTAATAAAATTATAGTATTTAAATACTTTCGTATGATTATTTTTTTACTTTAGTGATGTGACTTAGAAATTTGTATTCTCATATGTGACTTGAATAATATTTCTTTTGGTCATCACTGACATAGATTTTTTCTTTATTTAAAATATTTCATAATTAAAACATTTAAAAATAAAATTAAAATCATTTTAATACTTAGAATTTTCTTCTGTAGAGAAAATATTTTATTGTAAAGGTTAATAAAAGTAAACTTTAGGTATTTATGCAAAATTATTATATTTTATCCATCTCCTCTTCCCAAAGCAGTAGAGAGGCTACATTCTAGAGATTTGGGATGACAAGTAACACATTTTCCAACTCTTTTTTCTGCCTCAAAGAGATAGAATAAAGAAGTAATAGTGGTGATGTCATCTTTTTCCCCTATGTTCTTGCAATATAAATCTGCTCATTAATTGGGTTTTTAATTACTCTTATTAAAAGATCTTCTTGATTCCCCTGACCTTCTTGATACTCATTACTAAGTGTTTTAAAGCCTGAAGGCTAACAGTTTTAACTTCAGGACCAAATTATCCATGAGATAACATGTAAGTCTAGGAAATTATAATGATTATGATAAGATTGGTAAAGATATTTTTCCATAATGATTCTTTAGAGTCATGTTAATATTAATTTATATGACTATCAGAATCATACAATAAGTTTTCTCTATCATGCCCTCAAGCTCTCAAATCTTAATTGAAAATATGTAATTTTTAATTTAATTAGTAAAATATTTTTCTTAACCATAAATAGAATATTTGCTAAAAATTCTACACTGAAGAGATAAAAATAGTCAAAACAAAATTATCCAGAAGCCCATCATCCAAAAACATAATAATTAACATGGTATGATGTTATTTGTAATCGATTATATATATATATATATATATATATATATATATATATATATATATACAGTTTTTAAGTATAATATATATTTGTGAATTTCTATAAATTTCATTAGCATCATTACAAAATGTGCTTAGTTTATGAATGTACAGTTAGGCCATGATTTACTAAAACTCTCTCATATTTGAAGTCTTTCATTTTAAGAGATGAAAAATGAGATCAAAAAGTTTAAAACATAGTTACACAAATGTATTGCCAACTATTCATTTAATTAAATTGTAGAAGTATAAAATGTTAATATGGGATATGATGAATAAATAATCGGTTACCTTTTCAGTTGTATATTGGTTGTTCTGAAGGAATATTTTTAAGGGTATTTATTGTATAATTATTGCCTCAGAATACTTCAGCACTCGAAGTTTTATACTTATATTAATAAATTTTTGGTGATTTTATAATATGGCCAGTTAATTAGAATGCAGTGTGAAGTAGCAGGAGTAATAAAAGAAGTTCATTGGGTCTGCAGTTAGATGCTTTCTCAGATTCTGGGACCTAAACTAAGTCTCTGACTCTGCACTATTAAAATAGATATAATTCCTAATTGCAAAATGGTTGTAAAAGTTAGACATCAAAATACAAAATGTCTACACTATCTGGTACAGATGGAACATTCACCTAATTCTAGCACTGGATTTTTGTTAAACACTAATTTTCAACTATTAGCGCAAGGTTCCCAAGCTTATATTTTTATCAGAGAGAATACAGTTTTATCTGTGTCTCAGAGCCTTAATAATGCAGCAAAATATTTCTTGAATTGTTCCTTCAGGTTTCATTTCAATTTGTACATTAAACTTTAGATGTCCTATAGAAGTATTTTTTATTTGGTTTTCTTTCTCTCCCTCACTCCTTTCCTCCTCTTCCTCTTTCTCCTCCTTTCTTCTTCTCCTTTCTTCTTCTCCTTTCTTCTTCTCCTTTCTTTCTTCTTCTCCTTTCTTCTTCTCCTTTCTTCTTCTTCTCCTTTCTTCTTCTTCTCCTTTCTTTTTCTTCTCCTTTCTTCTTCTCCTTTCTTCTTCTTTCTCCTTCTCCTTCTTCTTTCTTTCTTTTTTCTTCTTTCTTCTTTCTTCTTCTTTCTTCTTCTTTCTTCTTTCTTCTTCTTCTTCTTCTTCTTCTTCTTCTTCTTCTTCTTCTTCTTCTTCTTCTTCTTCTTCTTCTTTCTTCTTCTTCTTCTTCTTCTTCTTCTTCTTCTTTCTTCTTCTTCTTCTTCTTCTTCTTCTTCTTCTTCTTCTTTCTCTCTCTCTCTCTCTCTCTCTCTCTCTCTCTCTCCCTTTCTCCCATCTCTTTCTATTCTCCCTTCCTTCCTCATCCATCCATCCATCCATCCATCTATCTATCTATCTATCTATCTATCTATCTATCATCTATCTTTCTATCTATCTATCTATCTATCATCTATCTATCTATCTCTCTCTCTATCTATCTATCTATCTATCTATCTATCTATCATGTTTCTTTCACACTATTTCTTCTCCATAGGGAGAAGATGTATTATGAAGATGTATTTGAAATGTTATTCTACAGAAATATGCTTATTGTTTTCAGAGTCAAGCACCAAAGAATTTTTCCATAATTACAGACATTATGTCTCACTATAGTTCTGATATATTGGTATGCTAAAAAGTAGTAAGAAGACTTATTTTTAAGGATTCACTTATTTTTTTTAATGGACAAATTATTTATGAGAAAATTCAAGGACAGTAAACTAAGAACAAATGGTAAGCTTCTCTTATATCAAAAGTTAGCCTAATTTGAATTTGGCACAATATTTGTTTTATTTAATAGGTTGAATACCACTCAAATACACAATCTATCATTTGCCCAATACCTTCTTTTCACACTAGTATCTAATATCATTTTATCTCTAAACCTATTAAGTGCCATCTTTTTAAATATATATTTATTAGTTAAATGTTAGCAGCCATGATAAGCAATCTGTATAAATTTGTTTGATGACACATTTCCTACCAAATGGCATTTGAAATTTTAATGAGGAGAAAGACAAATAGTTAAATACTTACAGAACAGAGAAATAAATGCTATAAATGGGCAACAATAATGAACATGTAGGGACATAGAGAAAGGACATGTAACCTAGTCTTAAGGAATCAATAAACACACTCAAGAGGTATCCATCTAAGTCAAGCATTGAATGACAGGGCTTGACATCCAAGTGGAGAGTGAGAAGTAAGGCATTCACAATATAAGAAGTAACAAATGCAAGGGTCTAAAGGAAAGAAAGTATGGTACTTCAGGAAGACAAAAAGGTGTTCAATAATATGCAATGAGAGAATTCAAGAAAAAAAATGTTGAGAAATAAGGCAGAGAGGTAACACATACACACACACACACACACACACACACACACACACACACACACACACACCAGATCAGAGAAAGAAACTATAGATAGTAGATATTGTAAGCCATATTAAGAGACTTCCTTCAAATCAGAGCTGTATAATGTGAAGGATTCAGAAGGGAGTATGGTATAAAAAGTATCCACCAAATTCATATCCTAAATATGGAAAATGCTGTGAAAGAGGTGATAGAAGAGAAACATGATTAAAAAGCCTGGCTGCAATTTCACTGAAATTGCAGATGAAAATGCAGATAGATTAAGTAAGTAGTAGAGGAATACAAAGGAGAAATTTAAAAAATGATTAAGACAAAGATTCTTTAGAACTTCTGCTAGCTTAGCTGTTGCCTGCTCCCTTAAGTCAAGTTTGACACTCAAATTACTGAGTTAAATATTTCGGCCAAATAGACAGATGGTGGTGTTACCAACTACAATAGCAGCTAACCTACAGGTGTAAATGGAGGTGGGAGCATCGAGTAGTCTGGGATCAAAGAGCTGGTTAGTTAGACACAAAACTCTGCTTTTATCCACTAGCCACCGAAGAGAATACAAAGATATATATGCGAGTCTCTATTCCAGAAAACCCGAGAAAGTATTTATAATGTTTCAAAATGCATATTATAGCCACAAATGAATAGAGATTCTTTAAAAATGGCTAATAAATTTGAGTTAGAAATAATTTGGCATTATCACCTTGAATAATCTGTTTTTACAACTATCAAAGCATTATATCAGAGGCCAAAAAAGCACAGCATATAATGATTACCCAGAAAATCAGAAATGCGTATGTGCACATGCGCGTGCTCACATAGTGGATTTGGGTTCTCATACCTGCTATATACTCCTGGATAGCAGGTGTTCAATCAAAATTGTTAATATACTTTTAGTAGGTCTTATATCCCTTAAAAGCAGGTAATTAGAATTATTCAAAGATAGTTTGAAGCCATGAATAATTCATTCCTTCACATCAATAAAATAATCATTGAATATTTTTGTTCTTTGCTTTCTATTTCAATAAAATTGCTCAGGTTGTGGCACCATCCTAGGACTAAACTTCCTAATATGTCAAATTAAAATAATCCCTCGAGTATGAAAAATGTTCAGCGGATTGAGAACTTTCCAGAAATTCTATTTGTATAAAAGCATTTCAGGGTTAAATATTTTTAAAATATTCTATACCAATACATATACCAATTGTAATTCATTGTCAGTTCTAACTAGATAGTTTTAGTCAACTCAATATTTCTTACATAAACCATTCTGAAAGATGGTATTTCCATATGTTAATACATATGAATGTTTTAAAATATATACATACTACTATATTATAAAAGAAGATGATTTTTGCTTTATTTTTGAAAATTGAGACTAGATATTATCATTTTAGCAGGTTAAAAGCAATAATGATTGATTGCAAAATATAGACTTTATAGACTTTGAAACTAACTTTAGAATGTTATTTTATTGGAAATAAGGTATTTGGGTGTTATAAGGTAAAACATATCAGATGGCTAATCAATGATTTTTCAAAATAAAATTTTTTTGTTGACTAATCTAAGAATATAACAACAAATCTGAAAGCAGTTCTATAAAAATTAATTTAAAATTTTTGTAGTAATATTATAAGCAAAAGCTGATATTTCTCATATATCTATGATAATGATGTATCATCCTCATTTCAAAGGGGTTTGATGTTACAGGCAATAGAGAATACATTATATTCTGGAAATAAAAATTTTAAATAATTTGTTGGCAATATGAATGTTTACATTGTGAATGGCTTCTATGAACTACAAAACAAAATTCTTTTTCCCTTTCGCTCTCTTTTTTTCTCACATACACATACACACACATAAATACATATGTGTACAATTTACTTGTATGTAGACATGTGTGCACAGAGTGTGTGTATTCATACAGTCTCACATGTATGTGTGCATATGTGTGTGCACATGTATCTGATGGTGGAGTTAAGGCTAGAGTATTTTGGGAAAACCAATTGGGAAATGCCTAAATATGTAATTAAAAATTTTGATAAACACTGTGAATAAATACAGTGCACTATCAGAAAAATGTAGAAAAAATATATCTAGGAGAAGCAATAGTAAAGTGGTCCCAGGCAAGTAAGTTAACTTTAAATTAAGAAGGATGGTTTTTAATGTGCAAATTGAGCATCACCGCTCATTTCCAATTCATGTATGTGTACTAATTCAAGCAGTGTGCAAATTCAGCACTTGGAAATTCTTATAAGTAAGTTTGACTTTCACAGAAATATTATTAACATGAAACATCACTACTAAAGTATATGGTCCTTCAAGTGTTCTCAGTTTCATCAGAAAGCAAGAGGAATCTCCATACAGCTAGTATTTCCATTTATAAAATGCTATATTTCTTCTATGATGTATATAAGCTGTTTACAGGTCATTCTTTAACCACATGAAATTAGCCCTAGTTAGTATACGTTTTTCAGAGATTTGGAAAAAAACCAACAATTTATGTTTTAACCCCATTACTGGCATTAATCTACTATCCTGAATTATCTACATTCAGGTTTCACTCCAATTTTACTCCACATAGCTGTTCATATTTCAGAGTCAAGATTTGCCTCTTCTTGCCAGGAAGTCAATTTGCTCACAGTTGGATTCTCTGGGTGACTTAGTTCTCTTTGTCATTCCCCAATATGACATGCCTATTGTTCTTCTCTGATTAGACAAAGACATTTGTTTTCCATTTGTTGGGGGTATTTTTCCAATTAAAAACGAACTGAAAAATCTATTTCTCCATTTATTTTTTACAGTCTTTAAACATTATTAGTAATGCCTGTTTTATTTTGCTATAATGGTGTCCTGAAATGAGAAACTCTCTGGGGCTCCAAGGAAATGGGCCAATGGAGACAGAAGGTGAACAAATACTTAGAGGAGCCATGATTAGTTAGGTGCAGGGGTGAATCAGACAAACAAATCCAAATTTAGTGTCTGATTGTTTGAGAGTTAAGCAATAGGAGACATTTTGACCAGGAGCCATCATAAACTTTAAATCACAGAATCTGGTAATCTCAAATTGTCCTAGCAAGTGATCCTAAGAGGTAGTAGATTTTACTTTCTAGACATAGCTGCAAAATGATGGGTAATTTAACATGTTTCTCTAGAACCCTTTCATGCCCATCAAGAACTGAAATCTATGTTCCCTGGGTATACATTTGTTATTGCCTCTACATGCTGGGTGTCATGGAAATAAATGAAACTATTATAGCCTTATCTAGGTTATGAAAAGTGGTGCCACTCTTCACTTCTTCTCACTCTTTCTTTCCTCTGTCTCCCTTTCTCTTTCTCTAATGAGCTATTATTTGTGGTCCAATCACCATTATGAGGAATCTCAGGTTACGTGATGTTACATGACAGACTCAGCTAAGTTTCCAGCCAACAATCAGCAGAAATTGTTAGACATGTAAACGAACAAGGCTTCAGATGAGTCCAACCCGTGGAAATGGAGTAACAGCCACCCAGCCTTTGGGTCTTCTAGGTTGATGCCACAGATATAGGAGAACAGAATAAAATCATCTCTGCTATGACCTATTGGAATTTCACATCTACAGAATCCAGGAGCTTAATAACTTGTTGATCTATGCCACTAAGTTTTGGGGTAATTTGTTATGTAGTGATTAAAAATTCAGAGAAAAAGAAAAGAAGAGGATAAAAAGTTCTCTATGTAGTATAGTGGATGAATTATACATATTTTATGAAGTAAGGCCAGTATGTCTCATTATGTAATGTGCTATGGGGTAAGAGTATCATGAACAGAGTTGAAGTGTTATAACACAGGGGACCGGCGAGGTATTGGAACGTTAGCTGGAGTACACGTGAAGATGCCTTGCTAGCTTTTCTGAGCTAAAGAACTTAGGAAAAATTAACCAGTTTTTCAATGTGAAATCAAATAAATGTCCATGAGCCCATAACAATATAAACACATGATTGATTAAATAAATAAGAAGAGACAAACTTCCATGCAGAAGAATTTCAGATATTTATACATTCAGCCCTCAAGCAGGTTGAACTTGACTCCCTACCTCTTAAGTGTGGGTGGCACATAGTGACTTCCTTCTAAAAAGTTTTGTATAAAAATGGGAGAGGAAGAGTAACTTGTACAGTAGGGAAACCTCAGCCAGTGATCAGTGTTAATGCCAACAGTGATAAGTCATGTGGACATCGTGTATCCTTGATATGATAAGAATGCACTTCATCTCTGTGGTATTCCTCCTAAAAACCATAACTCCAGTAAAATTAGAAAACCATCAGACAAATCTGAAGCAAAAGACATGATATAAAATACCTAGCCAATACTCAAACTTAGCAATGTCATTAAAATAAAAACTGAGAAATTGTCACCGCCTAGAGAATACTTAGGCGACTTGATGACTAGTTGTACTGTGGTATCTTGGATAGGATCCTGGAACAGAAATAGGACATTAGGTAAAAACTAGAAAAATATTAACAAAGCATGGACTGTAATTGACAATAACATATAAACATTGATTTATGAGCTGTGACAAATGTACTGCGTCACTGTAAGATGTTAACAATAGGAGAAATTGGGTGCAAGGTATATGGGAACTCTAAACTATCTTTACAAATTTTGTATCAATATAAAACTATTTAAAAATGTTTTTAAATGTTTTTAAAAAATGACTAGGGATTTTTCACAATGAAAGCATTAAAAATACCATTTCTCTCTTAAGTCATTCCGCAACCTGGAAATAGGAATTAACTCAGTTCTTCACTGGCCCCCCTCACCCTCGGCCTGAGCAGACCAGCTGCAGCCAGAGAGCATACTGAGGCTTCAGGTAACAGTGAAGTTTTGAGGGAGAAATAAGTTCTGGAGGGTGATGAGGTCCTAGAAGCATAAAATAAAAATGGTCCCTACACTCATAGCTTTACAACATTATTTGGTAAAGGCAGACTTAAATAATTAAGCACAGGAAAAAAAAAGTGATCTTGTATTATTGTTAGAAGGATATGTTGCTATGAGATTGTAGAAGAAATTTACCTTGTTAAGGTGCTCCTGGGAAAGTGATAAGTGAGTGGAACTGAAAAAACGTAGAGGTTAACTCGAAGTAGAGTGGGTTTAGGATGGAACTCATTACAGGCTGAGAAGCTAACTTTTGCAAAAACGCTGGCAAAAAAAAAAATAATAATAATAACAGAGTTAATCAAAAGGGATGTGGCTGGGAAGCAGACAATGAGAAACTGGATGATGCCCAAGTGCCAGGTGGTGGAAGGAAAACAGTCTGGGCAGGACCAGTAAAGCTGAAGAGCCTCATCTTGGGAGGTAAGTCAGTTCCCCAAAACCCACTTCAAATGACTAGTGCAAGCCAGACAGGATGCACAAGTCTGAACATTTTCCAACATTCCCTCTTGCCTCTCTCTTGATGCCATCATCTGAATAAAGCTGAAACTGCTCTAATTATGAAGCATGTGAGAAAGTAAGTGCCAATATTAAACTGAAAAACTTTAAAGAATAAAAGGTTTTTGAGGTAAGCATAAATTACTAAAGCTGCCTTTCACTGAAAAAGAAACATGCCAAGGCCACCTCTCTATTTGCCTGTGGCCCATCTGTTGAATGAGAGAGTTCTGGGTTTTACAGGCTGAGTGAGAAGCGACATTCGCATAAAATCAGACTTTTTCAGGCAGAGCCTGACAGATGCAAACTGGGTTTGTGTGATTGCTGGGGAGCTCCGTGAGAAGGGTGACTGATGGGAACGAGCTGCTGAGAATAATCAGAGCAGAAGGAGGGTTAGCGAAAGACTGAACAAGCTCAGCAAAGCTCAAGTCATCGCCTCTGAGAGTTGAAACCTCTAAAGAAAGGAGTTTCGCATATTGATCTCCTCATTCCTCTGCCTAGTGGCCTGGATTGCTAATTACGAGTTGATGTCCTAGTCTCAAGAGAGACATGCTGAAGATTTAAAGAGCAAATCTGCCCTTTCCCGATCCACCACACACACACACACTCACAAGGTTTCAGATCTTAAAATAGACTGTTATTGTATCTGTATATACTTTATTAGACTTCTTATATCTAGGACCGTATTATGCATTTTAGAATTTTTTGTAATTAAATTTTGTCATAGTCCCGTTCTGCAAGATAACCATTGCACTAAACTTAGTGTTTATCATTCTTAAGCATGTACATAGTGCCAGTATTTTGATTGCTTTAAGTTTATATAATATTGTAGATAGAATTTTGCTACTTTTTAAATTCAAGACATTATATGAGATTATTATCCATGTTGATATGTTTTATTCATTTTAATCTTGAACACTATTTCTATTTCATAAATATACAATAATTTAATTATAAATTTATAAATTGACCCTTAAGAGAACATAGAAGTTTCACATTCTTTATTTTTAATATACTTTTTACTAGAATTCAGTCATTATGATATATTGCCACAGTAGTTATATTGTTTAGTGTCTGCACAGATATTGTTTCTTCCAACCCTTTATTTTAAGCTTGTTATGTAATTTTCAATGGTATGTTTCTTATAAATGCAAAATATTGTATATTTTAAAACTCTAATCAGATAATTTCTGGCCCTAATTAGCAATAGCATTCTAATTAAAAGTGCTTCTGGAAACTTTTCTTTATCATTCTTTGCCTTCTCTTTTTTTCCCTATGTCTTCTATTGATTTAAAATTTCTATTTTCTTCTTTATTTTCATATACAGATCCTAAAAGTATAAATTTCTATTCTTTAGAGGATAACTTACATTAAAAAATATACTTATTCATAAATGTTTCCAACAAATCTGTCCATTTAGTATTTCTAAGCTTGACCAAAATGACACACATTTTTTAGCATATTTTCAGCACTGGCAAATTTCTAGCTTGTTATTGTTATCTAGAACTTTAACCATTTTTTAAACATAAAAAAAAAATCAACGCATTTATCTCTGCTTAGCTTTTTTCTAACTTATCAGACTTCTTTCCAGATCCTTTTATGTTCCTGTTCATCATTTAATATTTCACTTAATGAGGATTTCTGGGTGAATCTCTTTTACTTAACTCTAAAAATTCATTTATCTTTCAAAATTAAGAGCAAATTAAACTAGTTAATTTGTGTCTTATTTCTCCCAGATCTAAAAATAATACCCTTATCTTCAGGCATCTAATATTATTGATGAGGAGTTTGCTGTTTCTTTACTTAACTGTGGCTTCCTGTACATTTTAAAATTTTCTTTAATCTGTAGTTTCACTAGGATGTCAAGGCTAAGATTTATTCCTATTTATGTTGAATTGGATTCATTGATATTCCTCGAGCTAAGGACCAATGCCTTTCTTCAACTGTAAAAACACAAATTTAAATCTCTTAAACACTGCTTCTGTACCCTTCCCTTCATTTTCCCTCTCTGAGACACCTGACAAATAGATGTGAAATTTTCAATCTGTTTTCCACTGCTCCAATCTTCTCATTCATTTTTTTAATTTAAATGTTTCTTTGCATTTTGAGTTAAGTTTTGGATGAATTCTTTACTACTCTCTCAAAAATCACTAATTTTCTCATTAACTATTCAATTCAGAGTTACTGATTCTACACACACAAATGATCAATTATACATATGATTATACATACCATATATAGTACATATAAAATTATTTCTAAGATTTCTATTTGGTTATTTTTTTTTCTCTCTCTGCTGACCCCTTGCAGTTTCATTTCTGCCCTTTATTTTAATTATAATATCTAATTCTTTTATAAGCAGAATCTCTCTAGTCATCTATTTGGTCAAGTTTTACTCATCATCATTTTCTGAGTCTTGAGTGGTATATCAAGCTTGTAATTAGGATTAAAAATCATCCCCCAGATTTTAACAATTATCTCTACTCTTAGAGTATTTCTAATAAAGACAGAGCATCTTCCATGCACACCTATTTAATACCTTATTCTTACTTTCATCCGCTTATTTTTATTCCTATTCACAATCTGTTAGAGGGTTTCTCTATACCAATTAAGACACAGGTGACAGAAATTTATCTTTAACTTAGTCATTCTTTTCATTCAAGTCCTGTCCTGAATAGCTGCATTTTTGAGTCTAATCTATCTAATGTCTCTCCACCTGAGTTTCCTTATTAACGTGATGAAAATAGAAATATCTCCTTTATAAATTCTTATGAGAAATAAAAATAGTTTTAAAAACTGTGCCTAACATAAGACAAATAAATATACATGATGCTGGTTCCTTTACATTTATTTACATTCTAACTATACTCATTTTACTGAAGCTCTATCTCTGGGACCTAGAAGGAAGATACATAGAAGTCAGATCACTGACCCCAATCATCAACATTTCAACATATTGAACAGAATACTTGAGATTGCTGCCAAAATTTATTATTTTTATGATTTTCAAGTTATCATCCAAGAAGCATGGGGATCAAAATCTTTGTATGTACTTTGTATAAGCATCTGTGTGAGTGGGAAGCTGAGAAAGGGGGGGTGAATGTAATGAGGCTTTCGATGAAGCCATTCCTTAGAGCAACACTTATTTAGTGAAGGTGAAAATAATCTAATTTTGATATACTGTTGAAATGCCTGGCTGAAATTTGCAAACATGGGAGATAAGTCCCAACATGTATTCAATAATTCACTGAGCAGATATTTCTTGAGCTCCTATGTGCTAAGCATTTCCCTAAATGCTGGAAATACAGAAGTAAACAAAACCATTTGTTTTTATAAATACAAAAGCTACTTTTTCACCTCTTAATTGTCATCAAGCACTCGCATAACAGGAGGCAGTCCCCAGGGCTTTTGTGGAAACAAGCTGATGTTGAATAGAAGTTGGTTCTTGCTAAATCAGGTAATACATATTTAGGCAACACCAGTAAGAGCATACCATCAAAGACAAACTTTATCTCTTCAAAAACTTTCCTGTCCATTTCACATGTAAAATAGCAGGTTACTTTTTTTGTCAGCATATTTAGTCATATTTAAAACAAACTAGGACATTCTTAGGATAGTGTGTTCTGATAGTCAAGGGCTCTAAGAATATTTCATGGAACAAGATAAATTTATCCTGGATGAAAGTGAATTTAGCTGTCATATGAAAGCCATTTTCAAAATCTTAAAGATATGGTAGGAGAGGGATTAAAAATAATCTATATGCTTCTAAAGAGCATGATTAAAATTAACATCTGCCATTCTCAATACCTTCAGGATATAACACAAAATACTCCTTTAGTCCAGTGGTTCTCAAAGTATTGTTTCTGGACCCAGATCATCAATATCAATTAGGAATTTCTTAAAAATGTAAATTCTCATTTTATGAAATCGAGAGCTCTGGGGGTGGGGTCCAGCAGTCTGTGTTCTAACGAACTCTACAGATGTGCTTTTTTTTTCATTTCCCAGCATTATTGAGATATAATTGACATATGACATTGTGTAAGTTAAGGTATACAACATGATAATATGACACATGTATATATTGTAAAAGAGTATCACATATCTCTAGTTAACACATCAATCACCTCATATGGTTACTATGTTAACATTTAAGATCTACTTTCTTAGCAACTTTAAAGTATACAATACACTATCATTAACTATACTCCTATAGTCACCATGCCAAACATTAGATCCCCAGAATTTACTCCTGTTATAACTGGAACTGCGTATACTTTGATCAACATTTTGTCATTTTATCTTACACCGACCCCAGCCTCTGTCAATTGCTAATCTATTCTAAATTCAATTCCTTTAGAGTCTACATATAAGTGAGATCATACAGTTCTTTGTCTTTTTCTGACTTATTTCACTTAGCACAATGCCCTCAAAGTTCATTCATATTGTCGCAATGGCAGTATTTCTTTTTTTATAATTGAATGGCAGTATTTCTTTTTTTATAACTGTGTGTGTGTGTGTGTGTGTGTGTGTGTGTGTGTGTGTGTGTGTGTGTGTGTAACATTTTCTTTCCCCATTCTTCTGCAGATGGACACTTAGGTTATTTCCATGTCTTGGCTATTGCAATGAATATCGCCTTATCTTTTCCTGATGCTTGTTAACTACCAAGATCCACTTAGCACAAACTTAGGACAAGTTTCTCCATCTCCCAGGCTAATCTCTTTCTACTTTACCACATGTGCTTCACTGGACTTCTACACACATTCTCAAAATCCCAGGTCTTTGTATATGGCATTAATTCTTTAATTCCTTTTGTTCTCACTTCTCAACTTTCCCTTCTTAACAAATTTCTATTTAATCTTTAATACCTATCTTCTCTGTCCCGTCAGTACTTCTAGTCGGAGTCACTTATCCCTTCTGGACTCTGAAAGTGTTTTGACTGATCAACTTTAGACATTTACTTGTTTGCTTATTTGGATGTGAAACAGATAAATGATAGTAACTGAATTTTTGGTTATTACACACTCTTGGTTCCATGAGCTTTAATTGTACCTCTAGAGACACCAATTAAAAAAGTGTTTTCAGTGACTCATATCTGTCTGAATGGTTCATGCAGGAAGGAAAAGTACAGTCTGTGTGGCTCAACACTCAGCAACCCTTCTCAACAGTCCAAGGTCTTCTTCCATGGAATCTCACACAAAGACAAGAACTAAAAGATTTAAAGAAAAATTCCCAGGGAGGATATGAAGCCAGATATAGGTTTATTTTTGAACCATATCACATAGTCCAGTAGAGAATGGGGACAATAATCCAAAATATTAAGAAAAAGTTGAAAAGATAATCTCTCTCCATGAGTCCCAAAGGGAAGGAAAAAAAAAATTCAGACCCTTCTCTGAGTCATAAATTTATGAGGTGACTTACAAAGAATATAATTCAGCAGAAATCAAATTACTTGAATAGGTAATAATAAGAGCTTACATTTGTTAGCCACTGTCTTAATTTGGGCTTTCTCCAAATCAGGCCTGGAAACAAGTATCTGAGAGCAAGTGGTTGATTTGGCAAATAATCTCAGGAAACCCTAGCCAGAGGTTGTATAGTCATATGGGGGAGGTCAGGAAGCCAATATAAAGTGTAATCATGAGGTGATTGCTGTGGGAAACTGGGGTTCAGTCCATTGGGGACCTCTGAGACCTTTTAGCATCTGACTCAAAAGAAACATGAAATGGGATATTTAATCGTGAATCTCTATTAACTTGGGAAAGCTCTTCAGAGCCAATCATGCTCTTGGGGATGAAGAAAATGCAGGACCTTCTCAGAGTCCTGCATTTCATTGTGTTCAGAACCAGCCAGGGCCAGGTGGATATGGATGAGACTTAACAGCTTCTGCCATGGACACAGACTATGATAAGCATGTGGACATATTTTATAAACATTAGCCAATTGAACCTTTTCAACACCTTTATAAATTAAGCACTATTACTATTCTGTTATTATTTCCACTTTATAAATGAGGAAATTGAAGCAAAGAGAGGTTTAATAACTGCTCAAGGAAGGATGGATAGGAAATAGTGGTACCAACTCAGCCTTCTGACCTCAGAGTTTATGTTTTCGAAAACTACCTGAGAATTGCTATCAATACATCTGGCTGGCAATCTAAGACCAATGAAGTTTAGCAAATCTTGACTCTTCCCATCCCTGTGTAAATGTATCTGTTTCCCATAACTTGCCATTTTTCTCCCAGAGTCCATGCTTAATTACAACTGTCAATCATTCATGCTAACCAAATACTCCCTAGGGAGTTAGTCACAGTGTCTTCAAATATTCATTTTTGCAAACATTTTTCTATCTACTGTACTAGACTTCTAGTATTGTTTTCTCTTTTTAAAATAATTATATCATCTCCATTGGCATGTATGTTTTAAATAGTCAATTATTCTCTAAAACCTCATCTCTTTTTTTTCTGAGAAAGTACCCAGGGTCACCCGTTTTTCTCTCAGGTGAAACTAACAGTCATTCTCTTTGTTATTTCCCAGGTGACTTAGACTTTGAGAGGAAAAGCACCAAAGCAGCATACCGAAGACCGTTAAGGGGAAAGGTGAAGGAGAAATTAAGCATGAAGAGCTAGAAAAAAGACTTCTTCTTCCTATTATTTTGCTGCTGTTTAAAGCCAATGACAAATATTTTTCAGAGGCTTTTTTTTTCTATCCCAGGTTTTTCTAGCCCCTATTTGACCATGAAATTTTCTGCTAGGGAAATACATGCTCTAAATGGTTCAACAATTTACTGAACTGACAGGTCAATACTATCAAATAATGGGTTGATTCAGTTAAAACACTGGTTAATGACCAATCAAATCAATGAAATAGTCAGAAAAATTTGTAAACATAGTTGTAGATGGTTCAGTGATTAGTCCTATTCTCCTGAAAGACTTTGCTAAAATATTCTGACAGTTCAAGGAACAGAGTGAAATACTATCTTGTGGTCTCTCCATGAACTTGGTTTTGAATTTCTCTAGTACAATAAGCAGAATGCCTGTTCCATGTTACCCATTTGGGCAATGTATTTCTCAATGAAATGTGCTGTTTGTACACTAGTCTCAAATATTTAGTCCAAAATCTCCTTTGTATTTCATTACTTAAAAAACCTAAACTCTGGTTAGCCTAAATTAAAAACAAAATCATAAAAACATATATTGACCATTCCTTTTGTGTTTTAATCTGTATTTACCACCCATATTTCTACCATCTTACTGAACTAATATTTTTATATAAATCCTCCATCTTAAAAATATTCAGTACCAATATCAACTGGAGATATCTGTTTCAAACAGATGCTATTTACATTCTACTTTGCAAAAAGAAAACTTAAAACACTTCAAATATACTACTAGCCAACCATAAAAAAGTGTTTATTAATTATGTCATTCTTTTATGTACTTATGCCTTTATTTAAAAGTACTTGTTCAGTCTTCATTTTCTGCCAAATATTTTGCTATCCACTTGGGTCAAGATCATGAATAAAAGCAAATATTATCTTGGCTTTCTGATGTTTATACTCAGTGTAACAGACAAACATCAATCAAGACATCAGAGCAACAAATTTAAATTTTCTAAAATCATTAGAATTAAAAAATAAATTATAGAGATTATGAGAGTGTATGTAATAGGAATTTTATGAAGTCAGGACAATCTAGGTTGGTTCATTTGGGAAAACGATAGTTTAGTTAAGATCTGAAGGTTGCAAATACATAAGAAAAAGATGGAGAAAAAAATCCAGTAGAGGGAAACAGGAGAAGCATATGGAGCAGGAGGATGTCTGGCAAGTCTGAGGGATTGAAGAAAGCCAGGATAAATGGACTGCAGAAAGCAGGGAGGACACTGCAAAGGGTAGGACCAGGGAGCTATGCAGAGGCCAGAGCAAACATGGCTCTGGAGGCTAGGTATGGGTTTCACCTCAAATCTGCAAATAATGGGAAACAATCTGAGAATTTTAAGCAAAGATTGGGGATGACATGATTAGAACTTTCTTTCACAAAGATCACTTGAAGTGTAAAAATGATTGGAATGAACCAGGGTGAATGTAGGTGAACTATTCAGAAGGTCATTCATATATTTCACCAAACTCCTAAGATTCAAATAACCAAGTGAGATAATAAAGATTTTAGCAAAGTCCCAGGTTCATTGCAAATAATCAATGTTATCTATTTCTAATGTTGTTACTATCAATAACTAAGCAATGCATATTTTTGGTGCAAAAAAAATCTTTTAAAACATGTTTTATATTTTTTCTCAACTCATAAACTAGCAATATTTTAATGTAAAATACACTTATATTTAAGATTTGAAAAAAAAACATAACAGAGAAAGATAAATTGAAAACTAATTGTACTACTACAGATATATTTTTATATATCACCTTCCTGCCTTTTTGTAGAGTTGTTTCTTTTGTCTTTTTACATTATGGACATTCTGTTCACATTGTATAAAAAGCAAACATTTAAAATTAAAAGTGTTATGAACATTTAATTCCCTGTCACATTAATGATACCTTTAATGGTTATTTGAATTTTATTCTTAAACTTCTTTTAGTCCAGTGAAGAAGTGATCCACTACCCTTACATTCTTCAGAGGGAGGAAAAACTACACCTGGGGGAGAAAGGGGGCATTAGAGAGACACCTGGAGATATTCCAACTGTGCATTTTCTTAATAACTAACACATCACACATCTAGTTAGCATCTCATAAATAATCATAGAGTACGTATTTAATGAATCATTTTACTTTGCACTGTCAGAGGTTAACAGGAAAGCAAAATGGTTTGCTTTTTTTAAAAATGAGACAGTTATTCTTTGGCTATACTATGACTAAAAAATAATGAAATGCAGCAAATAAGCATCAATCATACTAGTTTTAAAAACACTGATAGCAATATATATATATATATATATATATATATATATATATATATATATATATATATACACACATACATATCTGTCACATCTGTCAAAACACCCTATATTTATATATGTTAGAAAATAGCTATCTATATACATTTATGTTGTGACAAGCATATGAATATGCATGCACAGTATGATTGTACATTTCATTTTTAATCCAAGTCTTTCTGTCAAAATCTTGTCTCAAGTTGCATTTTGATGGTTTATTTTTTCTGCTCTTTTCTACTCTATAAAGAAAAAGGCTTGTAAAACCAAGGATCATCAGTATTTTTATTCATATTTCTCGACACTGAAGAAAAATGTTTCCATAGGATGTTTCTTGCAATAATCATTCTGAGAGCAAATACATTTTTAAAAAATGCTAACCATGTTAAAAAATTGTTTCTAAAGCTAAAAGACCTCTCAGATGACTAAAATAATATTGAATATACATGTACAAAGGGTGAATTTTCTCTGATGTTCAGTATGATCATTCTAATGACCCAGCCATTGCCACATGACATCATGACTATGATCTGTTTGGCGGAAGAAAAAATTTTTTCACAAGTGTCCTAGGACACTAACAAATATGTATCCACTTGGGGCAGTTGGAATATGCTCTGTTTGTGACAGAGGACAGAAAACCTTGGGAAGCGCAATCTGCCACTTCTGCTAGAGCATCTATGAGTGAAACACAGGCAAAGTAAAGATGGATGCTCCACCCGAAAGATGACATCGTGGAATGTGGACAGACAGCATAGATCCTCCTTCCTTAGGACACCCTAGACTGGTAACTATGCTCATCACTTACTCATGTAGCTGTCTGCAAGGTCTCTCTTTCATCTACTTTCTCATCCCCTTCCAGATAATTTCCAAAGAAAACTTAATTTACCCTCATCAAATCTCTGCTAAAGCATGAAATAGGAATATGTGATTTCTTTTTGTCCTGGTAAATCACTTTTAATGTAATTAACTCTACATGATGCTTACACTTAGGGCATTCCACTGTTTTTTAAAAGGCTAAATTGCAGGTCAAGAAATTTTAGTAGTCTGTTTCATTCTTTTCTGTTTGTGCCCCAGCCCAGGAAAAAGGGCAGATATGAGGGGGAGGGGGGAAAAAATGGCAAGTATTAACATATCATGATATCAAGATAGAAGTATAATTTGTATAATTCACATTGCTGTGAACTTCACTATGCAAGAGAAGGGGTTATTTTTATACATTTGTTGGGCTGATTTTTTATTTTATAGTATATTACATAGATTAAGGTTCCATGTAGGAGATTTCAGAAAATGCTGGTATTATTGAGCAAAACAATTATAGAATGTTAGGTACAGAGGGTTATAAAGACACTCCAGCCCATTTCTCTATGCTTTAGTGTCATAATCTATAATTTGAGGAATTTGCAGAGTCTTGCTTAATGTCAAATAATAGGACAATAAAATACCCCAATATTTTTATGCATTTGACAGTTTAGAAAGCATGTTTACATCTAGTTTATATTACTTTTAAATTATTTTTAGAGAAGTTTTTGGTTCACAGCAAAATTGACAGGAAGGTACAGAGATTTCACACTCCTCACCAGAATGGTACAATTGCTACAATGATGAATGTACATTAACACATTATAATCACCCAAAGTCCAGAGTTTATCTGAGGGTTCACTGTTGGTTTTGTACTTCTGTGGGTTAGGACAAATATATAATTACATGTATCTGTCACTATAGTGTCCCTCAAAATCCTCTGTGCTCCAATTGTTCGCCGCTCCTCAACACACCTGCCTGAGGGCAACCATTGAATGTTCTACTTTCCACATAATTTTCTCACCAGTAAGTACATGTTAGCTGTATATGTTGTTTGTCAAGGTGAAGTTTTCCTCTATTCCTAATGTACTCAGACTTTTTTTTTTTTTTTGGTGAGAAAGGTTGTTTTATTTTTGTCTTCTCACCCTCTCAACAGAGTTGGCTATTATCTCATTGTTCTGCATCTATTGATACAATCATGTTAATTTTCTTCTTTAGCCTAATGATGGGAGGAATGACATTATTGATTTTCAAATATTGAATCAGCCTTGCACACCTAAGATAAATCCCACTGGGTCGTGGTGTATGGTTCTTCTCATATATTGTTAAATTCAATTTGCAAATATTTAATGAGATATTGTTCTTGCTTTTGTTTTTGTTTTTGTTTGCATCTATGTTCAGGAGAGATATTGGTCTTTAGTTTTCATTTATTGTAATGTCTTTGACTTTGGTATGAGTATAATGCTGACTTAATACAAGCTAATATGAAGTACCTTCTCTGTATCTGAAATAGATTAGAGAATTTGTATAATTTCTTCCTGAAATGTTTGGTAGAATTTACCAGTGAATCCATCTGGGTCTGGTGCTTTCTCTTTTGGATGATTATTATTGATTCAATGTATTTAATAGATATATATGCCTGTTCTCATTGTCTATTTCTTGTGTGTTTTGGCAGATTTCAAGAAATTTATTTATTTTATCTAGATCATCAAATTTGTGGACACAGATTTGCTTCTCCTTTTAATATCCATAAAATCAGTAGTAATGTCTCCTTTTCCATTTCTAATTATTAGTAATTTCTTCCCCCTCTCTTTTTTTCTTAGGCTACAAGGCAATTTTATTAATCATTTCAAAAAATGAGCTTTTATTTTCATTGATCTACTGATTTCCTATCTTCAGTTTAATTTATATCTGCTCTAATTCTTATTTCTTCTCTTCTGCTTACTTTGAGTATAATTTTCTTCTTTTTCTAGTTTCTTAGGGTAGGTATTTAAATTATTGAAGTTAGATATTTATTTCTTCTTTATCTAATATATGCATTCAATGCTATAAATTTCCCTCTAATTGCTGTTTTCTCTGTCTTCTACAAATTTTGGTAAATTATATTTTCATTTTTATTTAGTTCAATTTTTAAAAATTTATTGAGATTACTTCTTAACCCATGTGTTATT
Organism: Macroglossus sobrinus; assembly: GCA_004027375.1. Classification (NCBI taxonomy): domain Eukaryota; kingdom Metazoa; phylum Chordata; class Mammalia; order Chiroptera; family Pteropodidae; genus Macroglossus; species Macroglossus sobrinus. The sequence continues at coordinate 163,158 of PVKZ01000648.1, read as the reverse complement.
TACAAGTGTGCTAATCTCCACATATTTGGGGATTTTTCAATTATCTTTGTTATTGATTTCTAGTTTAATTCCATCATTGTCTGAAAGCAGACATTGTACAATTTTTTTAAAGTTTTTATAGGTGTGTCTCATTTTCCAGAATGTGTCCTATCTTGCTGAATGTTCCATGTGTTTTTAAGAATATATATTCAGCTGTTGTTGAATGAAGTAGTCAATAGATGTTAATTACATCCAGTTAATTGATGTTATTGTTGAGCTCAACTACATCCTTACTGATTTTCTGCCTGCAGAATCTGTCTAGATAGAACACTGTTGAAGTTTCCAACTATGATAGTGGATTCATCCATTTCTCTTTACATTTCTATCACTTTGTTCCCTCAAATAGTTTCCCACTATGTTCTTAGGTGCATATGCATCAAAGATTGTTATGTGTTCCTGGAAAATTGATCTCTAAATGTTTATGTTATGTCTTTTCTCTCTGTAAATGGTCCTTGCTCTAAAGTCTGCTGTCAGAAATTAACATGGCTACTCTTCCCTTCTGCTGATTACTATTAACATGGTATGTTTTACTCCATCCATTTACTTTTATCTATATGTGTGTTTATATATAAAGTGTGTATCTTATAGACAACATATAATTGAGTTTTGTTTTTTGATCCATTCCAACAATCTCTGTCTTTCAATTGGTGTATTTAAAACATTGACACACAGCAATTATGAATATAGCTGAATTAACATTTATAATATTTATTACTTTTTCTATTTATTGTCCTTGTTTTTATTTCTATTTTTGTCTTTTACTCTTTTTCTGCCTTTTTTCTGGGGGGGGGGTATTTATGTTATTTGGTCCAATTTTCTTTTCTTAACACATAAGTTATACTATTTTTTTAAACTTTTTTTCAGTGTTCACCCTAGGGTTTACAATATACATTTCTAAATACTCCAAGAGCACTTTCAATTAACATTCTACTGCTTCACAGGTAGAATAGGGATAACTTATATTTTAAAATAATCCTAATTTTTCCCTCCCATCACTTAAATCACTGCTGTTATTCATTTTACTTATACGTAAGCAATATATAAGCATACATAAACATATGTGTGTGTATATATATATATATATATATGATCTATACATAAGCATATATAACAGAATGCATTTTGCTATTATTCTTGAACAAACTGTTGTTATATCAACTAATAATAAGAATAAAGGTATTTATTTTACTTTCAAATATTCTTTCTTAAATGCTTTTTCTTTTTTATGAAGATATGAATTTCTGTCTATATTATTTTTCTTCTCACTAAAAAAATTATTTAACATCTTTTACAAGGCAGGATGACTGGCAAAAAATTTTTCAGTTTTTATCAGTGAAAGTTTTTTATTTCTCTCTTACTTTTGAAGGATCATTTCGTGAAGTACAGAATTCTAGGTTAATGGGTTGTTTCAATACTTTAAATATTCCATTCTGCTATCTTCTTGCTTCCATGATTTCCAAGAAGTCAGATGTCAGTCTTATCTTTGTTCTCCTATAGGCCAGATTATTTTATTTCTCTGTCTTCTTTCAGAATTTTTTACTTCCAATTTTCTGAACTTTGAAAAGGTTCAAACCCCCTTGACGTAGGTGGCTTGTTTGCTTGCTTTTTTGTCTTTATCCTGGTTGGTGTTCTCTGGGCTTCCTTGGTCTGTGATTTTGATATCTGACATTCATTTGGGAAAAATTTCAATCATTATTGTTTTAAATATTTCTTCTGTTCCTTTCGTTTTCTCTTTCTAGTTTCCTATTATGTGTTTGTTACACTTATTGTTCTTAGATATTCTATTATTTATTTATTTGTTCGTTTATTTATTTATTTGTTTATTTATTTATGTCTGTCTGTCTGTCTGTCTGTCTGTCTGTCTGTTTTTGCCTCTCAGGTTTGGAATTTTCTATTGAGATATCCTCAAGCTTTGAGATTCTTTCTTTACTCCATCCAGTCTACTGGTAAATCCATCAAAGGCATTCTTCATTTGTTATAATATTTTTTTAATCTCTAACATTTCTTGATTCTGAGAATTTTCCTCTTTCTGCTTACACTATTCATCTGTTCTTGCATGCTGTCTACTTTATCTATTAAAGCCTTTAGCATATTATCATAGTTGTTTTAAATTCCAAGTCTGATATTTATAGCATCGCTTTCATGTTACATTCCGATGTTTACTCTTTGTTTATTGCTTTTTAATATACATTGTACTTTTTTTCCTTCACAGCAGGACATGATGAATAGAGTGAAATAAACTGCTGTAAATAGACCTTTACTAATGTGATGGTAAGATGCTGGTGAAAGAGACTCATTCTAAAGACCTATGATATGTCCCAGATTTTTAGTGAGCCTATGCCTCTAAAGTGTGAAATTCACCAGTGTGTATCAGTTTTTATTTTTCTCCCTCCTTAGGTGGGACAGAATGGCTCATAGGGGCTGGAGTTGGGTATTTCCCTTCTCCCAGGTCAGTTAGGCCATGATAAAACTTCACTAGGTTAGGTTAACTAGCTCCCCCAAGGGTATACCTTGTTAATCAGAAGAGTGTTCTGTTTTATTTAGAAGTGGTTCCTTTTCCCCTTACCCTGATAGAAGCACCAGAAGATTCTCTTTCATTATTTACTGCAGGAAACTCATTTGTGTGCCCCCCCAAACCACAAATGAGTACCCCTGGGTTTTTAATTCTCAGACTTATCTACTCTGAGCCTCCAGCAATTCGTCAATTACAGTTTAGGTTTTCCTACCCTGACATTGTTTCCCACCTTGGTTTCTACTTGTGAGTCTTTGCTCTGTAAACCATGACTCCCTCTCTCTGTCCAGTCTTGGGGACCATGATTTGCTCTGTGTCCTCATCTCTCTTATGTTTGTTGACTTTTCAACTTGTTCAGCATTTTGTTTGTCTTCGGATGGAGAGGCAACTAACAAGAAGCTTACATGCAAAACCAGGAACTCCTTTGTGTACTTTATTATTTGAGTCTCAAAAAAAGAAAATAAGAAAAAAAATCAAGGCTTAGTCTAAAAACTTTCAGATGAAAAAAATGAGTTTTAGATGCTATGAAATTTTCCCTCAGCAATGAAATTATTACAGACCTAAACTGAATTTAGAATTCAAGTTTCTGGATCCTAAAGCCAGAGTCATTCTTACCTAAATGTTTAAAAGACATTTAATATTTTTATGGTCTTTCTCCCTCACCTTACCCCTTTCAACTTTTTTCTTCTTATTCTATAGTTTGCATGATTTATCAATACATTAATTTACCAGCACTCAAACTCAGCAAACATTTATTAGGTACCTGCAATCATATAGCAACTACACTAGATATTTGGGACATAATACTAAACAGAAATGAGCATGACCTTTACAATGTTGAAGCTTATAGTTTAATGGAGAAGAAAGTGATCTGAAATACAAAATCACAAAAATAAGTATAAAATTACACTTATGATAAGTTTCTATAAAAATAAGTCCATGGTGCTTTGTGACCAATGTGCTGGAGGACAGTAAAGACTACCTTAAGATTTAATAATTTAAATAAAATATGGAGGGAAAATACCATAAAACATGTGCCAAACACTTTTCTAAATATTTTAAATATTTTTGTCATTTAAACTTCATAAAAACTACCCAGAAATATAGTAAATATTATCTCTATTTCACACACAGAGACACAGACAGACACACACAAGACCCTAGCAACAAGAGACTAATAGAAAACATGCCAAACATCACACAGTTATTACCTATGCCTAACTCCAAAATCCATATTTTCCATTGACACCATGATACCATTTTGGGGAGTGGAAAGCTGAGGCAGATAGAAACAGATTTCTCAGTCATGGCTCAATTAGGTTAACTATTGGTATTCAGGTTCAGTAATGTACTGTTTGTAATCTTTTTTTCCTAAAGCAGGAGGCAACCTACTGTGACTATATAAACTGAGAAGCAGATGATTTGAAAGTATCACAGAAAATGACCTTATCAGAAAAGCAATTATATGGAAATTCATAATAAGTTTCTTGTGACACAAAAATCAGAATTAACCAAAAGTGTTCAAAACTGTAGAAAATATTTGAAAATCTACTTGTACTAATATGTTGAGCAAATATTTCTACTTCACATAAGTAATACTGTTGGTACTGGAAAACAATTTATAACCATAATGCTTTTATTTCAAATATATGTATATTTTCATGTATGTTTTGAAATAATTGAGAATATAGAGAATTACTCATAGTCCCACCAGTAAAGAACTAGTGACTACCAAACATACAAGGTTGTCATCTAGTGGTGACAAGTGAGCTGCAGGCTTGCAACCCCAAAGTGATATCTGCAGTATCACTTTCTCACTAGCTTATTTTTCCTCTTCATGAGTTTGAAACATGTGTAATATAATGACTTAATACTTCTTTTAAAGAAAAAAAATGATGTATTATTTGTCTTTGCTCATTTCTCTTACATAACAACACTCACTCATTTAAAAAAAAAAAAAGATAGCCAAAGAATACTCATTTCAAGATTGTTTATATTTAATGAAAATCGTGAACATTTATCATTCTTATTTAGATAATGGGAAATAATAACATGCCTTTTTGAAAACAGAGGATTCAACATAATCACATTATATTAGGTAGAGATCATAGAAGATAAATTTTAGCATTTGTCAGTATTGCACACCACCCAGGCATATTTCATTAGATATTGTCAAAAGCACAGAAAACTGTCAATCACATTAACAACTAACTTCTTTTAAAAGCCACTCAACTGAGTTTAATTATGACTAAGTATATCTGAACTAAAGAAACATTAAATACACAAATGCCTCCTGGCAATCTTTTCAGAGTCTGGTGAACAACAGTTTTTGCTCAATAGGAAGAAACCTTTTAATTCCAAAAAGTAAAATAAAATAAATCAATATGCAAATTTGGTTACATTCAGGAAAGTGAATTTTGATTTTTCTTGGCAAGAAAATAACAAAAGAAAATGCTCAGATCTTATAGGACAAGTAAGTAACTTAGTAACGCTACCATTCACCTCTAGTCAAGGGCCTCAAAGATAGCCTAGATTCTTCTGTTTAAGTCTTTTCCATCACTGCAAAAAGTTAACCTAAGTAAACTAGAAGGCACAAATTTCAGGCATGTTGCTTATTTTCCATTCTTTTCTCTTTACCCGACACCACCGGTTTTATTGTTAAGATTATCAAAAACTTTCCTTGGGACTTCTCTAACTAAATAACTAACTGGGCTTACATTCCTCTAGTTTCTCCCTTTTTCTTCTTTAATTCATTTTCCCCAGAAGGAAATCTGAACATGGCTTTACTCTGGAAGGTGTGTTTTAAACTGTGCTCTGAAGAAATGCTTCTGGGATAGTCAGGGGAAGTTTTTGTGAGGTGGTGACTTTGGAGTGGAAAGAAACTGATCAAGTGTAAGAGAGATGTCATTGTCTATACTCGATACACATCACATCATCACAGCATCACAGCAGTTCCAGTGTTCCGTTTCTACATGAAGAATTCCTTTAAGCAAATGGTTCTATAGTAATCATTATCATCATCATCATCATCAGTATGAAGAATAGAGCCCAAAGTTTATACTGCTATGGACTACTTGACTTTCATTCTCTCTGTCTCTCTGTCTTTCTCCCACCGACCCCACTCCCTCATACCCTCCCTCCCTCTCTCTCCATTGTCTTTTTTTCAACACATATTTTCTAATAGTCCAGATTGCTGTTCATTTAGTACTGCCTTTTCAAAAAATTCAAAATCGTCACAATAGAAGTTGATGTTTCTTATATCTGTACCTTAAAACCTTTTATTCTCATTACCTATAATTAGCAAATGTCTCCATCTTATATTGCTTTGCATGTCTAGTTGACAACTTTATATACCTCTGAACCTAGCTAACAAAGAATTTGTTACTTTGTTTTCAGGAAGACATTCCTTTTTCATATAAATAAGATGAATTACTCTGTCTCTCCTATTTTCTTGTTTAAAAAATATTAATATGACTACTCTCATTTCATAAAAACTAGTACATGGTTTATCATTTATTTTTTTATATCTTTATGTATGATAAAAATTCCATAAAGATGTTGTTTTAGGCCTGAATTAAGTGCTTGTTTATTTTGGCTCAATTACTTTTTTGAACTAAATTAAAAAACAAATGTTTTATTCTAGAAAATATATTGTTTTTGACTCTCCAATATCCAAATATCCACTTTCTTTATTCTTGACCACTCAACAACCCTCAAGAGCAGGACTCAACACAAGACTCAATAAACATTCTAGCCCATCATTCTAAGAGATGGTGTTCAATCAGAACCTAACTCCTACATCAGAGGTTGGACAACATCTGCTCATAAATGGTCAATTTTATCAAAGAGGATTTTGAATTACATTGGTAATGCTTAACATTACCATATTCTCAAGTAGAATAATAATAATAATAATATTGAATATTGAAATAATATTATCGTCATAGAAACATTAATATACTATGAGTGGTATAAGGGAGAAACAACTATTCTATAGCCTTTCAATTATACCAGATGAGATGCATTGTGATCATTAAACTTCCTGGTGCAGAAGGTTAGAATTCTTTTATATTTTTCTGAGATGTTTATCTTTATCTTCCTTTCCCCTCACCCCAATTTTAGGATCAAGCACAAATTGAATTATATGAATACTTGTCCAAGATTCATGTCACAAGAAAGGCCACATAATAGAAGAAAAGTTTTTCTTATAAAGAAATATGTTGGAGGAAACTGAAGAACCCAGAGAAACTTATTGTCAACTCCATCAAGGAGAAAGTCAAATAGAACTAAGTGACTGAAAATAACCTATGGCAGATCAGTAAAACCAAGAAGCATGTGTTGGATAGAGTGGAAAGAAATTTGGAAGAAACAAGGGAGGTAGCCCTAGCAAAGAGGAATCTGCAATGATCATGAGTTTGTCTAGATGGTCCTGTTTTAAAATTCAATTGGAGAAGAAGCTTTTTGCATCATATTCTGAATTGCGTGTCTGTGTATTATTTTCTAATAATTATATTTTCCTCCTGACAACAAAATGTACCTTCTAACTACTATATAATTAGTTTCAGAGAACATGTCAGTGGAGAAGATAATCATAATGGCTATAAGTTAAAATCTATGCATTCTGTTTCCCAAAGAACATATTCACACTCCTCCCAAGTATATATGAAATTCAATACATAGTTCAGAGTTTTAGCAATTTATATATGTCCCCACATTATATCTTCTTTATAAAATAATTATATATAAATTTTATTTTAAAATAGAAGCTATTTGCAATAACAGGCTGAATAATTATCCAGTGATTTTACTCAGTAGAGATAGACAATCTTATTAATCCAAACTTTTAAAAAGTTATCTACTCTTTTTTTTAAGAAAAAAGAATATACAATTCTCCACTTTGTGCAAGATACAGCCTCCAGGAGATTTTATACCTCACCCATAGTGAATGTAATTGTTTTTCCTTGTTTTTAAAACACCACAGGGAATTATAGAAATCATTGGTTCACTGATTAGTAGAAGCAATGGACCTAAATTATACTCAAAATCAGCTCTCTGAAGGACTAGTCATTGGTGGTCATTATTTTAGCACAAATGAATTTCTTAGCTATTTGTTGGTTGGTTGTTAGTCACCATAAAACAGGACAGACATGGAGTGATGGTTAAATACACCTTCAGGGTGAAAATAAGAAAAATCATGTGGTCTGGTGAAAATAAGAAAAACAATGTGGGCAACACAAGATTATCCATAAATAGAGGAGCACATTTTATATGTCATATATATGACTTACATATATACTCAAAATATACAGATTCAGAAATGTCTTCTTAAGGTGGCTAGGCAGAACATCTATTTAGAAATGAAGAACAAAAATTTTGATTACTTTCTAGAAATATACTAAAATTTAAATGGCATATACATAGTCTTCATAAAAAGAAGACAATCTGTCAGTTGACCATATCCCCAGTTATCCCCCTTTCTGCTAATTTTTCTGGAAACTCCAAGGTCTTCCTACTGGTCTTTAGAAGAAAAATTCTATATAACCTGGAAAACATCTTATGTATATGAATCTTTACCACTTTCCATTTTGCAGATGATGAAGAGTATCTTTAAGACACTATTATTTAAGAATTAATGTGCTTGGGGGACAAACAGGAAAAAAAGAAATTTAAAAAAACTCAGGAAGCATGTACTGATTAAACATTGGATAAACAATAATTTAATCAACCACCCAATTTAATCAATCAATTCAAAATTGATTGGCATTTTTCTAGGCTAAGTGTAGCAAATAGTTTAACATGTAGTAACATAAACACAGAGTAAATATTCAATATGTTAATACTGAAAATTATAGTTTAAGCCTTAACTGGTAAGCTATTTATAATGGATTGATAATCCTGATTTGAATGATAAATTGTGAAAGATTCATGTCTCAATCAAAACATGGAGAGATAGAATAGTGATGTCTGTCACAGGAACAAGAAAGAAAATGTTGAAACATAGTATTGCCTGGTGCTAAACTGTAATCTGAAGAGGTGGATAATAGGTAAAGTTTATTTCAAGAGAGTATGATAAATTCCTAAAGTAGAAATATGGCGCCTTAGATCAAACACAGTCCTACCATATAGTTAGATATTGCCTAAGACCATCTCTGCTGCATGGTAAATTAATGAAAGCTGGGAGGCAGAGACAGGGTAGGTAGGAATCATGGAGTTGAGGCAGAGAAAGCAGCATATACAAAAATCACAAAATCAGATAAAACTAAATTTGGGAAACTTTACACAGTTCAATTTTGCTGCAGTATGAAGTGTAAGGAGGACTGTGTTGAATTGAGTCTGGAGATGTAGACATTGGCAGGATCATAAATATACTGTCGACAATGCTGAAAGGGTCTCAACTGCATGCTATCAGTAGTATTTCACCAAAGAAAAGTAAACTCGAAAGAGCACCATTATACTTGCTGTTTCCACAGAATTTATCAGTCTGCCCTTGTTGATGTCTCCCTCATTCCAGGCTTACATTTTTTTACTGGTACTCAGTTTGCATTTTCCAGGTTCTCTTTTTGATTATGGCTTCTCATGCCTGTATCAGACCAGCTTACTCACACACAATACTGTGTTTAAGATCACAAGAAAAATACCTGTCTCTTTCACATTGATTCATTGTCCTCACGCTGAATGCACCTGGTTTTTAACTCCATCCAGTTCTCGCATCAGGCTGAGAGTACCTTCATTAGACTCACTCATCCCTCCACAATTCTCTTCCCCCTTGGTTTGATTTAGAAACACATTATTATGAATTGAATAGGTCTGTACTAAAAGTACCATCTATGTCACAGCACATTCTGAAAAGCTTTCTATATGGGGCATACCATGAAAAACAAGAGTAGACAGAACAATTAATGAAGGGAACCCAAAGAATGAACTGCACAAATCAATTTTGCACTTTCATTTCTTTTCCAATGTGTCTTCATTTATAATTCAATATTCTGTCTCGGTTTAATTTTAGAGAATATATTTTCATGTCAAAATCCTTTGAGATGGACCTAAATAAAAGTAAATTAAAATGAAGACTGCTGTTACTATGCAGCTGTACATATGGATTTTAAGCTTGATGGGAATTTAAAGGCATTTCTTCCTCATCATTCTTAATGAAAGCCAGAATTATCAACCAGCAAAGCTTCAGTTTCTGAATTTAGTTATATGTTTTATCTACCAGTTTTTGCTTTGCTCTTTATCTTTCTTTCTTTGAGCTAGGACTGGTGGTGGAAAGAGTGGAGACAGTGGAGTCAGGCACCTTGTCTCTTATCAACTTTGTGAATTTGGGTAGGATACTTGGCTTCCTTAACCCTAATTTTCCCTGCTCTACAACTCTAATAATAGCTACTTTTTTTTATTATTGTGTGGTTTCAATAAGAATATATTCAATTAAATTAACACAGTGATGATTACTGCTTAGATATTCAATTGCTACATATTAGACATCGTAAGGACAGAATGGTCAAAAAGTAATATGAGAATATTCCCCAAATCTAGCAGAAATTGCTAGCTACTATTTGAGACAGTCAAATAAAAGAACTGTAGTGAAAAGGAAGAATGTGGGTCATGAACATAGAGGTATATGTGTGTGAAAGTAGAATAGAAATCATGACAGGTAAGTATACCAAAGTCAATTTTAGTTCATTATTATAGAAATATTCACTACAACAATCAGATGCTTAATTAATGGATGAAAAAATCTAGATGGAAAAGATGAGAAAATAGAAACGCAAAAGCACAATGAAGCAAGAATCAATTTATTCCAGTTAATTCCTGGGCCTCACTCTAGGAAATAGTTCTGAGTTCTCTACCTAAGTGAGCAGTAAGTCTGTGTGTCTGCTAAACTGGTCTCACCACAATACCATCCATACCCTGAAAGCACCAAAGGACTAGGTTCAATATCTTACAGTAAGGCATTTTGGAAATGTTTTCTCCCTGATACCTTCAGGAAGAAATTCACATGTTTGGTTTCATTTTAGAAACATAGAAACCTTTCCAGGTCAGGTGAGTTGCCTGGGGAAATGCAGTGGTAATAGAAATGCTCTTGTGCATCTGTCTTTGTAAATATTTGTTTTTATAGTTTATGATGTGTTTAGTGTTCCCAGGCTATATGAAGTCAAATTCTAATTTGAAATGTGTTCCTATAAAAAATTGTCCCTAAGTTACAATAAATTATCAGAAACTTGCTTATGTGAAAAAGAAATTTTCTCCCTTCCTACATGTCATTATACATTGATTTATATACCTCTTTGTTCAACAAGGGTAAAGGCTATAGAAAGAAATATATATCATGCACCTACTAGGAAACTAATATTTTACTAAATGCTCTTTGTGCATTTATTATTTAATTTAATCCTCATAACCAAACTTTTGAGACCGTCATTGTTATCATCATTTTATAAAAGGAAAGACCACTTAAGAATCAGGGAGATTAAGTAATATGAGTATTTGAAGAGCTGTGACTGACATTCAATAAATAGTAGGTAGAGTTAGATTGAAGAATTACAACAACTAAACCAACATCAACAAACTTCGAAAAGCACTGAAGTTATGGGGACAATAAAAAAGACTTATGAAGAAGCCTTGACTTAAAGAGGGTTTTAGTCTACTAGAGAAAATAATTTCTGTGTCCTTACGAGTTTTGAGAAGTCAAATTGAAATCTGACTGATAATCCATAAAAATATTTTACTTTATAATAATTAGTCACAAATTATTAATTTTTTTATATCTATTCTAGGCATTGATTTACATATTTTCAAGTTAGGCAGTATTATTTCAGATAAAAAATAAGAATATACACATATATATGCATGTGTGTATATATATACATATATATGTGTATATATATACACATGCATATATATATATATGTGTATATATATATATATATATATATATATATATATATAGAGAGAGAGAGAGAGAGAGAGAGACTTTATACATATGAAACTTATATACAGTATTGAAACTATAAAGCTTTGGGTTCATTTGATATCAGCTACTTAAACAAGTCTTTTTATAAGTGTTCTTTTGTATCATTTTATTGACAGTCAAAAAAGAGGTCAGGAACAAGAAAGAGCATCACACTTCCAGTATATTTTCAACAGCTACATTCTTCCTGTTTCCATAGAGTGGAATGAGGGACTCAGGCCAACAGCCCATAGTATTCTGTATATGCCTAATTCACCAACTCAGCCTGTCGTATGCCAAGTTCATACTTGTCTTTTCAAGTCCAACTCTTTATCCTGCCTTCCTTAGCCCCACTATTTACATTTGCACTTTCACAGTCATTTAGGCTACTAAAGAAAATAATTATATGCATTATGAAGAAAAAATTCTGATCAATAAGACATCTGCTCACCTACACTTTCACTGCTACCACATTCTCATTCCAGGTGAAATGCAACCACTTTAACTCCTGAATCGTTTGGCTAGTAATAGTAGAAAATGGTTTAACAACAGATTGAAAGTGAGACAAATTGAAAGAAAATAAGTTAATAGACCATATAGAATTTAAGACATAACTTTAAAAATTACTTTCTAAACAGAAACAGAAAAAAAATGTGGATATTAGAATCCAGCAAATACTGTTCACTTTCAAGATAAACTTCTGTGCCTTTGTACATTTTCTGTAGTGTCTTCTTCCTTGAATTGCATGCTCCCTTATCTGCACCTGCTCTTCCAGCTCTATCCAAATGTTCCTTCTCATTAATATGTTTTATTCAGTCAGAACAAAATAATATAATTATTAAAATAGTTTAATTTTGTTGTAACTTGTTATATTTTAGATACTATGCTGTGTATATATATATATATTATGTATATAATTAATCTGCAAATTAAAGATATCTATTGCTCTTCATTTAATTCACGCAGCAATCAACTATAAAATATGTATTTTGCCATTCCATGTTATAGGTAAAAAAACAGAGACAGAGAGATGATGTTGTGTTCCCCCAAAATCCATATCCAAAGTCCCTAAACTCTAGTAATTCAGAATGTGGCTATATTTGAAGATAGGGTCTTGGAAGAGTTTAATTAAGATAAAATGAAGTCTCTAGGTGGGTTCTAATCAAATATGACTGGTGTCCTTATAAGAAAAAAAAATTAGGATCCAGGGACAAAGAGAAGACAATGTGAAGACACAGGGAGAAGACAACCACCTATAAGCCAAGGCCAGAGGCCTCAGAAGAAAGCCCTACCAACTTGACACCTTGATATCAGACTTCTAACCTCCAGAATGCAGAAAAATAAATTCCCATTTTTGACCCACCCAGTATGAGAGACTTTGTTATGGAAACTCTAATAAACTAACACAAGTGGCATGAATTTTCCAAAATCACACACTAGTACGGTGATAAAAGCAAAGACTGAAACCTAAACAACCAGTTTCCTTATTCTATTTTCTAAGCCATTATAAGACCCCAACTTCACATTTAAAAATCCAATACTTATTGTTTTCTGTGTCATTTTTATTGGTGGCAGTGTACTGCAATACCAGATGAAATTATATTTGATGATATGTTTTAAGAGATGATGTTCTTATAGGAAAAAAATATGACCAGAATTTTGCACCTCTCTATCTAGCTGTGCCTCACATATGAAAATGGATAAGTGAATGGTTGAATAAATAGTAAATCTGTGCTAATATATAGAAAATGAAGTTGGGCTCCATTTCTTTTATGACCTTCTTCCACTTGGTCATGCTGAATATAAATGTGTTGTCTTTCCCCTTCTAATACTCAGAAACTTGCATATCAATTATCCTTAAACAAGGGCAACTAGTGGAAATTTGGCAATGTCTGGGGACATTTTTGATTGCCCTACTTGGTGGATGGGATATTACTGGCATATAGTGTGTGGAGACCAGGGGTACTGTAAATCACCCCACAATGCACACACCAGCTCCTCACAGTGAATAAATTATCCAGTCTCAAATGTCAATAGTGCCAGGAATTAAAAAACTGGTTTATAGAGTATGTGTATATATATATACATACTTTTTTTTTAAAGAAAATTTCCAAAGAAGAGAGCACCTTCAGTCACCCTTTATACCACTGCACTCTTATTAGATACATAGGATGCCTGGCTTGGATGAATGTGATAGCACTTCTCTTTTTGAAAACCCTTGCTCTTAATAGAGTAAATTTCATATATCATATATTCTTACATGCATTATGAGAGAGTGGAGAATTACAAATTCAGGTTGAAAGTAACTCAAAATTTCTTCTCTGAACAATTAGGCCTAGTTCCGTAATGGTGTCCAAATTCTGTAGGAGGTGAAGATCCCTCTACTAGGGAAGCCATCTGTTTCCCCCCATGAAATGACTAATGATCTGAGGTTCCTGGATGTTCTGATCATATTCTCAGTTCAACTAAGCAATCTGTGAAATTCATGTGGGGATTGGCTTAGTAACAGTCCTCATAGCTGCAACTACAGTTCCAGAAAAAAGGTGTCCATGCCACATGCATTTAGGCATCTTAAAAAAAAATCAAAAACAATTTAACCAAATTTATTACTTTTGATTCAGTTTCTTAGAATATTAATTAGAGCTGATTGTGACTGCAGAGATTCAGAATCCATATACAATATTAAGACAAATAGAGAACAAGAGGCATAAATTATATTAATAAATGATTTCAGAAGTATTGTATCTGTTTAATGGAATAGCAATCGTAATTAAAGAAGTTAGGTAATAGATGAAAATAACAGAGTCATGACCTCCATTTCACTCAGTCTGACTCTATTCATTTCAGCTAAGTAACAATTTGTCCTAAAGTTTCATGAGAGATCATTCCTTAAGAAATGTGTCTTTTTGACACTGGGGATTGGGTATTGGAGAGTGGTAGGACTTGGTGAAACTGCATTCATGTGCCCAGGTGTTCAACATTAATCACCAAAGTGACTCCTTTGAGCAATGGATATTATTGTCTTTCTAGAAGGAAAGTGTCATGAATGACATGTGTGTTTTCCTTGCTCATCACTTTATCCAAAGTGTCTTGCACAGAGACTGGCATATAGTAGAAACTCAGATACCTGTTGGCTAAATGCATAAATGGATATACACAAGGGTTAAGGAAAGTTGTCAAGTTAAATAAACAGTAAAGATCCGCTAGTTTTTAAACCCATGTGTGAACTGCTAAGCCATATGAAAAAACAATGCTCAGTGAAAAATAGAGATCAGATCAGTTAACTGTCATTATGTAACCAATAGAATCAAAGATCAATAGCTTAAAACAACAATTTATTTAGCTTTCATTTTTGTAGACTGTCAATTTAGACTGTGCTCAGCTGTGCGGTTCTTATGTAAGGTTCCCACAAATGTTTGTGGTCACCTGTGGATCGGGTAGGTGGCTCTACTGATCTTGATTCAGGTAATCTCCTGGGCTCAAAAATTGTCATGATGTCCCTAACACTGTATTCTACTGAACAAGTAAGGAGATTAGAATAGGTCTAGAGGGTGAGGAAATATACTCCACCTCTTGACCAAAGAAGCTTCAAAGTCACAGAGCAAAAGAAAATAAATTCAGGGAGCATACTGATTGGATCATTTTTCTGCAAATAATCTACCAGGGAAGGAAACAAGAAACCAATTAATCCATTTTTCTTTCTTTGTGTATAATGGTTATTAAATCAAGCATACTTTACTACTTGACTATTTGAAACAGAAGATGGAGGACTCTCTATTTTAAAGGAGCATTTTCATTCATGGATTAAATGTATTCAAAGAGTTGGTGTAAACAGACCTTAGTCAAAAGTCAAATATGGTCTCTTCCATCAGAAGAGCTGCAAGAAGCAGGTCAGATTTCAGAAGCACTGACTATAACAGCTCAATTATTTGAATCAAAAACCCAATGCACATGATTAAATAAGTAGTTGACAGTATTTGATCTAGAGCACAAGTAACCATCTGCTCTTCTATAAGCTAAAACCTAGTAATAAATGCAGGCAACCATGTGCTGCTTTAAAATTCAAACGCAGGCCTTAATTCTAATACAGTTCAGAGTCTTAATTTCTATAGAACACTGTGGATTATCTGCATAGGCAAAAACTTATAAAGAGGGTTTTCACTGATTTCCCCCCTCTAGAGATCTAAAATTTGCCTTCTGTTATGAAAACAAACAAACAAACAAACAAACAGGTTGCCCCATATCTAACTGAAAGGGGCAACTGTAAAAATTAGTGCTTTCTTAACTGTCACCCTTTCTTAAAAGATTAGGAATATTTCTGGGTAGAAAGAGAAGGGTCCCTTCTCTTTCCCCCTTTTTCTCTCTCCCCCTCCCCTTTCTCTCCCCTCTCTTTTTTTCTCTCTCTCCCCCTCCCCTCCCTTCTGTTTTTCCTTTGTCCAATGTCCCCCACCAAATGAATTATGAAAATATATTTTGTTATGATGTTTGCTTATCAATTTAAAGAAGTAACCATAATTTCCTTGAAGTATTAAAAATATAATATTATTTATTTAGAAAGAGGAAAGAACATTTAAAGAATGAATCTTCGTTGTATATCAATCTCCCCACAATATTTAATAACATTAAATTGGTGTATGCAAAAATTTATCATAGTGAGTTTACAACCCTTAACAAATATTTCTTTGACTCTAGAATAATAACTTTAAAATGAAGACTTTAATTTCGAAAGGCAGTTGAGTAGACTATCTTCATTTTTTGGCATTTGCATTAAAGTTATAAAATTCTAATTTTTGAAAATTTGGGGGGAAAAGATAAAAAAATATTTGAAGTTAGAGAAAGTATATTTTTAAATTAAGGATAGGAGAATTATATATTCTGAATTAAATGAGGTATAAATTTTTAAAAGAAAGCTTGCTCCAAAAAAATCAGTTTAGTTTTTTTTTTTTTTTGTCAAAAGAAATGTAAAATTTCTCTTCCCACATCTTAGTAGGGGGTAAGTGGTGAGACTGTGTAGGAATAAAAGACAGATATTTGAGGATTTAGAAGCTAGAGCGAGTCAGACTTAGAAGTTTCACAAACTTCAGACTTCTACCTATGAAAGGTAAATGTAAGATTTCCAGATGAGGCTTTGTACTCTAATAGCAATATTGAAAGTCATTCTAAAACTTCCAGCTTCAGGGTGACTGTGACTGGTAGACATTATATTAAGGTTTATGTGTGATCATCACAAAATTGACATCAGACCATAAAATCTTTTTATACAACCAGACACTGGTTTCACAAAAATGTTGTTTTACTGATGCTGTAGGGGAGGAAAACATCTCCCCTGATTCTCTTAGGGTCCCTGGCTAGGTCTGAAAATTAAACTAACAAAGACAGATTAATAAGGGAAAAGTCATATAAGTTTTATATGACACTGAGAGAAAATGGAGACTCAAAGAAACAGTTAAATGAATGTTTTTAGATTGGGCCATCCTGGAGGAGTAAAATAGGTTAAAAAGTGTGAGGTAAGTACAGTAAACTGGGAGAAACTTAACAAGGCTGGTTAGCTAGGACTTTTCTGGGCTTCCCTTTGCCATAAGAGATAAGGATGCTCTTTCCCTTGGTACAGAAAGGGCAACTCTCACAAGAGGGTTTTATGACCTGTCTCAGGGAACAAAAGTTGGAAGGTCAAAGTCACCTCACTTCTTCAGTTTTCTCAAAATCCTTCAACTTAAAATATTCGATAAACCACAGTGCCATATTTTGAGGTGGTATGTTCTGAACACCATCAGTGCTTCTATTTCTATTTTTTAAAACAATATAAAAGTACTGGAAGAGTAAAAATAATATATAGGATGTATTTGTATTTGGTTCTAAGTAACATAAGAAAAATGTAGATTCCAACTATGTCAAAACTTTAATAAAAGTCAAAGTGTATAGTATAAGATGACTAGGACCAAATGCTATTCAAAGATGTGAGATATTGTTCCAACAATGTAGGAATGCCACCAAAGATACCAGGCACATGTGCAACAGGGCCTGCCAGCCTGGGTCTCAGTCATAAAGAATCTTTTTTCCAAGACACAGGGACCAATTGAGAATGTTGCAGTTCTTTTGATTATCATTCCAGAGGTGAGCAGGTTTCCTTCCTTTTCCTTACCTATTTCCCATCAACATTTATTTTAAAGAAAATAACCCTGTCAATAGTAAAATCATTGATATCAACAGACAACATTATGATGATTCTTCACTTTTTCAGACTGGTGAAAAGGTTTCCAGCTAGGTAACCAAACTTCACTACTGAAATTCATATAATGACTGACTTTCATAGTTTCTTTAGGATTCATTCAGATAAATTCATGTCAATATTATTCTTTGCCTTAGCTTAGCTAACATTTTCAACTATGTGGTAACTTGATGATGTCAGAACTTTTAGTTGTAAATTGCACATTTTGAATCAGGGTCCTTTCTATGACAGTTTTATATCATACTTTCAGGGCTAAGTGCACAAAAACCTGAGGTTGTTCACAAGTTGTGTTTTGGCCATAAATTATTTAATTACATACTTAGTAATGAAACCTTTTATATTTATTATCAAAGTACATTAAAAATGTAGTTACTTATGATGATGAGTATAACTCATCTTCATCTAAGAGAAAAAAGATGAGAGTCAAAAAAAGAGGAGAAAAAAAGAGAAGACATGAATTTTGCATGCTAATTGTCTTGTGCCTTCATTTCCTTTCTCCCAATCCACTAGCTTTACTTTTGATGCTATTTTAATTTTCATAGTGCATATACTTACATATCAACTTAAATAGTTATACATTAAATTAATTAACAAAAGTTATTTGACAAATATTAAATTGGAAATAATACTTCATAATTACTGAGTGGGACACACTATTCAGTGGTGACGTTTAAGAACTGAATAATTATATGGCACTAATATACATACACACAATTGTTGTGAAATTAATTATGAGTAAGACTGATGTCATGGGGAACAATAGGCAAAATATTGAGGATGGAGGAGATATCCAAAAGTTTATGACCTCATATGTGGTATTAGTGAGAAAGCATGGCTATAGCAAAAACACATAAATTTTAACTTGCAATTGCATATGCATGCCTACTCCAGATTACTTGATATTGAAGGATTATATCAAAGTTTATGAATGTGATCTAGAAATGCACAGTTGAGAAAGGATCACTATATTTGAACAGTTTAGAGAAAACAGAGTTAGACATAAAATAGGCACCACACACCTTTCTCCTTACATGGACTTTAAAATGCCACAATTTACTGCATATAATCAAATAACTCATTCATGCAACATCAACCTGTTTCTTGTTCTGCTTATTGCTTTTAGAGCCCATTCTCGGTGGGCTCCAACTAGATTCATATAAATGCAACCTGCATGCTGGACCTATGTGCCGGTCACCACCATTCCAATGCTTCCTTTGTTGATACTGATGTTTGGGGAACAGGGGAACCCTTTACTCCCACACATCCAAAGCTCAGAAGCAGGGATAGAAGTTAATGCCCTGTGGTTAAATCACTGACAGATGGAAGATCAATGCCAGGAGACTCATTCCTCCATTTCTCCTTCCTTCTAGCAGACTGATCCATGAGCTCCTATAATCAGGTATGCTTAGTGGACCAGATCTGCAAATATAAAATTGTACTGGCTTTTCTTCCTTTCATCATTATTCTTCTTCCTGCTTCTTGATATAGAATTATATTTCCTTTAAAAGCTTTGCTTATAACCCAGCCTCTATTCCCAGGAAATCAGAACCTGAGGCAAAAATATCACCCCCTATAAAATGAGCATGTGCCTATAACTATATGCTATATGTACTTGATTAGATTATAACAAATATGTGTTGCTTGTTCTCTAATGGATTTATAACTGTTGAAAATTATATGGCCTCTTGCTCAATAAAACTATAAAAGTGTATATGAAAAATGACATCAAAATTTAAAAGATGTAGGTAATATGATCTGGTTTAAGATCCTACCTAATGTATTATATTTTGTATTCAGCCACTCATGGTCTGTTTAAGCTTTCTAGACACTCAAGAATTCTCTCTTTAATTGAGAAAAGAACACCTAAAATTTTTAATGCAATTAATTGTGAAACAATGGATTCCATTACTGGAGATGACTTTTATCAAGAATAATTGAAGTGGTATAAGTCAAAAAAGAAATTATCAAACCTATCCACTTTGAAAACATTCAATGTCAGTACCTTATATGCCCAAAACAATTCATACTACAGATTCAGTTTCAAAGATAAATAATTGTTTACCATTTCTCCCTATTTCTTCCAAAAGCATCACATATGCATTTCATTCTGGGGCTGGAACAAAACATTTTATTTTTCATGTTTGACAATACTATAAATATTCATAACCACACATCTGTCAAAAAAAGCACCACTGAAAGTGTTCAAACCACAAAGGAGGAACAATTCCTGAGTGGTCCTTGAAGAAATTACACTACATGTTCCATCCAATTGTTCTAGCATTTAAGTTAAAATTCCTGACATTCAATAAATAAATAGCTGCTACCTAATGAAGAATATTCAGAGAAGAACAAAAACATTCATTTTTGAAAAACTATTTCACTTTCCCTCTCAGAAATTGTTTCTGACTGCACAGTCATTTTGATCCGGCTTTTTTTTAATTCTGATTTTTGTTTTGTTTTCAAATCACTTTTAAATGTCAAGTTTTTTGTTGTTGGATTATCTTTCTTTCCTTGTTTCATCTTCCCTCACCCACTCCCCCCCCACCACATTTAGCAAAAATGTTTTGTTTTAAAAGCTTTCCTATCTATTCAAGGGATACTGAAGATTTAGAAAGAATTGTTACAGAATTAATGAAGGTCCTGCTTCAAATCCCCCTTTATCACAATGTAGTATGACCTACATGTTGAAGTTTGGACTTTGTGGGCACATTGGCACGTAGGCAACAAGAATCTTAAAGTAGAATGACAAGATGCCACCATCTTCCTTTCCAAAACCTGGACTTTCTAATTCTTTTTTTTTTTTTTAATAATACTATTAGGTCTATAACTTGACTGTATTCTGAGACTTTTATTTTCTTAGATTTGTCAATCATGAACAATTTTTATATAATATCAAAACTGAAAGAGTCCTGGAAATCAACCATTCCAAATAGAGTGTCTATGGCCTTGAGAGAGAAAGCAAGTTGTCCACGGGCACACAGCTACTTAGACGAGATTGTCTTTGGTGCCTTCATTCTTAAACATAAGAAATGTTTCCCCTGAAACATCTGGAGCTTTCTTTAATGGTATTTAAATTATATGTCTGCAACCAGGAGTCTCAAATCACAATCTTGAAACCAAACATGATTTGTAAAGAGCTCATGATTACAAGATCAAAAAGACTACATTAATATGACATCAGCTCATTAATTTGTACCTTCATCCCTGCCCTCCTGCAATTTAAAAATAACTCCACTGATTATGTCAAGGTTTTCTTCCTTTTGGGAAAAAAAAGGGGAGGGGGATAATTGAATTTTTCAATGTTATCTTTGATGAACATTTAGAAGCTCAGAGCCAAATTTTATCTGGGAAATTTTACATTCATCTGTACAAAACTGGAGAAGACAGATCTGAGAAGAGATGTGGACTGAATGAGCTGCTGTATATTTCAAGAGTTATTGTCTAAGAATTATTTCAAGGCAAATGTGAGCAGATATCAGACACTTTACTTTTTCTTTTGGCTTCCTTGTGCACCTCTGGTCTTCCTGGGAACTCAGCATTATTCTAAACAAATATGTCAAAAAATCTGAAATTCTAGGTACGTATAAGTAGATCTGTTTTGCAGGTCATATGGATAGCTCTCTCAGTAATCTGCTCAGTTTATGTAGAGAGCACTAGAGAAAAATTTCAAACATTTTAATGGTAGGATGACTTTTGTTTTCTGTTGCTTTAATGTGAACTGAATTGTTTTATTTGTATATAGGGAATATCTCAAGAGAGCACTCCTATGTAGGTCATGGAACTCTAAAGGTTTACTGCTTTCTCATCATTTCATTACTTTTCTTTTTAAAACTGACAAAACAAATTCTCTCCTATGGTAGGACCACTGCAATTGTTGTTTTCTCTACTTTAAAAGTCTTTTGGCCTATCTCTTTTCACTACTAGCTTTTTCTTATACGCCAAGGCATTTCTCAAATGCCACCTATTCCTGGAGGTCTTTTTTGACTTCTCATATAAAGGGAATCCACGATTTACAACCTATCACTTTTCCAAATGGAAAAGTGGTGGTCTTACAAACTTTCCACACTTACTTATGTCGCAGGTATCATAATTGATTACCCTAGACATTGTCTGCCAGGTATACTGGTAAATTCCTGGTACCTATATCAATGTCTTACACACAGATATGTGTTGGATAAATGCCAGCATCTACTGGACCAATAGTTAGAGTACTCTTTGCTCTGGAAAAAGTGGGTAGGGGGCATGATTTTGCTCATTAGGGCAGAGAAAGAAATATAGAAGGAAGAAAAGGTTTTTCTTAATTCTACTTTAAAAGATACTCTACAAATACTCTAATACTCTAAAATGCTAAAGCACTAAAATTATGCTAATACTCTAAAAGTAGAATATTTAGTAGACAACAATAATAGAAGAAATTGTGTTTGTTTAGCATTTACTGTGTGAATGTTTTGGCTATGTTAACTCAAGTTAAGAAATAAAAACTATAAAATTGATTATATTATTATCTCTATTTCATAGATTAAGATATTGATATACAGAGTGCTAAAGTACCTTGAACGTGCCCTTGATCATTTGTTATGTGGCAAAGCTCTGGAGTCCACATACTCATCTACTTTACTACTGTACTTCTCTTAACTAAAACATAAACACAGTAAAGGGAAAAAAAAGTAAGACTTGTGATCACAATAATTATAAGATTTTCTTATTATGTCATTTTTTCCATTTTTCTACTGACATACTGTGTGCTTAGTGTAGGAAGACCATAGAGAATAGAGATACACACTGGAACTTGTATCAACAAAGATGCTACCACTCCTAAGGCAAGGAGGCTGGCTCAAAGAAGAGGTTAATAAACCTAGAAAGTGAGTTATACAGTGTGACTGCCTTGAGAGGGAGGGGCAGTAAATATAGATCAAAGGACCAGCCAGCCGATCATAAACCCACATGAAGAGAGGCAGAAGAAGTACCCTCTCTTCACATGGAGTACACAAAAGTTAGATCTTGAAACTAGAATTCACATTTAATTGAATTATTAATAAAACATTCTCAGGAAAAGCAGAAGTAGAGTTGAGAAAAGAAGTAGAACCAAGGTACAATTTCAGGCAAAGTTCCATATTCAGCACAAATCCACAGAGAAGTATGAGACACAGATTATGACCTAGAGTTTGTACAGTCTCATAACAAAAAAACTGGGTTTCTCTTCTGCTGTGCTAGTCAGTCATTAGGGAGTTAACCACAAGTACATATTTATTAAGCATTTCCTACTTTTCTGCACATGTGATTGAATTAGTTTGTCAGGGCTGCCACAGCAAAATACTACAGACTGGGGGACTTAAACAACAGAAAGTGATTTTCTCACAGACCTGGAAGCTAAAATCCAAAATTAAGATGTTGGCAGGTTTAATTTCACTTGAGGCTTCTCACTTTGGCCTTTATGGTGACTGACTTCTTGCTATATTTTCACATGGACTTTGTGTGTGAGCATTCCTGGTGACTCCTTATGTGTCCAAACTTCCTCTTATAAGAACACCACTCAAATATAATTAGGGCCCACCAAATGGCCTCATTTTAACATAATCATCTCTTCAAAGACCCTATCTCCAAACACAGTCACATCCTGAGGCACTTGGTCAAGTTAGCTCTATTAGCCTTAAGACCATCTTCCAAAGGAAGTCACAAATGCTGGCACTTAAAAGCAAAAGCACACATAAGCTCAGAATAGACACACAAAAATAGCACAAGGATGTGTGCATTAATGGACAGAGACCAACAGTTAGGTATCTGCTATGTTGCACTGCAGTTTTAGCTCTAACTACCCAGAGTTAAGGTAGCCTCTGCATGTTGAAAGTACAATTCCCAGTAAGACAGCCCTCACATCAGATGCAAGTTTTGGTGCTTCCAGATGCAAGTTTTGGTGCTTCCAGGCCACGCGCACTTCTGACCCATTGGCTATAAATACAGAGATTCCTACTACCCCTCATGTTTGACAATTCACTATAATTACTCAAAAACACAAGAAGTGCTCTCTGTTTATGATTATGGTTTTATAACAAAGGATAAAGCAGGATTGACCAAAAAGGGACAAGCACAGTGAGGGGTCTAGGAGGGTTCTAACTTGGAGCTACCATGTTCTTCTCTCCCTGTGAAAACAGGAAACATCAACTTCCAAGAATATTGGTGTGTTCATCAACCAGGAAGTTCACCCAAGCTTCAGATGTCCAGTGTTTATTGGTTTTTCATTACAGAGGAATGATTCACTGAATCATTGGCCATGTGGCTGAACTCAATCTCTAACCCTCTTCTTCTCCACAGAAGCTGGGTGGTTGGGCTGATATCACTTGGCTCAAAAATCCAACCCTCTAGTCACATGATTGATCCTTCCTACATTGCCAACCCTGATTCTGACTTTCTTTCTAGGGGTCCACCTGTCTAAGGGTTCACTATGAGTTACTCTGATAGCATAAACTCAAGTGTGGGCCCAGAGGCCCACTATGAATAATAAAGATATTCCTACCACCATGAAAAGTACAAACATGTAGAAGTTTCCTCCCAAGAACTCAGGACAAAGACCAAATAATTTTTATTATATAACAGTGACCATCCTCCTACCTATATTTGGTCTTCTATCAGAGCTCCCAAAAGTACTAAACAGTAAGCCAGATAAATGTAATCTTGGGAAGATAAGAAAAAGTCAGAAGATAAAAATACATTTTTATTTGAAGTAAACAGTTTTTTAAAGAAAGAATGTAAAACTCAGAATATAAGGCATCTAGTAGAAGTAGATAAAATGACTAGAGAGATGAAGAAAATGACAATATATTCAATGTTTACACTTATTATCTAGAAGTTTTTAGAGATATCATTTAGCTGACCCTTAACTGTAATTTTAAAGTGAAGAAATTCAGACCTAAAGACCTATATGACTTTGAACTTAAAAAGGTTATAGTTCCATGAAGTCTGTGATTTGCATTCAGCCATTATTATTAATATGAGTCATTTACATATAAAAAATTCTTGGTACTGACATTGCTATGGCTGCCAGGCTACACAACTGGGACCATACAAAGCCTAAAGGAAAAATCCACAGTTTGATGTGGTTGTTGCAATTTAAATGTATTATGTATGTATTTCTAACAGCTCCCAATTCAAACCTCCAAAAGAAGATCATCTCTGAAAGAATTTTAATGTAATACTCAGCTAGTGCCATCAGTTTTTTCTTCTCGATCTCAGAAGTGTTCACCCTGTATAAAGTCCCTGGGAAAAATAACGGCAATCGCACTACAATCTAACTAAAATGGTGATTGCTATAAATAGTTCTATGAAACAGGAGCATAACTGAGGTAATTATGAAATAATTTGAATGATGTTCCCATGACTCTAAGATGACTGTGTGTTCTCATTTCTCAAGAAACTCCTTCAGCATTTCAACACAGTGCCCAGCACTTAATTGGTGTTAAATAATTCCTGGGTGAATGAAAGTTTCCTTATTGTGATTACAGACAATATGATATAACTTTCTTACAAAAGAAGATGAACTTTCTTATAGTGATTTGAGGAGCATGATGCTTTCTTTAGAGGTTTGTTGTAGGAATTAAATCAGGCCACACATATGAAAACTCCTCCCTGTCCTCATTTAAAGGGGAGAAATCACTGCGTTCAAGACAAGTTTCCGAGAAATGACAACTAAATATCCAAGGACCCCTCCCAGCCCCTTACCCTCATTGTCTCCCCTGGGCTTCTGTTTTTCATATTCTTACTCCAGTCTTCCAACGAATCATACTCTAGTATGAGTCAGTCACAAGAACAGTATTCCAGAGATAAAAACTTAACTCGACATGCCCCAAACCTATATTCCCTCTACATCAGTATATTTGGTTGCTCCTTATCAGAAAAGGTTTCATCTGAGAAGAACACCTAAGAATAGATGATCATTTTTTCTATAATGAACTTAACTCCCCAATATAGTAGGCATGATATTGTGGTAATTAATACTAGAAAGTCTAAAGTAAAACTGTTCTTACTCTTACTTGTTTTATGGCATTAGGCAAATTATTTAACATCTTAGCTCGATGTTTTCTTACTGTAAAATGGGAAAGGTAATACTACGAAGTATATATAACTGGTTGGAGAATAAAATAAGATATTTCAATAAGGTACATTAACACATAGTAACTGACATATAGCACTCAAAAATAATGGCAATAGTAGCAGCAATAAACAATTATGACACTGTAGTTGTGCTTTTTTCCCTTACTCTGACTTTGATCTCGGTGGGTGACAAAGATTCTTTGTTTGACCAAACATCAGTCAGAGTCATGAACCTTCTTGGCCCATCTGTGCATTTCCTTGTAAAATTCAGTATTAGCAATAACCTTACTAAGTCAGTTTAGCAAGAATCCCGCAGGTTCTATGTTTTCTCTTAGTAACTGCATCCACAGAAATCCCCTGCACCTTATCTACAACCCACACTGTCCTTATTGTATTTGGAAGGAAACCTAGGTCTATATTGGTATCTCTTTTCCCCTATTGCAATAGTCCTGAATAAAATTTGCCTTTACAACTTTGACTTCTGTCCAGGTCTGGTAGTCTTTAATGCAAGAGGGGACCGTAGAATGATGCAAAAATGGATTGCTGTTGTGTTGCTGTTTGTGTATGTTGGTTTGGTTTTGTCATGGCATCATTTATTCTGTTGAACAACAACAAAGTGACTGCAAACTTATGGCACTACATATCTATAATATAAAAATATTAAAAAGTAAAATATATTATTTAATAATGCATAGTGCTAATAGTGAGCAAAAGGATGAGCATTATTTTGCTTTTATATACTTCTGTAATTTTCAAAAGTCTCAAAATAGACTCATAACACTTTTCTTATTTAAAAAAGGTTCACAAATTTATTATATAATTCTTTAGTGGAAGTTGCAAGGAATATTTTATGATTTTAAATACAAAAGTTACCAATATTTTATGGACAAATAAGTTCAAGTTGGAAAGAAGAAACACTTAATTGAACAAACTATTCTTGAATGCTTTTCATCAAGAGTTTCTTTCATCATAATTGTCAACAGAGACTACTGGAACTGGGCAAAATACAATATCATTTGTGCATAATCAAAAGATTCCATACAGAATATGAAATTCTACTGGCTGAATTCTGGGTATGTGTGGGAGGACTCCAGGGACTGTCTGCAGGTAGCTTATTATGTTGCTATCTATTTAGAAATCCAAGCTAATGGTGCATATCACTTTAATGGGTAAATGAAAACTTATATAAAATAAATGGTCCATTAAATGAGAAAAAAAGATACATTAACAGGTATTAATGTATTGTTAGTACTGAGTGGAGCCAGTCCTATATACATTCTTACAGTTTCTTGTAAACTCCCACAGGGAGCCAACTCTCTTCCATCATTTATTTTAACATCTATATAATGATAATCCATCATTATGAAAGCAAGCATTTGAAAAGAATGTAATAACCTCTTATAAAATCTTGCCTATCATCCATATAATGATAAAGTTTGATACTGTTGATGACTGAATTGAAAAAAATTAAGAGGAAATAAATTTAAATGTGCTCAATGATTAGTTTAAAAATTAAATGAATATATTTTATTATGCATATATTTAAATTATAAATCTCAAATCAATTCTGTAAAATCAATATAATTATCCCCATTTAAAGCTGAGAAAATTTAGATTTAAAAGGAATACTAGACTTGACCAAGGTCATATAGAAATAAATGACTGATCTAGTATTTAAATTTTAATTCATATCTGTCAGATTTCTAGTATTTATTTATTTTTATTCTATGACAACAAATGAACAAATCATTATAATTTCTTTCATGTTGTAAAAAGAACTTGGTTCACTTTGAGCCAAGTTCTGTGCTAAGGATTTTACATGCATTTTTCTCAGAGCTTATTTTCTCACACTTTTATTATAAGTTATTTAGCATAACATATCCCCAAGGGAAGTGAGATAGTATTTCTTAGTATTTTGACATCCTTAACTATTTAATGAATGAATAAATAGATGGTATAGTTGAAGCATTAAGTATACTGATTTAACTATAAATTCCATATAGACTGGAGAGGAACATAACATTTTAAGTTATATCACAGTGTGTGAATTATATCTTATAAGTATTAGTATTTAGTTAAGTGAATTTGGTAAGCCAGAATTGGAATCAACAAGAAAAGCATGCCCTATTTTAGCAGAATCATGATGTTGACAAATACGATTACTCAATAGCTGTATATGCTTGGTAAAATAATACATTTAAACTTTAATTCTAACACTATCTTAACCTCAATCTGCTTCTCAGCATTGATTGACATGTCTCTCCACATATTGTACAGTTTTTACATTAGCCATTCATTTCCAGTTGAAGAAACACAATGGACTCTTTCACCTTGCACTTTATAGATCTTTCTCTTTTTATCTGGAATATCATGTCCCATCTTTTTACCTCATATTCTTTTCTTTTGAAACTCATCCCAGTCTTCGTTATCTTTTCCTGATCTATATTCCCTTAGCATTTTACTCAGAGTTCTTACCCTATCGTGTAATGGTTCTCATTTACTTATCTATATTTCTCTCTGCTATATAAGCCAATTGAGAGTAGAGATCATAGCTGGTTGATCATTTTGTCCCTAGTCATTAACTATATTAAGGATTTATTAAAGTTCTTATTGTAGTCCAGAAAACAAACAACATAGTGCTAGTTTTATTAAAGCTCCATACATAATTGCTGTGACGCAAAAAGGAGACACATTTTCACTCTGTTAGTATTATCACATTCTCTCCTAGAGCTTCCAGCAAGAAATGCAGCCCTGTCATTACCTGACATCTTTGTCAGACTTCTGACCTATGGAGCTGTAATAAATTTGTTCTGCTTATGTTGCTAAGTACACTGTAATTTGCTATGGCACCAATAGAAAACTAATACATTATCACAACTTTTGTTGCATTATGGTGTCTTTGTTGAGCTAACTTCCAAACTGTTAGCTTCTTGAAAGCATGTGTGAGATACATGACTTGCTTCTACAGTAACCATGGGTAAGTATTTAAGTATTAATACTTAAATCTTAGTTGAACCATTCTTCCATTTCTGTGTATAAGAATTTCTCCAGTGGTTGAGAATTCATTATCTATTGAATGTCTTCAGGGTTTATGAATCCACTATCTATAGAGGCAATCCCCATTCAATCTTTGGCAGCTGCATGTCAGGAAAGAAACACAGATCAATATTAAAAAAAAATTTCTAACTGCACTCATTGGTAAATAAATGAGCTTGAGTATTTAGGATATAAAATGGATTGTCTTTCATTACTGTGGTCATATGAAAACTGCAAACATTTTCTATGAGTCCTGTCTCCAGTTAAGCAAACCCATTGGTCAATGGCTTCTTCTGTGTCACAGGTTCAAACCCTTCCCCATCCTTCTAAGACTTCTTTGGGTCATCTTCATTTTGGTATTGACTTATATGTTTAATATTCAGTCTTAGCTTTATTCAATCTTGCTGAATAAAGACTTTTATGAAAAGAGATGATTAAAAAAAACTGATTCAGTTTTATTTGACCATAGGCAGTACATAACATGAATTTGAAAAATATGAGGAAAAATATTTTCAGCAGTCATGATGATCTTTGTAAGAGTTAAAATGCAACCCATATCATGGGGTTAGAGGCAGGGAAGCCAGCTAGCTAGATGATAAGTGTAGTTAACCAGGTACCATTGATGATGGCTTAGAAAAGGATGATAGCAATAAAGGAAGAGATAAGTAGTGAAATTTTGGATATATTTGGAGAGTATAACAAACAGAAGTTGCTTATGGATTATATATATAAAGGATAAAAAGACATCAACAATGGTTTTAAGTTTTACAAATTTAATATCCTGAAAAGTAGAACTGCCATTTACCAAAATGGTGTGACAAGAAGTAGGATTACATTTGGAGAAAAAAAAATCTAATAAAAAGTTTTAAATATGTTCCTTTTGAAATACCTATTAGTAATCCAAGTGGCAACATATAGAAAGAAGTTCAATATTTAACCCAGAGAAATTTTCAGGGCTAGAGAAATAAAATTGTAAGCTGTCAGTGGATACAGACTCCTTTTAAGCCAAGAGAATGGATGTAGAACTTAGAGAGTAATGATAAATAGAAAAGAAACCTAAAGCCTCAATTCTTGACACTATGATATTTAGGTATTTGGAGAAAAGGAGAAATCAGAAAAGGATATAGAGAAGTAGCAGCAAGTTAGAGGGGCAACCAGGAGAGAGTTTTGTACTAGAAATTGATTGAAAAAAATATTTAGTAAAAAAAGAAATGATTGATTGATGATAATAAATCAAATAAAACATAAATTAAAACTGGTTATTGGAATTGGCATTATGAGGTTTACTGTAAGAGGTTTCTCACTGAAACTGTTGAGAGGAATGCCTAGCTGGAGTAGGTTTAAACAATGATCGGAAGGGAGATATTAGGGAGAAAAAGAAGTTAAAAATTTGTAATGGTTTTAAATTTAAAGTGAGAAAATAAATAGTGTGGTAGCCTGAGGGGAATGAAGTATGCAGAGATATTTTTCACAGTAGACTGAAGAAATCATGGCTCTCTTGTAGACCATTGGGAATTTTCCAATATAAAAGGAGGGATTGATGATGGAAAGAACAACAGGGCAATTGGAGAAGTGATGAATTTATGTATTTAAATAATGAGAAGAGATGGGAATTTGTGCATAAGTAACGGCATTCACCTTAAGACAATGAGGATTTTATTCACTGTTATAGTATGAAAAAAAAAAAGAATATATTGATACAGGAGAACAGAATTAGCAGATGTGGAATTTTCCGTTTGTGAAAGTAATCTTCAAATTGCTTGAATTTTCCCAGTGAAATAGGAACCCAAGTCACAAATTGAGAGTCAGGCTTAAAAGTAGAGCACAGAAGAGAGGTTGTGAAATAATTATCCTGGAAAATAAAATAAATAGTAGATTAGATACAGAATTGCTAGGTGACCCACTTGAGGTTGGGATCAGATTTAAAGAATATTTATTAATTTATCAATTTTTTATTTATGTGTTCATTAATATTTACTTGAAAAAGATAAGAAAAATAAATTTTTTAGTTGTTTTCCTTCCCTTGATTCACCTGACTTTACACAAAACATTTTATATACTATTTCAGACTTTGAGGAAGGCTGGTGTTTTATTACTTACATTCAATCACACTGATAGATCTAATAGTGAAGTTTGCTTTCATTGCTTTAAGTAGAAAAGCCCTTCAAAGAAGTATTCATCCATATGTCTAGAGGGAAAGAAAAGTTTACTCTGAGAAATAATTCTGTGACTCTTAACAACAAATGTTGATCTGGCTTTTTATGCATCTTTTTTATTTCAATGATATTTTTTATCTAATTCTCTTATCTAGAAAAAATCTTGCCACCATTTGACTTTGACTGTAGGTAAAGCCTGTGTAGAAATTTTTATTTTAATTCTGTATCCTGTCTGATTTGGTCTTGTTGAGGTTAAGTTCATGTAACATAAAATTACCATTTTCTAATGAACAGTTCAGTGACATTATCCATTCTTATTGAGCACTTACATTAAGCTAGGCTGTGTGCTATGTAAGGGAAATAAGAAGAGACAGAATTGATATTCAAAACACTGGGCCCACTCATTTATCAAAAAATGCTTTATCTGGAAACATTTCCTGATCCAGTTGCCCCTTCACCCCGATCATTCATTTTCTATATTCTCAAAGAATTTTATTCATCCTTCTTAAAATATTGTTATTAGGTATGTGTATACTTTGCATATGCCCTGCCCTTAAATGGACCTAGAATAGGAAAGATTGCCATTTATGTTTCTCTCCATTTATGTTTCAAAAGTAAGTATTGAATTCCATATGGAAGGGCTAGTGAGATAAAAGACACCTAGCTTCAATAAGACCCCAAAATGTTTGAGCTCTCAATTCCATGGGGTGCCATTCACTGACAATGAGTACAGTGGAGCTTCTAATCAACTTTGGTGCAGAAGTCAATGCCAGTCCTTTGTTACCAATTCATGATATTATAAGTATAAAAATTAAAGCTAAGCATCTAGAAATGTTGATAGTTATCTTGAAAGAGTAATATATTGACTGAATCTAATAACAAAAAAAGACATATTTGACATCTTTTTTATTCATTTTGCTAATAATCCATTTTATTATATTTTACTAGCTTATCAATCAAACAGAAATTGGGTGGCAAAAAATTTAATTTTTCCTCTCACACAGTTTTCCAATCACTGTCACAGAGGGCATGCCATGATTGAAGAAACAATGATTAGAATTAGATGGTCTTTGGAACATTGCTATTCACGGCCCAGGAGGAAGAGAAGAGATACTAGGTTGAGTCCTTATGTTTAAAGGGGCTTCAATGTCAAACAGATTTATGTTCTGTTCTATTAGTAAGAATTCATAGACTAAGTTTAATTAGAGGGAAAAATGAGAAACCCTGTAATTAAAAGTGTCCCTTGTTGGCTGTAGAAGGAGGAATCACCGGAGACAAAATATTTTATAAGAAATCGCATACAATATTAGTAATTGTGATTCTCTTTTAAGAGATTAATATTCCAGTATTTTAATCTGTATACAGAAAGTCTGTTTGACCTTATTTCTTTCCACCTTCATTCTTTCTGTTCCATTACCATTACCCAGTTCCTCCAACTTGAATATAGAAAAGAGCATTCTAAGTCATTACTCATGAGAATCTTTATTGCCTACCTGAATGACCATTGAATCAAATATCTGTGAAATCTAATCCCAGCTCTACCATTCCTTACAAGCTTCATCTCTCTGAGTCTGACCATTTGTAAATTTTTAAAATCCATCTTGATGGATTATGTGAAAATTTTAAAAATTTAAGGTTGAAATAATAAAAATACTAACATCATGCAACTGTTTCTACTGTTGATTCATGCTTTCTGACCACTTTGATGTGCTTCACTATTTTCAGAGACTTCTGAAAATCCCCCATTTCTTTCTCTTCCAAAAACCTAAATCATTTTAGATAAGTTTAACTATAGCAGCTGTATACACACACACACATACACAAAGCAACCATGCAACTAACCAAACAAACAAAAAACTGTGATTTTTACCCCAAGACACAATAAAATCCTTGCAGACACACATCTTTAATACTCATCTTTGTATCATAAATTCTAACTAAAACACACACACATGCACACACACATACACCCCACATACTATAATTAACACTTGAATTCTGAGAGGAAGAGAAAAATTTAAAAAGATAAGGAGAAACTCACCAAATCCAAGAACTTTAAAATTATCTGTGGAACATAGGTTCAAAAAATCAATTTGGCAAGATTGATATCCTCAACAGCAAAAGTGGAATAATAAATGATAAAATGATATACATATATGGTTGTGTGTGAGGGTGGGGGTGTGCGTGTGAGAAAGAAAGAGAGAGAGGTGAATAAAAAAGCATTTCCAGACATTTTCAAATGTCTCCTGAATAGCAAAACTGCCCCCAGTTGAGAGCCACTGTTTTAGTTCTAGCTATGCTCAAACTTCAAAATCACCTAAAGAACTTCTTAAAACACAAGTTTCTAAAAACACCTCAGACCTTCAAATTCAGTAGATGTGAGGTGGGTCCCAAGAATTCGTATTTCTAACAAGTTCTCAGTTGAGAACTTTGAGCAAACCTGCTCTAGATAGCCACTGCGGAGTCCATCTCCAGGTTTAGTTCTGAACATGAGACATGCTCATCTGACCCTAGGCACACAGCTGAAACTGTTCTTCCTTGGCCACTACCTTGAGAAGACACTGACCCCTCAGAGATAAAGAAAAGGAGACATTAGGCTCCCATCTTCATCCTTCTACCTCAAGATAAGTTCTTATTACCTGCGCCACCATTTATTTTTAACAATGACCCTCCATATATGATGCAAACTATAGAGTTTCTCTCAGATGACTCCTGAGATGTTACTCTCTTCTTTGCCAAGGAGTCTTTCTAAAATGTAAACTAATTATTCAGATTCCTGCTTCAAGTCCATCACTGATGGACACCTACTGAACGGGGTCTAAATTCTTTCCCTTGAAGTATTGGTTCAGATTTGCCTTTCCCTAAGCCCCATCACCCTGCCTGTTGCACATCTGCTCTGTTTTTGCATTGCTCTTTAACATGCATCATTCTCTTTGAGCTGCAGTTAAATAAAAGGCAAGCACTAAACCAATGGTGCTAATATACTAGGGGTGTGACTCTGTATAAATCTTTTAGAAGAAACTGAGTCATCTAAAGGTTAATGACACCAATCTTCTTATATAGGAGATTGTAAATGAGTCTCTATATTCATTATCTCATTTGATTGACATACACTATATAAACAGAGAAGGTAGTTATCTATTGCATTTCATTTCCTCCTTTTAATTTTCTTCGACTGCCATACTGCACATGAGTAATAGAAAATGCATTTTTTGGAGCTAAAATCAGCTCTTTTCTTTTCTAAAGAAGACACAATGACCCAGAGTTCTGTCTGCTGAATGGCCAGTACCTATTCTGTAACATTTCTTCCTTCCTTTAAAGACTCAAGTGCTGAAAGAGTGATGAAAAGCAAATGTGTCAAGACTTTGGAAAAAAACTGCAAAAATTTCATGCATGAAGATATTCTCTTCCCAGGCCATGGGAAGGCACAGTAAAAATTAATTCTCATTCAAGACAGCTCTGAAACGAAATAGTGAGAAATCAAGAGATGGATGAGAGGAACAATGAATTGGACTTATTTATTTTTAACATCAAAGTGTAATCAAAACTGATAGACTATTGGGAAGGGAAGCAATCATGCACTCCATGGTCTTACTTTTCATTCCTGAGTCAGTGTTCAGAATACAGAGAAAAATGTAAAGAACAAAAAGTTGATAAAGTTGATCAGCTCTTTTTTTATTTTTCTTATTGTCACAGTTAAATATCAGACATGTGGCCCACTTGCAGATTAAATTATAGACTCACTTCATCCACCACATATTCCTTTCCCCAAAATACCTACTCATAAAATTTTGCCATGCTCTCCATTTTCTAAGTAAGACATATATAGCCAGGCTTTTAACTCTGTTGAGATTCTAAGTGAACTGTGCTCGTCTATCTAGATTCTTCCCACAAACTATTCACTTTCCTCATCCATGTACTCCCTGACTCTAAACTTCTTGGAATACATTTTACTTTATTTGCATGATTCCAGAGTTTTCTGCCTTTGAATCTAGGCTATGTCCCTGATTTTTTCATTTTACTCAACCTGGACCTGATATTCAGAGTTCTCCCATCTACCTTGCAATCTTTACCCACCACCAGCAGGCAGCTGGCTTTCACAGTAGATTTTTAATTCACATTTGATCTTCCTGAATTGACATAAATACTATTCACATGTATTGATATTTTAGACTCAGTCTTCTCAGAACAAGAAAGAACTCTGTGGATAATTGTGCACATTACACATACCTATACCACAGGCTGTTTTCCCATCTTTGCTAATTATTAGTATACTTTCACCCCATCACAACATCAGAATGGCAGTAACATTCCAATTTTCTCACTCATTTTTGCTGACTTCTTTGTTGGAGGAGGAAAGATGGGGAGAGGTGCTGCTGCTGCTGCACAATCTAATGCATGGGATCTCGCTATGGAAATGATGAAGACTCATGTGCGCTTTGTCTGAATTCACAAACATTGCAGAGCTACAAATTTTCATTATTTTACTCATTTTCACAGAAAATTTTTCACTGACATTTCCTGTATTAAGAATATCAGGAGGTTATAAAGTTAGCAAGGAGGACGGTACCCAAATTGTAGGGAGAAGAGGAAATCTATTTTATAATTAATCAAACTAATGAGCTAATAACTTATTTAAAAAATGGATTTGTGTATATGTTTATGTACCTACATACAGTTGGGAAACATGTCATAAACATGGATGTTTTGAAGTGGTGCTAACATAAATAAAAGTATTGCCAGATACCATTTGGTTATATAAATGGTGTCTGCTCCTCTGATCTGATCAGAATTAAATAGTTCCACGTCAGATCACAGCTAGCTTGATCACTTATATCTCCATTAATTTTTCAAGCCTTTTTAAAAAACTCCTTTATAATTTATTCATTCACTCCTTGGCTACAAAGGAATCTCAAGAATATCTTCAGCTTTCAGGCTCTTATTTTCTAATATCAGATTATTTGCCCTCCTTTCATATCCCCAGAAAGCTTTAAAGAAATGTGTGACACATCTAAATTTCTCTTTATTTCCTAGAGTTGAGATGTGACTATCACATGGAGGTCAATGTCTAAAAAGAAACAAGGCCAATCTAAAGTAAATTGGCTTATACTTATTGTCAAAAAAAAAAAACTTACTAATTTTTAAAATTAAAAAAAAAAAACTAAAAGGTGCAAACCAAAATGGCATAGATGATAGAGGGTCTGTTCATCCCTCTGGTGACCAAATCAAAGTTGTGATGGAAATAAGGAGCAGCAACAAGGAAATATCACCACACCAGGACACATCATAATTAAAGTTCCAAAGGTTAAATACACAGAAAGAATATTAAAAGCAGCAAGAGAAAAACAGTTACTTATAAGGGAAAACCCACAAGACTGGCAGCTGATTTCTCAAAAGAATCTATGCAGGACAGAAGAGCCTGGCAAAAAATATTCCACAGGATGAAGACCCAGGATCTACAACCAAGAATAATTTATCCAGCAAAGCTATCATTTAGAGTTGAAGGACAGATAAAGAGCTTTCCGGACAAAAATAAGCTGAAGAATTTTATCACCAAGTCTGTGTTACAGAAAATGTTGAAGAGATTTCTTAAAAAAAAAAAAAAAAATATATATATATATATATATATATATATATATATATATATATATATCAAAAATAGAAATAAAGAAAGGAAACAACTACATTCCTATCAATAAATGCCTCAAATAGAAAAGAATTAAGTGCTCCAACTAAAAATGTGGATGAATGAAAAGGAAAACAAGACCCTTACATGTTGCCTATAAGAGATTCACTTCAGATTAAAAGACAGACTAAAAGAAAGAGGTTAGAAAAATATATTGTTTTGATGGACCTAGAAGGTATTTCAGTCAGACAGAGAAAGATAGACACTATATGATTTCACTTATATGTAGAATCTAAGGAATAAAAAGAACAAACTAATCAAAAACAGACCCATCAATATAGTGGACAATTTGATGATAGAGAGGAGGGGAGTTTGGGGGGCTGAGAGAATGGGGTAAAGGGTTAAAGAAGTACAAACAGTAGCTGATAGATGGACACAGGGATGGGGAGCACAGAATAGGGAATCCAATTAAAATGAATGCGATGGCTAGGTGGAGGGTCAAGGGAGGAATGGTGCAATTGAGGGTGGGGGGCACCATTTTATGAACTATATAGATGTCTAATTAATGTACTGTATACTTTAAACTATTTAAAATAAATTAATTAAAAATAAAACCCTAAGCATCATTATATGTATCAAAAGAGCATAGGTGTTGATAGTTGAGGAGGTTTTGTGTAAGTGGGGGTAGAGGTACATGGGAAATCTCTATACTTTCTGCTCAGTTTTGCCCTGAATATAAAACTGTTTTTAAAAACAAAGTCTTTTAAAGAATAAAACAATATATTTTTATATATGTAAAATATATACAATATATAATTTTTTAAAAGAGCATAAACTTAATTAGGACAATGTGTATTACAAACCTCATTTGAATCTTGAGAGAGTATCTGGCTCAATTCACCAGTAATGCCATAGAGATAATTTATACAAATCAAAGAAAAACAGATAGAAACCACAGTCTCAGAGATAGTGACTCAGGACTCAAATATCCCAGTAAAAATAATCTCTTTCATTGTTTCTCTTCTTCATGCCTTTCTGTCTCTCTCTGAATAATGGCCTAATCCTCTTCTCTTTCATAACATTTTTCCAAATGGTGAAGGAGGGAAAATGGAAGTTACCGTTTTCTAATCCCCAAAATGCAGAAAACTTTCTACTAGCATCCACATGTTGGTCCTGAGGAAGAACACTCAGAATCCATGCTTGGGCGATGTGCCCACTTCTTAGACCAATCACTGTTGCAGGATTACGATGACCCAGGACTCTGTCACATGCCTAAACCTGTGCCCAAAGATCAGTGTCTGATACTTTAGAGGATAAGAAGTTTTTCAATAATGCTAACATAACAAGCTACTACAAATCACTACAACCACGTGCTACCCCTGGGGAAACTGCTAAAGCATGGAGCTTCACTACTCCCATCATGGAAATGGTTAAACTCATTTTTTAAATGAATATCAGAAGTGTACTATATCTAGTGATTTGGAGCTCATCACATTCTGAGATATGAGCATAATATAGTTGCCTTCATGTAATGTGTTTACAACCAGAAACAGAAAACAAATAAAACATATTGAAATGCGAAGTCTGGACATTTAGTGAGAATTGCTCCTTAACTAAGTGCCTCTTCAGAATACTTATCTCCCACTTCATTGTGAATTATATCCATATGTTAGTAAACTTGTTACTATTATATCTTTTTGAAAGTCTTCAAACCTGTAAATGTTAATTTTGCAAACTTAATATAGTCATGTGCTGCATAATGGAGTTTTGGCCAACAATGAACCACATATACAACGGTGATTCCATAAGATTATAATGGAGATAAAAAATTCCTATCATCTAGTGACATCATAGCCATTGTAACATGGTAGCACAACACATTACGTGTTTGTGCCAATGCTGGCATAGATAAGTCTACTGCTCTGCCAGTCACATAAAAGTATAGCACATACAATTATGAACTGTACATAATACTCAATAGTGATAACACACAACTATGTTACGTGTTTATGTATTTACTATACTAAACATTTTTATTATTATTTTGGAGTGTACTCTTTCTACTTATATAAATAAAAATGTTTACTGTAAAATAGTATGCTGTGTTACACTGAGAAGTAGCTTCATTATTTCTTGTGCTTGATTTAATCTTATGTTTTGGATAACATGATGTGCAAGCTGTAGCCTAGGAACAACAGCTATACCATATTGTCTAGGTGTGTAGTAGGGTATGCCATCTAGGTTTGTAGAAATACACCCTATGATATTCGCACAATGACAATATCACCTAATGAGAGATGCATTTCTTAGAAAGTATTCCCACTGTTAAGTTCCACATGATTGTAGTTGAACAGACTGTTATAGGACATAGATGAGAACTATAAGATTAAAATGATCTTAAACAAATGAGTAATGAATGAAAATATATTTAATCCTTCACCAAAACCAAATAGGATCCTATTTATTATTATTTAAAAACAAACAGGATCCTATTTATTATTAATAGTTACCAGAAATATTTTGAGGAGGATTGTAAATTTGCACTTTATGGCCATTAGCAAAAAAAAAGGGTTTCAATTTCTTTATAACTACTGAGTATTCTTAAGGACAGCATACAGATACCAGTTTCTTCAATTTAAAATCATCCTATGTAAAATGACAGAGAGTTCATTGGTATAATTAAAAAACATATTTTAATTGCTCAGTCAAACTGCATTTGTGTATAAATGCCCTGAGTACATGAGTGTATATGAACTCACATTTATTTAAAGTTATTGGATTGATTTCTTTTTGGGTAAAAGAGTAAATAACAAAACCAAACAGACAAGCAAAAAAAAAAAAGTTGAAAGTGTCAAGTAAATGACTTAAAATGAATAAAATCTATATAACATCAACATGGTTAGTTTATTTTATAATATTTTTGAACTGTAAAGATGTATGGCAACCACACTAATCATTTTCCTAGCCTACAGATATGAAGAACACAACATGAAATCTATAGAACAGTGCTCAGAGGCACTATATATTCAACATGCTACTCTCTCTAAAGAAGTTCCCCAAAGAGTAATTTTAGATTTTTAAAGGCTAGCCATATGTAAATCAAAACAAGTATACCATTTTAATCTTTTACTCCCAATTTTGCAATTCATATAAACATGATGCCTTTGCACCATTCTGCATTTGTTCAAGCTAGGTGATCATCAGGCTAGAATCATTTCAAGATAAATATTAAAATGAAAAATTTATCTATCTTAAAAAGGACATCATCTTGAAAAAAGAGTAATTAATTCTTATCAACCTTTAATATTGCCATTAAAAATAGTTTTGTAAAGGCATGGGAGGGAAGCTGTCTGCAATGATACACAACAAAAGCTTAAAAATGGATATCACTTTGTAGTAGTATCTGAAATGCTGGGCAGAGGAAAA
Organism: Macroglossus sobrinus; assembly: GCA_004027375.1. Taxonomy (NCBI): domain Eukaryota; kingdom Metazoa; phylum Chordata; class Mammalia; order Chiroptera; family Pteropodidae; genus Macroglossus; species Macroglossus sobrinus. The sequence goes on along the minus strand of PVKZ01000648.1, from coordinate 123,099 downwards.
TAGGAAAACACGTCTATAATTTAAAAAATTTAGAATTTTAACATATTTTGTAATTTGAAATGATTACTCTCTTATGACATCACTATTTAATGCAGTAAAGTCAATAGATAATATTGATTCCTGAACAAGCCTCATCAATTCCCACAGCATCACTCCATCAAGATGATTTAAAGACCTGTTCCAATGTGCAGACATTTCCAAGACTGCATAGTTAATATCTTGTTTCTAGAATTATGCTTTGTTTCCTTATTAGTCTGTACCTTTTAACTCAGAGATTGTCTTTCTTGGGATCCAGTTTGACAAATAACTTTGAGCACCTCTCATGTCCCCTATTCTGTTTTGGGTCCTGCGTCAAGGCTGAATGGTGAGTGAGACAAACGAGGTTCTTGTCCTACAGTGTTGGGCTAAGAGGGAGATTGAGAAGAATATATTCAATCATTAATTATCAATAGGAATTGAAAGAAAATGTATAGGTGCTATAGAAACATACAGCAAAGAGAATTAATTTTATCTAGATGTAAAGAAAGGCCTCTTGAATACTTAAACTGTGACTTAAGGCTTAATTGTTGTTAGCCCATTAAGTAGATGGAGAACACTGAAGTTAGAAGAAAGCACAGTGATGGATTCTCAATGGAAAATGAGAATACTGTGTTTAATAAACTAAAACCTCCTATAGATTGAGGCATAGGCAGTAGCCTGTTTCTTCTAAAGAGAAGAGCAGGGCCAGGTCTAGGAGAGGAATTTAAGTTATACCAAAAACTTAATACTTGGCACAATTGGAAACCACTGAATATTTTAAGTAGGGAAACAATACACCAAATTGCACTTTGCAAAAGCTCTTCTAAGGCAGGAAGGGTGTCCTTATTTCTCTATGTTCACCACAAGCACAATGCCTGGAACATATTAGTATTCCAATGGTTGCATTGTAAATATATTGGCTCGAATGCAGAGGAATATAGGTACTGAGAACATATCAAACATCAGAAGTATAGATACTGAAAGTTTCTGTCAACCTGAAACAGTTAATACTTTGAAGGTATCAAAAATTAATTCAAATAACATATGTGAAATTCTCAATACAGAACCATCTAATTGAGGATAGTTTAAACGTAGGTTCAAAATTACTCCTTATTTTCTATTTTATTTTATATCTTTTACTTCCTGAATATTCTTTTTGAGCTTTTATTGTAGACCAGGAACAAGCAAACTATGACTCATGGGACAAATCTGGGCCACACCTATTTTATCCTATGAGTTAAAAATGTTTTCTACTATTTTAGTCAATGGAAAAAAAATTTAAAGATTATTTTATATGTAAAAATTATACAAAACTTAAATTGCTTTTATAAGTAAGTTTTGTTAAACACAACCACACTCACTACTAATTTGCATATCATCTATGGCTCCTTTCATGTCATATCATCAGTGTTGAGTAGTTTTAACAGTCTGGCCTGTAAGTCTAAAATATTTACTAACTGGCTCACTATTGTAGTAGTGTGCTGGTCTCTCATTGAAAGGACATAGATTCATTCTGTTAGGTATATGCCCCTAGAAACATTTCAATTTTAAAAAAATGTATCAGCATTCAATGAGAAGATATGTCCCTCAAACCCTTTTCCTTTCAATGACTTTCCAAGTGGGTTTTTCACATTTAACACATGTAATACTTATTATTGTAAGTGTCCTATTTTTTCTTAGATTTCTTCTTTAAAGTCTCCTTCAGGAACATATGAATAATAAAATTGCCCATCCAGAAGACCTCCAGGTTGTATAAGTTATGCTCTCTGAAGCTTCCTGAATTATCAGAGATTTGTCTCCCTCTTTTGTTTCTTGTGTCAAGACTTTGAAACCCATGAACCTGATCTCAGCCCAGGAAAGTATCAGTGAAATTGGCAGCATAGATTCAAAAATATTCTGAAAGAGAAGCTTTGAGAGGATCAATCACCTGTGCTAATAAAAAGACCATGGTCACTGCTATCATCAAAGCAATGGTTTGCTTATGGTAGTTATATTTAGCACATGTAAGTATTAACGCTTTCAACTTAATACTTTTTTAAAAATCTATTAGAATTTAAAAAAAAAACATAGTAGACATACTGTACTCTCTCATTCACTAAAATATTTTCAATGTTTCCATTCATATTCAGCTATGTTTTCCATAGCGATTTTGCAATTAAGAAGTCAAAGGTGTTAAACAAATAATAGAAAATCCTCCAGACATTGGATTTGTCATTCTTTTCTTACTAGAATTCAAACCTAAACATAGCTTGTGTGAAATGATGGAGTAGATAGTAAGCAATAGCTCGAGTCCTACTGGAAGCTTACTCAGTGATTCCTGGAAAAGGGTTAAAGGAGCCTTTCTTCTAGTTTCTCTATCTGTAGAGCAGGAAAACCTGCCCAAATGGTTTCAGGCATGGCCTCTCCCTGGAAGACTGGTCTGTGGTCTGGCTGTAGAGTGAGTTCTCACATGAGGCTGGGAAGATACGTCAGGGCGTGAGAAAGCAAGCACTGCACAGCTCTCACCCAAGCTGGCTGGTGCCTCTATTTTGATTATTCAGGTTCCTAGAATCATTTTTAAATGAGAAAGAAGCTTCTTTTGTTGTTCTTACTAAAGTACAATTTTGTTTTGTGTGTGTGTGGTTTCTTTTTATTTTTTGGAATTATACTGTATGTATTAACAATGTTTACACCTCATGTGACAGAATACAGATTCTGAATTTTGACAGAAAATAAATAAGGTCAGTATTTGTTGATACTTTGTGCTAGAGATACCAACACATGCATACAAACCATGAGAATATTCAGCATAAAACAATTTGTCTTTTCAATGAGCAGCTGTAGCTATGTGAGATCAGTGGTGCCAAGACATTTCTTTCCTGACTTTTTTCCTTTTATAGTATATCATCTGTTTATATGAGGGAGGTAGAATGTTTAAAATTGATTGAATGCCCATACACTTATGACTTGTTTTATTTCTTATGCCAAGCAAATGTAACTTCCCCAAATGTAATGGTAATTATGACAATATCCAAGACCATCTAAAAAAAGTAGTAAAAGATATTATTTTAATATCATTATTGCAATTACAAATGCTATGTGTTTTTTATACTTTATGCTTATACTCACCCTATACTGCTTTTAGGTAATGGTTTTATATCACTGTGTATTAGAAATCTAAATCAATTTCTACTTTGTTGTTAATCACAGTATCTCCTTTCCCTCTATACAAAAGCCTGTATGCTTAAGGTAATGTGGCTTGCAAAATTTTAGGATGTTTTGTTCATGCCATATTACATGAACATCATAGAAATTTCAATATAGATATCCCACACTTATATAAAAAATGTCCATTTAAAGAGGTTAATATAACAAAGAGAAAATAGTCTTAGGCATTGCCATATATTAATGGGGCCTTCTACTATTAGGAACGCCCATCCCCAAATTCATAGTAACCTAAGGCCTTGAGGGGGAGGGAAGTTCAGTTTATTGCTGTCATCTTAACTTTTAATTCATGCATGTATTTCAGAATGTCTTTTATCTTCATTTAATTAATGGTCTTATAACATTTATTGGATATACTGGCCCCAAGTCTATTACGTGGCCTCTCTCTCCCATCTATCTATAACATACAAATTAAATAAACAGAAGTTTGTATAAATGCTACATATTAAAGGAAAGGTGGGGGAAAAAAGAGCACTCACTATATTGTAAGGGTGTTCTATGTAATAGAATAGGGCACATAAGATGTTATAAGGTCAGCTGTGGTATTGCTAAATCATGGGTCGCTGTAGAAGAGAAAACTAATGAGATTAACTTTAATTGGTATCTTATGGTTTCAGTGAGGGAAGATGAAAACAGGTCAATTAAACCTTAAGAAATGTATGGTTATGTATGAGTAAAATATAAAATACATGAATGAATTCCTATTATGTTATATATTTTTACCAAGAGAGCATCATTTTTTACCCAAGGAGCATTCTTGCAGAAATAATTGTGGTATGAAAATATAAAATTTTTTGCTTCTTACTATATCTCATTCTTAGAAGGCAATAGATCAAGCAAGTTTTTTAACCCAAATTACACAAATGGCTTCAATCTCCATTGGGCAACCACAGAGAAGACTTCCCTAGGCCACTGCTCTAAATCTGCTCAGCATCATTCACCCTAATGATACAGGCCACCCTGTGTTTCGACAGCTACCAGAAAAAATAAAAAGCTCTTTGGAGGAGTATTAACGTGGGTTGTTTTTGGTGACTTCATAAAATGGAGTAAATCCATAAGGTAGAAGTTACAAAGTAAAGTGAAAACATTTTAGTTGAAAGGAAAAAGGTTACTGTCAAAAGAACCTGTTTTTTCCCATTCTGACGTGCCTACCATCCCCCAGACTGCCTTATATATTAATCAAGGCTTCTATCAAGTATTTGAGTAAAATTCTGTCTCCTTTTAGCCTCTGACTGAACTAAAATAGGGTATGTACACATTGAAATTTCAGTATTCTTCCATTAAAATGAATGTAGGCTTTCATGCCTTAAAGCTTCTATGCCCACAAGGCTAAAAAATTATTTAAGAGTTTTAGCAAGAAGTCAAATGTGTCTAATGAGAGACATTACTAATATTGACAAAAAATGAATCTTCTTACCTACCCTTCACTAGCAGAGGGTTAACTGCCCTTAAACCACTCTCTTGAAATCCCTGCTTATCTCAAATCCTTTTTGAAAATGAAGCAAACAAATAATAAGTGAACATGTCAACTTTTGAAATCCCATAATATTTCTATCTGTGAAGAAAACACAATTAAATTCTCTCTCTCCATGCATAGAATTAGAATATTATTAAACTATTTGGCTGACATCATCTGTACAGAGAAGCATCAGTGGACAAAACTGTGGGTTTGGGATTTAGATGGTTTTGTATTATTTTTCTAGCTTTGCTTTTTAACCTCATCAATTCTGGGCAAACTACTTAATCTCTAAAAATCTTTAAAAGGTAGTTATGCTGGTTATGTGAGATAATAAACAAATTGCTTGGCAATAAATAGATGCTCACTTGTTTTTCTCCTTTGACACCACAAATGACGAACACACAGACACACACACATGGTTCTACATAATCATAAAATATTCACATAGTTTTTGTAAGCACCAAATTAAAAAAGAAACTACACAAGTGCTGAAAATAGTCAATGCCAAAAAAATATATACTGAAATACAGAAGTTGATTTAATAAATCGACACATTTTTTTAAAGAAGTTGGAATATAACACATAGAATAAAGTGGACAAGTCTATATTCATCTCTATGTATTTCTACATATGTCTACAGCCATTTATCGACATCAGATTAAGGTTTTTAAAATTCCCACAAGCTCAAAAGCTTCATTCCACATCTTTCCACTAGATACACTGCCTCCATCTCCAAAAGGTAATTAGTATTCTGTATCATGATCAATCAGTTTTGTCTGTTCTTGAAAATCATAAAGTCACAGGACATGTATTCTTATATGTATGGCTTTTTTGCTAAGCACAGGGCTTGTGAAATTTATTTATGTATGTGTATTAGTATTTTTTGTTTGTCTGTTTTATTGTTAAGCAGTAAAATGACTACTTTGATCCAAATACATACTTGACTATTTGGGGGACTATTCAAATGGTGAATAGACTTCCTACCATTTATTTTCTATTCTTCCTTCCAGTATTCAGAGAAGTCTAATTCTCTTGGTTTTTATCTGCTTTCTTATCACAGTAAGCAGATAAGGTTTTATTTCCCACCATTCCTATTACAGGGACTACATCTCTCCCTGCATATGTTTTATCATCTCAAACTCCATCAATTTCCAAATGAAAACATATTTTTATTCCCTTGATTATCCATCTCAATTCCTCTTCTATTCTACTCTTTACTGGTTATTACAATGACTTTAATGCCTGACATCACAGAACAATTCTGAATTAAGTTTGAATTATAGACATCACAAATCTGTTGTCTTATGATCTATCATAAAAATCACACTTATGTCAAAGCTAAGAAGATGGCAGTTGATAATGAAAATGGGCAAAATCTACAAATTGAACCAAGCATTATTAGAGCGCAGCTCCCCAGTAATAGGCCTTTTCTTAAAATCCATTTCTTCAAATTCATTCTGAGAATCCCAGAAGGGCCTTGCGACTGAGTAATTTTTTTAAAAATGTTTCAGATGAACTCTCTAAACAACTTATTTTAATTGGAGACATTACCCTAAGGAACATTTAAACCACGTTGAGGAGCTTTAGGCTCAGAACATGCCATTTGCTGAGGAAGTTGCAATTAATTCATTTCCCTCCTGGAGGCACTGCTTAACATGTCAAAGAAAGAAATCTCTTCCAATGAGAAAGGGTAAACCTGAAGAAACTGACCATCTGAACTCTGTGGAACTTTCTTCTTAAATACTTTTTATCCTTGATTCTGGATACATCCTTCCATTTAAAGAGGAATATCAGGTTAATAGATTTTAATAGCTGTCTCACTCCACCGGTATGTATAATGAGCAGGAAAAAGAGGATATATGATGAACTGATTGATTTTATGTCACTAGGGAACTTCACAAACCTACAGTCATTATTTTCTTCTCTGTTTCCTGGCATTAACCTACAGATAGTATAACAGAGGTAAATTGGTAAAACTTCTGAGATGTTTTCACTTAAAATTATTGGTAGGAAGGAAAATTATTTTCTTAAAATGTTTTTACAGCCTATAATTGTTTTATCAGATAAGCATTCCAGAAAAAAAAATAGATAATTAAATAATGATAGCTAACATTTATTGAGCAATTATTATGCCAGGGACTATGCTTTATACAATAGAAACATTAATGTATTTAATTTTCATTATAATCTTGTGATCTAAAATTCACATTTGCCTTAAAAGAAAGAGATTAAACATTTAGAAATATCAACTAAAGTATCCAAGATCACAAGTTTCCGCAAATAGTGAATATAAGAGATGAAACTCAAAAGCTTGTTTTGTTTTGTTTTCAAAAGCTCTTTGCAATGTCATGCAACCTAACTGTAATTATGTCTCCATTACCTTTTGGGATGAGTCAGAAAGAATGGCTAACGTTTTCCCATTAAAATATCCATTGGGATGAATTAAGATCTTAGCCAATAAGGAACTGAAAAATTAATAGTACACTTGACCCAGGTCTCATGCAAAATTAACCACAAATTAATAAAGTGACCATATACAGTTATACATAAACAAGAAGCAGATTTTGAGAGCTTTTTTATAAATGTGTCAGCAAATTCTGAGAAACTTTAAAATGAATAGGAGTGAAAAAAATAATAAGCAAAGTAAAATGTGAAAAGATAGGAGAGTAAAAGGAGGAAGAGAAAAAAGAAGAAAAGGAAAAGATGGAGTGAAGTACCTATAATAACCAATATTTCAGGTCAAACAACAAATGACATAGCTAAGATTTGAATCTAGGATTTTCTGTCCCAAAACTTAAAGAAGAGGATCTAGGGTTTCAGCCTAGATCTTCTGTTTCCAACCCAGTCCTCAGAGCTAAGTTCAGAAATAAATAATATGGTTTGTGTTTATAAGTTTATAATTAGATTTTCTTTGGTAATAGAATGGAACCATCTTGCTCCATTAGAATTGTTCAAGAGGAAACTATAATGAATAACATCTTTTGAGCACACTTCTACTGTAGCCCTGGCTCCACCACATTGTATTATGAGATGTCTACTTCTAATAGAAAAATACAATGAGATTTATCAAGGTATGGTCTTTGGTACCATCTCCATATCTTGTCTACTTAGCACAGATCCCATAACATAAAGTCTATATTAAATGTTGTTTAAATGGAGGACTAAATAAACAAATAAATGAAGGAAGGACTAAATTCCAAAACTTAAGAATTCAGGATATAGTCCTAGAATAAGAGGATCTACTTGCATGTTACTGTGATCATCACTCCCAACTTTAAAAAATTCATGATACCTTTCTTTTTTCAGGTTCTCGTTACTGCCAGGGTTTTACCAATTTTCTAGAACTAACAACACTAAATTCCTCTTCTCCTTTAGTTCTCAGTTTCCTCTAGTCTATTGTCTTCAATGAACCCAGAGTTAATCGACAAAAGCACACACAGATTGAGCTACTCACCTGTTTGCAAAGGCTCATGGTACTCAAGATAAATTCAGACTCCTTACCAAGACCTTCTATGTTCTTGGTAATCTCCATCCTGCTTTCCTCTCCAAGTTTTATTACTTGCTTTGTGCTAATCTAACATGATCTACTGACTGTTCTCTGAATGATCTTGTCATTGGCCTTTGCATAAGTGCTCCCTAGGTCTGACACAACCATCATGCCCCATTTTTGCATGAGTTATTCCTATGCTATCTTCAACTTATGATTAAGTTTCTTTCAACCTCGAGTGGCTTTCCAGGTTGTCTCTTTCTCTGTGATTCTATATAAATTAGTGCATATCACTCTCAGATCATTTATCTTCCATAGCATTGTAAACTAGTTATTTATATATCTATCCCTACTCATTTCCTGTTCTTTGAGAGCAAAAATTATTTTATAATTTTTGTCTTATTTTTCTATCACCATTTCATAACACACTTAATCGAACACACAGTAGGTACTCAGTTGATGATGATGTGATCAAATACAACATGACAAAGCTACAAATATCTTAATAGCTCATCAAGAGTTCAGCTTTATTCCTTTGTCTCTGAATCCTGACTCCCTGGTGAGAATGAAACCAAAAGCTCAGTTGGAAATTTGCTCTATGCTTTGATTCTTCAGTGTCCAGTTCACTGACTGTATTTCCTCTTTCCAATTTCTCTCCCTTAGGCCTTTATTAAAATGCCTGCTGTATGCTGTCCTCTCCTCTGCTGAACATGGGCAGAAATCTTGAGAGTGAAGCCAAGATCACCTGCAATACAGATCAATGTGACAGAACAGGGCGATCTACTTTCAAGGATGTCTGTACCCCCGTAGAATGGTATTTGTTGGCAAGGCCTCTGTATATCTACCTGTGTGTACACAGGGCAGGTAATGAGAACATCTAATGCCCTAAACAGATTGAAAAAGCTCTTCAAACCTAATTTTTCATCTTTATATAGGTTAATGGATAGGTGAAAGTTTTCCTTGAAACTCAGTAGTGGGAACAACTACCACTTATTAAATACATACTAAACAATTTCTGAACTAAGGGTTTATTAAGTTCTCATTCTGCACCAAAAAGCAGATGTCATTATGGCAACATTACAGGTAAGAAAATATAGTTCTAAGAGTTTACAAAACTTGCCTAATGTCCTATAGCTGGGAGGGACAGAATTGTTATTTGAACACAGACTGTATCAGAATTCTCACTCTGATAAGCTACTGTGCTGATCAAAATGTAAGAAAGGCAACCAGCTACACTGTTTGTCTGCTTTGACCTGTGGGTGTTTGGATTGACAATCGTTTGCTCAAAATCACTTTCCTGAGTGGAGCAGTTGAGGAAAAATGTAAACAGGAGCATAATGTGAAGAAGCATCATTTTTACATTCTAACACATAGTATTAGACTGTGAGAGAAAAAGTAGCTACATCTAAGCGAATTAGTTAACATCAAATATTTAAGATAGTGTAAAATGACATATATCTTTTTAAAGTCATTAAATCATTTTGGTAATTTAAGGTCATTAAGTCATATATGTATGTTGTCCACATGGAGAAAAAAAATAAATGTCTTGCAGCATAGCAATAAAAAAAAAATGCACCTACCCTTTCATAGGTATTTCCAGACTCTGCAAAGAAAGCAAAAGGAGTAGAGGACCCACTGATATCTGGAGGTAACTTCAAGGTTCCCGAAGAGCTGACAAGGAACTTCTGTTCAGCCCACACGCTCAGTGTCTCCATTTCCACAATTAGCATCTGCTCCCATCGAATGTATGTGGAGCAAAAGTTCCATGGAAATTTCTGCTTGTTCTCTTTAAACTTCCCCTGTAAAGAAATATGTTTCTCTTTTATCCAGTGCTATGCACATGATCATCGCTATTGAAGATAAAAGTATAATGTTATTTAGGATTTGAATAGAATAGATAAAACTAGATAAAATAAGAAACAGAAGTTGAATCGCTGTCATTAATTAACAATAGGACCTGACCCACTACTGCCTTTTATTTTTACCTCAAAAGGAAAATTCAGGGTAAGAGATTATCTTCAGTTATCATTTGGTTAGTATCTCCTTTGCCTAGCATGCCACTGTTCCCCACAAAGACAAATTTGGCCCCCATGCCAACGCCCATCCCCACCCACGGCAGGGTCTCCCAGTTGGCTGGGACAATGGAGTATGTGATGACCACAGGGTATTATGAGCAGGGCAGGATTAAAGATGCTCCATAGGCTGGTCTAAGCCCAGTCAAAGACTCCAGAGGAAGAGGAGCAGTTGCAAGACTGTGGTCAGTGGCTCACTAGGATGGATTGAAAGCAGAAGTGGTGATGACTGATGTGTGAGACTCAGGGAGAAGCCCTACCTGACTGTACTCACATATCAAACCCGAGGCAGCATGGCTGGGCTCCAGAGCAGAAAGGCCTCACACTGTCCTTGGGAGCTCTGAGGCTGAATGCCACAGCAGAGGACGCTGCTCCCCACACCTGCCAGAGAGGCAGAGACTGTGGGAAGCCCTGACAGGTGTGGTACAGAAGGTATGGTGGAGCCATGAGGAGCTTAGGCTTAAGCAGCAAATCCATGTTCCCATATTACACAACCAGATGCAACCAAGCAGTGGGTATGTTTAATATCACCACAAGGAAACCGCAGCAACTGTATAGACAATATACCATGTTTGAGCATATACTGTTTGAGAACAAATTTAACCAGATTAGCAAAAGAGATGTATGTGATCGATGCACACAGCCATGTCCTAATGGTGACTGTGGGTACTGATGTCCTACCATGTCCAGCCCAAGCACTGAATTATCTAATGTCCTGCTACTGGATGAACTAACAGTAAATGATGAAGAATAGGCCAGATGTGGATGTGACATTCAGGCAAGAGCCACGAGCTTAACAAGGGCTGGTCAGGTTGCCTCCAAAAAAGTTTATGAAACGTTCATCCATGAATGAAACATTTGTCTATGATACTAAAAAGTAGCAATTCTGCCTGAAGTTGGCCACTGGCTGTTCACTTCACCTTTCAGCTGTGTGCCCCGCTTCAGCTGCAAAAGATCTTTTTTGTTTATTGGAAGAGCCTCCTCATTTACCTCTGACAACAATCAGTGGAGGGTTATAGAGCACCTCGGTCATCCCAGCTGCAGATATAACGGATAAGCCCGTTTGAAACAGAGGCCAAAAACTCAGTGCTAAATCTTTGCAGAGTCTAGAAAACATGATGAAGGAGCTTTGAGAGAGCAGATAAAAGCAGGTCCACTCGAGCCTTTAGTGTTCTCTTAGGCTCCACCCGCAAAATAAATTGTATTTAGAAGGGTTCAGGGCAACATAAGCTACCACATAGAGGCCTTGCCACATTGGAGAGGCTCCTAGTACTTCTCCAAAGTGGTCACAAGGCTGAATTCCAGATATTTCTTAGATGTCAACTCCTCTAATCTCATACTCACTGTTGTAATATCGTAGATAGCATCCAGACCGTCCAATCTATTCTTGAAGACTTACTGACAAATCCAGGCAGTCTGATCACTTGTGGGGCACTTTTAACCATTATAAAGTCCTTCCTTTTAGCCATAATCCATCCTCCATGACGGCCATGAACAGACTTTTGTATACGTCTGCAGCAGTGAACGTGCCTGTGCACATGTGCAGAATTTTAGTTGCTATCAAAATGCAAATTATGCATTCCCTATGACCAGCTGTGTCACATATAAGACTATCCTAAAGCAACACTAACACAGCTGTATAAAATAAAAGTGATGAGGATGTTTACTCATGGATTACAACTATGCTGGCAAAACTGGAATGACTTGTGTGTGTGTGTGTGTGTACACGAGCGCATGCATGTGTATGTATGTATAAGAAGAGGTTTCTCTAGAGGAAATTCCTGCATCCAACAGGAGACTACAGTTGATAATCTCAAAGGTTCTTCTAATGATAGGTTTTTAGTTTGTTCCACTAAAGAGGGCAGAGGAGCAGACCTTTCTAATTTCACTTGCTTCTCCACTTTTTCCTCCCACTCTCCCCAGGCTGCGGAGCTTCATGGAGAAGATCAATATCAGGTCAGCATCAGGAGCTTTCATGTGGTCCTGGGATGTCTGGGGAACTTTTAGTAATGCTGGAAGGAGACTCGGGACAGATAAACACAGCACTGTCCACATCGGTGGGTCCAGGAGGAAGCAGGCTGGGCAAGGCACTCCTGACACATCCTTGAATAGACTGTGCTCATAGAAGGTGCTGCAAACATATCCTTGTCCTCAGCATGTCAAAATAACTTCCTGTCTTTCTACACATTGAGACTGCAGGAGATGACATAACCAGCAAGCCTGTTGTAGAAACAGCTGAAAGGTCTGTGGTAGGACCACACTTCTCAATCTTATGGAGTGAAGGTTATATGAGTGAACAGGATGGAAGCCAGAGGGTCTCCAAACCTGATACTGAATCCCAAAGGAAAAAGTCAGAACTCCGAAAGACATCCCCATCCCATATAATTGGAGAGAACAAGTCGACACTAATATCTTCCTTCTGGTCCTTAGCTTTCTGTGGAGCCCACAGGGGTGAGAAAAAGGAAAAAAGGTAGAAAAGCCCAATGGGCAAATGACACAGTTCTTCCCCTTACAAAACCACCAACCTCAGTCCTACCGCAAAGGAGTCCAGATTGTCTCAAAACTTTGAAAGACGCTTGTCTACAACTAGTTCCAGGTCTTCAAGTCAGAGCCCCCAAAAGATAAGAACTTCAAAGCCCACCCTACTGCACAGACTAGTCCTAGGTTCTGCAAGTAAGAGAAGCAGGAAGAGGAACTCCTTCCTGAAAAGGCTCTGAGCCCTTGCTACTGCACAGACTAATGTCTTAGGCTGTGAAAATGTAGACCCAGTAGGACTGGCTCTTCAAAGCCCACTGCACCGCAGGTGGGACAGAACTAAACATCACATGTGGGACCACAGCAGGGAAAAGCATGGAGACCATCATGCAGCCAGCACAGTGTGGTGAGGAGCTGACAATCACTGGTGTCAGATTCAACCTTTGAACCCAATCAAAAAATAGAGCCAGAACATGGAAACCAGGGTGCTTCTAGCTTACATGCTGTTAACTTTAAGAAAATCTAAACAAATAAAACAATACATCTGCATGAAAAGAAGAATTTCAGACTGACGTACCTACTCCTATAAAAAAGTTTTCTTTGGGCATTTAGGTACAAGACTATAAACTCAAACCCATGTTGCCCACTGAGTGTGAGAGAAGTACCCAAAAATTAACTGTTCATACTTGATAATCTCCTTTTCCCTGGTCTCTGCTTTGGCTCCTTATCACTCAGCTGCAGTTGCTAGGTGGTGAATGTCAGAAGTAACTTTTAAAAAGATTAAACATCTGAAGCTGCTTAAATGCATTGTGAATATGTTGATTTTTTGATTTCTGCCACAGCTAGAAACTATGCTGAGTGACTGTATTCATAAAATAGGACTACTAACAAGGAGTTAAAATGAAATTCCTATTTTGGTTGCTAGTGAGATAGGTTTTTTGCACTAATTAGACAATTTTAGAAAGTGCTAATTGCTATTCTCTGCAGATATTTCTCTGATGCTGCCCTTGCGAGCTGTGGAAGTTTCGGTGATATAATTTCAAGAATTCACTGAGGTCCCATTCCATCAGATCCCCAGAACACTGAACACAGAAAACTCACACATAACCACACTCAAACTCACATTCACAGGTGCACACGAGCACAAACACAGTTCCGAGTTGAGGGATGGTGGTGACACAACTCTGCAGTGCCTGCCTCTTTGCTGTTCATTCAACTACATTATAAATCGGTTTCCCCCAGGGAAATGATGTTATTACGTGGTGGGTGACAATGCATAAAAATTGCAGTTTTAGTGAACATAGATTGCAGCATGATATAAAGGGAAGAAAACAGACTTTAAAATCATACACCTTGGGTTGGGATCCTTATATGACTCACTGGGGGAGAGAGAAGGAAATGCACTGATTCCTTGGCTGCAATTATTGAATCAGATCATACATCTCAGGTACCTCGTACTGAGCCAGGCACAAAAGTAGGACATCAACAGGTTACATTGCTCTTTCTACTCAACTATTTACATTTACATGGCTGGCATGCTAGATGTGGTGATCATAAGATCACAGAATATCTGAAAAAAATAGGAATAAGTGGACTCAGTTGAATTAGAAACAGATTCTCTCTATTACAGATATTTTCTACATTGGTATATGCCTCAGATAACTGTTTTTGAGAATTAAAAAATTGCAAACATGTATTTTTTTTATTACATGTTTGTTTTCGTCTTTGGGATGAGCTATAGATCACTTTTAAAAAACTGCAGTAGAATAATGCAAAAACCATCAGTGAAATCTCAAACCTGTCAAATACATTGTTTTACTACTACTTTGGATTTTATACTAATATAGATACAAAATTATGGTTAAGAACTCACACATAACCACACTCAAACCATGTTCCTCCCACCATACCCAACCAAACTTTCCCTTACACACTGCTAGATTTTTATTTCAAAATAACTTAATCATTTCTCTTGTCTAGCAAATGTGTCCCAACATTTTTCATGTCAAAATATGCCTAAAAATAATAAGGATATGGCATATTAGGTTAAAGGGTGAGACTGTTGTAGCTGCTGTCAGCATTTTTAGGCAATCTCAAGAGCTAAAATCATTTTGGAGTACATATATCTTTTTGAGGGCTATTTTATTTTTGAGTATCATTGTCCCCAACTTCCTTCAATAACTATCACAATGAAAAGGATAAACAAAAAGCTAATAGGAGCTGACCTTTACTGACCATCTCAAATACATCTAGTATGTGTGATGCATTGTCTTGTTTTATACAACATCCTTGGGGAAATATTGCCTTCCCATTTCACAGATGAGAAAAATTAAGCATGTAGGCTACCTGAAGTACTAAGATGCTTACATAGTCTGCTCTGTTTACTAAATTAAAATTCCTTGGAGATTGATCTGGGAATTGAACTCAGGCAGATGGCTGAGTCTTCTCTATAAAAAATTTCTTAAAACCCTAGGAAATTATTATTGAGTTATTTAACGATTCCATGTACTTCCTTTGCCAATATTTCATTCAACCAGATTATCATTCAAAGAACGATTCCTGGAGCTAAACACAGTATGTCTGATATCAGACCCAAAACAGAGCTAAAATATCTAAAAATGGCAGCCTGAGACACTCACAGTTTCCTTGGCACCACATCAAATCACTAACATATAACCAGCTCTTCTTCATATATTCACCTCTTAATATCTCCCCCATCATCCATATTTGCTTTTATTTTTCTGGATGTATTTGAATTTCTTCAATTGCTGAAATGTAAATGAAACTCATATGAATATGCAATATCATTCCAAATTATAATGAAGCATTTGAATCCTATTTGTATTATTTAACTTAGGTACTCCTCCCATCTCCTGGTCACTTGAAAATGTGATCACCTTTAGCTTTGGCATTATGCAAGTTATCTGAAAATATGCTAAACGTGTCAAGACCAATAGCACTTCTTGTCAGCTGCAATCCATTTCATGTGGAATCAGTGTGTGCATGTGTGTGTGTGTATATGTGTTGTAAAACCAGAATTGTAATTCATTGCTTTCATTTATCCTGTAGAATAAAATCAGCAATCTTGGACACTATGTGATTCTCAAGGAAAAACAACAGAATTAACCAATATCTACTACTGTAGTGTAAAAATAGAAAATTAAAGCAATTTCAAACAGAAGGAAAGGAAAAAAGATTGAGAGAGAAGTCATACTGCATTTATGCTACTTATCCTTGAGTGATATTAGTGAGTTGTGTTAAAATATTAATTCAGTCAATCTCAATAATTACAGATAATACTACTTTAAGAACAATGACTAAAGAAGCAACATTTGAAAAATGCTGCTCAAAATCTGATAATTAAAAAATATGAGAAAAACTTCAGTCATTATTGTTAATTCTTTATCCTCAGATTTAAGATAATTTTTGAATGTTGAATTTTACTGGGATTATTCAGTTTAATACGATAAATGTTAAAGAATCTTGGTTTTCAAAAACAATAAAAAAAGGAACTTTGATATCCAGCTTTGAAAAAGAATTAAAGAACATTATAATAAAATAAAAAAGTCATTAAGTATGTGTGGGGATTATATATTATACACACACACATGCTAAATATTTTTATCTCCTATGGAAAGAAGGCTAACATTCTCCAATGTCTTTTTTTCTCCCATACAGATCATGTGTCTGTATTTTGAGAGAAATGATTGATTTAGTGGCAATAGTGAGTGGCTCTCTTGTCTAACATATGCATCTTATCTGGAATCCTATTTTAGGCACTGAGTTGTTATTGTAGGCACTTCTGAGCATCAATTTTTGCCATCCATAAAATGGGCATGATGATATCTGAAACACAGGGTTCTTGTGGTATTAAATATATATATATATATTTTTTTTTCCTCTATGTTTAAAACTCTAATGGTTCTACTTAGAACAATCTAAACCCCTTAAAAAGGCTTACAGAAAATCACATGACTCAGCCCCAGCCTTCACCGGGCTCCACCAAACTGTCTCATATACCTCTACTTCTTTCTAGGACCTTTACACTAGCGCTTCCTACTGCTTGGAACCTCCTTTCTGAAGATCTATGTATGCCCGGACTCTTATGATTCATATTTCTGCTCACCATTTCAGATACATCTTTCAATCTACAACATAAATTAGTAATTCCTGCCCCATCATCCTTTTTCTTGTTTATTGAATACATTGTTTTTTTCAGCATGATTACCAAATCTTTGGATTATAAACTCTATGAGAAAAAGGACTTCACTTATCTCTTTAAATCTTTGTCCTCAGTGTCAGCACACAATAGATGCTTAATATATTTTGGTCAAATAAATTATACAAAGGTCCCCACATGTAGCTCAGTTATCATAGACAAAGAATAAATATTACTTTTCTCCCTTATATTTGAATTTTCTGGCTGCATAGTGATGCCTTTACAATGTAGAGGACCTAAATATTGAGACTATAAGGAGATAATAAAATCAAAAAGAGAAAGTACAAACACACACATGTACACACGAACACACACACCTTACAGAATCTAAGAGCACAGGTCTTGAGCAGATTGCTGGATGTTTTTAAAAAGCCAATTTAACTCTCTGAGGGCTCTGTCTCTTTAATAACATGAAATGTTTCAGGAAGATAATCTCTAAAATCTAGATATACTTTTCCATTGTAAAACCTACTCTATGTTTGAACAAAATAGAAATCAAGCCGAACAGGGAAATTTAAAAATACATGGAGATCATCAATGTTATTTACCTTGCATTCTGGAGATTCTCTGTAATTAGAGGGAACCATTCTCATACTTATTATTTATTTTTAATCTTTCTTATAGACTCTTCTTTTCCCTACTCTCCCATGAATGTAGTAGGTGAATATCAGCTTACTTACTCAACACAGGACTGGATTTCTTGCTGTTGTTTTTTATCTTCCTAATGTCTCCTTTTGAGGATTCTGTCTCACCTGATGTATACTTTGAGTTATCAGATGAGGCCCTGCCTCCTTGCTCATGGTCAAGCAGGTTAGAGGGCCTCATGCCACTAAATATACAAGACTAGGCACATGACTCAGACCAGATGCGACTCACACGGATAGTTTAATTCATTAAACAAACTATAAAAGTATACATGTTTTACTAAAATTTTTAACAGACACATTTAAAGGAATTTTAGGTTCACAGCAACATGGAAAGGATACAAGTTTTCCCAAATACAGCTGACCTCACACAAAGGGCCTCCCCTATTGTCAATATCTCCCACCACATGGGACAAACTGACATATTATCACCTAAAACTCTATAGTTTACATTAGGCTACACTCTTGATGTTCTGAAATTTTACATCAAAATTTATTCCACATGTCCAGAAAAATCATGACATTAAGTGACTGAGCTTCCCAAGAGGAGGTCGCCCTTCATTCCCAAAGAAACTAGAAGCATCTTATGTAACCCTGTCTTGCTTGGCCACTCACTCACATCCGAAAGAATGGTTGGGCAAGAGAGGGTCACATGTTTCTCTTGATTAAATGAGCTATAAGGCTATTAGCTAGGTGCCACCACACAGAGAGGACTGCATGAGCATAAACTCAACCCAAAGTAAAGTAAGTCTGAGCAATGGAAGGAACAGAGTACTCTGGACAAATACCTTGAGTACCTGGGTTCGTTCAGTCGAGAAGGTAGGAACAAATCTCTATTTTTTAGTTCCATAAGCCAGTTAACTCCTGCTCGTCTCTATTTCTTTTAACTTATTCTAGTTTGACTTGGGTCTCTCTCACAGGCAACCAGAAAAATATTGACCAACATAACCCTCATTCCTTTTACTCTGTGAAATTACTCTGGCCTCATTCACCACTGCAGAGGATACAACAGTGGCTTTTTAAAGGTATATAGTAATGTTTTATACATTGAGTCATGTTTTATATTGGATGTTTGGTATAATATTTAATCTCTTCTTTCTTACAATTTAAATAATGGAGAAAAGTTTGTATGTTCCCAAAGATGTGCCCTGTCCCTTTTATCAGTAGACAAAGGTATACAGCTCTCGCTTGACCTAAACATCTTTAAAACCTCAAAACAAAACATACCAAAAATCAACAACAAAACAGATCTGACCTGGTCTGTAACACTTATCAACCTCCTCTTATTTTTTACAAATTTTTTGTTTTTCCTATCAAAGGGCTCTGATATAAAATAAATTTCTATTTTGTATGCATAAATTCCTCCATTCTTTTTTAATCATAAAATATATGTTTTCTATTCATTTTCTCAATAGTTATTATAAATATCAACCATGGACCAGGGATTAAGTTGTATATTATGTGGCAAATAAAAACAAATGTTAATTATTAAAAAAAAAACTAACAATTGTTCAAGATGACCAAAGATGATTCAGGAATGGAATCAACATGATTCCTTTTACAATGTTCCTTTTTAAATAAAAACTTATATATACACAAACATATACATACACACACACACACATATATATGTGAGTGTACATGTGTGTGTGCATATATATATATATATGTATATATATACATATATATATATGTATATACACATATATATTTATACACACTGTTGTTTCCATATTTGGGTCAATGGCAAAAAATCTGCATTTTTTGCCTCCGAGTAACAAATATTCCTCAAACATCACTCTACCCAGAGACAGGTGAGGAATTCTCTCCAGTGTGTGCAATAATATCTCAAAAAGACATACAAAAATCACCCTCATTTACTAGAACTCAGCCATGAAAGCACATTTACCTCATCAAAGAAAGCATTTAAAAATTAAGCTTCTCTTTAAAACTTTAATTTTTACTAATTGAGGAGAGAATTACCAAAAACATTTGACAATAACAGCATTTCAGTCTTTAATCAATTTTTTAAGAAAAGTGCTGAAATGGGCTTATTTTTTGTCAGCGACACCCAGATATAGGATATATTTGAGAAAGACTTGGGCTAAACATGAAGAAACCTTGGACTAGCCTCATTTCTGCAGCTGACCTACTCTGTGACCTCTGGCAAATCCTCAGCTTCTGAGTCTCAGAGCACAAACAGTCTAAGTATCTTATTATTTTTTAATGCCAGTTTATTTTTTTCATAGTGCATATATAGATATAATATATATTATAATATTTACATATTATATTTATATTACATATTATTATTTTCATAGTGCATATATAGATATAATATATATTATAATATATATTTATGCATTATATTATATATTATATATTATAATATATATAATTTTTATATATTATATAATATTATATATAATATATATTATAATGTATAATAATATTTATATATTATATATTATATTACATATATATATTTTTTATTGCTTCCCCTCTTCCCTTCCTTCTGGTAACCACTAGACTATTGTCCATATGCCTGAGTCTTTATTTGTTTGTCCTGTTCATTTGCTGCTTTTAGGTTTAGATCCCGCATATGTGAGATCATATGATTTTCAACCTTTTCTGTCTGGCTTATTTCACTTTGCATGATTATTTCAAGGTTCATCCATGTTATTGCAAACAGCAGTATTTCATCTCTTCTTATGGCTGAGCATTATTCCATTGTATACATGTACCACAACTTTTTTAGCCAATCATCTATCGTAGGACACTTCGGTTGCTTCCATGTCCTAGCTACCATGAATAATGCTGCTATGAACGTGGTGTGCAAATATCTTTTTGGATATGGGTTTTCAGGTTTTTGGGGTAATACCCAGTAGAGGGATTGCCAGATCATATGGTAGATCAATTGCCAGTTTTTTTAGGAAACTCCATACTGTTTCTATAGTGGCCGTGCCAATTTGCAGTCCCACCAGCAGTGTATGAAGGTTCCTTTCTCTCCACATCCTCTCCAACATTTGTTATTACTTGTCTTGTTGATTATTGCCATCTAAAAGTTGTGAGATGGTATCTCATTGTGTTTTTGATTTGCATTTCCCTAATAGCTAGCGATGTTGAGCATCTTTTCATGTTTGTTGGTCATTTGTATGGCCTCTAGGGAGAAGTGTTTGTTCAGGTCCTCTGCCCTTTTTTTATTGGATTGTTTGTTTTTTTTGTTATTATTGAGTTGTATGAGTTCTTGTATATTTTGGATATTAGGCCCTTATCGGAGGCATTGCTTGCAAATAGATTTTCCCATTTGGATGGTTGTCTCTTTACCTTGTTGATGATTTCTTTAGCTGGGCAGAAGCTTTTTAGTTTGATGTAGTCCCGTTCATTTATTTTTGTTTTTAATTCCCTTGCCTTTGAAGTCAAATTCATAAAATCCTTTTTAAGTCCACAGTACCTGAGCCAAGCATCTTATTTTTAAAATGTGTAAAGAATAACATTTCACGTTTTGTTATACTTGGAAAGTCTGCTCACTTAGAACTCAATATCAAAAAATCAAATGGGATTCACACTGTTAATGCCTGTCATCATTATCTTTATAGGCTTAAGATTCAATCATTCATTCACTAATCCATTCATTCATTCATTTTCACTATCTTTATTTTGTCCACTCATGTATTTCATTTCTACTTGATAAAAAGCCAAAAAGCCAACTTTTTCCTTAAAGGACCAGATAATAACTATCTTAGTCTTTGCAGGCTTTGTAGTCTCTGTCACAATTATTCCACTGTACCATTATAACAGGAAAGCAGACATAGACAATACATAAAAAACAGGTGTAGTTATGTTACAATAACTTCATTTACAAAAACAGGTGGAAAGCCAGATTTTGCACTTGAGCTATAAGGCCAGCCCCTGCTTTAAACAAAAAATAGATACAATTTGAATTGAGCAACTGGTATCATGGCAATATATTTACTTGATTATTTCATTTAACACACACACACACACACACACACACACACACACACACACCCATTCCATTTACAGAACGTAGCAGAAAACATGACAGATTCTACATTTCCACATATTTTAAATTTTTTGTGTAGGAAGAAATTCAACAAATCAATATAAAAATAAGTAAATTATACAAAGAAAAGCAGAGCAAAGGCAGAATAAAGTGACGGGGTTCTATTTTAAATAGATTAGTTCTGAAGTTCTGTATGATAAAGTGATGATATGAGTAAAGATCTGAATAAAGTTCGGAGATGCTCCTCACAGATACTTGAAGAGCAGTGCTCCAAAGAGAAAAGAGAGAAAGGACTTGTGAGAACTGTGCTTGGCCTGTGAAAGAAATGATCAGGAGGTTAAGATGAGTGGAGTCAGCAAGATGGTCAAATAAGTTCCCTGCTCATCTCCCACATCGACGACACTAATTTGGGATCTGTGCACAAACAAAAGTGCATTGTGGGAGACTGTGAAACCTCAACACATTCCAAGGAGAACCACCTTAGAAAGTTATTTCAGAAGGCAAGCTCTCTCCTAAGTTCTGACCTGCCCAGTATGCTCCAAGTACAGGTCCTGAAATAGTTTCATACCAGTGAAAGCTGGCCGATAGCCCTTTGAACTTGGTTCTCTCACCAGCCACATACGCCAAAGGACTGGGAGAGAATAAAGCCCACCCACACTGAGGGTATAAGGCACAGAGACCTCAGTCCCAGCTGTGAACCCAACCACACTCACCTGGGCCCCTGGTAAGAAGCCCACCAACTGTGTGCTCCAGTGCAGACCCAGTCATCTGTGAACCCCAGTGACATACAATTTTTAAAAAAGAATCACTCTGGCAGGTATTTCTGTTAGAAGGAGGCAGCATAACCACTTAATTTCTCATTTAGGAGGGAAAAAAGTGCAGCTCGCTGCCAGTGTTTATTTTTAAATAAAAACTCTTTGAGGCTGAAGTAAATCTGACTGGTTTTCAATGTGAAAATAAAATATAAAAACTGTTCTTGGAGTTATTTCTAAACATAACTTGTCTCTAATCCTAATGTAACAAAAATGTATACATAAATCGGATTCATCAAATGAATCTTCAGCTAAAGAACGATGTTAACATCATGCGTAGGAATGATATATTTTCTAGAATTTGACATTTTCAGTGATTGAGAATTACTATATTTTATAAATGGAAATATCACTACTAAAAACAGAATGCTGTAAATAGAATGATGTCATTTGTTTCCACAGATTATCGATATACTAGAACGATGTGAAAATAATAATAAAAGTGAGCTATTCCTTGGCAAACACTTAGTGGTAAGGTTACTTCTGTAATCCATGATTTATCTCTGGGTAAACACTGCAGCCTCAAGTGCCAGCAGCAAGTATTCTCAGGGCAAATGAGAAATGGGTTAAATTTCTATTGTGTAGTTGGCAACAGATTATAATCACAGGCCTTGAGATACTAGTGGAAAAAGGAATGACAAAAATTTGGACAATTTTTCAAGAAGTGTATTATTACCTGGTACCAAAAATAAATCCAAAGGTATTAAGGAACCTATTCAAGTTAAAATAGCTAGAAATTATCAGGATCCATGATATACTTAACTCTAAAATCTCAGTCAATATTGTTTTCACTTAAATCCCTCCCTCAATCACTCATAAATTTAAATTCAGGTAAGTGGTAAAAAAAATGATAGGAAGATATATATTTCTCAAATCAACCTGCCCCCCACAATTTTCTTCCCCTGGCTGTGCAACAATTCCTGTTTTCAAGAGAATTGCTTACTTTTTGCCTATTATTCCTTGGGCAATATGATATCTAAGCGAATCTGGTACAGAGGGGGCAGAGTAAGAAGATAGTAAAAGAAAGGCTTATAAATAGCAAACACACACACACATGCATATGCACACACTCCAGCAGTTGCTCCAACACCCCCTTGAGGGTACAGCTCAGCTTGAAGTCATTCCTGTTTCAAGATATCATAGATTTGAGGAGTCTTCCAATGCTCTCCCTAATCCAGCCAGTTTACACCTCCCCAGTATAGCTCAGTAATCTCCCAAAATATGTGGAGCAAGAATTTGGAAGGGATGGATCCTCAAGTCAGAACAACAGTTGGTTGTGAGAAAATCCAAGACCAGAACCCAGAAGCCAGAAGCCAATGAGACAGCATTTATCAGCACAGCAGAGCATCACCTGACTCACAAGACAGCCTGGTTCTGAATTCCCTTCAATTCTCACCCTGGAAAACTCATCAATGTGGCCAACAGTAATGTTCCAGTGTATGAGCACCTGATGCTAACCATAGTTATTTAAGTAGTGTTCAAACTATATTTTTAGCTATATGTATTTTTATCAAATGACATCAATTTTTATCAAATGAAGAACAAGTGTTACATTGAAGCTGTAGCAGATAAACCTTAGTTCTTGGGTGGTAGAATTCTGAGGTGTGTTTCACACTTCCTTGAGGAGCGAGTTCCTTGGCTATATTGAGCCACATTTATCCACAATCATAACCTGATTGCTAACACATGCTCTGTTGGCTTTCTTCACATCCCTGCCTTCTCCTTTACCCCTTGGGGGCTTCCTAGGAACACTTTGCAAATAAACTATTTAAATTTATATCCTTGTCCCACGGTCTGATTCTTGGGATCCCAACCTAACATAAAGATGATGTTGAACTCTGATGTGCATTTAGTATGTTGCAAATCAGGGTCCCTCCTGTCTTCACTCCAGCACAATCTTAGTCTCTCCAACCAACACAGTTTAAAAACCTCTTCACTGGTTTAATGGTAAGGAGTTTGGATGCTTGAATTACATACACTGCAGTTCTAGCTGAAGTTCTTCCATGAATGACTTTAGCAAAGTCAATTAATATTTCCTAAATGTAAGTGTCTTTATCTCTCTTTGCACTAATGATAATCTTTCCACCTCACTTATGCTCATTCTAACTCAGAAATCATCAGGTAATTTAAATCCTACAGCTTTTGCAGTCATGCCTTCCTTATTAAAATATGAACTACATACCAATCTATCTTGACATGTTTACACAGCATATGCCTTTTATTTATATTTAAATAAAAAATCCTATTTCTAGCCTTAGGGATCCAATACACAGACATGTATCTAATATCACAATACTCATGACTCCCACTTGGAAACTACATCTAATCAAACTTTGATTTTTCTATAACTAGAGCTCCATCCTTCTTTGTTATACTGGAACATTCAGCATAACCAAGTGTGTTTATTTTGCATCAACTCCTCTAGGAGCTAAGTTTCAGTTCAGTTCAGCCTCATCACTGAATTCCTTGCCAGAATTCCTTGCTCGCAGTATACTGTTTTATTGTTGGTTGTTTGTTCATTTGTTTTACTTTATAGCTTCTAAGTCTGACTTTTGGGGTCTTCCAGAAGTTCTGCCACTTATTTAACATCCTCTAATAATCTACTTTTCCATTGAAATAGAGTAGAATCTGCTTTTTTAACCAAAAAACCAAAACTGTTAAGTATCCAACAACAGTGCCTAATATATAGCAAAGACTCAATAGATTAATCACTGAATATATAATATAAAACCTCTGGGTTTCAGAATAGTTAATGAAAATGCCTATAAAATTCTGGTGACTTATTCTTTCCTCAAACAAATCAAAATACTTAAATATGTTCAAAGTATCCTTTGCAGTTCTCCCCATTTTTTCTAGAATCTCTGAGCTACAAAAGAAAGAGTTCTAAAACTGAATATATGTACTTCAGTGCCACAAATGAATCTTTCAAACCCTAATTTTTGTGTCTAATGCCAGCCAAACCAACAACAAAAAAGAATATGCAGTTCTCTTTTAATAAGTCTTTGTAGTTCTCCTTCAAAGGGTATAATTCATTATTGAATTAGGCTTGTTTATTCTTCATATGCATTTCACATGTTTACCTTGAGAAAATACTTTCCCCATTTTAAAATAATCCCGACTTTCTTCAATTTGGCTTATATCTTTTAAAGTAATTTGATCAAACATGAATTAGGGTAAAAGAAAAACCACAAAAATGTATTTTTTAATTTCTATAAAAACCTCTTTTTATAGTAAGTACTAAATAGCTATTGAGTTGCTACTGAGAAATGTTCTCCCAAGGAGTGTAAGTTCCTTGCATAATTAAAATGGAGAGAAACCATGGGGTTTTTTTTTTTTGCTATATATTGAAACATTATGTCTTACATATCACTATGTGATGGATTGTATTGACAAAAAGTATGCATAATTTAGGCGTTATAAAAACAAGAAATCCCAAATTCATCATCTAAACTACAATTTATCCTGTAACAGAACAATTCCTTTTGAATGTAGATGACTAGCAAAATGTATTAGGCATAATATATTTTTTTAAAAAATGCATTATCCTCAACCAAGATTTGTCAAAGATACTAATTTAAGGTTCTGGAGAGAGGAGAAAAGTGTTGAAATATAGGCACATGTTTATTATGTTAAACTGCATTTGAAATTTCGATATTGGACTTTGAAAAGTATTTTAATTTTAATCTCCTTACCTTGTTTTGTTCTTTATCATAAAATATCCCTCAAGTGGTAACTCGAGAATATGTATGAAACTCTTAAGACATGGCAAAAGAACTTAAGAAAGGGGCTTTTAATTCTTACCACAATTTTCTAAGTACAAACCAACCTTTAAAAAGGAAGGAGCTGCACTCATTCAAAAGTTTGACTTGTTTATCTGGTCAGCCTCAATGATTATGAACAATATTAAAGATTCTTTAGCCACAAGATAAACACGTGTTCCTTAAGCAAGGAAATCACATAGAGGAAAGTATGACCTGGCAAATATTAAAATATTTTAAGGCGTAGAGGATCCTTAATTTTTAAATGTGATATGAGAGTTATATTTAAACAATATTACATTTCCCATCAGAAAGACTCATTTTACATTTTCTTATATTCTGTTTTCAGAAGAGTGGCCTCTTTTGGTACATTTTCATCACCCTGAATGACTTCATAATTGTCCACATCCTAAGTTTGTCAAGATAACGGAGGTAGTAAATACTTCTGACTTTGGAAGCAAATAAACTATTAGGATTCTTTGTTTTTCCTTTTCTTCTCCTTTGCCAGAATTTGTTCTGTGTTAAAAAGTAGGCAGAAGACTGAGTGTACTGCAGAGCACTACCTGAAATCTTCTTCATCCAGCATATAGTATATACTGAAATACACCAAGGACATTTCCCAAGGGAAAGTGACATTTAATCCCTTGCTATCATTATGAGCAAATGCCATTGCTCAGCATTCACCAGACTGCAAGTCTGTTGCTACTTAAAAGATTCTGCACAAATACATATAACATGCATCTTGACACTCTCTCAAAAAAAGCAGGTGATCTTTCCTGATTTGTAGTAACTGTTAAGAAAACAATCAGAAAATCACCCCTAAAGGTTTTGCTGCTTGGGAGTCCATTTCTGGAAACATACAGAATCTCAGTTATGTGTCACTTCATAATCACAAAAAGAAACTTGGTAAATTTAACAAGAGATTGTCTTAATTATTCTGATAATTCTACTACTATTTCTAGGAGCTGTTTATGATATTAAGAAGACACAAGACAATGACTTATTTTCTCCTGAGGTTGATTTATAATCTAAACTGAGAAAAGTTATGTAATTCACCTTAGTACTAAATATAAATATTTATTTGTAATATTGTATGAGATATGATGGCCATATTTTCCAATTTAAAGTCAATGAAATAGTCTTTAAAATACTTTCTATAACTTATTATTTGTTATATATATATATATGTATATATATATACACATATATATATATACATATATATATATAAACTTTTATAAGAAAATGCAAATTAGGTTTTATTGCTCTATGACTGATGAAATACCTTTCTTGGGGGAAAAAGTACAATTACTTACAATTGAGACTATCCTTGAAAATGCAAAATAAAATATTACACTGATGACTTAGAAATCAAAATGGGCCAGACCAATCAAGTATACATCCTGTGATTAGTATCTGGTCAAGAAAGGAAGTGAGAAAAGATAGGAAGGAAAGTTTGGAGATACAAAGACAGTGAAAAGAAAAGCAACAGGGTAGAGAAAAAAATCTCTCAGAAGAGTAGAAAACAGGTTTGGCCATGAAAGGTATGGTTGGGTTAAAGGGTCCCCAAAGCCAATGTAAGGCTTCCGGACTACCATTTTCGATGGCAGACACGCCAATGTGCCACTCAGATATCCCCCCATAACAGACCTATGTGTGGGTCCTGCTCCTGAGGGTTCTGTGAGCAGGCGGCTTTCAGCTCTCAGCTCCCTCAAGGGATTCCTGTGCTGCAGTCTCCCTAAAAAAAAGTCACACAGACCATGAAAGAGCCATGTGGGAATGGAAAGCGCTGAATATCTTGACTCACTCTGGGACAACTCTAAAGGAGCTTGCTCTGGGGATTGGCCAGGGCCCCTTTTACAAATGCATCACAACTTGACCTCGCCCTCTGTCCATTCCTGTTCCGGTCTCCTCCTTTCCACAGGTGTTGGTCTCAAGTCACTCCTTAATATAAATGACCTGCAAACTAAACTCCATCTCAGAGCTTCCCTGGCTTCCCCAGGAAACCAACTTTTGACCCAATGGGGACTGGAATAAAAAAAGGATATTTGTCAGAGAGGTTAAATAAACTTTGCTTATTTAACTTAACTTTAAACAAAGCAAAGTTCTTTAAAATATACACTGTATATTACATCAAACTTTGAGAGAACAGAGATTGACCATTAGCTATCTCCACTCTTTTAATTGTTCAACTACTTCCCACAATAGTTTAGTATGCTTTCTGAAAATTAATAAGTCCATATAAATTACCTTAATTTTAATAGCACTGAGGAATTTAGATTGTGCTTTTGGCTGCCCAGATTTTAGAAATGTAATAGCTTTTTTTATATCTGATTATGTCATGCCTCAGTAGTTAACTTTGTGTTTTAGAAAATAGGTCCTGTATCTAAGTACATATTCTTGTCCTTGCTCAAATGTCTCAAGGTAATGTAAGAAATTAAAAAAAGAAAAATATATAACCCTTAAAATAAGGGAAACTTGGATTTAAATGTAGTCTCCCACTAACTAGCTATAAAATATTTACCAAATTTCTGTTATTTCTATTATAATTTAATCTTTAGACCAAGGATAAAAACCACTTATTCATTGCATTTGAAAATTTAAATCCAGTTGAATAGTGGGTCCTCTGTTGAAAAGTATTCTGAATCTATACCTGATTTTGTCTATTTTTTAAAGAAAAACTCACACAGTACCCAGTGGCTCTTTGGAGATGACTCGTATAGATTTGAAAGAGCCAATTAGGAATTATCTGAACTAGTTGTTAAACAGAGACATTATTAAAAATTAAATAATGTAAATGAACAATTAAATTATATTATGAAGGTAAGAAATACCAAAATTTATTGCATCTTAATGATTATACCACATTTTAATAATATCTATGCCCTCAAGGTTATTTATATCTATTGTATCTGTAGAGAGGAAAAGTGTGTTACTAAAGGCTGCTGTGCCACTCTTTCCAACCTCGTGCTTGGTGATGCCACTCTGAAACTTAAAATGTGCCGTGGCAGGATTTTTACACCCCAGGAAGTAGTAAATGCTGCAGATCAAGGCCCCACCCCCATTTACTCCCCACCCAGAGCAAGTTGTTAAATGTTTACTAGCTCACCACTATAAAGTGTTTCTTTGTAACAGACATTTTTCTAAGCACTAAACTCATATTAAACCCTTTAATTTTATTCGCAATAAGCATATTGAAATAGCTGTTATTATCTTACTCTGCAGACAAGGATCCTAGGGCAAGCTGTTTATCTTCTGAATGTCTACAGCCCACACACAAGTGGCAGAGCCAGAATTTGAATGTGGGCCAACCTCGCCTCACAACTGCTCCAAAACTCTTCACTCCATTGTACACACTATTCTATGTGAATGACATTCTCCAGATCTGCACGGAGCATAGTCTGTGCTACACATGGCAAATGGTGTTTCAGTTCCCTCATCTAAAAAATGTGGACAGCAATCATCTCTACTTCTGTTCAGGTGAGGTTGATATCAGATAATGCACATTAAGCATTTACCACAGTGTCCGACACATGGCAAGCCCTTTAATATTAGTTGTTTTCCTATTGTTTTGTTATAGGTTCTTTGAAGATTATCATTTTGTGCAACTATAGTAATTTTATCGAAGCCATAACTTTCTTGCAAATTAAACAAGTTAGAGAAAGAATGAAAACACTGAGGAAAGGTAAGAAACATATGAGGCAATAAAAGAAAGGGTGGTTAGAAAAGAGAATGATGGGAAAATAATGGGCATGGAGAACGTGAGAAAATATACTACAATGAAGTAAGGAGAAAAATGACAGAAGATGCTCAGGAAATTTTATTAAATGTCAGAATAATCTTAATGCTGATAATGCTATTATTAACAAATTTCAAGATTACTTATAACCAGCACCCAATATTATAGCCCTTCCCAAATACTCTTGTGATGTATTTATATGTGTTTGCTAAGATAGATTTTTTTGAAAGCAGGAACCTTATTTTATGTCTGATCAAATTTTTATTACCTAGCAATTTCTGTAACATAGATAAAACTCAATAAAAGTTGAAGTTAAATATTAAAATTTAAAACATTTAAATAAATAGGCCATATGTCTTGTGAATTTTCCATAACATGGATACATTTAAAAAAATCATATATTCTCATTATCCTTGAAATCCATTTTGTGATGATTTAAAAGCTGATGACTATTCCATAAAATGATATGCTGAAAATAATATCCATTTTATGGCATATAATTCAAAATTAATTTTTATTGTAAGTCTTTGCCCTAAGTAATGATCTTTTAAAACTGAGAAGGAAGGTTGGCAGAAAATCTTGCTGTGCTCCTAAGTTAGTCGTTGCCTGCAGATCAATTCCACTTAAATTAATTTAGGTCATTTGGCACATTTTTACTAAACATCGCACTATTAAATATGTAAAATATGCCAAGCCAGCTATTGAGAGGAAAGTATTTCCATGTGTGCTGCACTTAAGCTTTTATTGGTACATAATTATGAAATATATGATAAATAGAAAACATAAATCTAAACATAATTATTGCATAACATTGCAGGAAAATAAAAGAGGATTTTTTCAGAGGAGAATTTATGATTATTAATTATTGAGAGATATGTCACAGAAACCCTTAAGTTCTGCATCGGAAATCAGCAAGCTTCTTGTTATCATGCTCCTAGGTTCTGCTTGAAACTCTCATCCAACACAGGGACATGTTTGTAGTGGGAAGGAGTTAGGACCAGTATTTGACCAGTAGGCTTTTCCATGAGTTATATTACTGAGTAACTTCTATTTATATCTTAACAACTGATGTCCTGAATTAAGAACTTATTTTCATTATAATTAAAATTTCAGGGTATAGTTACTTAAGTCATTCAAGACATATAAGACCCTATGCTAGATACAATGGCCAAAATGGTACATTCAATCATTCATTGATTCAACAACAAAAATTGGTGAATATATCTAATATACACCTGAAACTATGCTAGTTTCTGAGACTATAACACAAAACATAGCTCCCTTCTTTAAAAAACTAATTAAAACAGGATCCTTCTATAAACAGAAGACCATATGGATCAGTGGAAAGAGCACATCCAGTAGATTTAGACAGACCTGTGTTTTAACCCTGAACTCTTCTATCTATTGTAGATGTAAATCAGATAAAATTGGCCAAACTGGTTCCTCATCTTTAAAACTGGTGGAATGCCTAACTCATAGGATAGTTGTGAGAATAAAATAAGGCACTTTGCGAATCCAGCACAGTGTTGAACACGTTACAGATATGAAATCAATATAATTGTTCATCCTGTTCTCAAGTTTCCTAGCATTTATACCAGTGTTGTTCTAAATACATTTTGTATCAATATATGATGTGATATTTACTAATCCTCATATTATGCATTATTTGTTCTCTATAAAGACGTTCCTTTCAAATATTAACGTATCCTTTTCTCCATCCACCTGTAGCTTTATTTAGGAGTTTTCTTATGATCTTAAGATTTAGGGAAATAAATATATAATTGTTATTACATTACTTAAAGAAAAACTTTATTTTAACATAACAGTATGACATTCTGTAGTTGTTTAAATGACAAGAAATGTAGATAATTAACTCACTAAGCAACTTATGGATAGATACTTTTTTGGGGAAAAGTAGCCTTGACTATCAGGGAAACAGAAAAATATTTATATTTGAGGATACCATAAATTTAACAAAGCTTACAGACATATTTTTACATATTTTTGCAATAGAGAAGGGATAACAGAGGAATATTAAATAAATTATTATGTATGTGCATCCTCTATGTATTACGCATGGCACTCACAAACTAGATACAGCAGGACAGTAAAGAGGTAAGGTACATGGTGTTGCTCTTAATTTGCTATGAGAAAGATGGAAAACGAGAAAACAGGCAGCTGAGCATAAGTTTTAAAAATGTCACATGACATTTGTTTCAGGTCACATCATGGGTTAACAGATCTTTTAAACTCAAATCTATGAGTCTAGAATCTTTTCTAGGAAGATCACTGCTCTGAAACCAGGTATCAGGTTTTAGGTAGAATAAGGCTATAGAATAAATCCAATGTTGTTACATGACTATATACATTTCTATTGCCTCAAATCTAATCTGGTCCTAATAATCATAGATGCATCTTCCTTTCCAAACATAAGAATAAATTAAACTTCAAAGCCTATATATGGAACATATTTTTGTTATAAGTGGTAAAGCATAATTGGTAGTGGGCTAAATTGTTACCTATTTTTTCTGCAACAATACACAGTTTGTGAAGTTTTATTTGTTTTTTTATTTTCCGAAATGACTTGCAGATAAACTAACATGTATTTAACTTCTGAAACTTGCATTCTCTCCTATGGCTGGCAGCATGTGCATCAGGTTTTATGATAATCTATGTAAAATGTATAAGGCCAATTGGAGCCTTTTCTAAAATGAGTCAGTCCTAAATGTACTTGTACTTTAATGGGAGAGGAGGAGAGCTTTGGATGTTATGCTTGTTATTGTTCAATATTTCTGGATGACTAAGAAAGGTGCAGCAAAGTTTTTCTATTAAGCAATCCTCAGAAAGCTAGTCTCAGACTCAATCCCTCTCCCTCCTATTCTAATTGTCAATTCATGTGTAAATACTAATCCACTTCAAGAAGTGGCAATGAATGTTATCCGATATAGTGTGCATGATGTGTGGTGACCTGAAGCTCTGTAATACATTCAAAGATCAACTGTGGTTTGCTGTGTATTAGTGCATTCCCCTCCTCTATTAAGAGAAAAGAAAAAAGCAGCTAAGACAGGGCTGTATGGCACATTGGCTTCTCATTATTTGTGTTATCTTTCTGTCAGCATTATTTCCTTTGGTTTATCACTTGCAGCAAACAGATTAGTAATCACCATTAGCTTGAGTCTAGTAACTGCAATCAAATTATCTCTGAGCAGAGAAGTGACCACACAAGAGATCACTTGCCACTAATAGGATCAGAATAGTCTACTGAAGAGAAAGCCCTGGTTATAATTGCTGAAGGATGACGTATTAAGAATTAAAAAAAAAAAAAAAGATTTTCAGGAATCAACATTATCGCCTCAAAACCAACCAAATCTTCATCGTAAAAAAATTGATTTGATTTTTAGAGTACTTGTAAAAGACAGGAATCCAAGCCTGATAAACAGAAGCTTAGGGTGGCAGTGGTGGCTGGGCAAAGTAGCAAGAATTACTGAAGTAAGGATAAGATCTGGTGTAAATGTATACATAGTCTGGATCATCATGAAGTCAGGCAAACTCTTTTGTAACTGCCTTTTAAAGATGGAGAAGTGATCCAAGACTTTTCTTTCATATTCATGCTCTGAAGGGAGATATTCAATTCATCAGATATATTTTTTAAAGTTTTCTGAACTTCAGAGATGATTACTAAGAATTCATAATCTCCTACACACACATTATATACTTTAAGATGGACTACTTCCCAAAGTCTATTGCCTCGTAAGTTTTTAAGCCACAGCTGAACCACAGGAAAGACACTATTATTTATAGTCTAAGAAACATCATTTTAGTTAAACTGTTGAGGAAATTTCTTACAAAAGTGAGGTTAAGATGAAAAATTTGAGCTTCCAGACAAATGGTAAGCTATCAATAATTTTAGATCCAATGTTTAGTTACATGCCTGATGCTTGAGAGTTCAAGTCTCATTGTATAAAGCTATTTTAAGAATAAAATTTTCAACTTCTGATAGCATGAGCTGTTTCTATGGAATGAAAGTTCTTCAGAATGGAGTCCAATTATTTGCCCTTTTCTCCTTCAGAAATAAAATTCAATCTTTCCCACAATGTCATTTTTCTCAAATAAATGTCTGTAAGAGTTTTTATATTCAAAATAGAAAACTTGCTTTGTGTTCTGAGATAACAGGGATATGTTCATTTTTCCTGCTAGCAATATCCCTGAGATGACAATTCAAAATGACTGAAACTTTTCTCTTGAGAAATATTAGCTGATAAATCAATAGATATAAATTTGGATGAAATTTAGATATAAGATCAAATGCAAAATTGATATTTTGTTAATCCTTTATATTA
The DNA here is from genome assembly GCA_004027375.1 of Macroglossus sobrinus. Lineage (NCBI taxonomy): Eukaryota > Metazoa > Chordata > Mammalia > Chiroptera > Pteropodidae > Macroglossus > Macroglossus sobrinus. The sequence continues at coordinate 88,845 of PVKZ01000648.1, read as the reverse complement.
ACAATTATTTGAAAAGCGGGTGGTAAAAATATCTGTCACTTTTTTTATTATTAGGTTGTTTAGATAAGGTACAAAAAGGCATACTGATTCTGAAAAATCTGCTAAATCTGCTTCACCTAAAATCCTGGGAATTCAAAAACAAAGCCATAGAAAAGTCAACAATAAGCAGTTTCTACCTGAAATATACTCAATTTAGGACTAAGTCAAAATGTGTATCTTGTTTTGTGATGAAAATCATTACTAACTATCTAACCTCCATTTTCCCCATTTGGAGCATCACAAAAACGAATAGTAAAAGATATATATTGCCACATAAGCAGAGATATCATTTCTTAAAAATGTGTGTCCAAATTATCTAGGTTGCTTGCTAAAATGCAGTATTACAGAAAAAAAAAGCCTAAATCAACAGATTCAGTAATTTCAGAGATAAGAGCTGAAAAATGTACATTTCAATCATCTCTTTAGGTGACTTGTACATACATTGCAGATTGAGTTCTATTGAGATAGAAATTTGGAAAAAAAATGGACTTTGGGATAACTAGTTCCTTAGCTTATTGGTTTCTACTCTCTCTGGTCATTATGGGAAAAAAAAAAAGGAGTTATATATTATTCATGCCCCACACAGCCACATGTGTTTATGGGAGTTCATTTGTTTTCACTCATTCTTGTTTTCTGACAATTGTATTCAAGGTTTCACATTTTCCCAAGAACTGTTTTAGCTATATCACACAAATTTTCATGTGGAGTGCTTTTCTTGTTATTAAATTCTAAGTATTGCTCAATCCTTCTGGCTTTTTGATATGTAACTCAAAATGCACTTGCAAATAGAAATCATTTCCAAATAGTGGAATAGAAATAACAGAAATAATGTGATTGCTATAGATAGCATTTCAAGTGTACTGGACATTGAATAAGGTTTTGGCTGTTGTTTGCAATCCCAAAGACTAATCCATCCATAATTCATATAGAACAATAAAGTACAAATTAAAAAAAACAAGTATCTGTAAAAACAAATTCTTATAAAATATGAAGATAAAGCTGATGCCTGCTTATGTTGGTAATGACTACATTTATTGGACAAAACCATACCTAATGTTGCAGCTTGAAGAATATTCAAATGCTGATTCTGGCCTTTTCTATATGTATTTTCTTTAGGTAGCCATATGGAGACAGCTTAACAGAAGAAGTGCTTTAAATTTTTCCTTTTTTCCTTTCTTCCCATGCTCTTGATTTACTAAGCCAGCATAATAGTTTGCAAACTTAAGTGGACAAAAATTGTAATCTGGTAGACCTTAAGCTTCCCAAGTATTTTCAAAAGTTTGAAGCAGGCTAGTATGTGTCAGGGAAGGCATTTTGGAGCAAAGAATCTGTTATCTCACTAATAAAAATATCCCAATGTTGGTGGGATTCCTTAAATGATGAAAATAGAATTTAACAAAGTAAAAAACTGTCTAAAGATCTAAGCTATTAATAATGAAAGACATTAGTCTCCCTTTATCTGCAGGGGACACCTTCCAAGACCCCTAGTGCATGTCTCAAACCATGGATAGCATTTAACCCTATATACACTATGTTTTTTTCCTATATATATAATCTATGATAAAGTTTAATTTGTTAATTAAGCACAGTAAGAGATTAACAATAATAAACAATACTAAAATAGAACTACTAGTATACTCTAATAAACTTTATGTGAATGTGCTCTCTTTCAAAATTTTAAGTTTTGAAAAATTTCCAAAAAATTTCTATCCACAATTTAATCCATTTTTCCATCTTAACTAAGCACTTCTCACGCACTGTGGCCATAATCTTTGCAGTCTGAGGTACAAGAGCAAACCTAATACAAATTTATTTTTCCTTCATTACAATTTCACAGATGAAGATTCGTTCTTACTGTAGATCTTAGCAACCGCAGCATTTAATTTTTTTCTTTCCTTATTAAGTCAAGAACACATTTTAACTTTAAGCGAGTACTTTACAGCCTCTCTTTGACACATCCAAATTGCCTGCATCTCTACTCTGGGCTTGGGGGCCATTATTAAGTAAAATAAGAGTTATCTGAATACAAGCAATGATTGGCCATTACAGTCAATCTCATAACTAAGTGACTAACAAGTGGGTGGCATATACAACATAGATACACTGGACAAACGAATGATTCAAGTCCCCCATGGAATGGAGTGGGAAAACTCAAGATTTCATCACACAACTCATAACGAAGTACAATTTAAAACATATGAATTTTTTACTTCTGAAAATTTTCCATTTAATATTTTCAGACTGCAGGTAACTGAAACCACAGAAAGCAAAACCATGGATAAGGAGTGGTGATAACTGTAACCTATTAAAAAAGATATCTTCCTGTTAATTAAATTTATAATCTTCTAAACTAGCTCCATCTCAATTTTCTAATTCACTAATGTCAAATAAAAAAATTAGACCATTTTCTGAATTTATTAACTGAAAAACTAAATTATTTCTAAACTCCAAACTTCACGTGTTTTTTATATTCCAAATTCAAAATGGGAAAATACCAATTGTTCTTAGGTCATACATAAAAATATATAAAATAAAAATACATAAAAATGCATGGCCAGTAGAACTAATTACAAATCCCTCAGAATTGATGAATGTCAACTTCTCATCAGAACACAAGGTTGTAAAGGCCAGTCAACTGGACACAGCCTCACTTTAGTGAAAGTCAGCCATTGATAGCTACAATGGCGTAATCAATCCTGTTTGTTACAGGTCAATAAATCACACACACAAAAAAAACCCTGCCACCTCTGAAGTCCTATAATCCCTGCATTCATGATCCCTCTAACCTTATATGAGATTATCCATTTGATGTTTCAGAGAGACTGTTCCTTATTACTTCAACATTCCTTTGCATTGGCAGCAAAATGAATTCAATTTTTCATTTGTTCACATGTTAAATGGTGATCTCGTCTTTGATAATAGTAAAACTGTGTTAACTATATGGTCCCATGTGTTTTAAGGAGTATATATTATATTTGGATTATCTAGTGTGGTGAATGCAGTCTATTTTTGTTAAAGAAATCATTAAGTAGGAAAATCTAAATAGGAGAATTGCACACATACGTGCATGTGCACATGCACACACACACACACACACACACACACACAGGTTCTGCTGTCATTAAGTATGGTTACTTTTCTAATTAAACAAGATAGCAGAGCCAAATATTTAAAGAAAAAAATGAGAGAAAATGAATATTATATTAGCATGTTCCAGAGTTAAGGCTATAAATATCAGCTTTAAAACTTTCTTCTACTAAAAAGCACTAGAAAAAAAATTAAAAAGAGTCCAGAGTAATAATCTTTCTGACAATTATATATTTCTTTTTAGTGTTTAAACCACAATTTCCTGCTGGGAATTCTTTTCTTTGGGAGTTGTATTTTCAAAAGAAGATCTCAAGGCCAGGAGTATCTGTTAAATGCACCACAGACTGAGGAAGGAGTCACAACCAATCTGTGTATAAAACTCAATCCATCATATTGAGTATTTGATATTTACCCTGGGACATGGTTACACGATGAATGTGTGTATGGTTTCTGGGAAGAAAAATAATTATCTGTGGATGGTGATGTGCAAGAGATTGGAAGAGACAACTTCCATTGGAAAGAGTCTCTGTTTTTCCATAAATTATGTATGTGCAACTATTGAGAGGCTTACAAGCATCATAATCAGGCAAGTTGTATTATGGCTACTTAGGACCACACAGCATTTATGGCTATTTTTAAAAAATAAAAGTAGGGACAAAAAAAGAGGATCTTTCAGGTTTTAATATAATATTAAAGTAATTATTTTAGAAACAACCACATGGACTCTTATATCTGTCTTTGGAGGGAAATAATAGACTAAATTAGCAGCTGTATAAATCATATTTTAATTTATATTCCTTTATCAATTACTTGATAAGAAAATAATCATACACATCTCTTTAGATGTACTGTCACTAAAAAAAATAAAAAGTTAAAAAAAACTTCAAAATAAAGAAGAGAGTTACATTTACTGTCTATTGGAGATAAAAACAAATTTCCAAGTACGTTCTCGATTCATCCTCACAACCACCCAGGTTATAAGTCTTAGAATTTCTTTTACACAGATAATAAAAAAGAGAAATGACACCAAAAAATCTCTGATAATATTATAAAAATAAAAGGAATACTGACATACAAATATCAATGAAAATGGTAGCCTAAGAACTTCCAAAAATCTTCTTTGAGCTTTGTCCAATTTTCAACAAAAAAGTAAGAGACAAATTTAAAAATCAAAAAAAGTATAGTCTATATATGAGAAAAAGCAGTTAATAAAAATACTGCTTAAGTAAGCCTAGATGATGAACATAGTAGACAAAGATTTTAAAACAGCTATTTTAGATGTGGTTAAAGAAGAAAAAGAGAATATGAGAATAATGTATTGCCAAATAGAGAATATAAATATAGAGATTGAAAGTATACAAAAGAATCAAGTGGAAATTTTGAATTGAAATGTACAATAACTGTAATGAACAAAAAAATCACTAGAGTAGCTCAATAACAAATTTGAGCAGACAGAAAAATGGATCAGTAGTGAATTTAAGATAAATCAATTGAGATTATCTAGTCTGAGAAACAGAAAGAAAGTTCTCTAAGATGGGTGAAAATATAGAGAAAATATATCAGAATTTATGGGATAAAGCTAAGCAGTGTATATAGGGAAATTTACAGTTACAAATGCCTATATTAAAAACGATTTTGTGTTAATAGCCTAATCTTCCACCTTTAAAAAGCTAGAAAAAAGAGTAAAGTAAACCCAAAGCAAGCAGCAAGAAAAAATTATACATATTAAATCAGAAATAAATTAAATGGGGACTAGGAAACAATAGAGAAATTTAAAACTCCATGTTGGTTTCTGAAAAGAACAGCAAATTTGGCAAATCATTAGTGATACCGAATAAGAAAAGAGAAAAAACTGAAATTACCAAATTTCAAAAAGAAACTTTAATGACTTTACATAACTTATATTACTGATGTTATATGTTATGTTATATTATGTATTATAGCCTATATTATATAAATTATAGATATAGTGAAAATACTACCAAAAGAATATTTAAATAAATCAGATAATCTAGGTGAAGAGAACACATTCTTACAAAGACACATATCACTAAAATGATTCAATAAGAAACAGAAAATTTGAATAGACTGCTAATATATAGAGAGCTTAAATTAGTAATAAAAAAATATATACAAAAAAAAAAGCCAAGAAGATGATTTCCTGGTGAAATCACTAAATGTGTAAAAAAGAATTAACACCTATGCTTCACAAACCTTTCCAAAATCAGAAGAGGAGGGAGTACTGCCTAACTCATTCTGTGAGGCTATTATCCTAGTACTAAAATCAGACAAAGACATCACAAAAAAAAATAAAATAATATTCCTTGTGAACATAAACACAAGTATTCTCAAGGTATAATGTACACAAATATAAAAAAATTGAATCTAGTAATATATGAAAAAGATTACATACCATGACCAAATGGAATTTATCCTAAGAATGCAAGGCCAGTTCCATATACATAAATCAACCAGTGCAATACACAATAAACAATAACACATGAAAACTGAGACAGATGCAGAATGTATTCTTTTTATTTCTAAATTTCCTAAAAAAGGTATGGTAATTAATATCATGTAACATTGTTAAGAATAGACATAAAAATTATTTCGAGTCTAGAAATAAACCTTTCTATTTAAAGTCAATTGATGTTTGACAAATGTGCCAAGACCATTCAAGGAGGAACAAATAGTGATTTCAACAAATGATGCTGGGATAACTGGATATCTGCATGCAAATGAAGGTAATTATCTCATACATACACAAAAATTCACTGAAATTAAGTGAAATAACTAAAATTATAGAACTTTTAGAAAAAAACATAAGTGTGAATCCTCATGAATTCAAATTAGGCAATGAAATTTTGGATATGACACCAAAACTATAAGCAACCAAAAAAACAAACAGATAAACTGTACTTCATCAAAATTTAAAATTTTGTTCTTTAAGTAACACTAACAAGAAGATAAAAAGACAATCAACAGAATGGGAGAAAATATTTGTAAAATCATATACCTAATAATACCTGGTATCCAGAATATATAAATAACTCTTACAATTCAAAAATAAAGTAACAAATTTCCTAAACTAAATAAGGAGCAAATGCCGTGAACAGGCATTTCTTTAAAGAACATATACAAATGGTCAAGAATCACAAGAAAGATGCCTAACATCATTTGTTATTAGGCCATTGCAAATCAAAACCAAACGTGATACCATATCACACCCATTAGTTTACTATAATCAAAAACACAAGCAAAAACAAATGCTAGTGAAGATGTGGAGAAACTGGAATCCTCATACATGACTGGCCAGAATGAAAACTGGTGAAGTTGCTTTAAAAGACTATTTGACAGTTTCTCAAACGTTTAACACAGAGTTACCATATGATCCTGCAATTTTTTATCTAAGTATATACCCAAGAGTACATGTGTTAAAACAGATACAAAGAGCAGATCTTTGACAGAACATAAGACATATGACAACGCTCTTTATTAATGTGATTATTTAACTGAGGGATTAAACATTAATACCCTTAAAAAGAATATATGGCATTTTATCAGAGAAGAGCAAGAAGACTAAATTCATAAAATATTACAAATTGAAGCCCCTGTGATTATTTAATTGAATCACTTAACCTTATTTAAAAAGTACACTGCAGTCTAACAATTTAATTGGAAGAGGGAGAAAGATAAGCTTAAGAAATACAACGTTTTTTCTTGATTTCATTTCTGGCCATGTTAAGATCAAACAAAAAGAGAAAGCTACACGACAGAGATTTTACAATATACGTCATCTGCATACTTAACCACATGTGTGAGAACTACTATATCAAGACAATTATTCATGTATATTCATTTAGCTTTAACTATTGACCAAAATGGTCTTAATATTCTCTCAACTTGACTAAACTTTAGACAGGTTTCTTCCTAATTATAACCTCTGACATCTGTTTTAATAGACCGTTTACCTTTAGAAAATGGTTTTTGCAATTGTTAAGTTCTTTCTCTGCCTCTTTGAGATGTAAATCTTATAACCACCCTCCGCCCCACACACAAAAAAAGTTTTTCTCAAAGACTTGAGAGCCCTCCCTCTGAAATGTAATCATGTAGAATAATATGGCATTTCCTTCTCCCAAGTTCTGTGGAATAGGAGCCTAACTTCAGCAGGCAGCAACTGGCAGACACGCATGCCTAATCATGTTGACCAACCTCTTCCATAACATCTTCCAGTACTTTTCCACAGTTTACCCCAGTGTTTCAGCAAAGCTGAGTTCATTTCTCCCTCCTCAATAGCAATAATCTACAACAAAGTCTTCCTTCTCATCTTTAACAAGTATCCGATTCAACTCTCTTGAACAATATGAATGCAGATCTACAGAAATAGAATGGAAACCCAGATGTAGTCACACAAAACAAAGAAAGATGTGTCAATGTGCAAAATATTTTCTGGAAGAAATATATAAAATGAATACAAGTTTACTAAAAATCTGACTAGTGCTAACCAATTTATAATCCAAGATACAAAACAACAGGGACAGCCTCAGAAATAATAGAGTGGGCTAGTTAAGAGGCCTAAGAAAACCAACACAGGCAAGGTAGAAATGGTTGGGAGCAAGAGCAAGCAGAAATGCGGTGGCATTTTTTTAGGTCAGTATTTTTAGGTATAAACATTAAGTGTCAAGATTTCCATGCAGGTTCACACCAAACTACTATATAAAATTAGGTCTGAAGTGCCCTCATTAATTCTGAACTGCTGTTACAAAGAGAAAAGAAAAGCAACAACATAAAAACTATGAATTCTATTTAGCAGGAAGCTTTAGGAAGTATGATCATATCTCTGAAAAGTCATTTCCTACTCACTGTTTTATAATTTTTAGCAAAGATCATGCACAGATTTTGTTATATTCACACATAAGCATTTCATACGTCTCTGGTACTATTGTAAATGTTACTTTATAAAAAAAAAGTATTTTCAACTGTTCTGAGCTAGTGTATAGAAAAAAATTGATTTGAGTGTACTGACATTGTTTCTTACAACCTTACTATCTGTAAGAATTTTTTAGATTTCTTGAGATTTCCTATGTGAAAAATCATGCCATCTGTGGATAGGCTGTTTTAATTTTTACTTTCCAATCTCTATTACGTCTATTTTATTGAATTGTCTAGGATTTCTTGTACCAGGCTGCTGCTACATTTGTAACTTGAAAAATAGGACCCACACTTGTATCAATTCTGTGAGACAAAAGAGAGAGAAAAAAAAATAATGGGGATACTTTTAACACTCTTCAGTGCACAGGGACCCTTTTGCCAGTTCTGGCTAGAAAGATGGGTTTTCTCTGAGTTACTTGCTGCTTCTGCCACAGATTGAGGGCTGGGCTCTATCTTCAGGGCATAGGTTTGAGAGATCACAGAGAGATAAAAAGATTGAAAAATGAAGACTCCTTCACATTCATCTTTCAGGGTCCCACTTTCCTGTCCTCTGGCAAAAAATAAGGATTTTCAGAAACTTTTATGCTTATGTTGCTTCATAGCACTGAGTTTGTCGTGCAATCTGGGGGAAAGGGGTTGAGAGAAATGTAGGCCCCCCAGAAAGCAGTAAACTTTCACTGTGTGTGTCAGTTCTCCAAGTTTTAATTTCCTCCCAAATATGACTGCTTTGGAATTTATAAGTAGTTGTGTTTTGTCCAGAAATTTTAGTTCTAATCAGTGGGAGAAAGAGGATATGATGAGTTTACTCTATTTTGCTTAGCACCAAAAGGGTTAGACATTTTAGTAAAATAATTATGTGCATTTTGAATATGTTCTTTTATTGAGGCTTTTCTTAATTTTATGGGGTTTTTAGTAGTCTGTGTTAGAATCAGGCAGAGGAACAGTTAGCATTAACAGTATACAAATTCAGAAGGACCTGGGTTCAAATAATGGGTCTTTCACTTCCTCACTGTGTGATCTTAGACTTATTTCAAGTTCTTATCAATGACTCCTATAAACTCTGAGCCAAATTGTTTCTCTTGCTCCACTTAATAACCACACATCAGCATTTGAAAAAGAATTGGCAACCTTGGGTCTCTCAGAAGGATAACTGTGGCTAGAAGGTAGGTGTGAGACCAAGACTTGCTTTTTTTAATGGCACACCACTTAAATCTTTTGAATTTTGTATGGTGTATGCATGTTGCCTACTTAAAATTAAATTTAAAGTTTTTTTAAAAAGCTGATGGGGAGAGAAAGAGGGAGAAAAATAAAAGAAGAGAATGAAAATCTGGCAACTAATGACTAATTGTGTATGCATATGAACATGGAAGGGAAATTCAAGAATGGGTAAGCAAATAACAGAATATTTACAAAGTCATTAATGGCATAAAGTTGAAATCATGTGAGCACTAGTTTGGGAATCAGAATGATTGCTTTCATTGTTTCATATACATACCCACACATACATTATGCAAATGAAGAAAAATATAATTTTCTATCTTATAAGGCTTTTATGAGTGTTAAATGAACTAATTCATGCAAATGTGAGCTATATCATACATAATACTCAAATGTTAGCTATTATTATTGTTACTATTACTATAAGTGCATATTAAGCATATTAAATGAAAAGTTCTGCTATGACTAGATTATTCTACAACTACACAAAGTTGCTTCTGTAAAAAAGAGCTGAATCAATAATTTTGAACATCTGCTCTTCTCTTTCTACAGTGGCTTCACGATTATAGTACTTCCCTCTATGATCAACATTCATAAGGGGATCTTGAAATTTGTTTCTGTTCTTCAAAAGAAGCACTGCCTTCTCTTTAGGTGCTCAACATTTTTAAGGTGCTCAACAGCTCTCCCACCTCAAGACTATTTTATATGTGACAAATAAACTATACTTCACAATGAAAATAAACCTACACATATTCCAAATGTGTCATACAACACATCCCCAACGACCCCAACTTCACACACACATTTTAGAAATACTCAACATATTAAAATGAATCTAAAATTATTTATCTTTCTGAACTTTAGTTTCAACTCTGATAAAATGGTGTTGTGAACAGCAATGCTCACAAAGAGTAATATAAAATACTTCACAGCCCAAGAAACTCTTGAAATAGTTTTACTTTGTTTTCACTGGGTAATAATCATCATTGTAACAAGGCTGAATGAAAGAATATCATATTATATATTAAAATAAAGCATATTCACACACATATCATAGAATGCATTAAAATAAGCAACTACAAAAAAAATTGTTTAAGTTACCCAAATGTTATTAGTGGCTCTGTTTACACAGAGGGAGTAAAAGATATTTTTGTGTTTTTCTTCTGTTCTTTCCTTCTCTTTCTTTCTTTCTTTCTTTCTTTCTTTCTTTCTATCTAGCTACCACATATTTTATTTATTCTATCATATATATTTGTGTAATAAATATTTTAAAATATGTATTGCCATTTATATTTTTCCAAAAGTTTTCAGGCATATTATAAATTGAAAACATATATGCCCACCACATATGAAAGACTCAGTATATTTAATACTGTTTTTGTTGTTGTGATTTAATAAAGTCAAATATCCTATTATATTTGACTACTGCTTTTAAATTAAAATTTTATTTTCTATTTTAGTTTCCTCCGAAAAAGTAAAAAATATTTCTTACTAATTTTAAATCCATTAAAACTATTGCTGTTCTAGAGAAAAAAATGAAATCATTAAGATGTTTCAAATGGGAGGTGAAGTAACATTAAAATATCATTAACATGTCTGTTCAAATTTGTTGAATGTGGGTTTATATATAGCAAAAGTATCACACAATCAAAATTCCCTAAAAATTTCCCTGGAGTACAAATTTTTTTTCCAGGCATAATAAACTAGATCAAAAACATTATAGAACAGGAAAACTGCCCATCAAAGCCCAGGACTCGAGCACTGTGTGTCACATAGTAGGACTTCTATGCTGTGCTAATAACTATTTCCGATCCCATAATAGTAGTTTTGGAAAAATAAAATCAAAGCAAGTAATTTGATAACAGCAAATAGACTTATTAGAATTATAATAGGAATTAGTAAAAATAATTTTGGGTGATAGATATGTTTTGGAACAGAGTCTCACTTTGAATTATGAAAACATACAACACATCATAAAAGTTTTAATACAAATTTCTAGAGAAAGCATTTAAAATATTGTTAATTTATGAGTATTTGTTATGTCTTAATTTAGGATTGGGATGTGATATACTTAATGTACTGGAGGCAGAAATTTACCTATAATTAAAAAGTACATTAATAATTTTATTTAAAAGAAAATATCTTAAATTTTGTAAAAGCAGACACCTTAAATGAATAAATTATTTTGAATTTGTCCTCTATAATATATAAAGTATATGTAGTATTCAGTAATAGATATGAAGTATTTCCTTTTAGTGCAGTATTATCAGCCTAAATACATTTATATGAAATAATAATAATTCTTTTTAAAATGATTCCATAAAATTATATAGTTCAATCTTTGACAGTTTAAGTAATAAAGATTGAGGTTGCTATTTTAACTACAATTATTCATCTAAGGCAATGGATTTAAAACAATTATTACAAAACAAAGAAAAATTTGATAAATGAAGAATTGGTATACTATATACTTAAACATTTTCTGGAGGCCAATTAGTTTTGACCTTCCAACTCTAGCTCTATATTTGCATAACACTAGCTGTTTCAAAACATCTAACAGGGTGGTTTTCTCCCACTAAGGTATGTATGTGTGTATTGCACCCTCCTTTGGAACAGAAAACTGTAAGAACTTGTAGGCCAGTAAGATTCCTTTGGCTTCTAGTCAACAACCAACAGCAATATGTACCTACATTATTACACAATGAATGAGCATCAGCAAAGAAGTACAACTTATTTACTTTTCCTTTAAAATATAAAGTTGCCATTTGTATTCTGCAACTCAATGGCGCCATTTCTAATGCTGTGTCTCCTGGGCATCGTTTAAAGCGACAGGCCTAAAAATTATAGCTCTCCTTCTGTCTAGCTCCTTAACAGCTAAAGAAGCCCACATCTGTTCCCCAGTTTTGCTTGATTAATAAAGATGTGCAAAATAGGAATTATCTTCTCCCCTCAATTGGAAAAGAACAGGAGGCCCAGGAATCCTAAACAAATTATGGATAGAACAAAATCTTTTCCATCAGTTCGGTGCCAAGAGGGATTAGATCACTGTATACATGGATAGCCTCTAATTTTGGCAGGACATCATTTTGCTAGAGTTGAAAGGATTCTTTTCTTCTTAATTTAGGAGTAGAAAAGAGATATTATTTTGCTAAAATAACAAGAATATAAATGGGCTCTAGACTTGTGTCTGCCAATGACCTTCAGTAAGGCAATTATACTGTTTTTCCATGTGGCTTTAAACTATAATTGTCTGTCACACAAAAATCACTCATATTCTTCCCCTCCTATAGCTTCTGCCTTAATAATCCTGAGTTAACTCAAATGGTTTGAAAAAAGAAACAATGAAAACACAAATGGGGAATATATGTATTTAATATTAATTCCAACAGTACTTATTGGGTATCTCCTATGTCAGAATTAAACAGAGGAAAAAGCCTTTGGAGATATTACTTTGATTTGCTACATAATATTAGACTTCATGGATGTCTCATGATGTAGTTAAATAATGCTGTACATTTGGAAAGTTGGTTTAATTTCGGTTTTTAAAATTGGAGTTAAAACACAACAAAGAACATCCTAAAACACAACACTTCTTTGCTCATTTCCCAAAGATAAATTCTTAGGGGTAAAATTTGTATTATACAGGATGCAAATTTTTAAGACACTGGCACATTTATACATGGCTGGTAAGAAAGCAATTTGATTCCATTTTCATTGACAAACATTGACTTATATATATATATATATATATATATATATATATATATATATAGTTTCTTCCATCTTTTACATTAATTTATATTTCTGTGTATACGTCACAATTCACAATTTATATGAAGTGTTGAGATCTAGGTCACCTCATATTTGAAAAAAAAAGTTATTTTTGTAATTTATGCCAAAGAAGTGAAAACTCCATGAATAAATGGTTAATGAAAAAGACTCTTCCTTTTCCTTGACTATTCAGTGCAAGTTTTATTACAATTACACCAATTGTTCCCATAGTCTAAAATTAGTAGAAACTCATCAACATTAGTATGAGATTAGGGCTTCTGTATATTTTAAGTTCAAACAAATAGACATCTGAAGCACTTGCTGTCAAAATGATAGCCAGATATAGTAGCTAGAACACAGGACCTATGTCACCATTAGCGAGGATGGCATTTAATTGTTTCTCTAAGATTAGTGATATCGTTCTGTTTGTAAACTAGTGAAACCATACTTGTAAATAATTTAAACTCTCCTTTATATAGTCAAAATCTACTACATTCCATTTCAAATTTATACTATATAATTAATGAATTTGAAAGAGTCTTAAATGTTTCTATGACTTTTACCAAAATAGTATCTCCAGGTTACTGAAAAACAATAAAATTTTGATGGAATAGATTATCATTGCTACACATAGCACATATTTTAAAGGTCTCAACCCAGCAGGCAATTAAACACAAAACTAAATACCATGGACTTCTGTAAAGACTTCCGTTACAATGAAAAAAGAAATGAAAAGGCTGAGATGAACCTGACTCCATTTTCTTAAAAAATGAACACTATATTGTTTTCTGGTGCCAACCAATAGGATTGGTACAATCTGTCATTTAACAATTTTTAAAGAATCAATTGGAGCAAATATATATATATGTTTTCCAGGCAAGCAATACCACATGCAATGCTATAAGAGCCCCTACCCAAGATGTTCTAACTTCAAGCCCAACAATCTAAACCTTTAAATCTCTAGACCCTAGAATCTTAAATCTTTGAATCTTTGAGTCATGGAAGTCTAAATTCACCTAAATTTATCTGTTTAAGTCAGTCAGTCTTCATGTATTCTCATTTAGGATTGGACAGCATATCTGTTAAATTGGGCTGAGACTTAGTTGGTGTTAAGATGAGTTGAGTTTGTGCAATGTAATTTTTATGAAAGTACAATGCATAAATAGTGAAATGTTAAACTTAAAACTCAGACCAGCAAGTGGAACAGCAAGTGGAACCTCAATACAAAGCATTCACCTTTTAAGTATGTTCAGTGGTTGCCCTTCATAGTAGGTCCCTCTTATTTATAATAGGTAGGGCATAGAGGATTCGAAGGGCAGTGAAAACAACTCTGTGCAGTACTATATCATTATATACATATATATGTATATGTGTGTGTGTATTGTGTGTATGTATGTGTGTGTGTGTGTGTATGTATGTGTGTGTGTGTGTGTGTATGTATGTGTGTGTGTGTGTGACTATACACCTCGGATGTTAACGATGTGTCATTGTAGGTTCACCAATTGTAACAAAGTTACCAGTCCTGGATGTTGGTAGTGGAAAAGGCCAAGCCAGTCTGGGGCCGGGATTATATGTGAAGGCTGCGCTTTCCCCTGAATCTTGCTGTGAATCTAAAATGCTTCTGAGAATAAAATCTACTTAAGAGGGGAGGGGAATAGAAGAGAAAAAATAAATAAAACTAAACAAAATCATGTCAATATTTACAATTTATAAAAAATTATGAAGTAGGACTAGAAAGAACTCTTTAAAAACTCTGCTCATGTGTTTAATTTTACTTTTTATTTTTAAAAACTTAATAAAATTTATAAAAATTGTACAAAAGCCTTCTATATACAAGGGGCTCTGAAATTTTCTAGTTTCATAACACCCTTAGAGTTTCAGTATTTTTTCACCTTTCTCTAGATCAAAACATATATTTAATAGGTTCATGTATAAAGCACTAAAGTCCATACTACATAATAAACATCTATATTTTAAAAACTGAACATTCATTTGAAGAAAATTACAAACATAAATAGGAAAAAAAGTTTTCACTTTTAAAAACCACAATTATTGATGATATGTGTATGCCTGAAAGGCTCCAAGTAAGTTCTCAAATTTAAAACCATGTAAGACAGTACTAACCTCATTAATCGTCCCACACAAATTTTTGACTTTTTTTTTTTTTTTTGGTGTCATTAATTGCAACAAAGTTGGGAAACCTGAACTATGGAAGATATGATGTCATTCAAGAAATGTAACCCAATTTATGAAGCAGAGAATTATCTCAAGCTAGGAATGCACAGTGTACCAGGAAGATAACAAGTTTTGCTGTTTTTCCTTAAAAATGTAAACTATCTTGTGAGACTAGGGTTACCTTGGTTCACCATTTTGAATTGATGATGAAGATTTCCTAGTATTAGGACTTTCTATATTTGCTTTATGGTTGGATAAGAAATGTCTTAAATACACTTTTGAAATCTATCAAGTGGTAGCTAGAAGATACATTATTTTTTAATATTAATATATTAATATCCTCTGGATTAAAATTGTATATTTTGGATTGCAGCTGCACCAAGTGTTTATTTTTCTTCTCATTTACAGTTTGTTAAAGCAAAACACACTAATTAGCTAAATACTACTCCATATAGGCATTCCCCACTTTTTTTAATTATTGAATCCAGTTCATTCTATGGTCCCAAATAAAATGATGTCAATAAAACAATACAAATAGAAGACATCTTGATCCCCAATACATAAAACAAAGAAACCAGTAAAACCACAAAAGAATAAAAATTTGAGTCACAGTTTTCTAATATAAAATTATATCTGTTTCTGTAATAAAACAATATAAAATTTCTTCAGTAGTCTGCAAATAGGTCAAATAGGAAAGAGTTTGAAAACGCCCTGTGAGTTCTTCTGAAATTCAAAATGTGTCCTGTAAAAATTAAGCTTGGTTGTGACAGAGAGGTGACTTGTTAAATGACCTAGAAAAATCCCCCAGGCATGATCTTAAAGCAGAAGAGAAATACCTGGGGTTTGACACTCTCTGGTCAACAGGTGCCTTTTATCATTAGTTAATGCGTTTGCTATTTATGTAAGGCACAGAAAAAGGCAAGCCTGATTATCTGTGGTACATTTGGAGTCTGATTTTAAGTGACCACTTTTCATTGTGAGTTTATGAAATCTTTAAGAGAAGTTGTGAAGGAATGTAATAAATTCAAGAAATAAAGCTGTCTCCGGCACCCCATAGATCCCAGTGGATATAATTTCACAGAACTGAGTTACTGCTCAGGACAGCCAAGATATTCTTAATGCTCCTATGTATTGCCCCAAATTCTCTGATTTATAGTTCTACAGGGAATAAAGTCTTCTTGTTAATACAAGGAGGAAGAAACAAAAGCTACAAAGAAAATCTGTGATTTAGTTAATATGGTGCGGTTTGGCTTTCTGAATCTCTCTGAGATGTCTATCACTAGATGTGGGTCTATTATTTCAATGATTCAAATAGCACTGGATATCAGAAGAAATCAAAGCAAAGCAAAGTATGAAAAAAATACCCTGCAAAGAACAAAAAGAAGTTCTGTTGATTCCTTCAGGTATTCTTGGAAGTTTAAATGCATACACCTAACTGAAAACTCATATTTTAAGACAGAGTTTACTTATAATTTTATTAGAAACCATGAGTTTTCTGCATGTTATGAAGTGAATGTAAAAATCATAAGCTATTAATTCCTGAAAAATATACAACAAAATAATCACTTCTCAATTAAAATTTTTGTGTTTATTCTCCGTTATTTTGTAGGAAGACAATATGCTACCACAAATTGGGTTTGACTACAATTCCAAAGACTGGTCTGTATTTTTTGGAACTTAATTGTTACTTCATTTTATTATGTTCATCTATAACGTATTCTGGCTTCAAGGACAAGCACAATTCATTCTTTCTCCATAGAGCCTTTGTCATTCCATGGCCTGGCACAATAAAGATGGTGAACTCTCTACCACAAAGACACCAGCTTCTCATAATCTTACATTAGTTACCAATTCTGTTCAGAACCTCTTGCTCTAATATTTGTGCACCCTACTACGTTATCTATTTATCATCTTATCTGTGGACACCTACACTTAATGTTGAGTTGTTTACTCATAGCCCCTGTTTTCTATCCAACCTATTACCTGAGACCATTCGGATGGCATGGCTACCAGTTCCGTGTGTGTTTCTTAACTACTCCAGCTTGGTTCTTGGGAAACTAAGACTACTCTACACCTTGACAGAGTCCCTGAGGACTTCATCTTAGTCTTAAAATAGAGCTTAAGTGACTATTTTGGATGAATTAAATATCCACTGAATGAATTAATTTCATACATCCAATTCTTCACTGGAAGTGAAAAGATCTGACCAGCTTTTAACAGCTCAAGAAATAGAAGGCCCAGTCATTATAATTATTTGAATAATTATGATAGGATAATATTTTACCCTATAGCACTTTTTATTCTATAGTATATCAATCTATTTTATACTTTTAACAGTATTATGAGATATACATTGTCAACATGCCCTTTTATATACAGGTGACAATGGGTTGTCTAAAAATTCTTACTGTTCTGTGGGAAGCCCAAAATTCCAAAGTCTTCTTGTGTGTGTGTGTGTGTGTGTGTGTGTGTGTGTGTGTGCGCGCGCGCACATGCGCGCGCATGTGTGTGTGAATCCTAAGGACTTCTTGGTCAACAGCACGACCTGCTCCAAGCCACTGCTTCTTCTGAAGCTATACTATTCACTATACACATGTTTTCCTGTTTCCCATTTCAAGTCACCTGGCTCACCACCACCAAAACCTCTTTAGTTTTTAAATAATATCAAAACTCATCTAGTGTGTGTAACTTTGGAAAAGAATTATATTTCAACCACTAATGAGAACAATTCAAAACTAAATCTTAGATATCCTTACTCTTAAGACCTCAGTAGAATGATCTCACTGGCAATCTTTCTCCATGGCTCTAGTCTCATGAAATCCTTCTAAAATAACACTGAATACCTATGCCAGAGCTTGAGATATACTGTAGATGCACTCTCCCCTCTAATGGAGGCTACATTCTAATGAAGAAAAATAAAACCAAGTAGACAATCAAACAATATTATTTTGGGTGATAATAAAGGCAATGACAAATTAATCTGAATAGTGATATATAAATGATGAGGCATTGTCCTAGCACTTTAATTCTACATTCCTTTTGTTAGCTCTTTAACTTTCTGACTCCCATAGTTGTTAAGAATATTTTATAATAGCTGTTTAAATGTATTTTAGCATTTGTCTCTATCCAGCCTTTATACTCAAGATTTCACATGCCCAAAATAGATAATCAGAGTTTGTTCCTAAACAGAGGGGATTGTGTCTTCTAAGAATCCTATTGACAGACTTATAACTTTATTTTGCTTTCCTCACACCTACATTTATAAAAGGAAACTAAAGATACACACTTTAAGTGGGTTTTTGTCATTGGACGATATTATTCTAACTCTTCTAACTATTATATTCAAACGCTGACTTGCATTTTCTATATGCCATAAATTGTTCTAAGTGATGTTTAAATATTATAACTCACACAATTGTCAAAATAACTCTATGAGTTAGAGACTTCATATCCCCATTTTGCAGATGAGGATTAAAACAAAAAGAGGTGACAAACCTTACCCATTCATAGACACATAAGTGACAGAGTTATAGTTCAAATTCAGTAAGTCAGTGCCCTTAAACCCTGCAATGTTCTACCTGCCATAACTCACTTGGGTTTGTTGAAAAGCACAGCAATTCCTAATTATACCTGATATGAGTGTTGCAATATGACTATCCTCATAAATGTCTCCCCTATGTAAAATCTCAAGAATTAGTATTAGGTCAAAAATTAGAGTGAGAAAAATCTTTTCTTAAAGAAATAGTTTGAAACCAAATATTTGATAATGAGAATTACCCAATGATTATTTCATCTTTTATCCTTGTTCATGGAAAACCTAAAGAAGATTTAACAATAATTTCTGGTTTACATATACATTTTTATATACACTTTAAAAACTCAATTTTCTTACTTCACTGGTATTTTTATTTCACTCCTAAGATGGCATTAAGTATAAAATATATAATTGACTTAATGTAATATTTTCAGGAAAGTATAGTTAATGTACACATCCACACCTCAGATATTAGGAAAATAGTACATCTTAAAAGAAAGTCCTGACTTAATATTTTTCCTGGATAAATTGTTCTTTATCCATCTCATACCTTTGTTTCCTGAGATGGTAATGAATAAAAGAGAAAGAAAGAGAAACAAATAATTCTAACCAAAATCCCAGAAAAGAAAGTGTCATATTTTCCTCTTCTAAATCTGGCACTATCAACCAATACAATAAAGGATAGTAAAAATAATTTTAGTTTATCAAAGATAAAATTTGTTTTTGTTTGCATGTTAGCTCTTAGAGATAAAAATTGAAAGAACATTTCTCCAAAAAAAAGAATGGTTAGACAACTGTTAATTTTTATAATGCAAAGAAAAAACATAAAAGTAAAAATTATAATTATGATTCAGATACAACATGAATACAATAGTGAGATGTCTAATAGAATTTTATATGATTAAAACTTATTATAGAACCATAATTTTTAAATAAAATAAATTTAAATTTCAAATTTCAAATTTATTAGAACTTTTGTTAACTCAATCTCTAAATAAAATGGCACTTTAGTTTTTACTTATTTTTAATTCACTTTCCCACTTAGTATTGCTTAACGTAGTAGTTCAAAGTCATTCCATTAAGTTTTAATAAAGATGGAAAATACTGATTTCTATTTGCAGATTAGAACAGCTTAAATAGTTTAATGGATTTCAAATACTATTTAGTGAAAGTTAATTAGAAGCTGAGAATATTAAGCATAATCTAAAATGCTTGACGTGCAATAAGACTATATTTCTACACCATGTTATAGATAATAAAATGGAAATATTTCTCAATTAATACAAATATTTAAGTTTTTCTTTTTCACTTAATTGCTTGAAGTCACTGGAATACTGCTCATTTTATACTAATCCAATTCTCTTTTAAAACATAGATAATACCATACTTCTCCCACTTACCACAAATTTGGTAAAATAGCATAAAGTATATAAAAGTACATATAAAGTCAAATAATTAAGGATATTAAAAAGAAAGAGCAAGCACTTGAAGAACTGGAAACTATAAGAAATAGCTCAAACACAGAAAGAAGAGAGAAGCAGCCCCCAAATTATTTCACTGTAATATTGCAAACACCGAGTGTTCCACCAAAACCAGCTCCTAGCTGGATAGAGTGGGTGGTCAAGAAAAAGCAAGCAAGGAAACAACAAACAGATATGATGATTAGTGGAGGTTTCAATAATTGGTTTCAGCAGAGCCACTATGACCCACTTTTAAGTCAGGAGTTAGTGACAGAACCGTCTGACTTCAAGTGGTAATACTAGGCATGAAGCACAAGCTTTAGGGATGGGTGCTAATATGATGACTCTCAAATTCAGAGCTAGAGAAGTGCTTAAATGAAGATTTACCTTGTTCTACACTCAATGAAGACACAGACAATAACCAGTCATGGTTTCTTGCCCTAAACTTTATGCCTCGAATAACCTGCACAGTAGATAGAATAGAAAAGCATAGAAAAAGCTATGAAAAAAAAGTATGTATGTATGTATATGTGCAGTATCTATATAGAGATAATAAAACTGTCTGAAGTCAATAAGTTTAATGCAATCCCAATCAAGATTTTATCAAAATTTCTAAGAAATGTTGTAATTTTGCAATTTATATGAAAATATTAGTTTACAAAAATTATTTTAAAAAATTAAAAGAACTACAAAAAATGGACATATCCTAACAGAAAATAAAACCTTTTTTTTTGGCTATAGTAATTAAAATACTGTGACACTATAACAGCAGGTGTATCAGAACTTGAATTTGTAGTTAAAGAAGAGAATAAGTAAATGTGGCATTTCAAGTGAGTGGAAGGGAAATGCAATTAAAAATAAGTGGTGTTAAAATAACTGATAATACATTTATAAAATAATAAAGATATAGACCTTTATTTCTCATAACTCAAAAACTCCCCAAAAAGTACAAATGGAAACACGTTGAATAATTATATAATTATATTGTGTATGTTAAATATATATTATTAGTTCTACATATAATATACACAAAATATTGTATATACATTATATATAGTATATATAAAATATACATATAATATATGATTACATATATATTATTTACATAATGATGAGTAGTTATTCAATGTACTTTCATCTATACCATACTTATGTATGTGTATATGTAATATGTAATAAACACAGATGTTTTATATAAGTATATGTTTTGGATATTTAGTCATCTATCTATATCTATCTATCTATCTCTACCTATAAAGAAAGAGAATAAATATACTATAATCTTGTTATATACCACTGTATTAGGGAAGACATAAGAAAACACCAAAAAGAAAAAATATTAAGTAAAAAGACAGAATGTTGTGGATATATAAACAGACATACATATTTGCACACTAAACCACAGAAAGCACTGGAATCAAAATTATTAAAACAATCTTCTACAAATTTTTAAAAAACAGGTAATTAAAAGTTGCCAAGAATTTTAAGATATTCACATTATTAATACATATAAAATATATTTAAATGAAAAATAAATAGGTTTTTACTCATCAGACTAGTAGACATCACAAAGAATAATATATAAAGTATTGGGAAAAAATGGATAGTGTCATACTTCTGGTATGAGTGTAAATTGGTACCAATTTTTAGAAGGATACTGGGGAACAGATATATGTAAAGATGCTCAACTTCACTAGCTATTAGGGAAAGAGACAACACCTTATACCTGTTAGAATGGAATGGCTATTATCAACAAGATAAGAGATGACAATTATTGGAGCAGTTGTGGGAAAAAAAGAACCCTTATAAACTGCTGCTGGGGATGGAAATTGGTACAGCCACTATGAAAAACAGTATAGAGTTTCCTCAAAAAATTAAGAATAGAATTACTATATGACCCAGTGATCCCTTTTCTGGGTATCTACCCCCAAAATTTGAAAACATTTATCTTTAAAGATATATGCACCCCGATGTTCATTGCAGCATTATTCACAGTGGCCAAGACATGAAACAACCAAAGTGTCCTTTGATAGATGACTAAACAAAGATGTGATACGTATATACAACGAAATATTACTCGGCTATAACAAAGAAAAAATAGTGCTATTTACAACAGCATAGATGGACCTTAAGATTATCATGCTAAGTGAATTAAGTTAGAAAAAGTTGAGAACCATATGATTTTACTCTTATGTGAGGTATAAAACTGAAAGCAGCAAACCAGATAAACAAAAACTCACAGACACAGACCACGGTTTAGTAGTTACCAGAGGGAAAGAGGGAAGGGGAGAGGAAGCAAAGGGTAAAGGAGGTCAAATATATGGTGATGGAAGATTTGACTTTGGGTGGTGAACACATAACACAATATACAGATGGTGTATTATAAACTTGTACACTTGAAACCTATATGATTATTAAGCAATGTCTCCCCAATAAATTTGATTTTAAAAAGTAAAAAATATATATATTTATAGAAATATAGATAGATAGACAGATAGATAGATATTTACTGCCTCTCTATTTGCTTCTCACCATGCCCTGTGCTGTACCACTAATTTTTCAGTATTTTCATTCACAGTTTTTATAAAGAGGGTAATGAAGGTTACATAACCTCTCAAAACTAGTTTGTAGAGCTCAAGATAGTGTTAGCCCTCACTATCTCATTTGAATATCACAATAAACTTGGTGACATTCCTAAGACAGAAAATGAATATCAAAGTGTCCCATTACTAGATAACAGCATAGCTGAGACAGAACCCAGTTTCCCAAACTCCAGCCCACACTTACTATTATTCCTCATTATTTCACAAATATTTATCAAGCACTTCTTATGAACAAAATATTGAGAGGGTGCTGGACTACAGACTGGTAAATTAAAATAATATATTTCTTCTACTATAATGCTTAATTGTTGGTAGAAAAGGGGATTTTGAACAAACATTTTAATAGTTAATGATTTAATTTTATTTAATTAAATGTGACAGAAGATTAAGACTACACGATAAAAGAATGGCATGTCATGACATGATTTGGTCTGAGAAAGTTTTCTACAGAAAATAACATGTTAAATAATGTTAAGGATAATGTTGACCATAGCTCCAGAATGATTCATTTAATTTAAATGCTGCTAATGTCTGCACTGGCTGAACAACCAGTGTGACTGCTTATCAGTGTCTACATAATCTCAAGTTAGAGACGTGAAATGTCAGTCAATTCAGGACAATTATTGCACCCTCTTAATAACTGAATTCTACTACATTGGTAAAAGAGTAGATTCTGAAATCCTGCCTGCTCTCAGATCATTACTGCTCAAATTAAGTTGGAGCTGCTAAATAATTATGTGGTGTAGACCTTGTCTGCAAGGCACTTCTTCACTCTTTGTTGAGATAAGAACACAGGTTAAGCAATTTAGGAAGAACATCTTATGTTGCAAACACAAGAATTTAAATAGTCTTCATTCAAATATGCCACTTTTCATGGGCTGAATATTCTTTCATATCAACTAGTTGATTTTTGATCCTTTACTAACTGCGTTTTCTTTTTCCCAGGCATTCTACCTTATCCTATATGATGGGCTCCTGGTCTCCATCCAACTGCTGCTTGTTACCCGTCAGTGGCTTGCAGAAACCTAGAGGGAAAACTCGGCTTGGTTGAAGCCTGTCATCTGGGAGGCTTTCTCATCTCTTTACAGTTTTATTTAATGTCTGAAGGACACCAGTCTTTGTGTAACCACTGTAGTAACAGTTGTCCATTTGCTCATGAGGTCATGTATTAAATTGCTGGGCAACTCAGACCTCTTTTTTCACTCTTATTTGGGCCTCAGCTATCATAAAATCATACAATACTGGCTTATACAAAGTTTATTTTCATTTTTAATTAGACCTTTAACAAAAATGTACCTAATTGAACTTCTACCTCTCAATTTACATTGGATAACAGCATATAAAATGTAAAGTTTATTGACTAAGTACATATTAAATCTGTTCATCTCAATTATTTCTCACTTAAAAAAAATAACTGCTTCTTTCCTAGAATCAGAAAAATAAATACAAATACAGAAATAAGCTGAAAAAGGCAACTTTTTAAATAAACTATCAAATGCAAAGGTTTGCAACCTGCCTAATACAATAATAAAATGTCCTCTGATGTTTTACAGACTGGAAGATTGCTGATTTTTTTTCCCCTCTCCATCTATGTGCTTAAAATTAATCCATAAAATTAGTCTAAATAGAGCATATCAGGCCTTGGCTTGAACATCTCTTCATTGACTAAGGCTTTTCTGAGCTCAGTACATTTGTTGTTCTCAACACTCTCCCATAGCACTCTGTTCTTTTCTATCTCCATCTCCTTTTATCCATTATTACATATATTTTTGATTCCATGTCTGTTCTCTGTGCCAGAATAACTCCATAGAACAACGATAACCTTTGCTTATAACTTCTCTGTGTCCAGTCCTATCAGAATCTAGCACCTAATGGAGACTCAATATATCTTTGATGAAATGATAAAAAAGAACAGAAAAAATATTGTTTACCAGAAACACTCACCAGGCATAAAAGTCAAATTCTATTTGGGGACCAAAAACCAAAAATAAACTGACAGAAATAAAAAGACTTTGGTAGTGTAATTCTCTAATTTTGGGTCTCAAATTTCATCATTTTTAAGATTAAGGATTTGGAAGTACATAACTTTCCAGCTCTTGCAACTGCACACATCTTCCCTTATTGCTTTGCACAGGTCTTCTACGCTCTTTCTCACAGAAAGCTTGAAAAATTAAAGAAAAACTATCTGTTTATCATTCTATAATTTTTCTCTGGAAGTAGAATAAATATCTTACCACACGCATTGTAGAAATTTAGGATATCATGAGGGACTTAAGTTTCCACAATTTTCTCCATTGAACTTCATGATCTCTCTAAATTATATACAAATAAACCTAACAGATCTAGAAAATAAGAAATAAAAAGGTAAGAGAACACTACATTCCATATTTTTAAATATGACAAAGTTTAACATGTTTTGAAATTTTAAGCATACTATCATTAAATTTTAAATTAAAATGATTTATTTTTTTACAGTTGTGCTCTGTATTTCACTCTAAGAAATAGATTTCTTCCTCTGGCTTTTAAGAATGATAATATTTAAAACATTTGTTTAATAACATATTTTTTGTTAATATAAAATTTTCTCTTTAGAGTAGTGAATGTGTTATGTTGTACAACTGAACAATTGCTATGGAAATCACCAAAATGTAGTTTGGGTTTTGTTTACTTTAATGTTCTGAGCTAAAATGCATATCTCACAAGCTGATGTATTTTTACCTGCCTTTAAGCAATATTTTCTAAGAGTAAAAATGGCTAATTCAAATAAGAGATATAGAGGATGGAAATATCCTACCAGAAAAGCAAAAGCCAACAATGCATTATTAATATCAATATGTAATTAAATACAATAATCTTGTAAGAGAAAGAGCCATGTGTACTTTTTCAAGGGGAACCAGAATGATTACATTCTCCAACATTTAAAGAAAAAAAATGGTATTACATGATGGACAGATGGGAAAGTCTTGGGCCAGAGGTCATTTATTATGACCTTTTTCAAGATTGGCTGCAAATCCATCAAACTCTACAGTTATGGAGCTGCTAATGAGTTCCTAATTAGGAATTAGTCAGCCATATTAATAATATGTAATACTCTCCAAGGCTGTCAACAAGGAGAGAAAACACTCACTATCCTGGATGATAGATGATGTTACTGATGTCTTCCAAATAAGTGACCTTTGCTACAGTGATACACTTTCCTTTTGGAAAGGTGGTTCCACTTCCTAAAATTATAAGAAATGATGGGTCTAAAAATCCAAAGAAGTCAGTTCTAAAATACATGCAAGTGTTTACTGTCAGTAATTGTTTCCTTGCCAATAAAACTTTCCTTTCTAAATGTATTCCCTTTGAATTAATCAGTTTGTCCATTCTTAATTCTTTCAAAAGATATCCAATGTCATTGTTTAATGTTAATAAATGTGTGTGCGTATATATAAATATATAGATGACTAGAAAAGTACCAAAAAAAAAGGTAAGATTATTTTGTTTTTGTGAAAGTTATTTTTAAAATTTGTAATCTGAGATTTTAAGGGGTAAACGTATTCCTTTTGACATTAGTTTAGAATATATTAACTCCTGAAAAATCAAACAAATAGCAGTGCTAAAATGTAAATGCTAAAATCGGTATTCAAGAAAGTAAAAAAAGAGATTAGTATATTTTTCCTTAGGATAACCACATGAATGTTACAAATTGTTATCTATATTCACTATCCTCACATTTTCCCTAGTAAAATATTTCACACATCCTCTCTGAACATCACCTAATCACCCAAAATGTAAGTTAGATCAACATATATGTTCCCAAAAAGTTTTGCAGACCTCAAGTCACAGAGTAGCCTCTTAATGACCAGATTCTACGAAATGACAAACATCCAATGACGAAACAGCAAAGAAGTTAGCAAGGAAGGAAAAAAAAAAAGGAAAGGAAGTGATTTGTACCAGACAAGTAAGAGTGAGTGACTGTGTATTAAGTATGTTATTGCCTCAAAAATTAAATAGCCCTTCCCATAAGCAGCCTGAGGGAACCTTTGAAAATGGTTCGCTATTCACATGACCCAGAAAACCTCACAAAATTATATAAATCCAGAGGTTCAAATCTTTGTGTTCACTTTAAGAACACTTGTTAAATTTCCCAGGTCATCATGGGAATGCATATCCTGAAGCCACCAAGTATCTGAAGGATGTCACTTTACAGAAGCAAGGGTGCCATTCTGTCATTACAATGGTGGAGCTGGTAGGTGTGCCCAGGGCAAACAATGGGGCTGGACACAGGGTGGGTGCTGAATTCTTACTGCATGTGCTTAAAAAATGCAGAGAGGAATGCTGAACTTGAGCGTTTAGATGTAGAGTTTCTAGTCATTGAGCACATCCAGGTGAACAAGGCTCTCAAGATCTGGTGAACTTACGGAGCTCATGGGTGAGTGAACCCCTACATCCTCTCTCCCCACAACACTGAGTTGATCCGCACTGAAAAAGAGCAGACTGTTCCTACACCAGAAGAGGAGTTTGCACAGAAGAAAAAGATATCTCAGAAGAAACTGAAAAAAACAACAATTTATGGCTTGGGAGTAAATTCAGCATCAAATAAATGCTAATAAAAGTAAAAGCAAAAGAAATGGATGGATAAATGGATGGATGGATGGATGGATGGATGGATGGATGGATGGATGACAGACAGACACGTTAGAAACACAAGTAGCAGGTGGCGACTGTCTTGGAATGACTAGCAATTTTGAATTATTAAAGTGAACAGTATTTTATGAATATCTGCAATGATTATTGTATTATTTGATCAACTTTGTAAACATTGTTTTCCAAAGAAGTTTATTTTTTCCTAAAGTATTTTTAAATACTCATTCATACTCCATCTTGAAATACGCTTAATAGAAAGTAAATTTTAAAATAAAACACAAGCACATACTTTCACTACTGAATTAGTTTTTTTTTTTTTTTTAAGATTATCTTCATGACCATCCAACAAATAAAATGCTTTTAATTTCAGGCTCTAAAGATGAAGTTTATAGTCAGAAGTATAATGAGAGAAGTAGCTAACCACAGAATTATATTGATGCTGTTTTCCTAGCTGCTAATTTAAAGCAAGCAAACCTATAGGCCTTTGCAAATATCAGATGCTAAGATTTTAGACATTTTTCTACCACGGAGAAGCATAATTCATTCCTATTCACTCAATAAAAAGGAGTTTTTAAAAAATAAATAAAAAGTCAGCTGCAAATGAATATGCAAGTAGGAGGACAAGCTGGAGGACTCCCTAGTCTAACCATGAACCTGATGAATCACTCCTCCCCCTAACCTTGATATGAAAGAGTCTTTAACGCTCTTCATGATGGACCTACAGGGTATCACACTAAGTGAAATGTCAGACAGAAAAAGACAAATATCACATGATTTCCCTTACATGTGGAATTTAAGGAACAAAATAAATGAACAAACAAAACAAAAACAGACTCACAGATACAGAGAGCAAACTGATGACTGCCAGATAGGAGGCGGGTTGAGGGGATGAATGAAGAGGTGAAGGGATTAATAAGTACAAATTGGTGGTTACAAAATAGTCATGGGGATGTGAAGTACAGCATAGGGAATATAGTAAAAAATATTGCAATAACTATGTATAGTGCCTGGTAGGTACTAAACTAATCAAGGGGATCACATCATAAATTATATCACTGTCTAACCATTATGCCATACACCTGAAACTAATATAAAATAATACTGAATGTCAATTCTAATTGAAAAATAAAAATTAAAGAAAAAAGACTCCCTATGAGCTCCTGTAGGAACTAAAGTCAGATTCCCCAGCTCCTTCTTAAGAGACTTAGCTCAGCTTGGGGCCACCCAGTATCTGCTGGTTTCATCACACCCGTGAAGGCCATTTTAGTATCTAAACAGAACTTGCTATCCCTGTTTTGCTTTAAGATCTTGACACACCATGAAAGATGGATTCGAACACTTATGTGACTCTTTGCAGAAAGAATTTGTCTCCTATCCACACTATTGCATTTCCACTTAAAGAGGCCAAAGAGCATAAATCTGGAAATCACACTTAGGAGTGAGATCAGAGAGAGTTAAGTATAAAGTTTATTGCTGTACTAGAGAATTTTGAAGACCTGTACTTATTTTACTTTTCTGAAATGAAAAATGAAAATAAGGATAGTCATGCTCATAGTTGCTGGCACACAGAGCTCAACACAGGCACAAAAACATGATGACATTATTAGTGTCACTCCTCTTTCAGGTATGCCTTTCCTTTATTGGTGTCTCCTGTGGCAAACTCCACTTTGGCCTTTTCTCACCCTATTTAAGATTTCCTAGTTCCTGATGCTTTACCAATGCTGGAAATCTCCTTTGTGTTCCTTTTGTTCCATACTCACACACTGAGGCAAGCCTTCACATTCTAAGAATTAGTAAAATAAACCATAATAATGTGAACAAAGGTTTTTCCTCCAGAAGACATTTCCTGAATATGCTCTTCATACTGATTTGACTCTCTCTCTCTCTCTCTCTCTCTCTCTCTCTCTCTCTCTCTCTCTCTCTCACACACACACACACACACACACACACTCACACTCACACTCACACACACACACACACACGACTTTATTAAATTCATAGGATTGATACAAGTTGGTTCCACATGTGATATAGAACTGAGTCATAGGTGTGACATTTTAGTCAGTCTGAAGAAAACTTGCAAGTTAGAGGAACAATGTTTAAATTTAATAGGATGTTTTCACTAGATGATTTTAATGAGTATTTTTATGCAATACCAATGAGAAATAAACATTTTTGATTTTTCAAATAAGTAGGTAATACAAATATGTTTGACTTGCCATTAGAATAGAGTTACTGTTTAAAGGTACTTGATCAGTCAGCTCATAGACAGAAAACAGATGACATATTCCAATCTGATAATAATAAAGGGTCTACTACAAAGCTCTGGGCAGTATGCAGGAACACCAAAAAGGATAGTGAGCTACAGGAATTGGTAAATGGGGAGATGGCCCATTGCCACCTATAGGCTTAGAGATGAGAGGTGGGAGCTGTCCCACAGCCCAGTATGAGACAGCTGATTGGACAGGACTAGTAACTTCAACTATAGATTTGGTCTTGGAAAGCAGCAGACCTGAGGGGACACTAAAAAGGAGAAAGCAAGAGAAATAAATACCTAACCTCACTCTGCTCCTTCCCTTCTGTCTCCAACTATGGTCCCTTTGGCTAAGTCTAAGCAAAAGGAAGAGGCCACTTGTGGAGAAGGTAAGAGAGTGGATATGAAGGAACAAACAGAGGCTACTGAGCACAGTTCTAATTAATTTTCATTAAAAATATTTTTCCAGAAATAAACATACTAAACATATTACTTTAATTGATTAGTAAAACATTATGCTATCCTATAATGATGAAAAGAAAAAGAAAAAACAATTATTCTTTTGAGTGATATATTAGACTGTAACTATTAATGAGAATAAAATATATGTGTATGTGTGTGTATGCAGTTCACTGAACATGTTAGGAAGAAAATTTAAAACATTAATTGAAACATGTATTTAACATTAAATGTAATTCTACCTTGATATTAACTTTTCAAAATTCTAGAGATTAGTAGATTATAGGGGGTAGCGATTATTCTGTTACCCAGTAGAGTTACTGAATAAAAGAATTCTAAGTTAGCTCTGCTGTCTGGCTATAATAGACATACCCTAATCAACCCCTATTTTTTATTTTATTCACAATGGCTTCTTCATATCGGTGGACAGGTGAGTGAGGGTGGATATTAAGTCAAACCGTAAATATATTAAACTAGGAAAGTATCAATTTATTCTTCAAGGGATTTAGAGCTAATTCAGGTTAATATCATTCTAGGCTCAAATCATGAAGTGCTTACACCAGACTCAAGTTTCTAAGAACTAAAGAACTTTTAGAAAATAAAAATTTTTAATGATCATTATTGTTCAATTAATATTATCACCGAATATGTATGCTAATGATACTAATGCCAGACTCTTGGATACCTTGGAAGCAAAATCACAGTACTTGCAGTTAATGTAAATGAATGAGTCTCCTAGTTATCATATGAATTCTAAATATATGTTCTAGTTATGATTCAGAGGTCTGATTAAGTTTTTTCTTCAATTTTTTCCCTTTATTTATTTTTTTAAACATAGGATGAGGGAATGAACACAAATGCCTAAGGAAAAATAAAATATAGGTTAGGTGCTTTTATATCAAAACAGCCAAACATCAAAATGGAAATTGAGAGAACTCCACTCTTTACTATCCAAGCCATACACAGCCATATCCTGACATTCTGTAACTGTCTTGCACCAAATGGAAAATAAACTTCAAGCAGCCTATAACAAAAACATACATTTAAAAACCAGAAAAAGAAAGGCATAGAAAAATAGAAAAAGGAAAAATAAAATGCAGCAGAGATAATGTTTATATATATATATATATATATATATATATATATATATATATATAACAGAGATCATTTTTACTAGAAACACGTAGCAATGCTCTAACTTGAGGAGAGTTTATGATGTATCTCATTCCCCATCCTCAAGAGAGTTTGCCCAGCTCTAATGGAATCACATTATGGGATAACATGGTGCCTGAATCTGGGAAGCCTGCTACTACATTACTTGGTAATGAATGTGTGAACTTTCTTTTCCCTAGTGCTTCAGACACTGTAATAGACAGTGATGGTGAACATGATTCTAAAAGTGTAGAGGTTTCGAAGTAGCTTATATAGGTCACTTTTCTAGTGGTGAGGGAATGCCAGGGGAGTAGGAGAGATCAGAGGTACAAAAAAATAAGGACAAAAAAGGTAAAAACACCACTGTGATTATTTTTTTTTGACAAAATAATCTTACGAAAATAATCTTAGAAATTTACTAACAATGGCCCCCAAGAACTATTTTGTTGAGAAGGCATCCTTTACATACACACAAATAACAATTGACCATGACTGATACAAATGTTTTCTCATTGTCTGTGTTCAATTATGTGCAATCAATAGTGATAGTTTACTGAGCACTTACTCTGGGACAGGTGCTGAATAGGTGCTATCATTACACTCATTCTACAGGTGAGGGAACCAACGTGCAGAGAGGTTAAGTGATCTTGCCCAAGTTACACAGCTTCTATGTGGCAAGGCTGAGGTGTAAACCCAGGAAAATTGTGTTCTTAGTTCAATGCTATGCTGCTTCTATTTATAAATGAATGAATTAACGAAGATATTAATGATCAAATCAAGAGATAAAGAAGTGTCTGTGGTCTTCAGCACTACTAAAGATGTGTTGAATAAAGAAAATTTATTTTCACTGATTTCCTTGGGTGATTGATAGTGTTGGTGTTAAGTAAATATTGAAAAAGAAAAATACATAATAATGTAATATGCCTATCTTCTGAATAAATGAAGATAGCAACCATTTATGTATTTAACAGCTGTTGTGCACTAGGCATTCTGAATATACTATTACTATGCTTCACCATTCCTTGGATCTAAGCCATTTTCTGAATTTTTAATGAAGAAACTGAGGTACAGAAATGTGGAATAACTTGCCGCAGACCACATAGCTTAATGGAGACAGTTATCAAGTCAAGCTTTAATAGATCCCAAAGCCTCCTAAGATACATTGCATCCAATGCACATGATGGTACCTGGACAGAGGGAGATGGGCCAAGCGGAATCAACCTGTGTGTCTCTTCGGGAAATGATCAAAGGACAGGACCTGAACATCTAAAGTGACCACCATGTAATAACTTGGCTGTTCTAGCCTCAGAAGTGAGAAGAA
Source organism: Macroglossus sobrinus (assembly GCA_004027375.1). Lineage (NCBI taxonomy): Eukaryota > Metazoa > Chordata > Mammalia > Chiroptera > Pteropodidae > Macroglossus > Macroglossus sobrinus. The sequence goes on along the minus strand of PVKZ01000648.1, from coordinate 56,210 downwards.
AGTGTCAAAAATAAGAAGCAAATTCATTTTGAAAGTCAGTGGAGCTCCTGAAGTTCAAAGAAGAAGGTCTGTGTTTGGCTCCAGGGTCAGCAATTCACAGAGCAGATGTGTCTCATGGCTCCTTTCCACTAATTCTCTGCCTCACCCAGTTTTCTCCACGAAGAAAGAAACAAGGTGATCGTTCAGTGGAAATCTAAAAATTCTTTTTGCACTTATTCTACTAAAATCTCAATAACGCTTACTGGTGTTTAGAGATTTTTAGTTCTCAGATAAAAGATCTGGCAAAGTGTGTTTTTTCTTTTGTAGTGAAACAAAGGACAAAAAGGCACAAGTTGAAGAGAACCACTTCACTTTTTTAACAAAGCTAAGAAAAATGGGTGTTAGGCAATGTGTCTAATATTTTATTGCATGTCCATGTGCCTTTGTAGAGTAATACGGGTTCCTCTACTCTGACGGGCACTGCTACCACGTGTGCAGAACAAAAACTTCTATGGTGGGGACTGTCTTCACTGACTTCAAGCTCGATCAAATGACACTCCTGTTCCAGTTATGGTCTTATCTCACACCCATTCCCCATTAGAACATAAGCAGCCTTCTAAATTTTGTGCTAAGTCTCAAGGCACTAAGAACAAGAATATATCCAAACTCTGTGCTAGGTACTCACAAGAGGGATGAAAAAATAACCTCCACCTCAAAAAAAAGTCAGTTATTTAAGAGTGGTGGTGTAGAATGTATATATGACTAAAAGATGGGATACCTCAGTTGGTGGCAAACAGGAATCATAGTGGTAGTAGCAGAAGTACAGTAGTGGTAGCAATTAAAGTGGAGATAGGTAATATTTAAGATCTTACACTGGATTTGGCATGCACTCACGCATATCATGCTGCGTCTGTGCAGGGAATAGTTCACTTACACTAGCCAAGAAAATGTGTCTTGCAGAGTTCCAACTGCAGAAAGTTCCAGCTGTTGCATTTTGAAATTTATCACCACTTTGTGCCCAGGACACACCTGCCATGGGCTGCTCCCTGCCAGTGACTGAGTGTGGGAGAAATGCTAAGTCATGGGAGACTCAGGGCTCTGCTGACAGTGACTTTAGCTTTAGAACTCCCTCATGGCTTGGCTGAGCCTTCCTTGGACAGTGTGGCATTTATAATCCAATCTCTGTTCCTGAGTCCTTTTATGTCTGCATCACCCATGATGTCCTCCCAGGCTAAGCTTTCTCTTTCCCTATTTTCACTCCCCTAGGCATTTTCTGTAATAAAATTCTTGTCATTTTATCCAGTCTGGCTTACGCTTCTCAGAATACCTGCTCTAACACATTATTCTTATTATTTTGTTGAAAGAGCCAGAGAGACAGACAGACAGACAGAAACAGAGAGACAAAGACAGAGAGACAGAGACAGAGAGACAGAGACAGAGAGACAGAGACATACAGAGACAGACAGACAAACAGACTGACTGACCAATTGGTTTGACAATGCTTGTCCGATGACCATGCATCCATGAAGCTACAGGAATAGTACTTATTTACTCGTAGGTTTCTGATTTCAGAACCCACAGTGGTACCCTTACACAACTTGGTTAGGGAAGTTATAGTAGTAGGCAAGCAGAGACAACTATTAAAATCCTATGTCAGCTCTTCATTAGATGTATCAGAGCAATGGAGGAATCTTATGCTTGATTTAAAAAAACAAGTGTCATGTAGCTCTCATCCTACAATGGGGGTTACTGGTGATCCATATCTTTGAAAGTAGATACTTAAACTTCATAGTTGTTTATTTCCACTATGAATCCTGAAGCTATTTATATTCCCACACTTGTATATCTGTTCTTTGGTAATTACACACTAAAAATTATTAAAATAGAGTCAAAGCTTTGTTATAACCATGATAAATGTTTACCATACACTAAACCAATAAATTAACACTTTTTAAGTCTGAGAAACCATCTCTGCTTCATTCCACCAAATAATTTATATCTTGTATGGTAGAACTAATTAAGAGAAGTTATGTATGTGTAGAATCAGTAACAGGTAGAATCCTTTGATTAAGCCATTTGCCATAATATTTACAGTGTTTTATAGCTATGCTTCTAAGTTCCTAAGCTTAACCTTAATGTGAACTAAGTAAAATGAGAATGGGACCATCTTGCTTATTCTGTCCTCAAATAATTACATTTTCACCATTTTTACCAGAAGAATTAACTTTCTTTCTCCCTTCCTCTTCTATCACTGATCTCTCTCATGTCCATGTCTCTGTCTATCTGTCTTTCTCTCTCTCTCTGTTTCTCTCTCTCTCTCTCAATTTCTACCCCCCATCTCCATCTCCATCTCTATCTCCATCTATCTAATCTCTCTTCAAAAGCCATATTACACTCCTGAACATGGGAATGAGATATCCAGTGATCAAAGTATCTCAAAATAAGTCCATTGATTATTTAGCATTTTAACATGCAATCAATTTTTGCTAGCATTTTTAGTCTACCAGGTTTTGAAACTCTACAAATACCCATTTTATATTATAATTCTTCATTGTTTCTCTGCTAATGCGGCAAAGAAAAAGGTTTAGACTCAGGTAAGATACTGGATTTGTTTTATCTTCCAATACTTCCATTCTATGAAAAACAACTCAGAAGATATGGTTCAGCACAGTGATCACATTAGGTATGATAAAATCTCTCCTGCGTTGAAAGTTACCTCAAATCGTAGAAAGTTATTCACTACTCTCTAAGAAATATAACCCAAAGACACTTTTTAAAAATTTTTTAATTCTTCAAGGTCGAGATGTATATAGTTTCCAAGCTTACCCTTTCTTTTTAAAGGTCAAGAGGTTAGGTGACTTGGTCACACTGTATCTCACTAATTATGCCCAAATGCCCTAAACTTTTCTTCATATACCTTTACTTCATCACCTCTTTTCAGAGCTGAGTCTTGATTTTTATCCAGGTGTCTTTGTAAAATTCTTCTTCACTTGGTTTCACCAATTATGTTCAAATGACTCTTCATTCTACTCTAAGCATACGGACAGGAATGCCATTTGGGGAGCAAGCAAGATCTTTTGATCTATTTGGAGTCATTTGTGCATTTCACCTTTCTGGTGACCCTACCTACATCTCATGCACATCTTTCCTTTTTTCATTGACAAAGTCTTTACTATCATTTATTTGAGAAGAATAAATATGTTCACTGACCTCTCTGAACTGTCAGATATTGCTTCTAACACTTGTGAAGATCTATGTTAGTATATTGATGGGAGAAAAAAGGATACTGTATAGTGGCTTTGCAAGATATTTTCAAAGAAGTTTAAAAGATTCATAGGAAAAAAAAAACAACTTTACTCCCCTGCAGTTCCCCTTTTACACACTATAACCCTTAATGAAAAAAAAAAGACACAATGTTATTTGTCACTGATGTTGCATATAAATGTCCCAAATCCAAGTATTTGTCATATTACCATAATTATACATGACTACTGATTAAACATGACTACATTATATAAGTATAATGTAATACAAAAGAGGGTTTGCTGGCCTCATTCAGAAAGTCAGTATTAAACTGCTGAGAGTCAAATATCACTATAGATAAAAACCAATGAGTATATTGAGTCAATTTAGGGGCAAACATAAAAGATAGACAAATTTTTGTTTTTCAATAATTTTTATGTGTGTGGAAATATTTTTTCCTCTAAATTTTTCTTGTATCATTTGCATCTTAAAAGTGTATTAAATGGGCGTACTTTAAACATGTATTAATTAGATCCTATAATTGAATAGTGTCTGTGCTGAAGTGTTTTAGTCAAAGAAGTTTTCTGGGACTAGCTTGAGTGGCTTTAGTTTATTTCAGTTAAAGTGATGAAGGTAGCTGCTGTCTTTCCTTAGGCATACAAATTCAAAGGAGGTTAGAACTCTGCAGACAGGGTTTGAGAACTAATTGCTCTAAAACCAGCCTCATTACCTCAAACGAATTGCATGCTCTCTCCTCTCTCACTGATACTTGCTTTTATTTCCCTCCCTTCTCTTGCTCTTGCTTTCACTTTTCTCTTTCCTAGCTTCTCCTGTTGTCGGATAGTCCAACATAAATTCAGGTGCCAAGAAGACATTTGAAATCCCCTGCCCACTGCGGATTGGCTCTTGTTATTGGCCAGCCAACTGTGCAGAGAACAATGGAACTTGTGTGATGTAAACATATTCACCTTGATTGGCTCTTTTAACATGAGCTAAGATTCAGTAGAAGTTCCACAAAAGGGAAGTGAAGAGATGGAATATAAAAGTCAATTTATATGACAAGAAGGAACTTGTCAATCTTTAATATTTCTTTTTACTTTTATGTCATTTTATTTAAAACCACATTAATAATAACATATAAAATTCCTTGCCTTATTTTATGCTTTCAGAAATGAAACATTCATCTTATCTACTTTTAAACTTTTTGAAATCACCCCCAGGTACATTTTCCTATCTGCTTATTCCTCACCCTCAATTAGTCTTTCCTGCATCTGTCCATATTCTCCTTAAATAATACAATAAGGAAGAATTAGTAAACTGTCACATGACTGATGTTATAGGGTTATTTAAAACCAAAAGGAATCTGGTTTCCATAGAAGTTCTATGGAGTAGAACTTTCACTTTCATACATAATTAGCTGTTATAAATAATGTACAAGTAGTTAATTAACCTAAAATACATTTAAAAATAAATATATTAGAAATTACACAGTGGTATTTGACTTAGTTGAGCTGAGTTAAAAGCACAAATAATATTAACTATAATCAGTAAGAAGCTGTTGTGAGAAGTTCTTTGATAGAATCACAAAAAGTACAATTGCACAATAACTTTCCCCAGAGAGATTGCATTGAATTTTAGACTCAAAGTGTTGAAATGGAGCAAAAATATCAGTTCTTTGCATGTCGGTGATCTCTAGGCCAGAGAGTTTTAAGAGGTCTAAAAGAATCTGCACTGTCTTTCCCAAGCAAAATGTGAAGATAAACCACCAGAAAATCAGAGGACAAACACAAGCCAAGAACCAAAAGGCATGAAAGAAACTGGATCAGAATACAGAGAGGCAACACCCCGTTTTTCGCAAAAAACATATGAGCTAGAATATCACTTTTCAATGTATAAATATTGCTGCTTTACATAGTATTAATCTCATTTAGTCCTCAGAACCCTCGAATGTAGATATAATTATCACTGCTTAAAAACAAAATAACATGTAATAAAAAAAATGGACGGGTTGAAATTTAAGGCACAGCTAATGATGTAGATGAATTCTATCTACTTTAAACTGGAGAATGTGGTTAGATATTTGTGCTAATCCAGCTATGCATTTAGTAGGTACTTAATAAATACTTGTTAGTCATAGTGCTAATCTTACTCTATGACAAAAATTGTATAAATTTTATATGTATTGTCTCAAGTAACCACTCCCCTAGATTTAATTTTTATCTCCTTTTTACAGAAGAGGAAGGCTTGGTTAGAAAGGTTAAATATATTGTTTAATGGCACATAATTAGCAAGTGGCAGAGGTGAAATTTGAACTCAAACAACCTGATGCCAAAGCTCATGGCATTAACTATTATGATCTTCAATCTTTCACTGAACAATAAAAATGCAATGTGAGTCACATATGCAATTTTAAATTTTATATACAACACATCAAAAGGGGAAACAAAAATAGCTAAAGTTAATTTTAATTATATATTTTATTTAACTTTTATCTAAAATATCATTTTATATAACCAATATAAAATATTAATGAAATAGTATGTATTTATTTTTTAATTAAGTCTTTGAAATCTTATGTGTATTTTACACTTCTATATCTTCTCAACTGAAACTAGCCACATTTGAAGTGATCAATAGCCACCTGTGATTAGCCGCTAGCACATTGGACAGTGCAGCTCTAAGTTGTTTGTGTGCGTGCATGCATGCATGTGAATGTGTTTTAAAAGGTAGTCCTCTTCTCCAGTATTAGCTTTAATATCCCAGGACTTGGTAATTACTTGTTTTTACAAATATGTAAGGCAACCAGAGTAAATAAGGCATTTTTTTTTCCTGAGCATAAGTCGTTTTGTACACCTACACTTTGTCAACAGCCTTACCTATATGCCCCGTTTCTACAGTGTTTTAACAGCACACCACCAGAGGTATGTTCAGAGGGGTTCTCGTTACTCTCCTTCTCAGTGATAGTTTTTCCCTGTGAACCCCATATTGGGTTAAGTATGGAAGAAGTTTGGGTCCTCATGATAACTTTCACTAAGAACAATGCTCCATGCAGCTCCCTATCAATTCAGCTGTGTTTTCTGTTTTAAAATGACTTTGGTCTTAAGAGGACAGTTCCTAAAATTTGCAAATGATGCCATTAAGAGTGGCATTAAGAGATATTGGATGCAGGCTGCCTAGGAGCACTGTGCTGCCTTTACAAAAAGTGGACCTTTTATTTATTTTTTTTAAGAGAGGACCTATGACTACCTCTGAACAATAAAAGATATGGCTATTATGCCACCTGCCAAAATGAATGAAAACTGAGAAAATTAGTTAAATCAATTATTAAAAAATGAATTTAAAAAATTTTGAATTAAATGCCGATCTGAAATTTTTCTTAAACAAATTATTACTAATAAAAATTTTTAAATGACTAATGTATTTAAATACTTGTTTTTAAAATTAAGCATCACATCAAGTTCAGTTCCAATCAAGATGGAAGCAAGCACAGGACACGGAGGTTCTTAAACTACATACAATTTTCTTGAACATCTCATATACAGGCACCCAAGTATCTAGGAGGTTTTGGTGTTTTGTTTTGTTTTTCTATTTGTTTGTTTTGTTACTTTCTTATTAATACTTGGTTACTAAGTCTTTTTTCTGATCAACCTTGTACCATACTAGGCAATGGATTTACAGAGGTCAGGGTAGAGACAAAGCCTTCATCCTCATGGAATTTGAAATTTACATTGGGGGGAAAAAACCTTTAAAATTATTACACAAACTACTACACAAAAAGACTTCACATGATTACACAAATAATCACAAACTGAGATAAGTGTTTTGAAGGTAAAGTAATGTATTTTTAAGAACAGTTGAGCAATAAAATCTGACCAAGAATAAAGAACTCAGAAAAATATCCCCAAAGAACTGACATTTGAACAGACATGAATAATGAATACGTAAGAATTAACTAGGCAATAGTGAAAAGGATAATAGACAGAGATAAGAGAGAAGCAATTCCAAGCAGTAGTGAAAGGACTGAGTAACAGTATTTTTGTTGAAGATATTTTAAAATGTGAGAGAAAAAAGTGGAATGTGATGTGACATGAAGGCTGGAGAGCAAAGCGATGTCAGACCATACACGGAGGGCCTTGGAAAATAGCCGTATTTTTAACTTTATTGTAACGCCAATAAATATATTGAAGTTTTCTTTTTTCTTTCTCTTTTCTTCTTTTGAATCTGAAGTGCCTATGAATTTGACTATCTGTCTTGAGAAAAAAAGGACTTGAATTAAAAATTAATTAAATGCATATCCTTGTAAGGCTGAGGCAAGGGTCATTCATTTATTGATCTATTCATCTTCTGTAGCAAGTACTGGAATGCAAGACTTGATGCTGAGGACTGGGGATGCAGCCTTGAGGAAGACAAAGTACTGGGATTCTCTGAACGGACCTATAAAAAGGGTGCTCCACTCCCTTTGAAAGCTGTGTGATTTGGAAAGCAAAAAAATATTACGTTACCATAATAGAGAGGCCTCAAGAACTTACTAATAGTCAGTGAGCTTTCTCTTTCCCCTAGATGAGGACAAAGCCCCATTATGATGCACTGAAGGTAAAATTGCACTGAGTTTCCCCTGTTTAAAAAAAATTCTTAAAGAATTACTACATTTATGTGTCCTAATTATCAGGTATTGTGCTACATGTTTTAAATGCATGCTTTAACATAAGCCAATCAGTATAGAACAATGGTCATTACAATAAGCAAAACAGTAATTTTTTCTAATGTTTGACTTCGACTCAATCCTAATTGTACCAGTCCTACCTCAGAAATAAATTGAAAAAAAAAATCTTCCCCAGTCTGATGTTACAGCAATGTTTTATACCTAAGCTTAAATATTGATACATCCATTATGTTATTTTTGTTGCTGTTATCGTCCCAGACTGAACCACAATTTGCAAGAATTGAAAGCCCAGATTAAAAAAAAAAAAAAATGGTAGAATGAGACAGTTTAAGTGCAAAAGCATACCTGTCAGATTTTAACTAGACTTCCTCAGTAATATTTGAAAACCTCTGCTTGCTCAGACAACTAAGAAGCATCCATTCTGTCACAAAGCCCAATAAGGTACTGGAAGGCAAACAAGACAGTTTTCTGTGTTCCAAGAAAAGAAGAAAAAAAAACTTTCATAAATAAATTAAAGAAAATGTCAGAGAGGTAGACCATTTCTGCAAATTCTTGAAGGATGAGTATAAATTTGAAGTGACTTCAAGGAACAGGAGTGGTGAAATAGAAGACGTTTCAGCCTTGGCCAAGTGTATGGGGGGAAAAACAGATGTGTTTTAAAAGGCCTGCTTTTATGCAAATATAAAACATATGTGGTAACCATCAAGTAAATGAATCATTTAGTTGTTTAGAAATGAATTTCTCTGGAACATGTACAGCATGCTTTGAGAAGTTCTGGAGAACTTTAGTTTCAATGTAGAAGGTTCTACATGAAGATATTTCTGCTTACACGAAGGACGTTTTCTACTTGAGTTATCAGCAAAGAGAAGGCAGCTTCTAGCAATTTCAGACACTGAAGACATTCAAAAAAAAAAAAGATAGGTCAAATGCCTATGAGAAAAGATTCATATCTAGCAAGCATTAGATAACCTAAGAATCCATCCCAAACTGAGAACCTGCTATATTTAATTTTTTTAAGGCAACTTTCTTTGATGAAGGGAGGGGCTTAGGAGATTTTCTTGAAATATAGTAAAAAGTAGAGAAGTTCTAGGAAGAACTATCTGATGTTACAATCCACTCTGAAAAACCTTAAAAATGATACATTTAGAGTTTTAGAAACATGCCACCATATTCCATCATTAAAAGAACAGTACAGACCTGGAGAAATAGAGAGAAACTATTTTCTGGAGGACAGTAATGCAATCAAGTATTTGACTTATTTTAGCTCAAATTGCTCAAAAAACAGTGAAAACAATGATGAATAATATTTTTGTGAGATTTAGTCATTTCAAATAAAAAATATATAATTATATATGCTATCAATGGCAATATGTTGGTAATTACACATAGAATATTGAAGCATTATACATTATACAGTTAAAATTTAATCATTAAAATCAATTTTAATATGCTAAGTACTGAATAGGAAAATGGCATTTCTTTAAACTTGTCTTTTCTTTATAAACATTAAAGTAAACAAATTATGAAAGTCATATAAATGGATAAAAGCTAGTTCTATATCTCATTTCACTTTGGGCAAACTAAAGACCAGAGAAAGAATGTGTCTTTTCAAAGGCCACACAGGATCTCACACCAGAGGACCAGCATGGTCCAAAATTCCTAGGACCAAAATTCCTAGTCCACTTTTTTATCACAGCCTTAACAAGAATTACCAGATGTAAAGACCAAGAACTATACACAATCTACAGTAGTAATGCTCCTCTACATTGGTTTTTTAATTGATAAAATATGGAGTAAGTTCTATTCGCTAACAAAAATATGCCATAAAACCCCATTAATTCAAATACACGAAGTAATATTTCAACAATTATGTATCAAGGACAAATATATACAAAACAATTTGCAAGATGTCTTTCTTGAAAGGTAAAATGATGATTAATATATATCTGTTTTCAAATATAAGAATTTCCTATCAATCAAAAGTGTGTATGATCGAGTATTAACAAAAATAGTGGCTTCAACTACTTATGATACATTTATGTTAATGAGGTATTAATTAATATGTTGAAAAGGTAAACAAAGATTCACAATATGTGATGCAGAATTCAATATCTGGGAGTCTACTATTCAAAGCAACAGCTTATAAATAAAGGTGTTCACCATGACATTACTTATAACATAGTGAAAAATTGAGAATATTCTTTGTTTAAAATGAATTCAACTAAGTTAATTATGGAACACCTATTATAAATGATAGTCATACAACACTTTTAAATGATCTTTAGAAAGAATTTAATGACATGGAACACACTTATGTTAAATTTTAACTTTTAATAAGCTGATATATTTAAAGATAACAAATATTTAAACATAATATAAAAATTTCATTAAAGAAAAGATTATACAGATGCTACCATGTCAACAATGGGGTTCTCAGTAGTATAATCATCTTTTAATTTTCTCTTTTTTCTACTTTTATGTATTTCAAAAAACTTCAACAAATTATACAATAGGGGGAAATGTGCTTTTAGAATATATATGTACATTTATATGCATGTAATATATGTGTTGTACATACATATGCATATGTGCATGCACAGATATGCTCACCATCCTCTTCCCTCTACAGAGAAATAATTTTTAATAAGCCAAGTTTAATATAGAGAGCTGGTAATTTTCTATCTAATATCTTCCTGCAAATTATGTTTTTGTTTCACCTAAGGTAGTTTAGAGAGTTTGCTCTTCCAAGCATTTTTAAAACTCTCTCAGGTATGTAAGACAAAACAATGTGAAACTAGACACTGGCTGAGTTATACAAATGTGTTTCTCAGTTAATATAAAGTCTGAATTAGTGAGAAGCTACTTAAAATTATCAAGTGTAATAAGTAAAGGAGGTAGTGAAGGACCACGGGATAGTCTGCTTTGGTATTCCATCTGCAACAGTGTGGTGGCTGCATTCATGTCAACAGAAATGAGGCTTTGTGACATTTTTATATTTTCATCTTGAGAACATTAAGCACTTTCCCAATCCCATTATTTTTAAATATATATGTATATTACTTATTATTCTGCAGTGAAACATCAGCAATAGATTATATATGATTATACAGGTTGTATATAATATAGGTTATATTATATATTTACATAAAATTTATGTCATGCATGTATATTATATATAATGAGGAAGTGGTTCACATGATGATTATGTAAGCTGCAGAGTCCCACAACCTGCCCTATTAGCTGGAGACCCTAGAAAGTTGGTGGTGTGATTCCAGTCCAAATTTGAAGGCCTGAGAACCAGGGAAGCCAACATTGTAAATCCTAGATTAATGCAAAGAGCAGACCAACATCCCAGTTCAAACAGCAGGCAGGAAGGGGAACAAACCCTCCTTGCCTATACTAGTTGTTCTGTTCAGCCCCTCAGTGGGTAAGATGATGCCAGGCTACACTGGGGATGGCAATTTACTTTACTGAGTCCACTAATTCAAATGCTAATCTCGTTCAGAAATATCTGTACAGACATACCCAGAAGTGATATCTAATCTGGGAAACCATGACCCAAACTGACATATAAAATTAACCATCACAGTATAAAATTAAACTCATTTTATTCATGGTAATGGTTATATGTCCTACACTGTGATAGAAATTCTGTCACTAGTAAGTGGACATTTTTGGTAACCCAAGAAGATTGATCAGAGCAATCATGCAGACACAGGTTTTAGCATGAGAATTGGACTTGTACTCATTGCCTAGTCTTTATGCTATATAGCTCCTAAGAGACTTTATTTTCTATTGGTCTTAAGTAAATAAACCTGCTGTACTAATTAAAATCAAAATTACTTTTTAAAAGTATTTAATGAAAGAGCATAATTTATTCAAGATCACTAAGTATACAGCAGCCAGTTGTGAAGAAGTTCTATGTGAGGCTAAAGAATTTGTCCTCGCACAATTCTCAAACCCCTTTTTTTCGGTTTAAATCAAATGCTTGTATTTCATAAAAAATCATTAGGAGCTTATTTGTTTTATGGTGGGAAATGTGTGCCTGTTAAAAGTTATTTTTAAAATATCTGTGGGGGAAGGGGGAAAGAAATCTCATTGAATAGGCTTCTTTACTGCAAGACTTTTTAAAGTTATTAGAAAGTTAATATTGATCACGAATCAATGACAGAGAGTCAGGAATATAAGACATAACATTTCTCTCATTTGAGCCCAGAGCGTTTTCTTATTTTATTAGTAGTATTATTATTATTCTACAGTACATCTATTATCTTCTTAATAACTGCTATTTTCAGAATAAAATCTGGAAAATACTTGAGAGGTGGACATATCAAAATGACTGTGACCTAATCCTGTGTGTTGCCCACTTTCCAAGTATTCTCTACTGATAGACATTACCAGATATAGTAAGAACCATTATGTTTAAAACTACACATATCCCTAAGTTCTTCTTAGTTCCATATTTCCATCCTACCCTGAATTTCTTTGTTATGCTCAGTTTCCAAATTTTAACATAAAACAATATAGAATGTTTAATCAAAATAATTTTATAAATGGGCTTTTCTTAAAATAATAAGTTCAATAAATTGATTGCTTGGCTGGCATTTTTGTAGGCCCGATATGTTTATTTTTCCTCCAAATTTCAATGTGACTATATGTAAATTAAGTCATCTTAAGCAATGTAAGTAAATGCTTTAACACAGTGCATTTGAATTTTTTCATCTCTCATTTTGATAAAGTTTTATATACTTTTATGGTTTGTAAAAAAATTACATGAAATAAGGTATAAGAAATGCCTATGATAGTCTTAGCACACAGTAGCCATCCAAAATTGGTAGCTATAATAATGATCTATACAATGTTAAAACAACTAGATGAAAAAGCCTTCCTACTTATTTTTAGCAGAGCAAATATTAATGCATAATTTCAGGAAGGAATGTGTGTCAAAAATACTTTCAGTTTAAGTTTGGGAAACTGTTAGAAATAGCAATGAACTTACACATGGCTGATGGGTAAAATTAGTTATGTCTATGTAATTAGTATGAGAAAGCTGGTATCTATCAAAATATTTCCTCCCATCTCAGCTGAGCATACTGCTACTTTTTGCAAACATATACAGTATATCTATCCTGGAAATTCACATATTTTTAGTATCTAAAGGAAATAAGGCCAGTTAGAATAAGAGAAAGGTAATCAGGCATCAACTTTATAAAACAATTTTGAAAATGCTTGCCCTCTTTATTTTTTCTAGGTTTTCATCACAATTTGAATGTGTGACTTAAATAAGTGAACTGATTATAGGTACACATTTGTGCATGGGTAGAAAAAATCTTGTTTTAGGAAAATCAATAAAAATGAATAAGTATTAGAAAGAAAGTAAAACTAAGAAAAATATGAGAAAAAGAGAAACTCATCCAAGCTAGAGGACAGAGGTTAAATTGGGTCACAGCACGGGGTCAATATTGGAGGTATTTGGGACGCACTTTAATTTGCTAGGTGAAAACTGACATCCAGAAAGAAGTGAAATGAGTCTAAGCTTGCACAGTAAGTTCTGAGATCTGTGATTTGATGGTCCATATGCAAAGTGTGCAATGATCTTGGTACCGGATGGTCTGTTCATTGCTTCACATTCTTTAAGTCTTTAGTCATGTACTTTCTTCTTAATGTGACCATAATGGTTCTATTCTATTCTGTTCTGGATTTCTTCATAATAGTACCATATGGAATATTATATTATTTCCTTACTTTAACTGCCTAGCTCCCCTCACCTGAACAGAACTGCATGAAAATTCTATTTTTGTATGTTTTTGTTTTCCACTGATATATCCATCCATATCCTCACACCCTGGGACAATGTATGAAAAATTTTAAGAGCCTAATAAATATTTGTTAAATGGATAAATGAAGTACAAAGAATGAGAATAAGAAAGATTTGAGTGGTATAAGCACTAATGTCTTTTACCAGGTGTATAACATGAGGTGAGTTACTATCTCCCTGCACCTTAGTTATCTTTCCTATAAAATCTGACTAATGCCATATGCTGCATTGGATAAAGAAGCTGTGGTACATATAGACAATAGAATATTATTCAGTCATAAGAAGAGATGAAATACTGACATTTGCAACAACACGGATGAACCTTGAGATAATTATGCTAAGCAATATAAGCCAGACAGAAAAAGTTGAAAACCACATGATATCATTCATATGTAGGATATAAATCTAAAAGCAACAAATAAACAGTACAAACAAACGGAGACTCATGGACATTGACAATAACTAGTGGTTACCATAAGGTAGGGGGGAAAAGGGAAGGGGGGACGTAGATGGAGTAAAAGGGGTCAAATACGTGATGACAGAAAGAAATCTAACTATGAGAGGGGAACACACAATGCAATATATATGTATGCCTTACTGTTAAATTGTACACCTGAAACTTACTGGATTTCGTTAACCAATGTCACCCCCCAAAATTAATTAATTATTTTTTTTTAAATCTGACTGATACCATATGCTATAAAGATTTTTCTAAAGAAGAGGGTCCCTTTTACCAGCCAGACTGGTCAAATTAAGCAAGAGAATAGAGGAAAAATGCAGCAAGACCATAATTCTAGCCAATATTGCCACAGTTGCAGTGAAGTTTAAATAATGAATACAAAGAGTTATAACAGAATAGGTACTAAATTAATATTAGATAGGAAAGAAAGCTGACTCTGCTTCTAACCACTTCCTTAGAAAGTAAAATGTTGAATAAATACACACACACACACATAAACACACACATACACATATATTTATATATTTATAAATAAATATATATATTTATATATATATATTACATAGACAACTAAGAGATGGAGATATAGTTCTGTAAAAGCACCTACTGTCACCTTATTTTTCTTACATGCCCCCATACTAATTCTCAGTTAGAATAAGACTCCTTGGTTGCATGTCTGGATTTAATGGAGAAGTTAGTTCTGCTATATTGCACAAAGTATATTGTGATAATTGGTAATTGAGCTGGCATTATAAATAGGGAGTAATGGCCTTCTGATCTTGGCTGCCTGATACTAAAACTTCTGGTGTCCATTCTATCAGACTGAGCAATGTGCATGCTCTCATGAGTGCATGCACAGGCTTTTTTGCTTGCTAGCTTGCTCGCTCGTAAAGAGACGCAACCCGTTCATTATAAGCAGACCAAACTATCCTTGCAATTTTTTTTACGAAGCTCTTTTCTCTTTCATATGATCTTTATCAAAACAAATAAAGACAAAAACAAAGTAGGTATATATTTCCTCACTTCTCAGTTGAAGAAATTGAAAAGGAGCAAAAAATAATTAAAACTTGCCCTCAAAAAGATCAATAAGAATACAAGATTTGGAGTGAAGATTTGAATTCATGTATTCCTGACTCAAAGTCCACATTTTTAAGCTGTTCCGCTATATCAGGAACATTTTCTTATCAGGCAGAATAAAGGGGAAGAGTAAAGACAAAGTGGCGGAAAGATCTTGGTTGGCAAATACTCTGAAGAGGCTCCAGGCTCAAGGAGCACAGGAAACCTAAAGTGACATGAGGCATCAGAGCATGCTGACGTTTCAGAACTGCTCTTCTGCCCAGACCTCCAACATGGAATCTTACTTGGCTTTTGGTCCACTTTTTTCCTAATCATTTCATATTCTGCTATTTCTAACCACAGTTAATCTTTAGTCTTCATTCTTGTGTTGGAAAATCTATAAGAACCACATACAACAATATAATTCTAACCCTGTCAGTCTTGCTTCCAGACTGACTTTAGGGTGGTATGTGTGTATAGTGGGGGTGTGGAAGGTGTTTTATACATGAGTGCTAATGTAAACAAAAACTCAAGGATCTCAGAGAAATTAGGAAGACATTTTTGGTTGGTAATGCAAGATCGCATATTCCTAGTATCCTGATATATGCAGGATTATCTGCAGAAATATGCAGCTATAACAGATAGTATATAGGATACACACCATTATTATTAATGAATCATTAGGAGAGTCTGACCAGACATTTTATTATTTATTTATTTATTTTACTATATCCTAGTCACTGAGTACATAAAAAATTGTACAATCTTATTCTTGATCTCAAGCTTGGGTAGACAAGAAAGAATCCATGATTTTTAAAAATATAAAGGAAACATCAATTGTTAACATAACATAGCAAATACTTGGCTTGTGTCTCACTCCACTCCATCCCTGCACAGGGCTCTCCTTTCTCCAAGTCCAGACACAGAACGAGAATCCTTCTTATCATGGTGTTCCAAGAAGCAGCCACCAATCAGAACTATCATAGAAGATGAAACCCACAGAGAGTTAGAGCTGTGGGAATATAGTTAATAAAGACTAATGTAAATTACCGAACTTTTGTTAATTAATAGAATAGTCATTTCTCTCCAATAAAAAGAAAACCTATAAAGAAGCCACATGTATAAGAGCATACAAGAATAGCAAGAAATGGGTGTATATATTGGTAACAATTTTGAGTTAGGGACAAGGTTTTAAAAATAAAATATCCACACAAAAACTGGCAGATACTCTCTTTAACTATCCTAGGTTTGTAGACATTTTTGGTGCCCCCCTGGAACCTCAACACTAAAATGCCATTCAGCCACTTTCCAACTGTTAATATCTATCTCTCTTGCTGGAAGACTGTTCAAATCATGGCAGGCCAAAGTGTAAAAGGCTAATTTAGCTCTCCCTAGTGGTAGACAACCACACAAGTGAGTTCCCATGTAAACATTTCATCTCCCTCACTTCTCAGTTAAGATAACTCTGAATTACATATTGAACACTGTGTCTCAGAGTCTCTACTAAATTATGAGTGTCATGCAGTGTTAGCTTAGCTGGCTTGAGAGCAAACCCTCTTCTGATTGTCTTTGCTTCCCTTTGTCTTTCCCCTCACCCTCCTGAGTGTTTTCTGGAGTTACTTCCCAAAAACACTACTTGGATTTGATTTTTTGTAACTGAGTAGTTGGCCTCTGGGAGAATCTAAACTAAGTTTTAACCTGCTTTTTGCATTACCCTCCCACTACACACACAGGCATACACACCCCAAACCTATCAAGTTCACACAGAATTAACTCTTTAAAGTCTCACTTAAGCTCCACATTCTCTACCCTTTCTCAGTGTAGACCTTCATCACCCTCATAGGCTAACTTCGATAAAACAGAATTTATGACATCAATTGTCTGAATAGATCTTTTAACTCCTTGTTGCCTATAAAGTGAATTCCAACTGTGCCTGGCATAAGACATTCATCATTTACAGCCTGGCCCTAAACTGCAGTGACAGCTTCACCTTCCATGAATACTTCTGTCACATGGACAGGCTAAGTACACTTTGTACATGCCAGGGACTTTCAGAATTTAATGCCATTTCTTCCGTTCATAGAGAGTTTTATCCTCTCTATCTCTCTACCATTCCTGGAAACCAAGGATTTCTTCTAAACTTACCGCCAACTTCTTCATACTGGTATAGATAGGCACTTGCTGTTCTATGTACCCACAGCATTCTGTCCATACCCTGATTGCACTGAAGGCCATTTACAAGTTTCCAAGTTATCTGGCCAACCAGATTGGCATCTCTTCTTAGGCAGTGACCATTTTCTATTGATTTTGAATCCTCTGTACTAGTAACATCACTTCACAGAGGTAATGATCAAACAATGCAAAACATGCAGCATGAGTTTTGTGTTCCTAATAGTTTTATATCCAAATATTTCTCAATAAAGAATCTTTGTGAGCATTATAAAAAAGTGTGTAAAATCCAGAGGATGCATCTGATATTGGTGGCCATTTCCCTTACATTTATCTAGAGAGTAAAGAAAGAGCCTTCTTTTTATAAAGCTTCATTCCAGTTTGACAGATCTGCCCTCCTACTAGACCCTCAGAGGAAGCTGGATATAGCTAAAAGCAGCTTAACCTACTTCACAATTTTGCCTCTGGCCAACCCTGACTGGAAGTACTACCAAATGGGAAAGAATTTGACTTAAATCAATATAAAACTAGGATATAAATCTGTAATCTTTATGTTTTACTAAGTGTTCATTGGTTAATATATTAGCAACCAATTTTGAGCTGTAAAAAAAAAAAAGCTGACTTTATTGAAAAATTAAGAGCTTTAATATAGAGAAGAGTGTGAGAGCCAACTATTACAGGATCACAGAACTTACGAACATCAAAATAACCAAGCAGATAAAAGGAGACTTGTCAGAAAAGGTAATGGTTGTCTAGTTCCAAACTTGCAAAGCCTATTAAGGTATCTGTACATGTAAGATTGGTATAAAATGCCATAGAAAGTTAAAAAAAAGGTAACTTGTTTGTGTTACACATTTTGTAGAACTAAAATTTGGAAATACAGAGATTAAAAAGACCCTTCAGAAAGTTTCAATTCAGTCCAAGTCAAAACTGGTCAAATTGTTGAAAGTTCAAAGCTCATAGACAAACTTTAAGCCATGGCTTTAATTAATGCCATGCACCTTTGTGGAATGGAAATACTGCTACCTAATTAAAATGAGTCTTTACTCATTTTTTTTCTAGACAGTGAAATTTAGATTTTAGAAGTTGATTCTGAAGACTTCGTGACCTTTGGCAAAATATTCATTCAGTTTTTAACTCTGAGCTTCCAGGTGAGTTGAGAGGATCACGGGACTTTGAGCTCATCTCCAAAGCAGGCTGATTGCCCAAAATGGTCTGTTTCCCATGGTTCCACTTTATGAGGAATTTCTCCTTCAGTGGCAGTATCACTGCACCTCAGACCTGCAGGGCTGGGATAACTCCTCAGTCATACCATTCAAAAGCCTTTAGAAAAGTAATATTAAGAAAAGAACAATTGGCCTATATTTCCACACTTTGTTTGCAGACAACTTAGTAAATACATATTTTCCCTAAATTAACAATATCATATCAGGTACAAGTATATAGTCCGTTTCATGTGACTTTCAGTTAATCCTCTGCACAGCAAACATTTAATGACTGTACTATATCCCAAATCCTGGGAGAGAAACATGAAAAACTACACTTCCTGATATTGAGGGGTTTTGCTGCAACAGAGGAAGGGAGTATGCACATGCAAAGTGCCAGAGTAAAGTATACACACATGCGGTATGAGTATGTAAGCCTCCTGAGTTGTGTGTGAGGGTGAATGTCTGAAAATGATTCAAGAACAATGTTACAAATAAACCCAGCTTTACGTAATAAGTTTTCAGTTTGAGAAGGACAGCAGGGTAGGCATGCATGATGGAGGTAGGCTATAAAAGAGGATAGAATTTTTTTAAAAAACGGTTAGTGATTTTACTAAAGCTGTGAAAGGAGTGTTAGGAGCTAGAATGAGAAAAATCTGCTACAATAGGGCAAACAGTGGAGATTAGGCAATGGTGAAAACTTATACAAAATAAGGAACATTTGTCTATATTGGCATGAATTTAGAAAAATTAACTCAGTGCTGAAATGAGGAAATGGTAAAGGTGGGAAGAATCCAAAATAAGACTAAAAATTTAAAACGGCATTGGAATACTCCAAGAGAGTAAAAAAGAAAGCTTAAAAAATGACAGTTAACACCAGGGAGAAAAGAAAGACAAACATTTTGAGAGAATTACAAAGCAGGATGAATATGAAGATGGTCATTTAAATAATATGGGAGCATAAATATAAACAATACTTATACCAGTTTATAAAAAATATAATAACCATGGGTCCATACAATATGAAAGGTCTTTTTAACTTTTATTTTGCTTAACTCAATTATTTGATACTACAAGGTAAGTATTTTATCCTTATTTATCAACAAAAATATTTTTATAAAATATGTACAGTGGAGCTAGGTTTAAAGTTCAGGTTTTTTTAATCGCAAATCTCACCCTCAAGCCACCATACTGCCTTCTGGTTTTAAAATAGGTTAATTTTAAAATCGACATGTGATAATTTTGCCATTGGGTATTGAGTGCTCAAGATAATTAAATTAGCATAGTGTTTCTCTCTACACCCAACAAGTCACTTCACTTGTCAGGAAGAGAATGTAGATTTTTTAATAGAGCACTACATTTCTCATAGAAAAGTTTGCTTCTTGGCTCAAGCGACCTAGTAATTATCTCCAAATGTCTCCCAAATCTCTGAGCCTAGATAGTTCCATCATGTATTAAAAAAATAACCTGGTCTCTTTTTACTTTATCTTTGACACTATTCAATGAGATGGGAAACAATGTAATATAAGTCTGCAGAAAATTAAAAAGTTTGAAATCAAACTTTCCAGTCTCATACTGAAAAATGCACCTAGTATTTGTGATAAAAAGTATAAAAAATATTTGCAAGAAATGCTTGTGGATGATGGTATATAACTTCAAATATAATTTGACAGAAATATGTTTAAAATACAAGCACAAATTTTTGCTTTTTTTAAAAAAGAAAATTACTATTTTTTTTTATTTTTTCCTCCACAAAACACATGATATTTTCTGAGTAGAGAATTAGCTAGCTTAGACTCCATAATTTGGAAGTGTAAATTTCCCTGATTGTTTTAGTGGCTAGTAAGTTTTGGATATAAGGTTTCAGAAAAACTGTTTCCTTAGGAATCCATTCATCTGAGCCAGAGATACATTTTTTTGTAGAATGATTTCATATCTGTCACTGTATGGTTTTCACATTCTAAATTAGATTTTGTTTATTCTCCACTTGAGATCTCCAACACCACACAGTTAATGGAAATGAAAGATCTCACAACCTCTTACAGATAAAACACAGTCTTTTTCATAAAACATCTATCTTTGTTTTCCATCTACAGCACAAGGCATTATCTAGTTTCTTTGCCATAAGTATGATCAGTGTGTGAGTACTTCAGAGTCTCTTTGTATGAATAGGAAAGATTTCAGAGATTCCTACTTCTACCATCCATGAGTTGAATATCTGCTCTCTTGTCCCTAAAGAGTACCGGGCTACGTAACATTTTGACTGTTCAGACTGAATTATCATTCACTTTTGTTAAAGAATTTTGTTTAAAAAGGTAAAATTATGGCACTTATATAGATATAACATAGACATGTGTTAAATATTTTATTGAAGTCATTGTTAAATAAGGTAACTTGGCATATGTTATGACAGGTTTAAAGGAGAAATTTAGGAAGAGAACACTTATGTAGAATAAGGAAGTATTGGCATGAATTTACATATAACCACTGAAAGAATATACTTGCACATGTAAAGACAAGAACTATTTCTCATTGCTATCAGTTTTCTGTAGTTTGTAGAACTAAATAACTTGAAGGCAGAGGAAGGTTAAAATGTGATGGCATAGATGAATGTGTTTAGGAAAGCAGTTTTCTTTTCAGACACTCAGTAATCTTTTCATTTATTCCAAATTTCCTTACATCTTAAACTTTAGTTTCTTCTAAGTTATAGACCCCTGGAAATTTGTTTTCTTGCTTGCAAGTTTAACTGATTATTTTTGAAAAGCTTTTTATCCAGTATAACTATGGACTTCTTGCACAAAAGAGATATCCAAAGTCAGCCTGTCCATCATATTGACCAGACTTGATTATTCCTTATTTTAAACTCTTCATCTCTTTTGGTGATAAAATTTTCTCTTTGTTCTCCTCTTAACATTTACACTTGATATTCTATGTCTTCATTGAATTTTCCCCCAGGTCTAATGTTTGGAAGCATTTTCTAGGTTTTTGATCTTGGTATTTGTTCAGTGTATATCTCTGCTTATATGTTAAACTGCTATCTCTATGTTGATGACTTGAAAATTGACACCTCAATCTATCTGACGCTTCAGGCACTTGCTTCCAACTGTGCAGTGGATATCATCAAATATGTATTCCACCAGTAGCTCAAATTTGGCAAGACTAAAACTGAATTAATTAAACACCTTCTACCTATCCCTTCAAAACAGTGTCCAAAGTTGTTCCTCCTCCTGCATATTCTCTATATCATATTTTGATCTGTCAATACAATTAGTCATTCCAATTAGAATCACAGAAACCACCCTTAGCATCTCTCTCCTCTTTACTCCCAAATCAATTATTGCACCTTAATGTCTTTTAAAATCATATTTTATTTCTCTCTTTAGTATCATTTTTTTAGATGATACTTCATATTTCTCTATTTCTTCTGGAATTATATTAACTAGCCATACTAGCTCTTATTTCTAACCTATGATAGTCCACATCTACTTGCTCAACAAGATAAATTTTAGCAAATTAATAGACAAGGAACTCATACAACTAAATAGCAAAAACAAACAAACAAGCCAACTTAAAATTTAAAAAGGGCAAATAACCTGAATAGACAGTTTTTTAAAGAAGAGATACAGATGGCCAATAGAAATATAAAAATCATTTAACAGTACCAGTCATCAAGGAAATGCAAATCAAAACCACAATGAGATACTATCTCATATCTGTTAGGATGTCTATTATCAAAAAGAAAAGATAAATGCTAGCAGGAGGTAGACAAAAGGGAACCCTTGTATCCTCTTGATAAAAATACAAACTCATATGGCTACTATGGCAAACAGTATGAAGGTTCATCAAGAAATTGAAAATAGACTACCAAATGATCCAGCAATCCTTGTTCTGGGTATATATCCACAAGAAACAAACCATTATCTTGAAGCGATTTCTGTGCTCCCATGTTCATTGAAGCATTATTCATAAGAGCCAAGGTATGCAAACACTTAACTGTCCTTCAACAGAAAAATAAACCAAAAAAAATGTGAGGTAGATAAAGATACAGAAAAAGTGATATATACGAGCCATGACTTTAAAGTGTGAGGGAGTTAGCCTAGAAGATGAATATTTAGATGACAGATGTAGAATATATGTATCATATAACACAAATATATTTTACAGGGTTAAATTATCCCTGGAACTATACTTTAGAAGTTGATAATTTCTTTGTGGGTAAGAAAAGTGGATATCTGCAGCATAGAGAGAAGAAAGGAGAATTTTACTTCATATCTTTCCACACCTTTTGAATTCTGAATCTTGCAAATGCATTTCCTATTAAAAAAATAAACATATTCCAATATGAAGGTTGTGAAGAGTTTCTAAAGTATCAAAATATTAAAATATTGTTGCATTTTTGGAAGCATTTTATATAACTGGGACATTTGAATAGTTTGGACTAATTTTTATTAGTTAGCATTTGCTAACAAACCACCTTAAATTTAGCAAGTTAAAACAATTATTTATTTAGCTCAGGATTTTGTGGGTCACCATTTAGACTGAGATCAGCTAGGCAGTTCTTCAAGTTTGGGCCTGGTCTAGCCGATCCTAGCTAGGTTTTTGCACTTGTGGGTTGCCTGAGGGCTGGAACAGGATGGCTGGCATGACTAGGACCGCTCTCCACTTGGTCTCTCATCCACTAGCAGGCTTTCCTTAGCTTGTTTACATGGCAGTCCAAGGACTCCAAGAGCAGCCAGAGTGGGATCTGTGAGGTCTCTTGGGGTTTGATATGATCAGGACATTACAAGGCCAGCAATATTTTAGGAGTGAGGAAACAGGCTCCATCTCTCTATTGGAGGAGGTAAAATATTGTGGCCATTTTGTCATTATCTGTAACTATAAGGTGATAATTAATTATATAATTATTGAATTACTCTCAGAATGGAGATGCAAATCATATCATTGTTTCTGAGCCAAGTCTTAATATTTTTAATCGGAGAGTATTAAATTTTACAATACAGACCATCTTAATTCTGAATGTGATTTAAAAACATGTCTATGTTTCTAACTTCTGAGTATCGGGAACAGACATGTGTCCCTTTGAAATAACCTTCTATCATAAAAATTAAAGTCTCTCTTTTATGTTTTTTTTCCATGATAATCTCTAACATGATATAGCTCCTATCATAAAATTATGTCTTCACTTTCCATTACTGAAATTATTCACCTGTTCTTTTTTGTATTAAGAGAAAATTTCACAAATGTTTTAAATTTAAATCTTATCAATATTAAATGTGGTCAAATGATTGATTTTGTGCTTTTGTTTGCCATTTTCACATAACTATTTTTAACTTGACATGTATACAAAGAAACATTCTGTTTCTGATGTCCTCCAACACCCAGAAATTTTATGCTGCACGTGTCATTGTTCTTTTCTTCTATACACACTTTGGATTCATTCTCTAAGTATATTCCTTAACCAGACTGCACTTAGTTAATTCTTCAAAAGGTCATACAGCTTATATATCTTTAGATCAGGACATGGAACAAGCCACACCATTTCCATTTATTAGCTCTTTGCAATGAGAATTGTTTTACCTCTATATGTTTAACTTATTTAGCTATGAAATAGATATACTGCTGTCTCCTTTACATGATTTTTGTGCCTATGTGAAATAAGAGAGAGGACATGAAAATGCCAAGCTTGATGCCTGAACACCTAGTGTGCATTTTATTTATTCACCGCTTCCCTCCTTTGCTCCTTTTATTCATGTGTTTCAACCATTTTCCAGCTCTTCTAATTTGGGCCAGGTATATATAGTGTAGAAGCTTAAAGATTCAGTTGCTGCTTACAGACAGACCGCATAACAATGACTCGAAATCTTCATTCCACATTCACAGCTGGATTGGTCTGGCATCAAGAAAATGCCAATCACATACTTATTCTGAAAACTGTGTGAGGGTCTTTGTTGTCAATAAAAAAGAGAAGCATGTGAGTTGGGAATAATAATGATAATAACAATGATGATGATACTATAATAATAGTTTCCATTCTGAGGTTTAAAAATTACAACTACTGTATCAAGGAAATGCTGTTCTTACTCCCATTTCAGAGACAGAACAGTGAAGCTCGGGGAAGCTGATGTGCCTGGAGTTACAAGAACTATCAAGAGATGGAGCAAGGATTTCAAACTCCAGTGTATTACACTCCAGTTGCCTTGTTTTTTAACCATTATTTTGTAGTATAAAAATGAATATAGTTATGAAGTTTTTACCGATTTACTGACAGTAAAGCTGTCACTAATATTTATGACTTTTTCAATAAAATCTTTAAAATTTTGCTAGAGTTCAGTAATATCTAGACATAACAGAAAATATGTATCTGAGAGAAAAGACTGTATCCATCTTCGGATCAGATATAAATTAGAGCTAATTACTTGAGTATAGTAAGACTGGGCAGCAGACCTGCAGTGATGATATTGGGATTCAGTGGACATACGTTCTGGGCTCTGGAGAATGGGGTGATAGGTGGCAATTATCATTAGTGACTTTTGAATAAAGATGTTGGAGTCTTCTCACTCATTAGACCAAACAGTTCAATGGTCATTAGAAGTAGCTGTAAAAGTCACTGAAATACCATCAGAAAGGGGGTAATGGTTATTACTGTAGCAACCTATTATTTCCATAATGGCAGTGTGATTAAGAAATCAACATCGAACATTATTCTCCATCAGCTGTGGCTTTTAAAAGCTGGTGACAGTGGTCACAAATCAAACTGGGAACAGTTTCTATACCTTTAATGGAACACACATAACACAACTTTCTTTTCCAACCGGGACTTTAATTTGAATATTATCAGGAGCAGGTCAAAAGAGATCTGCTATAAATCACTCTGAAAGTTTAGTCAAAGTAGGAGGCACACACACTATGAAAGCATTCACAGTGAAAAGGCGGCTGCAATTTTACAGTCACGGTTTGTTACAAATCTCTCAGGAACGAGAACACCAATGTGGTTGTCACTTTTTTTTTTCTCTTATGCACTGCTTGTAAATATAAGACGCAGGTTTTTGTTGAAGAGTAATACATCACATCATGAGGCAAACACTATCCAGATTCTATGCCAAGAGAGGGAACTGTGTAGACTGCATAGTAAATTAAAGGATGTAAAAACTATACTAGAGGATATTATGCTTAAGGAAACAAATTCTCATTATTTTGAATACAACTGAATTCTTAAAGTCTGACCCAAATGACAATTATAATTGGATATTTACAATGAAAAATATGTAGAAAACCTACAAGCAATAAGTCAGTAATTATGCACTTGCTAAAAACATGTGCTAGGCATTTTTTTTAATTCCCTAATTAAATCTTAATTAGGATGTGCAGTGGAGTGTTAATTTTTGCAAGTTATACCTCCAGGGCATTTTGTTACACCTTCAGGAGTCTATGCTTATTCAGATATGTAAAAGATAATTATCAATAGGAAGGACCACAGCATTGTTGGCTGGGGAATTGCTTATGTGTGGTTTCTGCCTTTGCCTAAACCGCCCAGAAGACCTGTGTGTGGCTATGAACTGTAACACTTTCCTCAGTCGCCCAATAGGAGAAGTATGACTTTTTCTGCATCCTCCAACTAGGGCTTTCCTGAGAGAGAGAGAGAGAGAGAGAGAGAGAGAGAGAGAGAGAGAGAGAGAGAGAGAGAGAGAGAAAGAAACACACACGGGGGAGGGGCAGAGACAGGGAAGAAAAGAGAGAGGGAGGAAGGGAGAGAGAGAGAAAGAGAGGGAGTGAGGGAGGGAAAAAAACCTGTGTAGATGCTCAGTGAATCCAAATATAGGGAAGCCAACCCATCAGGAGTATTCAAACTTGGGTCCCAAATAACAACTCAAAGTATTAACATTGAAACATTTGGTCCATCTGAGAATCGGTGAAATCCACTTCAACTTAATGCTCTATACATTAAAATTAAACTGTGGGTTTTGTGCTGAGAATTGGCCATTACCCTTCTTAACTGCTTCTCCCAAAATTTTCTTAGAGAAGCTTTCCAACTTTTTTATCTATATTGCCAACTCATATTTAGATTTTCTTTTCTAACTATCATCTAAGTTGCCAAAACTTTTGGTCACCTTATGTATCAACACCCTACATTAGTTATGGAGTAAGACACGTATAAAAAAACAAAGCTCCATCCTGAAGAAGCCTGTATTCTAGAAAGAGAAACAACCATAGTCGCATTAACGCAATATTATACTGCTACTAACATCAGCAGAACAGCAATAGCCAGAGATTACGTCGTTCCTGTTGTGTTCTAGACATTCTACAGTCTCCTCATCCACAGGTTCACACATTTTCCCCTCCAATAACTTTCAAATCCAACATAGGCAATTTCTATACAATTTATTCATACAGAACTGAAAATCATAAAAGTGAAGAAACTAAGTCTACAAGTAGCAGAGTCAGAATACCTCATGCCTTGTCCTTTTCCTGGATAAAGACAGGTGCATGACCAGAATGAGGAGACATCTTAAAACTGTACTGTATGAAATAAGGGCATTTGAGGTAAGCAGCCTGGGTGAGAGAGAATTATGAGTGTGGGTGTGGGAGTGCAGGTAGGGATGAAGGGAGGGCACAGAGTAGGGTATCCAAAAAGCTGTAATATGGAAAATAAAGAAAGAACCAAGAATGTTGGGCTCATGGTCTATGAAACAATTTCTATCTAAAGAAGATTTTGTCAGTAAGAATACTTCATTAACATTTATGGATTTTCTTAAATTTTCTTTTAAAAATTACTTTTTCTGCCTAAAACTGTTAAGTATAATACTGCACAATTATTTGAAAAGATTAAAAGAAAATTCTTTCCCCCTCTTAGTTTGCTATCTATCAATAAGTACATCTCTTTCATTCAAAATATGGCCATTACGCATACACATTTTTTTAATCCTACTTGACTGATGTAATTTCTTACCGCTTATCCCTTGTCTTTGTCTTCAGAAATCAGATATAATATAGGGTTCATTTCAAAAATTTTTAGGTGTATCTAACATGTCTAACTCCACCCTTGCCTTACCCTAACACCTGAAACTATGTACCTTCAATTTGTTTATGCTGAGTTTTTTTTCTCTTAGCAATTGTGTTATTTAAGATGGCATGCAGCATAATTCTGGATAGAGAATGAATAGGTTACCTCTCCTTACAAGCATCAGAAGCAAAGTCATCTCCCATGAGGGTTTCAGAGGCTTTGGTCTAGACAAACAAACCTTTAGTGTGTACCTGGCCTTGGAAATTGCCATATTATTCTCTCATGATTGGATACTCAAAGTATCTCTCTTTGGATTAGATAGGTCATTTCTTTGTCCCACTCTCTGCATGCTATGACTCAGCACTTAACTGTTGGGGATCTTGGAAACAATCATGTTTGCTGACTTAACTTGGAGCCAGTAACTTTGGGGGAATATTTTTGATAATGCATTTTTGGTCAAGTACCAGCAGTATCAAAGAATACTGTCTGATTATGAAGTATATGAAGAAGCCAAGATAGGACGCATTCTAAGATGTGCTTCTCCAAACTTTGGGGCCTAAAACAAAAAAGAAAAAATTGCTAAGATCCCTTAAGGCTAAAACATTTTTATAGCAATTTTCATTGACTTCTCAATACAAATCAGTGAGCAGTTACATCCTAATTTAATAGATATTCTTAAGCTCATAGATAAGCTAATGTAATGTAAGAATTAAAAATGTTAACCAGGCTACATTTAGAGACTGCAATGTGTTGATCAGCCCTGCATGCAGGCCAGCAGGACACCTTCAGAATAAAGAAAGATTTCTGCTGGGATTGCTAACAGCCCATTCCCCACACCTCAGTGCCTCTACTCTGTCCCCACAGCCCGCTACTCACTGCCTTTCCTTGTCCCTTTCACTCTCCCTCTCCCTCTCTATCTCTGTCTGTGGAGTGTTAGCCTTTTCTAATAAACTTTCTTTTTGACTCCAACTTTGGTGCGTGTGTTGAATTCTTTCTACACCCGAAGAACCCTCTTCTTTTCTCAGTCAGAGTTTGGTCTTCCCCCGACTTGGGAAATTCACCTTGTTCTGCATCAAAGGGGCTCGCCATAAGACCCATAGCCAGTAACCAATAGAGCCGAGATTTAAATTTAGTTGTGGATCTGAATCGTGCTCTTCAATATTCTAAATCTAGTTTCACCAATCCTGTTTAGCGAATGCAAAACATAGTAAGATCCCCTCCCAGGTGACACTTCCATCATTTTATGCGTTCCACTTCTATTCCTAATTTTAATAAATCCCTCAGTACATTCATTTTAAAAATCATTTTCCTCTCATTGTGCTCTCTCCGATAACAGTGGAGAGCAACTGTCAACAGATGTGAAAGTTTACAGACCATTAAATTTCCCTCCACATTGCATCCTCAGAAATGCCCTGGTGTCAAAGGACAGCCTCTTTCCCATCTGAAAGGATTGGTTTTAGAACACTTTTGCTCAAAACTACTAACTTAGTCAATTTTCTCCAGTGTGCAATTAACCTGAACAATTCTGGAGATAGGGGCCACCGTGCAATCAAGTACACCTGGGTTTCTCTTTGCACCTGTATTCTATCTTCCCATCTACTGGGCTATGAGCCTTTTCTTGCAGACCTTCACTGGGTCACCTGAAGCCTGTGAGACAGATGGCTCTTCAGCAAACTTTATGAGAGGGCACATTTTGTTTAGGAAAAATCAAAGAGGAAGAAATCCTGCCAGATCAAATACCCACCTTTCCGGTACTATCTGCTTCACTCACTCACTCATTCATTCATTCTCTCTCTATCTCTCTCTATCTCTCTATCTCTATCTCTCTCTCTCTCTCACACACACACACACACACACACTTTACAAAACAATCTATTGTCTTTACAAAAAATGCACTTCTTTTCATTATTTTCAACTGCTGAGATGAAAAATAATGAATCATCCATAAAATCCTAGCTTAGTTACCACACTCAAAAAATTTCATCCTGACTTACCCAACAAAATTAATTACATTCTCTTTGAATCCCATCTGTACTTTCTGCGTTCCACAAGAACTAAAGGTCAGCATTTTTGTGCAGTATGGCATTATTTTTTATACCTCTGTTTCCCTTACATAGCTCTAAAAAGAAAGGACTATATAATTATCACCTAAGGATCTCCAACATGTAACACAGTGTCTGACACATTTGTTGATCAATAAATACATGCTTTCCTATTCACTTGTTGAAACAGCTTTTCCAAATGTACTAAGCATTTACTATGGACCTATATCTACTAGGATAACCCTTCTAAAGATCCCTGCCTTTTGGGATCTATGTCCCTATGTTATTCTTTGCCCTTTAGTAAGGTCTATATCCAGAGATCAACAGATAGAACAGAGCAAAAATAATGAGATGGCTCTTCCATGATTAGGTTACAAAATACAGAATATGGAGACTTCTATCTTATTGGCCTCCTCTCTTTCTTTCTGGCTTTGATGAAGCAAGGTGCCACATTAGAGAGTCCCGTATGGCAAAGAACTGTTGGCCACACAGCCAGCAACCTTCAAGGAACTGAATCTTGTCAACAACCAAGAAAATGAGCTTAGATGGAGACCTTTCCAAATTGAGTCTTCAGATAAAATCACAAACTACCATAATGCCATGATTGTGGCCTGTGAGATTCTGAAACAGAGAACTCAAATAAGCTATGCCAGAATTTCTACACCAAAATAACTGTGTTATAATAGATATGAGTTGTATTACGCCACCAATATTTGGAGTAATTTGTTGTGCAATAATAAAAAACTAGTACAAGGCTGACATTATATTAAGAGCTAGCAACACAGTGATGCGCAAGATAGGTACAATCGCCTTCCTTTTAGTGCTCATATTCTAGTAATCAAGTAAAACTTGTCTCATTATCTAAATTTGGAAAGAACTCAGTATTCTATTCATATGAAGCTCTTTTCAAAAGGTGTGTCAGTTATTTACCATCCTGTAACAAAATACCCTAAAACTTAAAACAACAAATGGTTATATTCATCATGATATTCTCAGCTGGCTTGGTGACTCCTCTGCTGGCTTTTCATGGGGTTGCACTGAGTGCTCATGTAGCTGCATTCGCAGGGCTGAAAGGCCCAAGGGGGCCTCAGTTCTAGCAGTGATCTAGCAGTGATCATGGTGATCAGCTGGGGTGCCTCAGTTCCTTCCACATACATCTCTTTTCCTTCAGTAAGCTGGATTGGATTTCTTACATGGCAGTATCAGGTCAGTGTCCCAAAAAGGCATGACACAATGCACAAGTAACACAAGTACCTTTTATCTTTTAAGTCTCTGCTTGCAACATGTTTGCTGATGTCCTATTGGCAAAGGACATTAACATGGCCAACTCCAGAGTGAGCATGAGGGCAAATGTACAGGCTTACAGTTATACACATAGCCATGATTTATTAGGAACCACTGCTGAAAGAACCTACAAAAATGGGGCTGACATTTAGAGTAAGAGAGGTGGACCTAGGATGCTGTGGCTCATCAGGACCTTCGGGGACATGTAACTCAGCCCTCTCATTATATAAATAAGGGAACAGCTACGATCAGACCAAAACAACTACTTAAGTAAAGGACAGAGTGAATTTTCACAATGAGATCCTTTTTAATCCAATTATATTTTCATTGCCCTACAATGTACATTACATGCTTGTCAAACTCAAACCATCGGCGAATTTTACTAAAAAGGAGGTCACACTACGATACTCTGGGTTGCAGACTACAGCTCTGAAATACCAGACTCTTTTTCCTTTTGCCTGGAGCATTTCAGTACAGAAATGTGTTCGCCCTCTAGGAATTAGAAACTTCGTCTATCTCAAACCATACCTTAATGTGCCAGTTATCTGAGGGGCCACTGCTATTAAACTACTAAGTAATGAATTATCTCCCAAAGCAACTAGAATCTGGTCATCTAAACCCTTGTTTTTATACAGGTCCACTTTCAGCACAGTTAGCAAGACCATAGTGAGACCACAGTCAACTAAACATCTGATTTTTAGTCTTCTCCAATGTTATTTCTATCGGTTGAAACTAGTTTATCTTTATACTTTCTATGCTAAAATAAACCTAGGCAGGCTGTGGTAAAGGTCAGCACAAAGATTTTTGTGATGCAGGTAAATGCTTCTGATTTTTCAAGCCTAGATTACTATATAATTCTTATTTTCTGCAGCTTTTGCTCATGCTGATTTTCCAGATAGAGCTCCTGCAGAATGCAGAAGTGAATCTCCCTGAGAATATACCTGTCTTGGTAAATTATTCCCATTTTGATATCCATGCACATAATCCTCACTAGTCTCTAATGATAAGATTCATATTTAAGAACCAGAGGGACAGAAGCTTTCTGCTTTTAGCTAAAGCTATTCTTACTATTTTTCTTAAGTCTGAATTATCACATTGAAGAAAAGTCATGGTCATGAATGAAGAAATTCACTTGATATCTCTATTTGACATTATTTTAAAGAAGCTCACTCATCAACTGCTGTTTTTTACTATTTCATTTCATTTTAGAACAAGCATTTGCTCTGTAAAGCCCATTCTTTCCTGTCTTTGCTGTAACACATATTGTAAATCCTGCAATTTTCTTTTAAAATATAATATGCTCTAGTAAATCTTTAGTAAGGAAGCAACAATGAGGAATTTAGTCAGAATTATTTTAAAGTACCAGTTCTATCACTTATTTGGTGCTTGATTTTGAGCACACCTTTTTACTTTTTTAAATGCTATACTTACCTACTTATACGTTAAAGGAGAAAATTACCCAAAAGAAATCTGTTTTAAAAATGTATAAGTTATTGATATTAAGTAGCTTCAAGCTATAAAATTTCTATCAATGATAATTGCTTGAAATATACTCCTGTCTAATATCATTTATTGCTCTTTATTCTGACATTGTTGATGGTCTAAGGCTGGCTGTGACATGCTCTCTCATAAGGATTATATCTTATTAACCTTTATATCCTTGATAGAGTGTACAATATTAAAATTTTTCCAAATAATTTTATGCCCTTTTTTCATTTGACACTTACTAAAAAATCTTGAGGTAGGAAAATATTATTTTCATTTCTCAAATTAAAAAAAACCGAATCTCAAAGAGGAGTAAGAAATTCAAGATTATAGAGTGAATAAAGCTTTTAAAAGGGGTCGAAGCCATATTTATCAACTCCCAGCCAACATTTTCCCATAGAGCTTTTTGAAACTTACTTCTGCTAGAACTAACCCTCCCAGGAAGGGGTGAGCCACATACTGGAAGTTACGAAGGGCAGCGTCTAAGATAACCTGCTCAAACAGGAAATTGAAAACTATCCTTTCGATATATAAAACTGATAGATCTAAAAGTAGATTTAGGAAACAAATTTTACTTAGCTGATATACTAATAAAATAGTTATAAAAATAGTTTTTAATGGCTTAATACTCAAAATGAAAAGAACAAGGTGGACTAGGTTGTAAAGATATGTTGGAGACTTCTTGCCTTTTAACCTAATGGAATCTCTTTCTGTTCACTAGCTTGTATCAAATAATGTGTAATATATTCTCATCATAAACATAAAAAAGGCCTGCAGAGCTTGCTTTTTAAAGACTATTTAAAGACATTTAAAGACTAACGATGTTAAAAAGAAAAAAGAGTTGAGATCTATAAATAAATGAATCCATGATGTAGACCCAAAATGTTTATTCTTCCTACTTTGCTTCCTATATTATCTATGAAAGAGTCTTTAATATAATGCATCCATAAAACAAGTACAAAATATTATAAAAGTTTACAAAACAAGAAAAATATGAAATTTTTTAAAAATTAAAGATACTAAAAAAAATAAGTTAATTAAAATTGGAAGACAAAGTAAATAAAATCTTCTGATTTCATGTAAATGATAAAATTTTTAAGAACAGAAAATAGAGGAACAATCCAGGATATACAATATCTTACAAATATTTATCCTAAAAAGAAAGAACAAAGGAAAAAGATAGATTTAATAACTGTAAAAAAGATATGATTTTCACAGAATTAAAGAACATCAATCAGCAGAATTAAAAGACTACCTAGTAATTGAAATGTTTTATGCCTAGACACCACAGCAGAATTTCAGAATCACAGAAAATAAAGTGAAT
The DNA here is from genome assembly GCA_004027375.1 of Macroglossus sobrinus. NCBI lineage: Eukaryota > Metazoa > Chordata > Mammalia > Chiroptera > Pteropodidae > Macroglossus > Macroglossus sobrinus. Next base: position 22,481 of record PVKZ01000648.1, on the reverse strand, counting down.
ATTCTAAATTATCCTGAGATAGAGGTCAATGTGAAGTGGAACAGTAATAGACCACTTATAAATAAACTAGAATGATAGAACAGAATAGAAAATGGTGTTGAATGATGCTCAACTTAGAACTGTATACTTATTAAAACTATCAAACATATGAGTTAAGAAAAAAATACATCTTCATATATATGAGGATTCGTGCACTCAAACACCACACTAATATACCATTCCTTAGAAAGTAATTTGAGAGTGTATTCTAGTAAAATAAAGAAGAGAAAAAGGATATATGACATAGTCTGGAAAATAATAGTTTTAACAGCAAACAGTAATCAGAGAAACTCCCAGGATGAGGACTATGGGGCAGGGATAGAGAGTTATCAAGCCAAAGTAAAGCAGAAGGTTGTAGAGATTCAAGAACAACCTATATGGGATGATACTGGGAACAATATTGCATATATATATTGACATTATTGATTAATTTTCAACTTATAGACTCAACCCATAAGCAAACTGTTTAGGACTAAAATAAGTTACAGAAGAGTATATAAATATAACATGTGATGTCACATACAGGGAAGTAAATTAAATTATAAAAGCAGACAGAAGCTAAAATGTGAAAGAAGAGAGACCTATAGGAGATGGTTATAGGGTCCTAATATTTTCAACTTATAATGGGAGGCATCGAAACACACCAGCTATTAAGGACAAATAGTATGTGCACTATTTAAAAAATACAAGGCTAAGCAACACAGGACTAACACATAATAAATTTGGGGAGAGAAAGAAAATAAGTAAAGGCTATGATGTGAGTTCAATTCTGACTTTAGGGCAGAATAATCAATCATCTCAACATCAAGATATTGAGTATAAGTATACTTGAGTGGACATTGTTAGTACCTTGCTTATATCCCTTTGGTCTTTACTACTACTGTCATGTGTGCCAAACAACTGCCATGTATATGTCTGTGCCTCAGAACTTTACACCCTGTCCCCTGCTGGGGCTGGTCAGAATTTCAAAGGAATTAACCCACACCCAGAGCAGAACTCAACCACTACCTGATGGAAGATGCTATACAAATATCCTAGCTCCTTCTACTAACAAGTAAGATATTTCTGAGGTATTTGTTGCATATTTTTTCCTAGACTTTTCCTGTGAAATTAATCTCTATTTACGCATCATGGTGACTAACAATATGCCAAATTAGCTGCCTTTCCTTCCCTGTCTCTTCCTCATTTTCATGCACCTTTTAAATAAACTACTTGCATTTTACTCCCTATTTCAGGATTTGCTTCTAGGGGAAATTTAAATTAAGACATGCCTTGTATATATGATATTAACCAACAGATATTAAAATGTTTTATCCATTGAGGATGAAAAGTAAGGTAAGAAAACTGCTTTGCATTTTAAGCCCGTAAGTACTAATTGACTTAATAATCCTATTTTGATATACAGACAGATATTGACATGTGATATAGATAGATAAATAGATAAATAAATAGATAGATGATGATGATGATGATGATGATGATGATGATAGACAGACAGAGAGCAGAGGTTCTATTGTCACAGTTTTTAATTAATCCAGCCAATTTATACAGATCACTGTAGGAATTAAAACCATAGTTAATCAATCCAAAGTATCCTCCAAATACCAAAGCCAGCCAGGAGGGCAGATGAAACACACCCCATTCACAGTGTCTGGGTTTCCTAGACTTGTGGTGCCCATGCCAATAGGTGCAATGACAGACAGAAATGGTGCCTGAGAAATTTCTGAGCTCACAACCAATTTATCCCATAGAACTACTCTTCAAACTGTTTTTTTTTTTTTATCAAACCTGTTATATTCTCAGTATAAGCTCCTGCCAAATTCCAGCTCAATTCCTCTTTCACATGGTGCCAAGAAAATAAAAAACACAGCATCTTCCTCAATCATCTTTATAGTCTTAAATTTTTTGCTGACCAAGACATGCACAGCATGCTGACTGAGTCATGGTCGCCTAATTCTACTGATTTGGTGTATGTTACTTACACTAATGTAATGCAAACTATTTTCAAACAAACAGAACTGTAAGATTATAAATATTTCCTCCAGAAACAAAGAACATTTTATGTACTTCTCACTTAACCTAATAAATTTCTATACTGCAGAACCATAGTTTTATCTTCCAATCAATATAAAAATATATTCTTCTCACATCTTATGTTAAAATTGATTCTCCTAAAAAGTGAGCCAACCTTTCAGGGTTCCACTGTGGCTCTCACACCCAGGTGTGCAACAATATATCTCTACAGAGGTGTTGTAACCCAGTTTGAAAACTATAGATCACACTGTCCTTATGCAAAAATATCTATTATGTGTAAATTTGAGATATTACAAACTTTATGCCTGGCTAAGGGATTCCAAGTTGTTACAAATACATGGAAACATTAAAGAAACTGATGAATAAGTCGGAATTGGGTGGGCTTCCAAATAATGTTCTCTTACCAGTGGCTTGATGTTAAAGACTGCATTTTTCGTGAGAATCTCCTTCCCAATAAATTTTATTCGGCTCATTTTTTTTCTATCACACAGCAATGAGCCTAGCCCATCATGATTTACATTAGAATCAAAAATGATATCCTTAACTTGATCATGGGCTCATTTAATGATAAATTCTAGAAAAGGGAATGTTTTCTCCTTAGACAACAAATGCTCCCTTAATGCCAAGGCCTCAAATTTTTATTGAAATCTTGCTGAGAAGACTGTAGGTGATCAGTGCAGACAGAGACCCTGTCTTGAGTAGTTTACAGAGCTAGGTACACAGACTGATAATTAATAATAAAAATATATAAACCTTATAAAGGTAAAATAAAGAATTATGGCATGTAACAATAACCAGTCTAGAAGATCATGGAAATTTCCCTGAGACCTGAAGAATAAATGGAAATTGCATGAAGGATGCTGATGATGGCAGAAATGATGTTTTGAGTGAGAGAAACGACATGGGAAAAGGTCCTGAGGCAGAGACCAGATGAAAAGGAATAACACACTAGAGACTGAAGACCAACATACTACAGGCAAATATATTTAGTTCTTATAGTATAGTATTTTGTTGCTTTTTTTTTATTAGCTATTAGTCAATATTTAAATGAGATGAGACAGAAAATTGTGTATCTGCTTCCAACTAGAAAATAAAAAGAAGTGGCAATATTACAGCCATATTCCTAGCACAGCACAGATTAGCTGAATAGTACCAGTCTCATTTAGATGAGTTATTCTCTCTCCCTCTATGTAGACTACAAACCCCATTGTACATGCATGAATTTACTTGCCTGGGCAATGGCATTGGTCACTACTGCTCTGGTATATGAGTGTCACAAAAGTGGGGCCTTTAGCATTCCTTTCACTACTGTGTCCCATTAGAAAACTGGAACATGCTATGAGCTCAAGAACTCTACTCAAATTTGAAGGACCAAAGGAGGTTAGTTTAGCTGGATACAGAAGGAAAGAAGAAAACACCACTAGAGAAGAGAATGAGGACTAATTAGGCATGAGACCACATTGAAAGACTTTAACTTACAGTGTGGGAAAACCATCAAAACATGTTAAGCTGGAGAATGAAGATCAGATTTGTAAAATAAGGATTCCAATCCACTGGAGGCTGTGGGGGCGGGGGGGACATGGTTTCAGGAGAGGACAGGAAGAACAGAGAGAATTACATTTAGTGCACACTTTATAAAGTAATTCTCCATATATCTTTTTCTTTTAGTTTTTAATTAAAATTATGAGATAACAATTAGATATCTTATCTGTCTCTAGATGCAGAAACCATAAGTAGAAAACAAAAGTTTTCTCCCTTAGCTACCTAGGCCCTCCCATTACAGAAAGTTAAATAGAAAAATAAATTCTTTCACAGTTTTCATATTTATTTAAGAAAAGACCTAGGCTTATGCACCATATAAGAATAATAAGATCTAACAGAATCTCAATAAATGTTTAGAGTTAAGGAGGAAAATAAGAAGACCTTGATATCTGCTTTCTTTTGGTGACTGATCAATATTTAAAGAATCCTACAAGAAAAAAAGTAACATTCTCTGACACCAGAATCTTAAAATCCTAACTTGAGAATTAAATTCAAATCTCTGCCTATGGATTCCTGCATTTTCATAAGTACTTTTTAATACGGTCAAAATTAGAGATGCTACAATAAAAATATTGCATTATAAAAAAAAAACATAGTAGAAAAAAAACACAAAGTTAAGAAGTGACAACTAAATAAGCATCACAATAAACCTTTGTGTTTTTTTATCTTTTTTTGTAATAACAAGACAAAAAACATTGTATGTATTTTTAAATTATACTTAAAATCTGCCATGATTCATTTGATTTTAGGATCAAATAGTTTCTATTGATCAGCTGAAGTCACAGACTCGTGTTACCTAATATTACAATATTTTCAAAATACAACCTGATTTAAAATAAATCATAATAACAATTGCATGGTGTACCGATTTACTAACTATGAAGGAAAAAGAAAACATGACTCTATTACACATAAAGTTGTAAAAGAGTTCCAAGGCATAAACATATTTTTCATTTACATTTTAAATCAGAAACTTAAATACCTTGTTACCTCAATCATTTTTAAAATAAATTAACTTTCTGTAAAATATGTTAAAAAATACTAACAAAAATTGCTTATGACCTACAGTTATCTCTATTTTATGTGCCTGTAGCCAGTTTTTTTCTGTGCAGATAGAGGGATGTTTTTAAAACAATCATCAGAATTTGCCATCCTGCTAAATCTTTTTCAATGAACCGCTGCTCTTATGACAAGGGTGGACACCATGCCACGGCCATAATAGTGTAGTTCCAGACTGTGAGAGTTTCTTCCCAGAACACTCCAACCACCCCCCCCACACACACACACACTCCTACAAACTGTGCTCCAGCTACACTGATGCCCTTCACCTCCTCACAAGCATCTAGCCTTTTCCTGTCACGAGGAGTTTGTACTTGCTGTTTGCACAAGCTAGAAGCCTCTTTGAAAGGCCTTCGCAAGTCTAGTCTGTTATCTTTGATATCTCAGCCCAAATATCACCGCTAAGTTTCAGGAATACAACCTAAACTGAATAAAAATATAAAACTCTCTGGGTCGCCATGTCGATGCTTGCCATGTTTGCTATGAGACACACGCTCTGCCTTTTCCCTGCCTTTTCCAGCATTCGGAATCACATGGTTAAAGCATCTAACTTTGGCTTTAGTTCAAAATTATGATTAAAAACTTGCTAAATGATGTCTGAATCCTGAGGTTATACTTAGGAAATACAAACTTCCTCAGGAGTAAATTGTGCCCATTAAAAAAATAAATAAATAAATAAGGTATTCATCCTCCTAATGACCTTTTTGGGATATGTCCAACTCTGGTGCACTGCTCAGTCTCACTGCATTGAGATATGGATTTGAACCTTCAGTAATTTGTTTTAATTGTTTCTCCATGTCCTGATCCTAATTGAGACACCCTTAATGTAGTTAAACTCTTTATATTAATTTGCAAACATTTTCTTGCCTTCTAGATTCTTGGCATCTCTGTGATACCAGACACCAATATAGGGACAGCTATTGATGAATAAAATAAAGTTTTAAGAATTTAATTTATCAGGAACGTTTAACATAAAAGCATAAAGTATTTTATAATCCTGATATGGGAATATCTTCAAGTACAAGGTGAAACAGTTGGTCCTTTTGAAATTAATTTGGAGAGTGACAGAAGAAACAGTGCATTATGGGCACAGGGACTGCCATCTCCCTTTCCTTCCTGGGCTTCCATTTTCCAATTTACTGAAATCAGATTCATTCTGGTTCTTCTGGCTTCTGTTGTTTCTTGTTATATAGAGTCTCCGAGTATTTTAAAAGGAGTCCCATCACTTCTGAAATTTCTCCACTCTAGTTGACCTATCTAAAAACCACTAATACTCAGAGAGAGTTCATATTTTAACATATTTCAAAATGCTTTTCCCTTTTATTTCATTGTTCCTTTCCCTTTTATTGTCATTTCAAGAGCAGACATTGTCATCCCTGACTGCCCATTCCCCCACCCCATCACTCATCTTTCTGATAAAACTCTCTTGTTCTTTCCATATTCCCAGTTGCTATCTTGTCATTTCTGGTACTTCTTCAATGTATATGCTAAAAATTAATGTAGATATTCTGGGTTTGACATTCTAACAAATACTGCTAAATTTGATACTGCTAAATTTTCTGTGCACCGATACAAAATATTTACACACACACACATGCACTTTAAACACTCATGGGTCTCTATTCAGTACAAGGTTCTTAATTTCCCTTATTTATTCTCCAGTGATGTATGAAAATGATTTAAATCTCGACAGTTGAAAAAATAAGTTCAGTGAGAGAAAAGCTGGCCTGGAGATGGAATCCTTCAAGAACTGATAATTCTTCTGTAACTTCCTCTCCGATATTACAAATTTACAGCCATATTCTCTGTCTGTACTTTCTCCTTAGTTGAATGTGTCTAAAGATCTCTAATCAAAATTTAGATAAATCATCTAATGTTTGTTCAGTTTATTCCATGAAGAGTTAAATAACAAACAACTTAGTTCAACTCTCTCTCTTCAACCTCAAGATGGTGCCTGGAACCTCTCACTAGTTTATCTTCCAAAACACCTAAAATTTGGGAGAGAGGTGAGCATAGCATTTTGTACATGGAATTTACATATGTGTGTAATTATGTAAATGTATGCTCACCACAGTATCACTGGGGATTGATTTTTTTTTTCAGGAAAAGTGGGTAGAAGAATGGAGTTTTAGCACAGTGATGCTACTCTGGGTTCAGAGGATCCTAACCAATTCTTAAGAAAACAGCTTTGTCATAATCTTGAGGGCATTCAGCACAAATACTGCATTCCAGTAGGAATCTCTCAAGAGATACTTTTCCAGAGTTAAACAGACAGAAGTAGGCTAACTCTGGGGTAAAAGATTTCTCATAGTGGTGAGGACCAGGAAGCCTGTCTGTACCTCTTTGCAATTAATGGAGCTAACTCCTTATGGCACCCTTTAGAATCATTTTGATGTTTTTTCCCCCTTGTGCTTATATCAAATACTTGCTTTTCACTCTTCATCTTTCTTGGAAACTAAATTTAGGGGATTTAATGAGAATGTCTAGGGTGTCAATTATTTTTATAATGGCAAGAAATTCTGGCATCTTCTCATTTAATGATACATTACACAATAGGTCCTATTAGAAAATAAGACATTTTAGAGATCATTCCAGTCTATTTCACTTTACAATTTAGGAAATTGAGGCTTAAAAACTATAAAACTCTTCTAATTTTGCACTGCTAATAAGCAGCATGGAGAGAACCCAAGACTAAGTATTTCTGATTCTTGGATTATTATTCACTTTTCTACCCCCAACTGAGCAAGGTGAACAAGGAAAAGTCTTAAATTGGCTTTGTTATCCCATGACAAAGGCTGGGTATAAAAGTAAGCATCACTTTTTTGTTTTCAATAAGAACCAGCTTCAAAGTGAACTATTTCTGCTCTATCTTTTTTTAATAACACAATTTGGGTGATTTCAAGATATAATGAAGTAGGCTCTTCTTCCATAGCAAAGCACAATAAAGAAGTAGATTGTGAATAAAAATGTTAACATCAAACATGCACACTGAAAAGTAATAACACTACAGTGAGATAAGGCAATTTACATGAGTATTTCATAAAGATTTTTCCTCCTGAGATTCTTATATGATCTCTCTTCTAAGCCTTGATTTTTTTTTTAATTTAAAGAAAAGTGTAGTGATTAGTTACATTGCCTTTGAGAACTAGATAAATATTTATGAAGAATGTCTAAGTGTATCTATATAGAGATAATGTACAGGGAGGGTAACAGATATTCGGAATCATCATCTCATTTCTGTAGGGGGCATCTGTTGCATCAGAAACCTATTGTAGTTCTTTTCTAATGTGGGCACCTGTGCTGCTTTAACATTTCACTCTGATTTGCAGCTTTGTATTTCAGATGCCTCAAAAATTCCACCTGATTGTTGTCTGATTTCATGAGCAAGAATACCTGTAGTGTTGTTTGTTCAGGCTGACTCAACCGCATAGCATATAGCTGGGCTACAGCAAGATGTCAAGTTGGATACCCCATTGTTGATCCCACTAAGGCTTCTCAACTTTCTTATAAAGTTCCCAAAAGAGACCTCATCTGGCCCTCTTACTATTTGTTTCTATCCAATGCCAGGTTCATTACATATTCTATTATATATCAGGTATCATGGCCAATTTGTCTTGTGATATTTTTAGCTTCACCCCACATTCATGTCCTAGAACTTTCTTCATCAAGTTGGAACTAGGGATATAATTATCTTTTCCAGGCTGACCTATTTTACTTTGACTTTGAGAATTATTTTAGTAATGTCCCTAGTTATCTACTGATTTCTAACTGTCTGAAACAACTTCCTGATCAGCTCAGGCCCAGTCTCAAGACAAATTACAGTGTCTATATAGACTTTTATGTCACTTTGAGAACTGTCCACACCTGTACAAGGGAAGAGTCTGAATGTTGAACACATTCAGAGAGAGCTAAGCTTTTCTACAAAACTAGGTTGTAGGAAGTAATGGAAATTTTGAGATAGTGCTGGTGGAGGCTCAGTACTTTTTAAAATTCTAGCACACACCAAGATTTCTGAGAAACAACTGGTCCCAACTGGAGATCCAATGAGCCAAATGTATTGTATATATGTTGTGGCATTTTCCGAAAATTCCTCCAGTGAGAACTGGGAATTATATATTTTTTTTTCTCCATGAACTGAGTAGACCTTTGTAACTGCCTCCCTCAGTCAATAGAATGTGGCAGAACTGATGTTAAGTGACTAAAAAGGCTAGTTCATAACAGATAATACTACTTCTGCTAGCTCTGTGGAAACATTCTTAATGGGCTGACAAGAAGTCTGGCTGCTTGGAGCCACCTTGCTTCTGAGACCATGAAGAGGGACCATGTAGGGGAGAAACACATGTACTTCAAGAAGCTCATGTTGTTAGAGTCGCCAGCTGTTTGAATTTTCCCAGCCACTAGACGTGAGTAGGCACATCTTCAGATGATTCTAGCCACCAGCTTCCCAACCACCAGAGTAAAAATAAATAAAATAATAATAATAATAATAATAATAATAATAATAATAATAAACGTTAAAAACTAAATCCAGGGTTAGTTTGTTAGGAAGGCATCATAACTAGGACAAATTCTTTGGTGTTCCTAATGTTTTCAGAAATTTAATTAGCTGCCAACCAAATTTGCATTCCACATAAAAATCCTAAGAAGATCTGTCAACATTGGGCCATTATTCCTACACAGCAATTCTCAGCCCCTTTCAATGAGGACAACATTTTCAATTTTTCCACACTCCCTACCAATGCCAGCCAACTTATTTATCTACATTTTCTGCCTTAGTCCCTTATGGCATTCAAGTTTGTAACCCTGAAATGGGGTATATGACCCTCCTTCTTTCACTTCACATAAAAAGTTAAAGCAACAAAATAAGCAATTGCCCTAGGATATAGACGCAGATACTGGACAACACAATTAAATGATTAGCCTACAGGTAACGTTTAGCTAGTACTAAAATTTACATTTAAAAAGGGTTTTTTGGTTTAAGTCTGTTTGTTCATTTTTGTAGCCACAAAGTTTAGTAGTAGCTGGGGAGGCAAGAAAGAGCTTTATTTTCCTAGTTTAGGCAGCAGAGGCTTATAAAAGTCACAGAGATAATGAGTCTCCTAAACCTTATTCTGTATAAAAAGTAGAATATGCCTCATTAACTCCTTCTATATTTCCTGGGTACTGCTTATATGCCCCTTCCTTTACTATGCGTATTATTTTAATAAATTAATCCAAATGGCTAGGTTTGGCCAGAGACATTTTTTTTTCCTTCACAATAGTTTCAGGCAAATATTTACTGTTCTATCTGATTTCTACCCTTCTAAAAAGTAGATTCTTAGAACGACTTTCGCCTGGGGAAATGTCTCAGGAACCTAGGTCAGAGCAGCAGTGGGGAATCGAAGGACAATGGGCCATCTGAGATTATCTCCAGAAGAAAAAAAAATCATTAAAAAGAAGAAAAGAAACAGCCACATAGTCCCTTTCAATAGATCCTTGCTCTGCAGACACAAAGGGAAACTAGTAAAACATCAGAAAGGAAGAGTTGACACTAGATTCATCTGAAGAACTCAGCAAAAGGTATATCTGCAGAAAGAGCTGAGAGGCAAGATGATCCTACATAATGTTTCTATAGATCTTGTGACAGTTTTTTTCTTTAACTCTATTTTCCATGATGTTTGTATAGCAAGCAACCTTGGAAGATAAAGGAGTTAACAGAGCATAAGGAAGATTTCTTTCCTGACCAGCATAATAGAGATAATATCTCCCTCTAGGGCAAAAATTGGGCAGGTCTATCAGCACCTCCCTTTCAAGACTGGGTGTCTTAAACTTCGGTTTTCACAGGTATGATGCGAACCCACTTTATGTGCACCTAGGCCATTCTGCCTCACACCCAACAGGACTTGTGAAACAAGAGGAACTGACTTGAACATGAACATGCAAGCTGCTATGCTGTGAACGGTAAAGATCTTGCTCTCTGATCCAAGAGACCTGTGTCTTCTGTCAGCATCTATGAAACTCTGGTAGGCTCATTTGTTAGTTTGCAAGTAGGAAAAAACTGCAGAAGCAGCATACAAAAGTATTTACTATAGTCTTAGAAGCATATCCAAGAAACTGTACAACACTAAGGAGATTTTTTTTTTTAGAAAGAGCTGATGATAATTGGTATGACTTCTCTCTCTTACAACAGGGGGAGGAAAGAGCTTCTGGGTAGCTGGAGTCCCTTTTCTACTTACTTTGCATTCCACCCCAACTCACACTCCCAGGTATATGACATGTTAATAGACTGAGGTATGCACTTTGGATTCAAAGATGAATGCGGACTCTTTTTGCCCTCCACTGGCTTAAAATCTAGTGCACAATAACATTACCTTTACATTTCATTGTCACAAAGTGATGGAAAGTGCTATAGCAGTGGCACAGAGAAGGGAGAGAAGGATTTTAAGTGGAAGTTCCTGGAAAGTATATTTGAGGGAAGGTGGTTCTGAGCATTAGAAAATGAAGCAGGTCTTTAACATTCAGGGTATGAGGAAATTTCAGTTAGAGCCAGTAGCTTAAAGAGTAGTCCAAGAGGCTACGATGAAACCAAAATTGGAAGATTCCATGGATGCCATAAAAGACAAATGATAAAGTTCTTCACAGAATCCTTGAAGGCAAGAATGGTAAAAGCTTCTCATCATATCCAAAAGTTCTCTACTCTGTTTCACAGAATCCCGGCTCCCTGCAGAGCAAAAGAGGCTAAGAAGCTAATTTTCTGACTCCTTCCAAACTCATTTCAGTAGGAAATGTTTCTCTGTTCACAGCTATAGTTTGGATCATCTATTTATATTTAAGAAATTAGATATGAGAGAGACCAATACCTTTCTGAAGCTTATATTACCAGTAAGTTGCAGAGCTTGTTCTCAAACTGGGTATAATAGACTGAATTATACTCTGCCCCCCAAATCCATATGTTGAGAATGAATTTAAAGACTAGGCCTTTAAGGAGGTAAAGTTAAATAAGGTCATAAAGGTGTGGGCCTAATCCAACAGGGCTGGCTTCCATATAAGAGGAAGAGACCAGTAGTCTTGGGCAGAGAAGAGACTTTGAAAGGACAGAGTGAGGTGTGACCTGCAATCCGGGAATAAATACCTCACCAGAAACCAGCCAAGCTGGGACCTTGATCTTGGCCATCAGTCTCCAGAACCATGAGATAATAAATTTCTGTTGTTTAAGATTCCCAGTCTGTGGTAATCTGTTTTGTCAGTCAAAACAGACTAAGAAACTGGGGCCACTATTTCTATAGTCACAGCTTTTCCCTACAACAAGCTGCCTTTCATGATGATTGCCAAGATGTCTTCAAATATAAAGACACTTGAATCCATCATAAACTCACTCTTGTCTGCATCTGAGATTTGCAGGGAAAGGAATAAAAGTAACCTGTCTACTTGTTTTTCATTTTTTTGCAGGTTATTTTCCTTATTTATTGCTGGATAATAAAATAATAAAAGTGCTCAAATCACTTTTTAGTTGGGTATGAAGAGAAATCAATACTGCTTTGTGTTTCAAAAAAGAAAGGCATGAAAGGACGCTGAGGTATTAAACACAAGTGGATTGAATAGTTATTTGTGAGGGGTTGCTAACAATTGAATTACTATTTTAATGTCATAACACAGCAGCATTCAAGATTACCTTTCACATCTAATCATACCATTTACATGGAAGTGGCCAAATGCTATTCACTGAATGGATCACAATAACACTAGAAATTGCTCCAGATGAAAAATAATCAAGATTCCTCACCAGGCTCTGGGGAAATGTTAACGTTTCTTCATTTGAAAACACACATACACATACACACACACACACACACACACACACACACACACACACACCCCTCATTTTTTTTTATATGTCAAAGGACAACTTGTGTCAAAAAAAAAAAAATACCATGGATTTGGGCATTGGTTCTTGGCTCTAATCTTAACTTTAATGCCTGAGCGTTACATGTTCTTGCTTTTGTCACTAGTAAGACCTAAGTTATATTTAATATCACTAATATACATAAAAACACTATGCCCCACAAATTTACATGCATTTTTGTCTCATCAAATCCTCCAAAAAATACAACCTTTGAACTAGGTACTATTTTTATCCTTCTCATTTTATAGATGAGAGTGTTGAGGTAAAAAGAATATGTAATTTGCCCACAACTGGGAAGTGGAAGAACAAGTATTAGAGGTAAAGCTCATCTACCTGTTGGGAGCCATTCTTGCCGAATGCCCTACAGCTGAATGCCCTACAGCTGAATGCCCTACAGCTGGAGGCCCTACAGACTGGGTTAAAGTTGCCTGCAAACTAGAAGTTTGCAGAGCAGGCGGGCTCCTGCAGATGGAGGAAGTTTGGCTTAATGGAAAATAGGTGAGAGAAGTTATGCAAATGTCAAGCAATTGTTTACAGGTGTATGGGTTTTGTTTTTCGTGCATTGTCAAGGGTATATATATATGCAGTGTTAAATAAACTGGGTGCCACAGTATTCACTGTGAGCCCTTACTACTCTATCTTTTGTCTCTCTCTGTCTCTTTTTCTCTCTTTTCTCAATCCTCACTCCCCCTCTCGGGAACTGTTTCATATCAGCCGGTGGGCTCCAGCAAGTGGAGCCTGAACAGGGACTTGAACCCTGGATCCTCAGATTAAGAGTTTCATGCTCTACAGACTGAGCTAGCCGGGGTTCAAGTCCCTGTTCAGGCGCCACTTGCTGGAGCCCACCGGCTGAAATGGAACAGTTCCCAAGAGGGGGAGTGAGGATTGAGAAAAGAGAAAAGAGAAAAAAAGACAGAGACAGAGAGAGACAAAAGATAGAGTCTGGAGGGCACACAGTGAATACTGTGGCGCCCAGTTTATTTAATACTACTTTAACCCAGTCTGTAGGGCCTCCAGCTGTAGGGCATTCAGCTGTAGGACATTCGGCAAGAATGGCTCCCAACATCTACCCCGACAGAGAGGCAACATGCTGCCATCGCCAGAGCTCCTACTACATACCAGGAGTCCCCCCATACACATGGTTTCATCTTCCACAGTTTCAGTCCCCATGGCCAACTGTAGTCCAAAAATATTAAATGGAGAACTCAAGAAATAAACAATTTATAAGATTTAAATTTCACACTCTTCCAAGTAGCATCCCAACCAGGATGTGAATCACCCCTTTGTCTAATGAATCCATGCTGCACACGCTCCCCACTCATTAGTTATTTAGTAGCATCTTGGTTCTCATATGAACTGTTAAAAAATCAGAGTTTGTGTTCCAGTAACATTATTTTACTTAATAATGGCTCCAAAGTGTTAGACTAGTGATGCTGGCACTGCAGATGGGCCAAAGAGAAGCTGTAGAGTGCTTTCTTCAAGTGAAAAAGTGAGTACAGTACAATAAGATATTTTTGAGAGAGATTTAAATAACTTTTATAATAGTATGTTGTTAAAATTGTTCTATTTTATTATTAGTTTTTGTTGTTAAGTTCTTACTGTGCTTAATTTATGTATAGGAAGAACCATAGTGGGGTTGGGTATTATCTGCAGTTCAGGCATCCACTGAGGGTCATGGAAGGTATCCCCTGTGGATAAGGAAGGGACTCTGTATATCTATAGTGAGGCACAGGTCTCCCTGCTGGCTCCAGGTTCCTTCTGCAGCCCATATGCATCACTCCCAAGCCCTCATCTCACTCCTCTAATTATAGCAAATGTACATTCACCAAATGCACCAGATGTTTTTGATATTATTGGCTTTTGATTTTCTTAGAATGTCTTTATATTTGTCCCACTCTTCCAACATACAAAACTCTTTGGTTACACTCTCTAGGAATCCTTCTGAACTCCATCCAAGTGTCCGCTCTTTCGCCTTCATTCCCAAAAGCAGTCCTTTGACTCTCTCCCAGAGGATGGATGTTCTGATGTAATCGTGTGTTTACTTTCTGCCTTTGTTGCTGAAATGTAAATCATTGAAAAGTCATCTTTTTTTTTCATCATGCCTTGCACCTAAATACAAAAATGCTTATATATTTTTATGTATTTTTAAATGTATATTTTAATGTTTACTTATTAGTAAATATGTGAAACTAAGATATTCTGGGATTGCTGAAACTTAATATTATTAACATTTATTGAGGTCTCACTCACTACATGACAGGTACTGTTGTGAATATTCTGTGATGGTAATTCATGTGAGCCTCACATAGCCCTATGATGCTGGCACCACTAACTAGCCCGTTTCTAGATAAGGCACCAAAAGGTTCAACATCTTGCCCAGGCTGACATGTTTCTAAAGTGAGAATCTGATATTTAAATAGAAAATATGTCTCTGCATCATACATGATCAATTATTAAGTTTTGCTGAATAACCAATACCCAAATATGATAGAGCGATGGAGAGCTTCTTGGTTCCTATGTGGTTAAACTGTTAGGAATATCAAATAGGAGAACTGTATAACCTCTGTCCATGTGAATGAATCCCTCCTCTTCTCTCTAAAGGCCACCTACTTGAAGTTGTACTAGCTATAGCCCTTTAGTGATAACTGTAGAAAAATAAACACCTGCCATTTTAAAGTGCCCATTTTAAGATGTTGACACTTGTACACTGTTTAAAAACCCACAATTCTAATGAGCACTCGTGGAAAGAATGGCATGGAGGACCTGCCGCATGAGTGGTTCTCTCAAAACTCCATAGTGAGCATGTTTTAACGACAGAGGATCCTGAAGTTCTCTTGGAATGGCACTACTGAGAAAAAGGTTATCATTTATCTTTTTTCAGATCAAAGGACAAGCCAGCCTAGACCTAACAGTTCATCAGCTGTGATGACAGAGCTATTTTATTTTTTGCATAACCTGTGACAATCACATCCTATTTCCAGATCTATAACAAGAAGGGATTAGACTAGCTGATTCTCTCCCAAAAGCCTTGACTGCCCTAATGTTTAGATGCAATTCAAGGTCATTATTAGGAGCACAGGATTTATTTGGACTAAGATAGTCTTTGCTTTGAATCCTGCTGTCTAGATGGGGCACTGAGAAACTGGAAAAGCCACCCTGAGCCTCAGCTTTCACATCTTTAAAACGGGGATGATAGCAATGCCTACCTCAAACGGTTCATGATTAAAGCAGCATTCATTAATCCAGCACTAGGCACCAGTATTCATTATTTTAGTTAATCCTCCCTACAAATACATAATAGGGTAGGACTATCATGACCCTCATTTTACAAATACAGAGAACAAGTCAAATGATGGAGAGTTTGTCCTATTGTAGGCAAGGGTTGCTGCTTAGCTAAATTACATTGCCTCTGTTCTGTTGCTGGTCCTTAGAACTTTTACCACCCTGTAACACATTTTACTGTATGGACTGGTGACTAGATAGACATAGGTTGTAGTCCGTGACATGCTTATGAAAAACCAGTGCCATGGAACATGTAAGCCATTCATTTCTCAAGGTAACAATACAGTTATCCTTACTGGGCATTTGCTATGTAACTATGTGTCAGGCACCAATCAAAAAGTTTTATGCAGATTAACTCCATTGAGCTTCACAAGCTATGTGTCACTAACACCTTATTTTGCAGTTACATACATATATGCATAAACAAAAATAGAGCTCCATAAAGGCTGAGCAACTAGCTAAGTCACACAGGTAGTAAATTGCTGAAGCTTAGATTCAAACTTGGTCTATCAAATTTAACCACGGTGTCTTCCTGCTTTCTTCCTACACTCCCTGTCAATGTCCCTAAGTCTGAAGCAGCAGATTGTAGACATGTTTTTTCCAGTGCTGACCAACTTCTGATTAATTTCAAGTTAAAAAAAATTAAGGATAAATATTTTCATCAACTAATTAGCAATTTTTCATTATGATTTGCTTTATGTGAATGTAGGGTTGCTGCATCTAGCAGGAAGTAGGATGGGGGGAAGGCCTGGAGAGTATAGTTTGAATTACCTCATCTTCAAGCCAGTCTACTCCCAGACTCTGTCAATACTATTTTAGTCACCAATGTAGTTTTCGGTCATCTCTAACTAGGAGACCAAAGAGAGTCAACTACTCTCCAGGCTTCCAGCTTTATGGTTGTATTTAACCTTATCTTACGTAGAGTCTGATACATAATAGGCACTCTAAATGCTCATAAATGCCAAAATTTATGCATACAAATGCCTCTGCTATTAGATCAGAATCCTGATGTTTATAGCCAATAGCAGCTCTGAGTGGTCAGTGAACATGGTATATTTATTGTTCACTATTTTGAATATAACCCTTGCCTCTGTCATGTAAACATGCTCATTTGTTATTACTATATTTACCTTGGCCCAAGCCTGCAGAATTCAGAATTGCTACTGATGTGGTTATGATAATGTAGTAAAAATAGCACTTAAGTTTACTAATCTTTACCGTATAATGTTAATTTGTCAGATGTACCACTCTTTCTCTCGAGTCATTTAAAAAGTTTTAGAAGTTCTTATTTCTGTTTTTCTCTCATAATTAACATTATAATATCTATTATTACTATTGTTTAAAAATAAAGCAGACGTTCAATATATTTACTAAAATAACACCACCACCAAAGCTCTTAACCACTGTTAAAAAGCTTACTTACTTTTTATCCACAAATTTTCATTAAAAAGTGTATGTTGGGAATATTTTGTCAAAGATAAGAGAATAAAAGAAAGAGAAAGAGGGAAAGAAGGAAAGAGGGAAGGATGGAGGGAGGGAGGAAGAAGGAAGGGAGGAAGGGTGGGGGAGGGAGGAAGGAAAGAAGAAAGGAAGAAAAAGAGGACAAAAAAGAAAAAGAAAGAAAGCGATGAAATTATGAAATGCAGGGTTATAGGAGACGAACTGAGTCACCTTCATGGATCAAGGTCTTTTTCTCTTATAAAGATATCTGCTTAAAATTATCCAGTGGTTAATTTAACATATAACCTATATTTACTTTACATTTGAATGGCCCATTCCTCTAAAAGTACAAAGGAGTAGGGCATCCACCCAGCTTCCTTCAAGGACTTGAACAAACTTGATTCAGGCAACGCAGCAGCAGCATGGACCTTCTCTATTAAACTGGAACTCACAGGAGACTGAATGCTCTGAATAAAAAGAGAGGGTGATTTTGCCAAAAGTGATTTTCCCAGAAGACCACTTCACAGAATGACTGAGAAGATTAGGATTATACAGCAGAAAAAAAACATGAATTTCAGTCAGACAACTGGATTGAACACCCACCTCCATCATTTATAAGCTGTGTGACCTTTGTTGAATTACTTAACCTTGTTGAATCTCAGCATCCTTATTTACAGAGATAATACCTACTTGAAAATTATTTTGAAGATTACTGTGATAATAGATATAAAATGGTTGGAACATAATTGACACTCACTATATATTCATCCTCTTATCTTACTATTCAAGAGGAAGCTATAGAAAGAGATTCAACTTAAGAAGGTCGATGAGACTACTTAGTCAGAGAACAAATGGAGCATTTATCACACAGACACAGGGAAAACACATTCAACCCAGGATGTTGTGGAGATGCTGAAGGGCCATCTCATGCATGGAGAGCAGTTCAGCTCAGGGAGGCATGTATGTAAGGTGCTGAAATGTTTTTCAGATGTTGCTACTCTTTTACAGCCTCCACAGAGCGAGGTCTTATCATGTGTCAGGTCCTCAGATATGTCGTTCACATACATGATCATTTGGACCATAACACAACCCCATAAGGCAGCCATTAACACATTCACACTGGATGCGAAGAAACTAAAGTTAAGAGGGCTTCATAAATTTGCCCATAGCCAGAAAGCCACTAAGTGGAAAAAGTTTTTATCTGATTATAAAATGTCCTTAAAATTAAGCAGCTGATATAGACAAGTTCCTTTGTGAATTCCAACTTTATTTGAATATTTTAAATATATACCAACTTTCTGCAATCTACAGAGAAATAGAGCAGAAACAACAGAAGATTGTGAAATTCATGAAACTAGATTATGAATGCCTCATGGTACACATATACATATATATGCATGAGTGAATATGTGCGTACGTTAAACAATGGTCACTGATTGTTGATGAAATTAAAGGTAGTTTGATTACTTACAATTCAATATTTACATATCTGTAATAAGCTCAAAGCTTTAATAACTGAGGAAAATAAGCATTATATAAATATATTTTATTAGACAAAAAGTCAAAGTTTTTGTGTGTTTGTGTATCTTCTTATTCCATACCAATGTATATGCTCATTGCTAGTAGATAGCAGATTACAGCAGAGAATTTTGCTATTTTGCCAAAGACAGAAAACAAGGACAGAAAGCTGACCTCGACTGTGCCTGTCTGTCTGGTTAAATAGCCTCAGTTTACACAGAAAAAAAATGATAATTCATGTGACCTTTTTAATTAATCTTCTTTGCTCTTTGCATTTACAGCCTTGGCCTCAACATTAAACTATATTTAATTAATGTTAGTTTGCATATTATATAGCAAGTGGTTCTGCAACAACTGGTATCACATGGTATGCACAGTTTCTGATCTCCAGTTATTTAAGGATTTTACATCAGCAACTAATCCAGATGTATTAATCTCAAAGAACTGTTTTTTCCTAGAATATCTCTGTGGTATTATGTTTCTCAGAAGTTGTCATGCAAAAAATCACCGGCATAATATATTTATGAAGATTTCAGGGCCTGACACCAACATATTTAGATTAAGGGGTTTGAGGCAGAACTGCTGAATTTTCATTTTTAACAATAATCTAGGAATTTTGAGGCACATGGTCTGGTGAAATTCATAAGTAATGACTATACCTCCTCTCACAGTATTTACCTGAAAATAGAGGCCTATATGGATTGATAATCAAAAGAAAATCTGATTCAAATCTGGTCTCACGATACAAGGCAATTTATTCATTAAATTAGTGATTGTAGAAATCTCACATTTGCAGAATTGGCAGGTTTCTTCCTTATTCTAATAGTCTGTCTTCAAGAAGGGGAAGTGCTGTCAGGTTCTAGAAAACAACTGCATTGTGAAGCAACCCCCAAAGAAAAATCATATG
This sequence comes from Macroglossus sobrinus, assembly GCA_004027375.1. Lineage (NCBI taxonomy): Eukaryota > Metazoa > Chordata > Mammalia > Chiroptera > Pteropodidae > Macroglossus > Macroglossus sobrinus. Next base: position 2,778 of record PVKZ01000648.1, on the reverse strand, counting down.
AGTTAGACAAAGGAAAATTTCTGAAATTAAATATTCTTTGCAGAAATTTAAGTTTGTAATGCATAGACCTAGAGATAGAGGTTGAATCTCTACAAGTGCCTATCAATTAAAATACTAATGTATTCTAAGTGGTCTTTTAATCAACCATAATTTGAGGCCCTTTTTTCCTTCTATTTTCAAGTGTCTATTGTGTACAAATCACTATGGGAACTTGAAAGGAGCATTAGACAAAGTTCACGAAAGCAGAGAAAGGAAAAACCTTTGGCTTAGATAGTCTGGGATTTCAGTGATGTTGCACTGATTAGCTACATCAATATAAACTACCTTTCACACTTTTTTCTAAAATTTACAATGTAATATTCATGCCTTCTTTATAAGTGGCTTGATCCATACAAATATGCTCAATTGATTTTTGACAAAGGTGCAAACACTTTAGTGGAGGAAGGATGGCCTTTTTAAAAAATGGTCCTGAAGCAATTGGACATCCAAAAGTAAATAAAATGAACTCAACCTAACTTCACATCTTATACAAAAATCAACTCAAAATGGATCATGGGATTAAATGTGCAGTTGTAAGTGTTAAATTGTAACTCTATTAGAAAGTAAAACTTTAGGGGGCAAAAAAATTCTTTGGGATCTAAGCCTAGGCAAAAGCACAATCCATAAAAGGAACAGCAAGAAACTGGGTCTTGTCAGCCTTAAAAATTTTGCTTGTGCTGCTCAGATCTGCCTTCAAGAAAGAGATTTATGTTTCAGGAGAAGCAGGGCAGTGAGTTGGCAGCATCCACCTGCTGGAAAACTCCAGGGTCCACCCAAGCCAAACTAAGGGTCCCTCTAAGGCCAAACTGTGCCTGGGCAGCCCTCACCAATGACTGGACCTGACAGGTACTGGGTCTTGGCTATTTCTATCCAACCTTGGGCCCATCTCGTGGGAAATCTTTGTTCTAGATCTCCCCCTTGGGTGCCACCACCCCCGCCAAAAAGAATTTGCAGATCGACATTGCAGTCTGAGTTTCTCCCTATCCAATCCTTCTTCCATTCTTCTTTTTTCTCAGAGGAGAGGAGCTTCATCTTGGTTTGCAGCTTTCCCTGCCCAATCTCACTTCCTCCCTCTTTTATCTTTTGAAAATTTTGCTCCCTTCGCCACCAAAATCCTTTTGCATTCCTAAATCCATCTCAGCACCTGCTCCTCAGAGGATGCAGCTAACACAGGGTGTTCTGAGTTTCTTTGTGGTCAAAGTTATTACTCCACACACTTCAACTCTCCAGTTGCTTGCACATATGTATTCATGTACGTATTTTGGAAGGGTTTATATAAACTTATTTCTACATATTTCTTTTTATTTTAATTTCATGTATTTATTCCTATGCATATCTATTCCAAAATCACTTTCCTCCACAAAAGCAATCATTTTGGTGTATTTACTACCTATCTTTGTAATGTACTATATTTAAGAGAAAGAGTAAATGTTATTCTCTGAAGAAGCTGAATGCATTTCAGTAATATATTCTCAAAATGCATGTCTCGGGGAGAAAATGATGCTCTCACTAATTTTATAAGCAATTGCTACCTCAAAGGTAACAAAGAATGGAAAAGTTGGTTTTCGGTTTGTTAAAAGTCAGCTTTGTTTCTGGGCTAGGCTGCTCCTTCCATTGTTACATGTGTTTGGTTTCACCCTCCATTTTCATTCTTCCCATCTCATTTTAGATGTCTCCCTAGGAAAACAGTGAACATTTTGTGCTCTTTTCAGTAATACATTTAGTACTGTGACCTACTATAAACTTTCTTTATTTTCTGTTTAAAGACTGCTATTAATTGAATCAGATCTTGAATTTCCCTTTGAAGGATTTTGCTGAGAATTCTGCATCATCTTTGATAAAAAGAGACTGCTGATTTACAGCTTTTATTATAACCTATTTTTTTCTGTCAAAATGTCCTTTAATATGGACTGTTTTTAATCTCTTTAAATTAATGAATCTCATTAAATGGCTCTTAAGTAAATCATTTTGATAATGGTTGACAGATTTTTTTTTTGCCCCAGATGAATAGTTTAAGATGATTTCTTTTTTTTTCTTTCTTTTTTTTTTTCAGATATAAGAAAAAACTGCCATTCCCAAACTGCATTTTTGTGTCTCCCTGATGAATACTTCCCAGTGCTGGTTTTCTGGTCTGTGACCAAAGAGTGATTTAGTTGTTCGGAAAAAAAATGACTTAGATACACATCAAAGAGCAAGGCCTCAGGGACAGAGAGATTTAGGAAATTCTTATATTTTTGGTCTGTCACACTCTTTTGTCAACTTTATATCTAGCCTTGTACCTTTTATTACTGTCTTTTATACAGTGACGAGTTGCTTTTTTGTTAATTCAATTTAACTACAGGATGATCTTTAAAATGTATTTTTGGAAGTCCTTGATTCTGATCCATGACTTCATTTAGTACTGAAGATACAGCATTTTTAACATTATCTATTTTTATTTATACATTTTAATCCATTTGGAGTGTATCTTGTTAGAAGTCTAAGAACATGTTATATACTATGCCATTCATTATCTCACTTAAGACTAAAAGTGGGAGTAGGGGGGTTGGATCAGGGAGGTGAGTTATTTCACCTTGTATTTTTAAGCAACACTTGTTCTAAACAGAACGTTCACATTTTTTAATGACAGCATTCAATTGCTCTTCACTTTTACTTCCAATTATCTCCACTTCTTCAAAAATGTATGTGCCTTTCACACAGTACAACCATATCAGATGAAAACACAATGCTTAAAAAAAA